>CM031240.1:669682530-670891587 GCA_018340775.1 Taxus wallichiana var. yunnanensis | reverse complement strand
CAACTACAATTATAAGCTGTCAACCACGAGAGTAATCTAGTAAACTTGATCGTAGTCCAACCGCTACCCGCCCAACCTCTAGCCACCCAACTACTACCTATCCAATGGGAGCCATCCAGCTGTTATTAATAGTCGTATGACTACATCACTAAGTCATCAATAGATAGTTGTCTAGCTATAACAATAATTCATCCAACCATTAGCCGTACGATTGAAACAATAAATCATCCAATAGTTATCCGTCCAACTACTAGCCATCCAACTTAGTACCTCAACTTCTAGCCATCCTAATGAATTCAATCAGAGGTGAGCCCTATTCAAAAAAGGTACTAAGACCATGGATTCTAGAAAGTAGGGTAAGAAGGTTATAACCAATTCAAAAAAGGGTACCAAGACATTGTTTGGCTATTTTAGAAACTCACAAAAAATGAAGGTTGTGTCTGGATCTGCTAAAAATATCGATATGTACTATTTACAGTTTACTAATTTACAAAATCTCAGAATTTTATAATTATATTTTTCATACTATTTTTCAAACTCTTTGCACTCTTATTTTATGTTTATTTAGTGGTATTAATAATATAAATAATTAATATTATTTCGTAACACTTTTATAAAATTATATGTAAACATTTCTCGAACACCTTCACAAACTAATCCATTTCTAGATATCGATGATCCTTTATATGTTGAGGAAAACATTCCTTCCCTTGATGACATCAAACTAGAAGAAGATTCATCAAATTCTCATCCAACACCAACAACAGAGGAAGCTTCTACTCCAATGTTTGTTTCTAGAAAAGGAGATGTGAGGATCAAGATATTCTGCTGAGAACCCAGATGCACAAGTTGAAGTCAAAGAACATAAAAAAATCTATCAGAAGAAAGAGGACAAACTGGACAATAGGAAGGAATTTCAGGTTCGACTGGGAACCAAATATCCTTTTATTGAACCTGTGGAGCTGAAAAATGGTAATGATGTTCCAACTCAATGTTGATGTAAAATATGTAGTTGGAAACAAGGGAAGGATCACACAATGCAACTCAAACTAGACACCATTGAAAAACATTGTGGGAAAATCTATATTTCCCAAAAGAAAAAGGATGGGAGCATAGTAAGATCTCATAAATGGAAAGATGCAAAAGACTATTTGTTTGTAAAATATGTAGAAGAATATGAAAAAGAACAAAAAAATTAAAATCTAAATGAAAAAGGTGGCACAATTGTAGAAAAATTAAGCAAAGCTATGGAGACTAAAATGCATGCAAAAAGTATTCAATTTTTACTCTAAACCATATATTGAAGAAGGAAGACCCATTTTAGATTTCTCATAAAAATAAAATCATGTTTCAGTTATTGGCTTACAAAACATTCCTCAATCACATTGGTCAAATATCGGTGGGCGAGAAATTTTCAAATGTCTTGCTCTAGTAGAAAAGGGGGATACGAAAGAGTCTATTCAAAAGGAAAATTTTATTTCCCTTTCATCGATGAGGTTACAATAAAGTGGACAATACTTCATGGGTTTGTATTCATGTATATGCATTTTCAAATGAAGTAAGAACTCCCATATCTTAGTAGTTTATAAAATGAGTGAAAATTACAATTCTAAAAACATTGACAAATTTGTGGTGTCAAGTCTGAAGGATATTACAGGTATGAATGATTTTTCCATTGCAACGAAGTTAGTTTGTGTTGAAATGATGGTGCAGCTGTAATGTAGGGGCCAAAAAATGGTCTTTGCATACGACTACAAACAATTGTTGCCCCTATATGATTGCAATTCATTACATGCCTCACAAAATGAATCTGGCCTACAAAATTATGAGCACATTTGAAAATGTTTCCAAAGTGGAGAAAATAATCCATGGTTTGCATGATTATTATTCTAGCAGTCCAAATATATTTTTATAATTTCATAAATTTGTAATAGGATTGACAAATGGGAAAAAATTTCTCAATGATGTAGATACCAGATGGATTTCAATGTATGAACCTTCCTATAGAATATTTGAAGAATATCCTTCATTGATAGGTTTTATTTTTAAATACCGCAAGGATGTAGATAAAGCTAAAGATTTGTTGTACCTTTTAAGATACATTGAAACTTTACTCACAATATGTGGTATTTTTCCTATGTTAAAGGAGCTAAATGTTTTGATGAAGCATGTGTAAGAGTGTTGCATCTACATAAAAGACTTCATAAGACTAAGAAAACATGTGTGCTTGATTCTAGATAATTTGTATACATCAGATGGAGTTTTCAAGGTCATGTTTGAAAGATGGAATGCATTAACAGACCTTAAGAATCCCAGTTGCTTCTTAAAATTCAATATACATGATCATCTTTGTATAACAACACATGGGAAAGAGATACCACTTCATACTTTTCAAAAAGAGTAGATTTAGTTGGGTTAGAAATGGAAGAAGTTAGAGTGACACACAATTTATTTAAAATAGTATTATATGAAACTCAAAATAAATTGAAAAATATTTCTCAATATTTATCTACAAATATCCGTGAAATATTCAAAAAGGATAAATTACTTGAAGCAATGGGAGTTGTCAATCCACAATTTTGGAATACAAATGGAGGCATACCTAATTCAGCCATCAAGTACTTTATTTACCAAATACATGACTAGTCTAACAGATCATTTCTGTAAGTGCGAAGAAATTAACGAAGTTCTTTGTCAAAGGTATTTTAGAAAATAGGTTACTTAGTTCTTAGTCACTTGATTTTTCTACAACTATGCTAGAGAAATTTAAGTTTATGGATGAGCCTGACGAAAATGGTTCCATCAGAAGAATTTGGAAGAATATTTATTCAAGTAGTATTTTGTGAGAAGATTTGAGCAAGTATATTCAACTATATGAACTTTGTCAAAAATGATTCGGGTTCTATCGAAGATGAGAGGGTGTTCAGCTTTTTTTTCTTTATAAATTCAAAAGTCCAAAACATATTGGATAGGAATTTAGAAAGTTGTTTGAGATTGTATGTATCTAGTTACTCTGTGGAAAATTTTCCTTATGAGAGAGCACTTGCATTATGGAA
This sequence comes from Taxus wallichiana var. yunnanensis, assembly GCA_018340775.1. Classification (NCBI taxonomy): domain Eukaryota; kingdom Viridiplantae; phylum Streptophyta; class Pinopsida; order Cupressales; family Taxaceae; genus Taxus; species Taxus wallichiana. Next base: position 670,888,531 of record CM031240.1, on the reverse strand, counting down.
TTCACTCGTAGAAAGAAGAGGATTGATAACATTCTGATTGATCCAGGGGATCCAAACATATCCACCAAACATGCTTCCGATTCAATTTAATTCGGGACAAAAATGAACAAGTTAGTACATGGGATTTTTAATTGCCACAATTCTAAATTCTTGTATACATTTTTGATGCTATTGAAAATGATTTGATGTATTGATATATTTCATATTCATTAATTATAATCAACTGGTCTTAATAGAATGTTTTTACTTTTCCCAAAAAAAAATTAATATTTTATTTTATGATTGAAATAAGGACTGATTTATTTGGATCCATCTATGTGATTATTGATTAATATATTACATTTGCATGAAATGTAAATAATTTTAAACAAACACAAACTAAGAATCTTTAACCATGCTTTAATGTTTAAATATCTAAATAGTAATGTTAAAACCATTAACGATGGCGAAATCCAATTAGCAATTTGCATATTAAATTGTTGAAAACTTTCGATAAATGTGATACAACAATAAATATAGTTCCAATTCAAAAGTATTATTATATTCATTCTATAAAGTTCTGATTACTTTATAAAGGCATACATCTTTTTATAAAGCATTGTTGGCAATACAATTGTAAAATTGTGGGTTGTAAATGGTTTTCAAAGCTTTCGGGAAAGTTCTATCATATAAGAACACATTACAAGGGAATCCTCTTTTTTGCCTATGATTTTGAATCATAGTTGTCCTTACGTCTGCCACATGGAATAAAAAAAAAAAATAGCTATTCACTATCTTTTAATTCCTACGCCAGTGTCGGAATTGTGACAACACACTTGTCACATGGTGAAACTAATTTTTCAATTTTATGTTGCAGGGGAAGCTTGATCTTTTTCTTGCACAATAGTAAAAATTTGCTCGAGTTTGTATATTGCTCTCGATATAATTCCTAATGCCTACAAATCATGTGTTGCGGTATTAATATTTTGAAGAATATTCTACTCCTCCCTCGCAACATCTCTTGATGACAAAAGTGATGGATCAACATCTATCTTTTCCTTTAGTAATATTTTTGGATCCATCTTATGCTCCTTGATTATCCTTTTCAATGTATTATTTTGTTTATTTAATAATACAAGTTTTTCCTTCAACTATATAAATGAATTTAAGCTTTTTTTGCATTCTTCAAATGTGCATCAAATACAACTGCTTCTTTCTTTAAATTTTCATATTTTTCTGTAAAATAGAAATACAAATGTATTAGTAGTCTATTAGATAAGTCTTAATAATTTATTGTAATGCTCATAATATCACAATTTTGCATGTAAAAGATGACATACCACAACTTTCTCTTTTTCTGCATTTGCAATTAAAACATTGCTTTTGTCCTTAGCCCATTTATTAGAATGCTTGGGCTTCTACATTAAGATTCTCCAACTTGTTTAACATTATGTCCATAATATCATCATCATAATCATTATTATAAAAAATTATGCCTAACTGAGATTTGTTTAGAAAAATGTCAAGCTTTGTTGGTTGGCTCTCTATGGCAGTGAACAATGAATGCCTTTGAGCGTGATTATGGTATCACGTATTTATTTATTTGATCAAAATTTTTTCCCTTCTCTCATAAGTGCGCATTTTTTCCACATTAGACATAACTACTTCCTGAATTGTGGCCATCATACTATCTAATGTCATATTTTGAAGGAAAAATCCATCTTCTGATTGTCTATGAGTGGATTTTTACTTGGAGGAGGAGAATCTATTACTTGTTGTACATCTAGTTGTGCTTGTGGATGAGGAGGTGGGGTAGATTGTATCATATTATGTGTGTCAAAATAGTTACCCTTCTCTGTGTCGCCACTATCAAAACCCAAATACTCGTCATTGAGCTCAATCGATTAAAAATCTATTTGTTAGTCATGTTGAGAACACCGCCTAGTGATAAACCATGAAATTCTGAGGTAAGTGGAATAATAGTTCTTGCAGAGTCTAAAGGAAACCTTCTATTCATGCCTACAAATTTTCTTGTTGTTTGAATAGTATGCGGACGGTGGTGCCTTTGGAGGCCTTTTTGCAATCATGATATGAAGGTCTATTCACTGTAAGAATAAAACTACAATGTAGTAAAAAAATTATCAACAAATATTTGCAAGTAAACAAAAAATGCTAAATATTATTAATCATACAATACCTTGCATGCAGAGGCGTGATGACTAAATCTTGACATCGAGAACGAGTTTGATCTATACCTTCAAACTCGGAAATTTCTGAAAAACAAAAATGTAGAAATATTAAAATAATGTACCACTTATTATTAGCTTAATTAATTATTATAAAGAGTAAATAATAATTATTGCACCTATAGAGAAGTGCGATGGCATAGAAGATTGGTGTTGTGGAGCTATTGACCCCTAGATCTTTTTTGACGAGGAAATTGTATAAGGGTTGATTCTGTCGAATCCATATTAGAATCACCAGAGACCTCATGAGTGGATTTACCTCGTGAAATAACTTCCTTATAAGACATTTCAGCCATAATTCTTCTCTACAAAAGAAAAAATTATTATTTGTATTGCCAATTTGCATTCCAAAATAGGAAATCGATAAAATGTGAAAGTTAATTGTTACCTGTTGTTATTCAAGAGAGAGCCCAATATTTTTTCATTAAAGGAAATATAAATTTGTTTGTCATGCAATTTGTGGAAATATTCTTGATACAAAGCAAAAAAATAATTGGCATAATAGAAAAAAATCTTGGATTTATTAGATGTTTTTGAACTGGTAAGGGCATTGTTGACATCTATTTAATTTAATTGGACAAATATGTGCACCAATCTAATTTACCCCCAAGTAATACGCAATATATATTGAACTACCCAAAGAGGAATGTCTGCAGATCTGCCCTGCAACACAATCCTCACTTGAAATAGAGATATCATTGCATGAAATAATTTTTTTGTAATGCCTTGTATAACAAGGCCTCTTTTGGAATGATTTGTAGGAGCTATAACAAGAAACAAGAAATTTTAGATTCTTGGTAGTCAAGTAAAATTAGGAAAACAAACAATTGAAAATAATATTTAACTTACCATCAACCTACACATTGTAATGAGACTCCAATTTTTTTGTCGTCATCAGTAAGGACAACTTTTGTAGTGACGGGAGGTTGGTTTTGGAGAGGTAATGCACTTAACCAATGGACATCTTAGGGTTATATGGTTAAATATATTATGTATGATCCATTAGGGGAATTGTAAAATCTACATATTTTTTGTTGTAAAAATTCAACAAGTAATCAAGGACGGATGTATTTGTTTCAAACTAGGGCACGTGGACAAGACATGTGAATTGTGTTTTCTGCATCCAATCCTTCGGTGTTTCTTTGAGTTTAATGAGCATTGTGATCTGAGGGCACATCAGATTTTTATATTGGAATTTGGAGGGAGTGATAGGATTGACATACTTGCTAGTCATTGTTGAAAATTTAAAATATTTGGAAGCTGTAAGTGGAGCAAAAAGAGTAATAGTAAGTACTAGAGTCTAGGAACATTAGTCGGAGAGAAAATTGAGAGCTCGAGCACTATGGATATGGTGAAATTAGTGAAGAAATGAACCTCGTATGGTTATATATAGGTCTTGGGATCATGACACTGGACATGTGGCAAAAAATGGTTGGTTGTGAAGTTCAAGGCAAGGGTCATGGGGGCTCATGCCAAAGTTTCCCATCCAACTTGTCCTTGTTAAATTGCCCAACCACGTCGAGAGGAACTTGTTGGATGGAGTGCTTATTGTTTAACTGGTTGGGCCAGAATCCTTATCATGTACCCTGGTTGGACGAAATACTTTCTATCGAACCTAGTTGGATGGAGTCCTTGTCATCCAGACTTGTTAAATGGTAAGTACTATGTCCAACCAAGTTAGATGACAAGGATTTCATCCAACTAGGTTAGACGCCAAGCACTGCTGTTCAATAACGTTGGATGCAAAGTACTCTATATAACAAGGTTAGACCGTCGGGTTGTGCACATGGTAGCTCATCCAACTCCGATATATGGATGTCTATTAATTATGTGACATCCTTCTTAGTGAGATATAAATTGGACCAACACCCATCAAATTGTACAAAAAAATTCTTTATGAAACAAGCTGTAAATTTTCCTTTGCCACGAAACAATGTAAATTTTTAGAGATTCACCATCATTTTGAAATTCCATTTCAGATATTCGCCAACCATTCTATAATAATTTTTCAAGGTGGGTCTTAAAATGAACCCTGACACCTATAGAAAAATTCATGCTTTGAAATTTCACATCGAGTATCCCGCCTTTGTAACAATACATTTCATACCACATTTCATACTATAACTCTTTAACACATACACATCATATCCTCTATACAATTTTAAGTATATTCATCCATGATCTTCAAGGTTAGAGTAACTCCTTTACACTAAGAATTCCACTAAATTGCATAATGAATCAAAGCTACACATCTTTAACAAACTTAGAGTATCCACTTTAAGAAGCACAAATCACAAATTCTAGGTATAAATATCTTCTCCTCTACCTCCAATAACACCTTGAAACCTTAGTATTTTGGCTTTCCTAGTCACTTTGAGCTTGACTTACCAATTTGAGACTTAAGAAAAACTTACCCTTTATATTAACACTTTGGTTCTGTAGATAACCCTTGCATACTTTGTACAACCTTTTCATACACATCCTGTTGCGGGACTGTAGCATCATGTTTTTAGTCTACTGTCCTTTGATCTTGCATTCTTAGAATTTTTAGGGATTTTAACCTTTTTCAAGATGTAATAGGAAATATCAACATAACACCATTAATCTTAGACTTGATCATGCACTTTGCACTCTCTCTATTTGAGCTCAAGAACACCTTTTAAACCTACTTAAGGAATCGAGAGTGACATAAGGCATATTATACCCATACTTTGATTGAAACTCGACTCAAAATCCTAGAACATTTAGAATGGTACTTCATAGTCTAATCATCATTAAAAACCTCGATACAAATTCCTTATGGGTCGAGCATTGTTTGAGTCATAGAATTCTTTATTTTTTGATAATATCCCGAGAGAATTTTCTCTAATCTAACACCTTAGACACAAACCCATCAACATGTACCCTACATCCTTTTATCACATGGCCTTAAGGCCTCTGTCACACCTGGTTTATATTGAATAAGCACACAAACCATTAAGACACCTTTCATTTCAGCTCTTGTATTGACTTTTCCACTAAGAATCGGTATTTTCTCATAGAACATCATAAATCTCAAACATGGGTATCACTTCAACTCAAAACATAGTTTAATTCAACATCTGAATTTGCAACTTGAAAATAAATTTGAATACTTCAAGCTCTAACACCCTTCAAACATCAATAACACATAAGCATACCTGATAAGCAACAAGTGACCTTACATAATCTCTAAGATACTTATCTTCAACTGAGCATGTTAACACCCAAATTTTGGTCAACCTTTGTATTGTTGATAATTCTAAGACAATATTTCTTGTAACATCATTTGATTCCTTGATGAGGAGTATCCATACTTCCCTGCATAGACCTTGATATACTTTCCATCTGAGACCAATCATCAACATTTCATAAGGAACAACAAAAACAATCTATAATACAGTTCCCTTGTTATAGATCTCAATATTGATGATCATCAAGAACCAAACTCCCCCTGGGAGTGTGCATTTTCAACTTTTTAACACATTACCAACTTTGAGAAGTATGATGTCCTTCAATGATACAAATCACTTTTTCTTACTTTGCACATGAGATGATACACACTTTGGGCACCTAAACACTTCCTTAAGACATATTGACTGTGTCTGAAACTTCTATGAAACCATTCATACACATTTTAAGACATTGACACTTTGACCAATGTAATATAGTCTTGTCAACACTCTTAGCTTTCATGATTATGAACTTAACTCCTTTAGACTCTTTTATACTTATACAATCATGACAGACAAAACTCCACAAGATAATTTGACTGAGGGACATACACTCACGTATGAAATTTTTATGACATAAGCATAAAAACTAGACACAATATTCCTCTCTCACAGACTAGACACACACCACATAACACATACACTCTAACCATTCATGAATGGTCAAGATTCACCTTTTGAGCTTTTAGAAACATGACAGTCTTTAACACTTAATTTTAACCCTTTCATGACATCACAAACTTCCTACACGGAGACAATAACCGTTAACAATGTACACTAACCCAAAACATGGATAAAATAGGATTGAATACAAATATTCTTCACACAAAACATATTGCAACATTTGGACTCAAAATTTTGACTTAGAGCATCCTTTGATAACATGATAGTCTTATGAACTCTGAGATACTTAACTAGATTTGCATTGACATAGGCATTTAAATCTTTGACCTAAGGAAAAAAAATAAACCATGAAAAACTTTGAATGGCTACCAGATAGAAATCACACAAGGAACATACAAAAAGACTCACATTTGAGAGACAACATGACAAGTTTGACTCACAACTTAGACACCTATAAACACAAGAGCTCAAAGACTTATAAATAGATCATTTGACATACCTTATCACTCTTAGGGTGTCCCATACTCCAAGTGAATTAAAATTATCATGAAAATGAGAGTGAATGGTATTTAGACATAGATGCTCTTCTTTAGTTCTAAGCCCCTCAACAAGAGAAAACAAGCCTCTTTGACTTGACTTGGACCTTTCCTTGACAAATCTTATTGGATTGGGTTGCAATTCAGACTGAGAATCAGATTTCTTTCCTTATTAACATGAACAAGCATTTCCTTTCACTTAGAATATGACCTAACATCATTGAACTCATTCATAAGATTATTTTTCTTGAAGAATATTCCATTTTGAGATTTAAATCTACTTTTATACCATGAAGATCCTATTTGGTGACAAAATCTTGCAATATGCCCTTGTTTGTGACACTTATAACATACCACATCATTCTTGTTCCTTATAGGTTCACAAAATATTAGATTCCATCCAAAATCCTTGGCTCTATGGCCATACTCACAACATGAATGACATTCACCATTGAAGGACCCAACACCATTCCTAGGAGATCTCCTTTTACAATCTCTAGCTCTATGACCAAAATCATGGAAAACAAAGAAATATCCATTGAATGAAGAACCATACCTCATAGAATTAGGTTGTCTAACTGAGTTATAACTTCTTGGATCTTCATTTTTAGTCACTTTCTCAACTAATTTAGTACTTGTACCAGCTTCATCATCATGCTTTCTAGAAAACTCTAGGCCTATTTTATCACATGTGGAATTTTGAACTTATAGAAATCCATTAAGACCTTTGGAGTTCTTATCAAGTCTATCATATAGCTTTAACCTACTAGATGCACTTTCTAAATATGATTAAAGAGCTTTCAATTTGTCTTCATATCTAGAACAAGCTTCCTCTTTCTCCTTTAGGGCTTTTGACATATTCTCCACTTGAGATTTCAAATCCTTTATGGCTTCATCATGCTATATTTCTATTCTCTTGACATGAATTTGGTAGGATTCAATACATGACTGAAAAACTTCATCTCTCATTCTTAATGACGCTATAAGCTCTGCAAACTTACCCATTACTTATACTTCAAAGGGTCTCTTTCAAGTTGCTAAACTTGCTTCACAAGGACCTTATCTGATACCAATTGTTGGAAGAACAATGGAATAATGGGGGATGAATCAATCCTAAAAATTCCTTATTTCATTTACCATTAGTTTCAGCAATCAATAACATTCATCCATTCACATACATTCAAACATAGCATATTAAGTGTGCACAATGTATTTAAAGAGCCATAACAAATTCAAGAGAGCTCATAGAAACAATATTTAAGTGGGAAACTATCATGGGGAAGAAAAATCACCGAAACAAAAAAATTATGTTGTCATGTTTAAAATTTAGTGAGGCACCAACCCCAAAAGGAGCACCAACCCTACAAGGAGCACCAACCCCTAATTTAGTGAAGATCCCACTCGATAAGGAGGAAAAAAACTATAGGATGACTAAACACCAACTCCACCACTTGAATATATTTTATCTTTGAATTTTTTTTTTTGCCATAAGCGATGGAGATCACTTATTCAACTCACAAACCCTAGCTCGTACCCTAGGTCTTCAATCTTGCACAATATTCTTCCTTCTCAACTTGTCTTACCTCTAAACATTTTTTCTCCTACTGCCATACCTTCCTCAATATTAAACACACTCTATCATCCTTCATATGCATGCTACATGTAAATATCTTTCCTCTAGGTCACACTTATCCCCTTTCAGATTAGCTCACCAAATGAGTTCAAACTTCACTTTTATATGTTTTTCTTCTCTCTAACCCAAAATAGGATAGTCCCTCATTATAAATTTGACCCATGAAACTTCATTAAATTCAAATACATCCATTACAATTGTCACATATGACCCATATAGGTCAGCCTAGCCAAAAACCATCATTCATACACCAAAGTGTCTCAAAACCCTACCATTGGAATGCAAAAAATCCCCTCATGCCAAAAATATTTTTATTCAAGCTCTAAAAATCACCACACATGAGTAAAATGACATTTAAACACCATATATGATTTCAATTTTAATTATCCAATCAAATTAGTTTGTTTGATGGGCCTTCAGTTCATTACCCTTACCAAAGAGTTGTTTCAACAACTTGAATCTAAATTTTAACCTCAAGAATCCTCAAGATGACATAAACTATAGCATGGGAAATATATATGTAAATTTCAATATTGAATAAAACATATAAGTAATTTATATCTCATGAAACATCTCGTGGTTCAAACCACAATAATTGTTGTCTTCACCAAATCAAGCTTCCCAAAAATTAATTTTCAAAAAGCAACTGGTTAACACCCTTCCTAACACTTTCAAGACCTCCACATGGATTCATTGGATGAAATATTCATCCCTATTTTCATTATAGGTGATATAAAGCATCATCCAATCCATTTCATGCACCAACCAACTCAATATTTTAGTAAATAAAGTTATATCTTGGATAGCCAAAAATATTCTATTCCACAAACTAACTTGAAACCATAAAAAATAAAAATCATGAAAAAAATTATATCAATGTAAATATATCTGAATTATCTTTCTAACACAATTTGAATCACCTCCTAGCTCCCTTTGTGTCTTTTGTAGTGTCCATTTTACTAAGGACTCCTTCTAACTGCCCCAAAACTACCCTTTGACTAGTCAACACAAATAGGGCACACTTTGCACTTTTTCAGCATCACTATGACCTAAAACTTTCATGTACATCTAGAAAAAATCTTTGGATTTTATAAATGGCAATTTAGTCTATACCTCTTTTGGAAAACTGTTCTACAAACTAGAACTATTCAAAAACTTGAATTTTCGAGGTGGGGCCCACATACTGTCACAAGCTCTATATTACCTTTCTATAAATATGGGAGAGTCCTATACAATCAAATTTGGCCTAAATCAAGCACTTTTTTGCAAGTTGCTCCTACCTAGGTTTTAGCTAGGGTTTTAAACCACTTTGCCTTCTTAATGATCATTCATTAAAAATTGATGATCGAGATACCTCATTATTTTTTAAAAGCTTCATAACTTACCTAAGAGGCTATTCTAAATATTTCAGGTTTCCATGCAAAGCATACAATTCACAACGAGCATTAGAAAGTCCAACTTTGCTATAAAAACACATTGTAGCTTACCTGGTTTATCCAAAACTTGCATAACTTCAAAAATATTCTTCAAAATGACTTGAAATATTTCATGAAGCACAATTAAAAACTGATCTAACTATCCATGCTCACCATATAGCTTATATATATCTCAAAATCTTTATCCAATCTCATTTGCATGTTCTTTCTTATATGTTTCCCAACGCTTTCTTCTCAAAGACCTCAAATATGCATCTAACCTATGAATTATGAAATGAAACTCATCACACACCTAAGGTACACTTACATAAAACTATTTCTATTCTTAAAAAGACTCATAAACTCCAAATCTCATATATCCTTACCATTCATCATGCATCAGGGCTAGAAACAAGCTTGAAATGACGTGACTCAACACTGAAATGACCTTGTTGCCTCAATGCATGCCCATGGAAACCCATGACACGTCATATGGACCATGTATGACCTCATGACACACTCCAACCAACTTGGGAAGACTCAAACCATGACTAGGCATACTCAACCATGCACCAAGACATCCTAGAACTCACCAAATCTTGACACTACCAATCAACCTTCAGCTTTGATACCCGACTAACATCTTATGGAGAATCATAAAACCATTTTCCATCAATGGGGTTTACATTAATGACAACACAACCACACAATGGCCAACATGTTTTAGAGCTGTTAGAATCGGTTCAGAGCTGGAAAGAGGGAAAGGAGGGGGCCATGTTGATCCTTCTTGGGTCATATATTGGTGTTTTAAGAGCCTTAAATGTATTTGCACATTTGAATTAGAGTTTTTCAAGTCCAAATTTGGCTATGGAAAAAAACCACGGAAGGTTGGTTGCAATGTTAGCATGCCATGGATTTTACACATGAAATGTGAAAAAAGGAGTTTAGTCTTCCGTAGAAATAACAAAAAAATGGTGCTTTGCGTAGTATGGAAAAACACAATGTTATGTAGAATTTTAAGGTATATAACTCTACGAATTTTTACAATTATGTGAGAATAAGGTTATATTCTATTGAGGAAAATCTATGATGCAAAAAGGAAAAAATGTCACAAGGCACCTTTGCACGGAAAAGGAAATAGAGTTTAGAAAGCAATTAAAGTTGGAATCCACAAGACATTATCCAATGCTCCACAAGTTCCCAATATAGCAGTGTTCCACATTTGATTTCAAAGTCGTAGAATAAATAAAGATGGTTGTGGGAAAAATTTCCACACAACAGAATGAAGAAGAACTTCACGACATAGTAGGGGCATTAAAATGCAAAGTGTGGGAGTTTTCAAAGCCACATGACAAGTGATAACCATAGGTCATTCAAAATGCCACAATATTAGGAAACTCTATGGATAAGGAAAGTAAGAACGCAAGTGTTTTAATACATTTTGGGTTCATATATGACTACGCACATCACCTAAAGGATGTGAAATCCACTAGAAGCCATGGAAAACATCAAATTCTATGAAGAATGATAGAGTCACATTTGTTTGGAAAAAACAATCAACCACTCCACCAACCCTAATTTAATGAATTATGGGTGTCTTCCTCCTTAACATGTAAATATGATGGCATGTGGTAGAAGTGATGTCAAGAGCCCCCTTTCTCGATCTATAGAAATTAATGGTGATTGTTCCTTGGTGGTTTAATCTCTCATGTTGGTGCCTCTTTCTACTTCTCTCTTCTTATCCTTTTCTCTATAATTATAGAACTCATCTCATTATAAAATGATCCCTCTTTTGTTGTAACACAATTTCAAAATGGTTCCCGACTTCCCATGAGTTACGGGCCTCGATTTGGACTCGTAACACATTCAATGCCTTTCACCATTGATTTAATGGTTTGTGCATCTTTTAAGAAATAAAATATTGTGTTTGTGGTTCCTCCTTCCACGTACTCACATTTTTTTGTTTCCTTTCCTCTCCATTCTTCCTTTGGTCACATTGTGTGTGGATTTTACTTACAAAGTTTCATTTTTGTGTATTGTCAATGTGTATAGGATAACATTTTACACAGTTTTGTCTATGGCACATGTCTTCCCTATCATCTATGTGTATCCTTATATTCTTCCTCATGGAGAGTGATCACCCCTTCTTTTATGATGCTATCACCACCTATTCTAGCTTAGTTTTTACTTTATGCATCTCTCATTAACCTTGATTCCTTTGATGTGTTAGTTTTATATCAACTTAGAGGTAGTGTTAGGATTAGGTTAGATAGGAAGAGGAAAATGGCCTTCTCTGAAAGTTTGTCTCAAGATGCAAGTCCCACACTTGGAGATAATCCTATGTTTGTCTAGAATTTTGGATTTTCCATAATCTATACCAGTGCAATTCTATATCTAACACCTCCTTCTAATGATTTGAATTAGATTATTTTGAAATTCATTAACCAAATGAGTCAATAAACCAGTACTAACAACCAATTCCTTCAAATGAAAGAAAAAAATTTCTCACATGAATTAAAAACCTCAACAAATTCAATTAGGCATGTCAAATCAATGTCCACGCCGACCTTCTCTTTCACTTGCTAATAAGACTCTAATTCCACAACATATCATAAACAATAAGGTTCTCTAATCTATTTAGAAGAAACCTTTAGATATCTATATATCCATTTATGGATATTGGAGGTATTATTCTTCTTACTTACTGATCGATTTATTGACACTAGTATTCACATTAAGGCCTTTGGAAATTTCTACAAGGATTGGATCAAAGATAACTCATATTTGATTACCAAGCTCTTATATAATACCCTTATAATATATAATTTAGATGGGTACCATACTCTTTTAACAAACTCCATTGTTCAACTTGAGGGATTAACCAATGCAATAATCAAGAAATTTCATTCTCAAGACTTACTCGAGTAAAATTTGAACATCTTTATCAATTGTAAACAAAGGTGAGAATGAAAATACCCAATCTTTCATCAAGCGATGTAAATCCATTTGTAATATAAAAATCACCCCTTTTCCAAAAATAGTATCTAACAAATATTCTTTAACTCTTTAGAATGTCACCTTCAATATAAGGTAAGTTCCTTTTATCCTACTACTTTGGAGGATGCCACTAAGTAGGATAAGAAGTAGGACTATCTTATTCAAACATTTTAGAAACCTCAATCCAAAAAATTTCAATATTAGTCTCAAAAGAATTTACAAGTATTAACGAGACCTCGAAATCACAATGATATGGATTATGGAGTCACCGACACTCCTAATCTTGGAAACACTTCCCATAAAACCATTCATGACATTGATCCCATGCCTCCACAATTTAAAGGAGGATATCAATTTCCACTTCTTTGCGTATGAATTTTTACCGACCTATCTCCATGGAAGAGTTGTTAAATCATCTCCCACAGCAATATAAAATTCCTATGGATACCTCCCGCCCTATCCTCCTATGGTAAAATGACAACCTATTTTTTTATGGCATGCCCATCGAGGCCAATCTCATGAGAACTATAAAGGACTTCACACCTTCACCTATATTGTCTTACGTGATGTTAATTTTGACCACGATGGTATGACCAATAAGATATATGAGAAATTTTTCATGATGCGTGACCATAAAAATACCATTCATCAAACCAACACACACCTTAAATCCTATCGAGAATCCTTACCTAATCATTCCAAGGATGAGGAAAATCCTCAACCTAGAAATGAGAAACAAGTAACATATTGTAATAACACTATAGAAACCACTTACAGTCCTGACTTAGAACCCGTAGAGAATGTGACTAGAAAGAATGACATGAGACATGTGATTTTCATGATCTATGCCACATTCTATGCTTATTATCATCATACCTACATGAATATTTAAGACTACCCTAAAGGTCATACTTTCCTTGAATCACCTTTAGGACACCAATTTTTAAAAAAACATGCCATCGCCATCTTAAACCAATATGTGCGATGCTTATTTCAGATCCCGACATCCCCATGTGTATCAAACATTACATTTTTAGGGACAATAATGTATCATGGGATGCTTTAACCATCATGCATGATTGATGTTATATAGTCAAAAAACAAAATAAAAATCTCTCTCAATTTGATTTCTAATTTTCTTTGAAAAAGATTCAAATTATAGAGATCTCAAACCCTCTAATTCAAATTCCCTTCTTTGCATTAATGCAAACTTCTCCTAAACATCATAATTTCCTTATGACTTACCTCTTTCATATGTACCCTCACCACCATATTTGAGGCAAGACTCCATCTTGCATGGTTTGGATGAGAGTGTACTTCAAAATTACGTAGATATTTCAATCTAAAATCATCTAACTATGATTAAATATTTATCTACACACTTTCCAACCTAATCTATGGTTATGGATGAGCATCTCTTCTGAGAAAATGACACCTCTCTTCATTTCCATCAAGATCAACAACGTGCAAGTCAAGTGAGATCTCAAATGAAATGGTTTATTCTATTCTACTAATTACCTCAAATATACATGTGATAGGTCTTAACGATATGATGAAGGAAATTTTCCCTATAGGTTGTATTTGGTTTCCTTTTATTGTGTCTCCTCACACCATTAAAGATAAAGTCATGATATTCAACTTTCCTCTTTCATATAACATTCTTCTTGATTGACCACATGCACATTGGACCTATGCATTCATCTCATCGACTTATCAACGTATCAAATTCCCTACCTAGGATCCGTATACAAAAATCAAGACAACACAAAACTCTGTAAATTTGAATACTCCCATCAATGTTGTGTCTACAAAATTCCCTCTCAAAGAACTACATTATGTCCCATTTCAAGAGTATCAATGTTCTTTGTGGATATAGTGGTCACCTTGAGCTTATTGAGAACATCCCACCTAACTTCCTCGGCTTAGATGATGACAAACTCAACAAGATCAATTTCAAGATTAAAACATCAAATTCTCTAGGTTCTTTGTTCCTTTTTCTTGCAATAAGGTGAAAAATGTAATTCCTATCAATACTGATTTTCCTTGCCTCTTGCCAAGGAGTTTCCTTATTCACCATTAAGTGAAGTTGGCATTGAACTCCATAACATTGATATCCCTACCCGGTGTGATCAAAATTATTTGTTTAATGACCCCTTCTTTTTGGATATGCCCAATTTAAGAATGAAGAGGTCATTCATTTCAGAACTTGTTACACTCCTCTCTAAATAGTTAATGATCATTTTCACCACAATGTTGCATATACAACAAATAAGGTAAAGATGAGGTCAGGAGGAATACTTGTGAAGTCGAAGAAGGTTGCGCGCGTTGTAGAAGACTAGGCTGATCATGGAAATATCCTTTTTAGATATGATGGACTACCTATAGAAGCACAATAATACCACCAAATAGAATTAAATAGCATATGACAGTGAACTGCCTAGCATATGCTAGATCCGGAAATGTGATACTTCCTAGAAAGGTTGTCAATCCACTGTTTAAAAACAACTCAATGTAAAGAAGTGAGAGTAGAAGAAAGGTCTTATTGTAACAATATGATCTAGGTATCTCATATGCTAACAATAGACTAGATTTAAGCTAAATATTGAATATACAACTAAAAAAGATGTTTAGGTAGGAATGGGTGAGATTAGGTGAGATTTGGGAAGGTTTTGGTAAGTTAGGAGCTCGTTGTTCGGAATAAATTACCCGTCACAAAGAAACCGATATCGGTTGGGTGATCGATGTGGGTACACTGTAATAGTGACCCCATTTGGGTGACTAATTTTGGAAGGGGAAATTAGATGAGAAGGTTAAAATGGGTTGGTTGGGAAATCTCTGTGATTTTGCACTGAGAGAGTTGAGGGGACTTAGGCTAGGTGTTAGGATTTATGTGAAGACTCAGAGATGGTAAAATAGGTGGTTGAGAATATTACAAGGTTCAATAGGCATGTGGTTAGGTGGAGGTGCTATGGAGGATATTCGAGACATAAAGAAGGTGAAAGAAAGAAAACAAATGATTAACCAAAATACTGAAAGCAATCACAAGGTAGAGATTACTTACTTGCAGATTGGAAGTTGGTTATAGAAGGAATGGTTGTGGTTGAAGGAGAGACAAGTCTTGATCCCATGCAAGTAGAAACATAAGGATATGGACTTTTGTGAGTGATCTAATGCTCTAGAACACATTGTTGATGCTTGGTGGAGGTTGTGAATGCTTGGAATGATCTCTGGTTCATCGTGAGGTCACTTGGATGCTTGAATGCGAGAGCTAAGAATGTCAGAACTCCAAAAGCAAAGATGGAAGAACCTGGGTAAAGGGTTGGAATTTCTTATTTAAATAAATCAATGGTGGTTAGGTGACTGATGTCGACCGAGGAATAATCGGTGTCATTTAGGGAGAAAAGGTTATATTTTGCCAAAAATAGCCTTTTCTCTCCATTTTTGGTGTTAGTCAAGGTTTGTTATGGACTAGGAGTCTCAAGTCATGGGAATGAAGTGGGAAATTGGTAGGAGGGATAATAGGTAATGAATGTTAGGGTTATAATGAGTCTTAGTTAGTTAAGGGAAGTGGTGACTTAGTTTAGGTTAATAAATAGGCTTGGAATGGGTCCAGGTGGTGAAATTAAGAGGTAATGGAGGTGGATGGGTGGGAATTATTAACTTAATATGGGTAATTAAATTAATAATAATGTGTGGAGGGGTCATGGTAAGGGGTATGTTAATTAAAGGGGGCCTAGAGGGTTGTGACCCAATTTTGGGTGTCTACATTTTCCCCTTTTTGTCATGTAGCTTGTATTGATAAGTGATGATGAAAAAAATAGGAGGTGGTTTCCCAGGTATGGGTAGAGGTGAGGATCCCTAAAACCATGAACTAATTGAGGATCCCCCTCAAACCAAGAAAAATTGAGGAGTAGGAAAAAGTGGTGATGGTTTTGATAAAGTGTAAGGTAAGGTGTGGGTATAGGCAATGGTGATATTGGTGTAGGTAATAGGTGGGGGCATTCAAATGCACACACACATCTAGAATGCGACAAGGCACTAGGATGAAGAGCTCACAAACTCTACATCATCAAAGGTTGATAGTTTATCCAAACAAGGTTGATATGGTCAGGTATCCAAGGTATAGGAAGTGCTCTTGGAAACATAATAAGGCTAGGTGCAGGAACGGGCATAGGTGTGTTTTAAAACACCAAAAGGTTTGGTCTAGTCAAGATAAACATCATGACATAAGGCAAGGCAAGGTTGGTAGGCTAAACAACATGAGTAGTCATCATGCAAGGTACAATGAGTAAGTGAATTTGAGTTTCAAATGGGTGAGGTTCGGTGTGGGTGTATAGGTAAGGCCATGGGTAAGGTTGAGGTGTAGGAAAAATGTGCCCTAAGTATAATTAGGAGGGGGGTAGGTTATAAGGCTATTAGGTGAAACTGTAGATTGTGATAAGGTTAGTAGGTGAGCTAATAGGCATGTGGTAAGGTTGTGGTAGCAAGAAAATGACATCCTGTAACAAAAATTTGGGAAAATTAGGTAGAATTAGTTTAGGTAGGGTGACCGATACCGGTTGAGAGGTAATCGATGCTGGTAAGGGTGAGATTTCCGGTCACCTAGGGCATGACCAAATCGACGATGTTGGTCACCCAATTGATGAGTTAAAATGAAAAAACCACACGGAAAACTCATTTGATCATTTCAAACTTTTTGAAAATGATGGAGAGAGGGTATATTCATGAGGAAAATGATAGAGAGACTGAGAGAGCTGATTTGGTGAGAGGTTAGTGGTTGTAGGAGTGGATTTTGTGGGCCCATGAGATCTACTTGATCAATTTGATTGGTTGAGAGTTGGGAGGTTGATTTAGACATGGAAAAGGCAAGGAGAGGGCTTAGGAGGAGGTCATGTTCCTATTCCAGATGATCCCACCATGGAGGAGGTAACTCGAGTAGAGGTAGGATTTGAGATCATTGTTGTTTTTGGTGAAGAATAAGGTAGAACAAATTAAAATTTTGGTTTTTGAAATTTGATTGGAATTTGGTTAAAATTGGGTGAAATTGGGTATGGGGAGGGTGAAACTAGTTTAATTAGGGGGGAAAATGCATCTAGAGGCAATTTGGGGGCATTGGGGTGGGTAGTTTAGGTGTTTTTGAATTTTTTTGGAAATTGGGGATGTGGGGTTTGGCCCTAGGGCTGAACTAGTAACCGATGTTGGATAGTTATATCGGTGTTGGTAGTAGGCTGACCTAACATCAATGGTAAAAAGGGGACTAGTATTGGTCATGGTGGTGATGTTGGTCATTGTGAAAAGTGATTAAGTGTTGAAAAAAGGGTAAATTAGGGAGGTCGAAAGGTAAGGGAAGGGGAAGGGTGGTGAGGGGTGTCCAAGGTAAGGAATGGGTAAGGTTTAGGAAATAAGGGTGGGTAGGGTGTGAAATCAAAGGTAGGGTAGGGGTAGGTAGGGGGTGAGTTAGATGAGCAAGTGAAGGGAGATAATAGGAAATAGGTGAAGGGGGAAATAGATGAAACAGGCTAGGTAGGTGGAAAGAAGATAGAAGGAAAGGAAAATAGGTAGGTAAAGGAAAGATAGGTAGGTAGGTAAAAATGGTAAGGCATGTGAATGTAGATCGAATAAGTGGTGAAATGTTAATTGATTAATGTGTGTGAATATGATGTGCGGTGAGAAAACAACATGATGATGAGAGATATATGTCACCCTATTAGTGTAGATGAGACCTAACATCATAGAGGATGAGTGGGATCACATGAGGGATGTTGGGATTGGGATAGGGTTAGGTGGTATAGGTGGATAGTTTGAGATCATAGCATGATGGTCACCCTCATTGATAGATGGGACCCAACAACCAACACATTCCACCTACCTATCGAGGAGATGACTATCACTTAGAGGATGTCTATGGATCCTGAGGCTACCTATTGTTGGGGATCCATTATATCAGATCTATTTCGGATGATTCATTGAGCCTATGGTTACAATTTTTAAGAGGCCATGGGAGATTTGTCTTATCACAATGTCGAGCATTAGCTATGATGAGATGTATGCCACACATCCATAGGAGACTAGATTAGCAGTGCTAATGATGGTGGGGATTGGTTGTTATGTGCTCCTAGAATCAGAGGGTGGGAGGTTTCCATGGGCACTGATGGGAGTGTTAGAGGATATGATTAAGGAGAGAGTCTATTTTACATGGGCATCATCTTTCCTAGTGCAATTATATAAGGAGTTGTGGGCATATAGGAGGATTCGGTGATTTGGTTTGTGTTGCACCTATCTTCTTCATTGTTGGGCCTATGAGCATATAGTATGTCTGTGTCCACTAGGCCTTCCATGACAGGATTGGTATAGAGGGGTTTATAGAGCAGGCTTTAGATGATGGATTCAAATAGGGGCACATGTGAGGGTGGATGTGGCATCATGGGATGTGACATATTACAGGCATTTATTAGATGGCCTATCAATAGTTGATATTTTATGGAGGCCATATCTTGGTTACCCTTCATTTGGAGGTATGGAGGAGGAGTTGGTAGGTTTATAGTCTGGTGTGATGGATACAAGGACGTAGACCAGAGAGCATGAGATGATATTAGTTGAAGGTCGATGACAACAGTTTGGCTACGGACAGGATGTGCCTCTATGGCCTTCCCATAATACCAGGAGGGATGACGTGGAGAGACCATTATCTCACCACATCTGGCAGATCTAGCAGGGGTAGAGGAGAAGGTAGAAGATATGAGGATAGATGATGCAAGTATATATGGATATAGGTAATGGAGGATATCCTACCTACAAGGAAGCACCTCCAAGGTAGGAACCTGATTTGGCTACTATTATTATTGAGAGGGATAGATTATAGGGATAGGTGACTACATTTAAGGGCCAGGTCACATGGCATTATTAGAGTGGTAGCAAGCAAAGCTCAGCATAGGTGACTACCTTACAGGACATCTAAATGTGGCATAGGCATGTGGACGGAGATGGGGGTAGGTTGCAAAATTACATGCCCATGTTACTAGTTAAAGATGCACAGTGCCATTGTTAGCACATGTAGGACAGTGGCACAAGAGGTATGGGATTTGCAGGTAGGTGGGGACACATGGCTGCCCCCCCTCCTTCACCTCGGACACATTATGGAGCACATGTATAGGGACATGGTCCATCAGTACAGGTAAGATAGGCCTACGTATAGGGTCCAGGTCCATATTCATTGGGACAAGGACAGATAGGTGTTATGATGCCACCTCTGCGGTGATATCTATGGATAGATACAGAGAGTTTATGGTGGTAGAGGCCAGATATTATGAGGATCGGATTACAGAGAGTGGTATCCCTTTTGTCAGCTATGCCACCTATAGAGCCCAATAGGAAGCCAAAGTGAGAGGTCCAGTTCACAGACCCGTAGTACCAGTAGTTCAGGGAGCCACCGGTCTCATGGGTAGGGTCTTGGGAGGTGACTAGTTTGTGGAGATAAAGGCCAGTGAGGGACAAGGAGAGAAGTAGAGGAGTTGGAACCTCCCAGAGATGATAGATGATGGAGATTTTGTTTATTTTTTATTTTTGACTTATATATACCGGCCATACATGTCGAAGAGGTGAGATGTATATATTTTGAGATATATTATATATATGTATATACATTGTATTGACATATGACTTTTAGTATATAGATGATATGAGACTATTTTATATACTTATTTATATTTGTATTATATGGAAATGTATTTAGACTTGGTTACATGGTTATATGATGTGATTTCATTTCCATGGATATTATGGATATAGATGTTGGTATGTTGTTTTTAATTTCCATTGTATTTTTTTAATGGAAACTAGTTGTAGGCATGGTTATGAAATGTTATGGTTATGGTTTGGTTTAATTTCCAATGTATTGATGTTATGGAAACTAGATGATAGGCATGTTTGCATATAAATGAGTTGATTGAATGGTTTAATTCCAATGTATTGATGTTATGGAAACTAGATGGTTAGGCATGGTTTTTGGTTGATGGATTTTGTGATGATGATGGAATTTATATGTAGGCATTGTTTTTTATGAAAATGTTTTGATTTGAGTTTGATTTGGATTTCCAATGTTATTGTATTTTGGAAAGTAAATGATGATGTGTATGGGTGATTTAATTTATGGTTTGTTTGATGTTATGGTTGGTGATGTAATTTCTAATTTATTGTTTTTATGGAAACTAACTAACTAGGTTTTTATTTATGGGGGAGAGATGGTGGAAAATAGTGGTGAGCTAACCTTCGAATACCCCATGTCCTCTTGAAGTGCTTGCCTACATAGCCCTTGCAAAAGGGGCCTCAGGATGATGTAGTTATCCCTTAGGATAGGGAAGAATAAGATGGTTGTAGGTAAGTTGGTGAGTTTAGGTAAGGTAGATCATGGTAAGGTAGATGAGGGTAAGGTAGATTGGGTAAGGTAAGTTGGGTAGGATTAGGAAAGATAGGTTGGGTGAGGTAGGTTGTGGTTGAGTAGATTGGGTAAGGTAGATCGTTGTTAGATAGGTGGGTTGGGTAAGGTAGATGAAAGTAAGGTAGATGTATGATGATATTTGATTGAATGTCTAAAGGTATGATGGTGTTAGATGATTGATATAGGTGTAGGTGAGCGAGAAGAATGCCAAGATATCAGATGTTGAAGATCGCGTCTTGTTGAAGAATCAATAAGTAGGCAAAGGTGAATTGAAAAGAAGAAAAATGATCCATAGTTGGCAAGGACCATAATGGGCATACCAAAGAGAGGCTTATGAACATAAAACCCCTAGAGGCATTACATGATCGATAGGTCTAAGGGTGAAAGAAGTTGCATGATCACAAAGTGTCACATGAGCACCACGTCCCTTGAGTGGATAGGAGATAATAAATAGAAGGTAAGGTGGAATATTTTGAAATGTAACCTTGTTGTGGGACAACATGCCCCTTCTGCAAGATACCCAAAACTAGAATAGGCAAGTCCATGACCAAAAGTTTGTATTTTTTTTTTTTTTTTTTTTTTTTTTTTTTTTGCATGTATAGACTGATCGATGTGGGAAGTCTATATTGGGATGAATAATATTCTCCTTGAGGTCTTCATGAAGTTGATCAATGTGGGAAGCTCTAAGATGATTTTATTTGAGAGATACAGATTAGTCTTCTTTTTTGGATAGACTAAGTACAATAGGTGGCTAGATTTTTATAGTTGTCCTTCGAGGGAGAAGTCTACTTATAACAGCAGAGAGAGAGAGATAGATGTCCTTTTGAGGGAATCATCTATTTGCAAGAAGTTTGACTCAAGGAGTAAAGTTTTTTTATCCCATATATTTTTTTTTTATTTTTGACTTGTAGTCATGGACAAGACTATAAAGGAGTATAGGCCTCTTTTATGAAGGAAAAACCATAACATGAAAAGGTTAGCTATGAAAGAGGGGTTTCAAGTGATGAACGACCATGGGATTCCATCTAAAAAGGAAAAAGTATCCATGAGAATCATGCCATGAGTAGAGTCGTGGTACTCATATTTAAGACAAGGTTGAATGGTGATGGATAATCACACAATTCTAGTTTAGTCATTGGTCCTTAAAAGAGGTAGGTGGAAGGAGAGTTTTTTCAAGGGATGAGCATATAAGTGACATAAAGTGATGTAGTACTTTATTCAATAATAGAATGGTCAAAGATGTAAGGCATTAAGGGGCTCAAGTTCAAGTTTACCCTCAAGAGAAGATAAATGATAAGTTCCTGATCCATAGGTATGGGTGACAATATAAGGTCCAAGCCAATTAGGAGAAACTTGCCTTGTTTACTTTTCTCGGCTTTGGTTACATGTTGATTTTCCTTATAGGAAAATATCATCTGATCTTGAATGTTTGTTCTTGAACATGTTTGTCATAGGCATACTTGATGCATTTTTGGTAGATTTGAAGGTGGTCTAGAGCATTTAGACAACGTTCATCCAATAACTCAAGTTGTGTCAAATGTTCTTTGGAAAAAATCATCATCAGAGAGCATATCCTTAAGTGATATACAAAGAGATGGAATTTGACTTCGAGAGGTAAGGATGGACCTCTGTACCATAGACCAAAGAGAAAGGTGTGGCATTGGTAGAGGTGTGAATGTTGGTATGATAAGCCCATAAGGTGAAAGGAATGTGTGTGTGCCAATCCTTACCAGTGTCATCAACCACTTTCATAAGAATTTTTTTGAGGGTTTTGTTAGTAGATTCAACTTGACCATTTTTTTGAGGGTAATAAGGTGAAGAGAAATTGAGTTGAATACCAAATTTGTCACACAAGTTTGTGTAGGGTTTTGTTTTTGAATTTTTTTCCATTATCAATGATGAGGTGATGAGGAACACCAAAGTGAAAAATGATATGGTGGTTGATAAATTCACATATTTTCTTTTTGGTAGAAATGAGAGGATGGATTCCACCCATTTAGTGTAATATTCAGTTGTTGTGATGATCCAATGATGATGTTGAGAGGAATGAGGGTTAATCTCTCCAACGAGATCCAAACCCCATTGAGAGAAGGGCCAAAAGTCTCTAGCGACTTGTAAGGCATGACTAGGAGTGTGGTGAAGGTTAGCATGCTACTGACACTTCACACAACATTTGAACATAGTCATAACAGTCTTGGTTAAGGGTTGGCCAGTAATAGCCAAGAAAAGGATACATTTTATGACCACAAGGCCACTAAAATGTCCCCCACAAATCCCATCATGAATTTCTTTGATGGTGTATGGGATTTCAAAATGGTGAGGCACCGCAGGAGGATACCATCAAAGCCACATTTTTAGAGAATACCCCCATGATGATGTAATGAGACACTTTTTAGGAAGGCTCGTCATCCATTGCGAGTGAGATCTGGAGGAAGAATTGAAAGGGAGAGGTAGTCAGTAAAATTACTTATACCAAATATCATGTGGGTTGGTTTTTATTCTTCCCACAAAATTTACATGCCATGGATAATATAAGAGGGTGACTACAACCATTGTACTATGACAAATATTTTGGAGTCCGAAGGTGAGGTAGGTATTTGAGAAGCAAGACAAGCCATGGTATCCATGAATTTGTTAGTGGATCACATGGAGTGGTTTGAATGAGGAAGTGATCAAATGTGGTCAAAAGTATGTTGACATGATGTTTATACTTTTGAAGTTCCTCGTTATGACACTGGTACAAACCATTGACTTGGTTCACAACTAGTTGAGAGTCACCAAAGATATTAATGGATTTAACATCTAGGAAATGGCAAGTTTGAAGACCTAACACAAGTGCTTCATATTTGGCCATGTTATTAGTGCAGTCAAAGTTGAGTTTGAAGGATAAAGGCATAGGTTTCCATCAAGAGGAATGAGGATGACCCCTACACCACCCCACATTTAAATTTAGAACTGTCAAAGAATAAGGTCATTTGGTAAACAATTTCATCCAAGGAAAGAGTGGTAATGGATTCATCAGGAAAATCAAAGTTAGAAGATTGATTTCCAGGAAGAGGAGCATCTGCAAGCTGATCTGAAATGGTTTTTCCCTTGATAAATTTTGATGAATGAATTCCAGGTCTAGGTCTACAAGGAGCATGAGCCAACGCGTGTGCATTGGTGTTGGTAAGGTTTAGCATACATGTAATGCAAAGGGTCAGTGTTGGTGATGATGAAGTTTTTTGGTTAAGTAGGTAGTGGTGAAGTTTAGTGGCCACGAAGACCAAGGCTAAGAAAATATTTTCCATGTGAGTATACCTAGTCTCATAGTCTAAAAGAGTATGGACTTATGTAATAAATTGGTTGTTCCCTGTGTTGCTCATCACGATGAGGAGCATGGCACCTAAGGAATGGTTAGTGGACATAAATGTAGAGGTAAAAAGGTTTTTCATCTTTAGGTGGGATGAGCACAGGTGGTTGAAGAAGGTATTTCTTCAATGCTTCAAAGGATTTGTGGCACTCATCATTCCAATTGAAGGAGACATCCTTTTTAAGGAGATGATGAAAAGGTGACATGGTCAGAAAGTTGAAATAAAGCGTCGAATGGATTGCAATTTTCCTTGCAAACTACAAAGTTTTTAAAGGTTAGTAGGTGGAGGCATCTCGAGAATAGCCTTGATTTTGGTGGGATTGACTTTGATGCCCCACAAAGAGATGATGAAACCAAGGAGTTTTTCAGAGAGAATGGAAAAGACACTTCTTTGGTTGAAGGAAAACACAGTATTGGATGAGATGATCAAAGATGACTTTAAGAATTGTGAGGTGTTTGACATGACTTTTGGACTTACCGAGAAGGTCATCGACATAATCTTCCAATATGTCATGCATGATATCATGGAAGATATAGGTCATAATATGCTGATAGGTGGCACCAAAATTTTTCAAGCCAAAGGGCATGACATGATAACAAAAGGTCCCCCAAGGGGTGATGAAGGAAGTTTTGTGTTGATCTTCCAGAGTGAGTAATATTTGATTATAACCCGAGAATCCATCCATAAGAGATAACATCTCATGGCTGGTTGTAAGATCAATGAGTTGGTTGATGCTAGGAAGAGGAAATTCATCCTTAGGGAAGGAAAGGTTAAGGTCATAGAATTCCATGTAGATGTGGAGTCCCCCTATCACTTTGGTGATATGAATAATGTTAGAAATCCATTATGGATAGTCAATGGGTAGAATGAAGGAAACAAAAAGAAGGTGTTGGATTTCTTCTTTCACAAGAAGGGAAATGTGTGGATGCATTTTTGTAGCTTTGTTTCACAAGTTTTGCATCAGGGATAGTCACAAATATTGTGGACCACGATATTAGGGTCAATATTGGGCATATCGGCATAATACCAAGAAAAAGCATTGTTATGATCTCAAAGGAAAGAGGTGAAGGCTTCTATTCGAAAAAATCTAAAGATTGGCCTATCTTTAGAATTCGAGGGTCATCCTAAGTGTGAATGTTGATCTCTATGGTCGATTCATTCAACATGGTTTGTGTCTCAGAAGGTAATGACCAATGAATGTAAGAATCATCTACACCTAAATAGGTGAGAATAGAATCATCATCCTAACATTGAATGAACATTTATAGAAGGTGTGTCATCATCGATCATGTCAAGATAAAGAAAAGGAAGGAAGAGGGAGCCCTCACCATCACATGATAGGTTATAGGTCCCAAAGAAATGGTGTTCATGAAAAAAAAAAAAGTTAGGAGGGATGGATTCTAGATCCATGGACTCCATGGGTGAAGGTGGTGTGGTAGGTGAGTTAGGTGGGGAAGGCTTATCTTCCTCTATGAGGTTGATTCTAGCCTTATTAGGAATAGGTGGCACATGGAAAATCTGATACCACAATGGTCTTTGTGTTTTCGAGTGGTGTAAGGTATGAATGTATGATGACCTTACTCATAAAGACCAAATCCAAAGCCCTTCAGGCACATGATGAAGAAAAGTGTGGGAAAAAGGTGGTTGGTGAGGTATTGGAAGTTAGATGAGAAAGTCTAGGTTTGGGTAGGTGGTTTAGGAGAATAAGAAGTGTTGAGTCCCCCATATGTCAAGTTGGTGTGAAGGTGGGGAGGACCATATGGAAAAACTCTCCTACATGATGGTCATAATGTGGGTGTTGGTGAAGGCTTTTGTACTCTGAGGAGTAAGGAAAGTGTCTATGTTGTATAAGTAGTACTCCCTCAAGGGAAAGGCATTGAAAAACACCTACCAAGGGGTCTAAGGTTAGTACTTGGGTAGTGGGGATGGATGAGCTACTCGAAGTCTGAGAAGGTGGGGCATCGGTTATGGTGAAATATGTGGGTTGGTGGTAGATGGGCTAGTATGTGAAGAAGATGGACAAATAGAGGGGATAAATGGGCTAGTTGTGGAAGGTGTAGCGACATAAGTGGTAGGTGGTAGATGAGGTAGTGGAAGAAGATGAAGCAAGTAGGGGTGGTAGATACCTTGACTGGAACAAGGACATCATTTGGTTGGTAAAGCATGTTGCAGGTTTTAAAAGGTGAAGGATCTACCCGAATGGTGTAGGGGTGCCTTCATATTCAAATTTTAGGCAACGGTGAAGGGTTGAAGGTACACACCCCATGGTGAATCTAGGGTCACCAAAAACAAGTTATATTGAAATTCCCCCTCAAGAACATAGAATAGTTTGGGACTAGTACGGGACCCACATGGATGTGGAGGATGATGGTGCCAAGGGTAGAAGTCATGGCATCATTAAAATAATAAAACATAACAGGTTATTATGCATGCAGTTGGTGGGTATGTGCAATTATTCATACACATGGGAAGAAATGATATTAATGCTAGCACCTCCATCAATCATAATGTGTCAAATGCGAGTATCATTGATGTAGGCGGAGATGAAGAGGGTGGGATCAAGATCATCTAATTGTAGAGGGGAAATCTCTGAGTCATAGAAAATGATAGTGAAACCAAGGAGAGGTAATGGGGTAGAAGTTTGAGGTGAAGTGGTGAGGAGACCACATGATGAGGGGTAAAGATGGTGGCCACATGTGTAGGATCATTTGGTGGAACCTGATAGATTGTAGGACCTCAATGAGGGCCTGACGATGAGACTTAGAGGTTTGAATTAGGTCATACAAGGACATCTTTAGAGGATATTGATGAAGTTGTTTAATCATAGAGCGATGTGTGACTCCATTAGAAATAAGATAAGTCATCCCACATATGGTTACCTTGGGGGAAGGTGTAGTGGAATGGTGGGTGAAGGTGCATTGGATGGGATACCAATTTTCTCTTTTCCTTTATCTTTTTGTGATTGAGTGGCTACTCAAACCATATTTATTTCAAAGATCGAGAGGAGGAAAAGAGGGTTGTGGAGATGTAGGTAAGGCCGCTGAATAGATATAGGGCTAGACCGTGTGGTGACAGGTGAAGGGGAATGTAATTCTCCTCTAATAGGTCATCTTTGTCAAAGAGACCATCAAAGTACAAAGTTAAAGGAGAATGTTTTTAGGGCCTTATAACCTTTGACATCATGCCCTGGTGAGTGATGATATGCGCAGATTTTGGTGTCATCAAACCCTACTGGTTTGGGTTTGAGCGGGTCATAAGGCTTAATAGGTGGCAATGAGATAGCATAGGTTTATAACAACCTAGTGAGGATGTTAGAATAGGATCCTGCTAATGGATCACAAAGTGAGAAGTCAGAGTTCGCTTGCATAAAGGTGTGGGTGTGATTTTTCATGGGAGAGGTGTTGTTGGAGGTGGTGTAGGTGTGACTACCTTTCTGGTAGGTAGTGAAGGTTTTGGTTTGGTTTAGGTTACACCTTCTTGGGTAAAGGTGCAGGAGGGGTGCACAAGGTAGAAGGAGATGTAGAAGGAAGAGGTACCCTAT
This sequence comes from Taxus wallichiana var. yunnanensis, assembly GCA_018340775.1. Classification (NCBI taxonomy): domain Eukaryota; kingdom Viridiplantae; phylum Streptophyta; class Pinopsida; order Cupressales; family Taxaceae; genus Taxus; species Taxus wallichiana. The sequence goes on along the minus strand of CM031240.1, from coordinate 670,860,519 downwards.
AAATCCAAGGTGAGATTGATGGTGTTGGAAATAGTGTGGTTGTAGGTAATGGAGAAGATGTAGGAAGAAGAGGTGATGAAGGTGAAGGTGTGGGAAAAAGATAAGGTAAAGGTGTGGGTGTGGGTTACCACGCCTTAGATTTTCCTTGGTGAGGAGGTAATTGAACAAGGTGGAAGGGTGTGGGCCTAAAATCAAAGGTAGAGGTGAAGGTGAAAGAGAAGGCATGGGAGAGACTGGGGTGCGAGGTCTAGGAGGTTGGGTCTTTCTCTTAGGTGCGGACATCAATTTTGTGATAGGTGTTGGTTGAGTAGACAAGTCTAGTTTCACTATGGGATGTAGTAGGCTAGGTTTTGGTAGGAAACCTAAGGAAATGGTTAAGGAAATGGTATGTTTAGGTGTGGATAGGGGTTTGGGTGAAAACGAGGTTGAAGAAGAAGGGGTTGATATGATCGACTCGAGGTGTCATGGGTTTAAGCTATGTTGAATACCTTAGGATAGATAGTTGGGGTATCAGGGGCCAACATATACATTTGGGTGGATATTATGAGTCAAAGGTGCCCCAAATTTTGGAGTAATCAACATAATCTAATCGGTCCACCAAACACGAGAAAGGTTTTAATCATCCAAACCAATGGTGATAATCATCCATAAATTTGAGTCCTATGATACACGGAAGGTTTTTGCCTATGATTTAGTAGGAAAAAGTGATGTAATAAGGTTGGCAGGATCTTGGAAGACCTTGAGAGAAGCATCGCCTATAGGAAGAGTAGATAAGAGTGGCTCTTTTAAGGGTCGAGAAGAAGGAAAAACAAGAGATGTGGACTCCTATTTAGGTAAACGAATAGATAGGGTTAGCTCATCCTTGGGTAGATGAATGGGTGAGATAGGTTCCTCCTTAGGTAGAGGAATAGGAAAGATAGGATTTGTGGTAGGTAGACAAATAGGTGGGTAGGATCCTCTCATGGGTAGAGGAGTAGGTGTGATAGGCTCCTCCATGGATAGAGGAGTAGGTGTGATAGGCTCCTCTATGGATAGAGGAGTAGGTGTGATAGGATCCTCCGTGGATAAAGGAGTAGGTGTGATAGGCTCCTTCATGGGTAGAGGAGTTCGTGTAAGAATTTTTTTAATAGACGCTACGGGAGGAAACTAGCTAGATGGAACATGTATTGTGTTAAAAATGACATGAACCTCATGCACATTGGTGTCACTAGTAGAGGTCTCTAAATCCTGGTTTGATGAAGGGGTATGATTAGGAAAAATTTCTTAAACACACCCATATTGGCATTGGCAGGTGCATTAGGGTTGTCCAGGATGAGATCACCACTATCTAGCATTCCTTGGATAATATTCTTGAAGGTTTTGCAATTGTCGTCGTTATGTCCCCTAACTCGATGATAGTTATAGAAGTCATTTTCTTTGTACCATGACAAGTGTAGGACAAGAAGGATCAAAAAAAGTGTTTGGTTTGATAGGTGGAAGGGTGATGGCTCCTAATTTTAAAAGCTTTTCCAATACAGAAGAATATGGTTCTTCGATAGGAGTGTAAGCCCTATGTTCATACTTGTATTGGAAGTTTTGAACAAGAGAGAGGTTGACAGGTGGTTTTGGTTGATTAGATGGATGAGAGGGGCTGACTTTCAGAATCACCAAGCTAGTGGATCCTTTCATCTTGAAATGGTTATTAGAATGGTTGTTCAGAAGTTTATAAGAAGATTCATTCGATTTGAAGTTAGCGTTCTTGTTATGCAACTTAAGTTTCTCTTCTTCAAGGGAACATATCTCCAGTTTCTAGGCCATGGTGAAGGCTTCATCAAATGTGTAAAACGTTTGAACTTGGAGAGTCAGGGAAATGTGTCTATCACATGCCCTTGTGAACAACTCTATGAGATATTCTTGTGGTAGCTAGAAGGTGAGTTGATTGATGAGGCCCCACCAACGTGTGCATGAAATATGTGATAGATTTGTCCTCGTATTGGTGAATAGAGTATAAGTCCATCATAGAGACCTTCTTAGAGATATTGATTGAGAAGTGATCAAGGAAGTTTTGGGCCAATTGGTTGAAGGAGAAGATTGAGTGCCTAGGTAAAGCACTATACCAATCTAGGGCAGGTCCCAGCAGGACATGGGAAATTTTCTAAGGAGTAAGGCATCGTTATGGGCGATCAAATAACACACATGTTTGAATGATCATAAATGTTGTTGAGGGTCTTCCTTGACTATTGAAACAATTGAATTTGGGTAACTCCCATTGCGTGGGATAAGGGTGGATAGGTATGGATGGGTGGATGGGCTCATTACAAATTTCATCATAAGTGAGGACATTATGAGATCCAAAAATGGAGGCCTTGAGTGTTTGCATCTTATCCATCATCATCTTGATAAGATCCGTGGTAGGATTAGATTAAGGAGTGCCCCCGAGGTATAAGGGGGTGGATGAGATGAATAGGTTAGGGAAGTCATGCCACTATATGGTGGTGTCGAATATGTGAAATTAGAAACAGGTACGTAGGTAGGAATAGATGATGAGGGCATATACCCTGAATACGAGGTGGGTGCTATAGGTTGTGACTGAGGCGGGGTGTAGGTGGGAGGAGCTTGTGGGAATATCCTTGTGGTAACATGTGGAAAAGTAGGAGGAATCAAAACCACCAAATTTTTATAAGGTATATAGGATGTCAACGCAACTAGTGGTTGTGAAGTAATAAGTATTGATGATGCGGGATCCCTATACTAGGAGATGTGGATGAGGATATGGCAGATGTCGGGGAGTGACAAATGTCGAAGGTGTGACAGATGTCGAAGGTGCGATGGATGTCAAGGGTGTAGTAGGTGGCGTTGATACGGGAGTAGGTAATGCTAAAGTAGTATTCACAGATATGGCAAGGGGCATGGAGGTAGGCATACCCAAATAGTGGTTGGCCTAATGAGTCATGGGTAGAAGAGTGGGAAAGGTAATGTTGTAAGGCTATGACATTATGATCGAGGAATTTAATGAATTCCTCATCACTTGTAGGTATAGTTACAAGAATGTTGGGGTCCATTGGTGAAGAAATAGATGGCGGAAAAGGAGAAGCAAGTAATGATACGTAACTAACTTGAGAGGAACGTGCTCACACCTGTGGCAAGTCCAAACCATAAGAAAGCTAGAAGATAGGTATTCTAGGATCTGCAGAACTAACAAAACTCAGAAACAGATGTTTGGTGAAGTCTAGAGGATAGAAATAGGTTGTTGTTTTTGATAAAAATAAAAACACATAGACCAATATCGATTAGTAAACCGGTGTCGGTTAGGAATAAATAAGGATGTCGGTTGTTGGACCGATCTTTGGTAGGAAGGTAACCGATGCGTTGCATTCTTGTGAAAATGAAGAAATTTGAATATCTAGGGAAGAAAAGTGAAATACGGGTATTCTGGGTTCTATTAAGGGTGATAGAAACTCAAAAACAGAGTTCTTAAAATAATTTGGTTGTTTGAAATAACGATTGTTTTTTTACGAGAAAAATCAAAAACAAAGAAACTGAATCTTGGTCGGTGAGCCAATGCAGTAGGATGAAATAACCGATGTCGGTCATTGGACCGATGTTGGTTATTGATAAAAACTGGAGTAATGAAGAAAATATGATTTTTGAGTTAAATTTGATGAAAAGAAGCCCGAAAGAGGTTGTGTATGACAAAGATGATTTAACACACTTAGGAAAAACTAGAATTAACTAGTTGTGATGGTTAAGTGTGGAAAAGAAGAAAAAGTGGTGAATACGTCCTCACAACTCAAACTGTAGAAGACAAGAAAGAAAGGTGACAATCGAACAAGCAAAAACTAAATAAACATGTTATCCTAGGATCATATTTTTAGTGTTTAGTTGGCTTATGCCTTAAGACTGACTGTGAATGATATAGAATGTTTGGATAACAAAGGTACCTAGAAATAAATCTATGGATGGTTTTAGGTTTTGTTTTGGCGAAGGATTCCTTGATATACCTTGTGGTACGTGAGGTCGAGCTCTGATATGATAAACCATCCAAAACATTGGGTGGGGCCCACCGTCAATGGGTTTTTAAATCCTTGATGGCTTCTTCCTGGAAGGGAATGTTTAAGAAGTTTGTAGATTGTGTTAAGTGATTTGGATAAGGAGTGTGTGTACAAATGTGAACTACACTTTATTAATCAATCACAAAACAGTCATGACCTCCGTCGTATGATTGCTACTTAACTATGTGAGCTAAATATGTAGACATACAAGGATGAAATGCAAGTGTTTTAAGCCCCAAATCAAAATATGATATTTGATGTAAACAAGAGTGAATAGGAAGAAGGATGAATTTCACTAATGCAAGAACAAAAGAAAGAAGAAGGATTCTTTTTAAATGCACCAAAAGAAGTGTTTCATTTAGAAAAATTAGAAAGAAGGAGCAGATTACCAAAGAAGAAGATTTAGTGAATAATGATTTAGAAAGGAAACACACAAGATGCAACCTATATGAATAGAATGAAACCCACAAATGAGGGTCCCACAGGCGTGCCAAAATGTTTCACCACAATGTTGTGTATAAAAAAAATAAGGTAAAGGTGAGGTGAGGAGGAATACTTGTGAAGTTGAAGAAGGTTGCACACATTGTAGAAGACCAAGTTGATCATGAAGAGCTCCTTTTTGGCTAGGAAGGACTACCTATAGAAGCACAACAATACCACCAAATAGAATTAAATAGCATATGATAGTGGACTTGCCTAGTGTATGCTAGATCCAGGAAGTGTGATACTTTCTATAAAGGTCGTCAATCCATTGCTTAAAAAAATTAATGTAAAGAAGTGACGGTAAAATAAAGGTCCTATTGTAACAATATGATTTAGGTATATCATATGCTAACAATATACTAGATTTAAGATAAATATTTAATATACAACTAAATCTAGAGAAGGCAGGGTGTTGTTAAGGTTGGCAGGTGTGGAAGAGATTTTTAAGTAGGTCCTGGGTGATATAAGGTGAGATTTGGGAAGGTTTTGGGTAAGTTAGGAGCTCACTGTCGGTATAAATTACTAGTCATAGAGACAGGTATCAGTTGGGTGGTGATGATGGTACCTAGTAATAACCGATGCCGGTTGGGTGACCAATGATGGTAGGGGAAATTAGATGAGAAGGTTAAAATGGGTTGGTTGGGAACTCTCTGTGATTGCACAGAGATTTGGGGGCTTAGGCTAGGTGCTAGGATTTATGTGAAGACTCGAGAGATGGTAAAATAGGTGGTTGAGAAGAGTACAAGGATCAATAGGTAGGTGGTTGGGTAGAGGTGCTATGGAGGAGATCCGAGAGAGATAGAAGGTGAAGAAAGCAAATAAATGATTAACAACCAAAATACTAAAAACAATCACAAGGTAGAGATTACTTACTTATATATTGGAAGTTGGTTGTAGAAGGAATGACAAGTATGTTATCGGCTAATTTTGACTTCACAAAATTAATAAGCATGAAAACTTTGAAAATTTTGAAAAGTATTCTTTTTCATGTTTCATCACCCTCGTTGTGATCGTCTCATTCTTGTGATCGTTCTAGCCTTCTTTTTTTTTTTTTCATTTTGGCGAGAACTCCTCCCGCTAAGTCATAAATCGTGTTAATAATTAATTAATTAATATTTAATTAATTTATTACCCTTTACTTGATAAAAACCAATTTTATTAATTTTGGGGTTTTAAATTAAATAAATATTAATATAATTAAAAAATCAATCAACAAGTTGTATTTTTATTATTTGTGGGAAAATTAAGCTTTTGCTTTCAATTGTCGGGTATGCCAAATTGGCTTACCCGTGCCAGTTTCCCCTTCCCTAGAAAATTATTCTTATTTCCCCCCCTTTGGTGGGATTTTTTCTCTTGATCGTCAATCCAATTTGGTTTACAAATGGGAAAAAAATCTCCCGATCTCCCACATGGGGAAATAGGGTGGGGATTATCAGCTTGCCTTGCCATTTTCATTGGCAAATGGTTATCTTTATTCCATTTCCCCCGACAATTAATGCCACTACCTGAAGGAAAAGGAAATTGGTCATTTCAATGGGAAGGGGAAATAATTACGAAGAAGCTTCTTTAATTCCCGTAACCATTTCCCCATGAAACTAGTTGGAAGAAGTTTTGTTTCTTATTTCTTTTAGGGGAACGAGAGTAATTGAATTTTCAGTGAAGGGAAATAAATATAGCCACGACAGTAAAGGAAACCAACACAGGCCATAGTCCATGCATACAAGGAAGAAAACAATTCACCTACGCAGAAGGAAGAAAGTTATTCATAGTTGTCAACACAAGATCCATGCAAGGGTGAAGGCCCAACAAATTTGTAGATCCACACCCCTGAAGAATAAGAATAGTGCATGCACGTGCTGAAGAAATACCAAAGCTATCTGTAACGCATTATTTTCAAGATTCACACATTAATCAACAAGAAAATAAAAAAAATGTTTTGATTTTTTCAAGCAGAGAACCTACGTTGCCTTAGAAGAAACCCATGTTGAAGCAACAATAATCTACGTTGGAATGTAAGGAAGATCAGTCAAAAACACAACAGGGACAAATCAACAACACATTTTCCAAGAAGAGTTTCCACGTAGCAAGGAATATTACCACACAACCATAGAGGGAAAATTCAACGGATGTTTAGGGAATAAATTAAAAAAATCAATAAAAACAAAGTTTCCATGCATATCTTGTAGAAAGATGCCAAAGAAGACAAAGAAAATCAAAAGCTTTCATCCTTTGCAAGTTTCTCATGCATCCATTGCCCACGCCAGTGATTGGGAAGAAGAAAGCCACGTTGAAGTTGCTATCCACACATTACTTGGGTGAGCAAGAAAATATCCATACAGCCTACCTACAATCGCCCACAATTGATCATAAGAGAAAACTAATGCAGCCAAAGGAAAAAGGAAACAGTCCACACCAACCAAGTATCCACGCACTTTTGACAACAAGTAAAAAAAGAGGGAAAGGAGAGAGAGCCCACACCAAAGAGCTAAGTATTCACATAGGAGGAGGAGAATTCTCCACACTAAAAGGTAATAAAAAGAAGAAAGATTCTCCAAAAGAGTCCACACATTGCAAGTAGGACAACAATAACAATAAAAAGGATTTCAACCATTCATCAAAATCCAACTCGTTACCAAACTTGTCCATAAAAATTTGGTTTTTATTTGTTGATTGTTTTATTTTGTAGAAAATGCCACATGGGAAAGAAGAAAGGAATCCACGCAGGTTTTGAAGGCAAGAGTGCCACGTTCCATCATTTGCTAGAAGAAAAACACTACGGAGGAGAATTTCCAACGTAAGCAAAGCAAAAAGAAATCCATGCAAGCCAAGGATTAGCAATATCCACTCTTAGGAAAGTACAAATATTCACGCCGGGTTCGAAAACAATTTCCAATGTAGTCAGAGAAGAGAATGATTTAAACGCCATAGCAAAAATATTAAAATTGATCCTGCACGAAGTCATTAAAAATTGGGAGAATTTAATTTTAAAAATATATAAATCATTTTCATCACGCATTGGTGAGAAGTATTCAGACAAAAATATCACGCATTCAAACACATTACCGATGTATATCGGCACAAAGGAAAATGAATTTAATGAAGAAGACGATAAGATGCGGAAAGAACGTGTCGTGGGTTGTGTCTGATGAAGTAATCAATTTTGGAGCTCAATATCTCGAAGTTGAGTGATTTTCGAGAAGAATGGTTTGTTTCGTTGAATTATTCCCATCTTCGTGTACTCATTTTCCAAATTTTAAATGAACAACACCTCATTTGATATTTTTCACGAACCCAAGAAAAACGCAGTTTACTCGATTTTTCCACCCGCACAGTTTTAGCTTGGTGGAAGGCCTACTTTGAGAATCCATATCTTGAGCCCATATGAACTTCAAGAAAAATGGTTTGGTTCATTGAATTATTCCCACATTCATGTATTTCTTTGAAAAAATTAAAGTTTATAACACTTCATTTGATATTTTCATGAAGTCAAATAAAATGAAGTTTGCATGATTTTCTAGTGCGTGCGATTTTAAGCTGTCAAGGAGACTGACTCTTAGGGTTGATATTTTGAACTTGGATGATTTTCAGGAGAAACTAATTGGTTTTTTTATTCTCATCACATTCATATGCTCCATTTCCAAGTTGTAGATGCTTAGGGTGACATTTGGTATTTTCCTAGGCTAAAACCAAACAGATTTTCACAGTTTTATACTTGCATTTTCCTAGTAGTTTCAGAAGAGTCAACTTTGACCTTTAATATTTCATTGAAGAATTTTATTTGGGAAAAAAATATCTGATCCAAAAAAATTGGTACCTTAATAGACTCCCTCATATAATGATATTTTCTCGAGAACAAAATTTGTTATTTTTCCTAGGCTAGTTTCAGAGGCATTTGTGCGATTTTGTAAGAAGGAAATAATAGCCTAAAATCACGTTTTTGTCACAATCATGTCATCTTTAAAAAAATGATGTTGCGGTATGGATTCAGTGGCATTCTAATCACCTCGATGCTCCATTCAGATTATGATAACATCATCGATACCAACTTGGGACACGTCGACATATGTCGATCTACAATCGCATATCAACCGAATGCGAGTCACAATTTTCCGACGCTTGTTTAGAATTCATCATCACTTGCATAGATGCACCATGACACACTGCACGGTGTGGTGATTCAATTTCAACAACCCCGAAGTGGAAGCAACCTATGACTTCCTCATTATGCGGTATAGGTTGTAGTTGTTGGTAGAGGTCTCTTCAGAGTCAAAAGCCATTGTTATCGGTAGAGATTGATAATGGGAAAAAAAATTCTACATAAATTATCTTGATTAATCATTGTACAGATCTATTCATTGACATATCAAGATCAATAACAAGTGCAGTTGTGTGGATCATTAAGCAAGGCCACATCATTCAAGTGTGTCCCTATCAACTCTCAGTTAGCAGTGGGCGCGATACTTCATCGGTCAATCTTAAAGTTGGAGCGTTCTCGAATTGGATGATCGTGAGCAAATCAGAATGGCAACACTTGGGATAGTGAAAAGATGAAATACATAACTCCAGGAAGTGGATTACAATCTCGACTCTTGGAATATCTTCTCAATGGAGAAAGATCAAGAGTTGGATTTTGACAAGCCAAGGTGGCGTAATGACTACGGTCTCGTGACAAATGAAGAATTCACCATGGAAAGGTTTTTAGAGCATGTGGAGAATTGTGTGTAATTGTGAATGCGAATGCGAATAAAGACAAAATTTCTCACACCAGGATGTTGCTCAAATGGAGAGGTGGATGAATTGCTCAAGTTTCAAGCTTGGCTCTCTTGTCATTTGGAGGATTGCGGAGCACAGTCGATGAGTTCATTCTGTATGACCGGGATAGGCGGACTCTTGGCCCAATGGATAAGGCAATGATCCTAGGTGTCTTGATCTAGGTGGTGCAATCTTTGACTAGGATGTCTATATGTGTTTCCAAGTCATTTAAGTGGGGTCCACATGTACCCATTTCTTTTATTTATGTACTTTTCCTAAAATGACTTTAAAATTTTTATAAAGTGAGGTTATTGTTAAACTCACTTTTGACAAATTTTGATAACTTAAGTGGTTTCTATTTTTAGTCACTTTTTAAAAGTTGGTTGAAAAATTCAAAGTCACTTAAGTGCCCTATTTAATGTGCATGTAAATCCTAACTACTTTGTAACCAACTTTTGGGTTATAAAAGGAAGTGAGGGGCTCATTTGTAAGGGCGACTTTGAGAGAGGAGAAGAATATACTTTTGTATGTAATATTTACTTCAAAGAAAAACTTTGTGTTCTTTTGAGAAGGCATTTTAAAGTTAATGAAATATGAACTTTGTGTCCCATTCATTGTCTCTTATAACATTTGATGTTCTTATGTTCATTAGATGTTAGTGTTTGAATCTTGCATGCAAATATTGTCTTGGATCTTATTTTCAACGCTACTAATATGTTGTTCTAGTTCACAGTGATCAAGATATGAATATCTACTTGCTCACGTGTGTTCCCTTTTACTCATTTTCATTTAGTTGATGCAAAATCCATTTTATTTGTGTTAGTTATTGATTTTTCTTCTCCTTGCAATATTAGGCTATGATTTTACCTAACTCTTGCATTTTTTCTTCCATTCATTCCTTTCCATTCCTTTCCTTCATTCCATTCCATCTCCCTCATTCATTTTTCTTTCCATTGATGTTCCAAACCCCCAAATACAATTTTGAATGTATAGATGTAAATACAGTTTTAGTTTTCAATAAAGGAAGCCTCACCTTCATTGAGGAGGGACTTCGGTCCCACATTGTTGCATGTCATTTGCATGTGTGCAAATCCATATGCTAACAATTTTTGGTGACTCTACTGGGGAACTCAGGAATCGTTAACTAGTTCTTGGTTAAATCTTTATGACTATCCCCTCTGCACAAGCTCCAGTTCTTCAACCAAATCTTGTGCCCAATGAAGATTTTTAAGGAGACATTGTTTCCAACCTTTGAATAGTATCTTGGGAAAACCGTGAAAGCTTGCAGCGATTTTTGGCTATTGATAGAGCCATTGACAGAGAAATCTACATTGAAAACCTTAGAAGAAGAGCACCCACACTTGTGGCCAGAAGACCTTTTGGACATGTGTTGATCATTGTTCACCGACACGGCCCTCTTCCACCATGGCAATAATTTGTATGACTATTTTAGGTAACTCACCTATCTTGCAACCAAATCTTATTTTTGAAGATACTCAAGAAGACATATCATCATATTTGAGGGAAGTTAATTGGGAAAAGTGCACAAGAAACTATCTTTTTCATCTCATTGCATCAGTACTAGATAACGAATAAGATCAAGTCAGTAAGAGTTTCCGAGTCATTCGAGCACAAAGAGATCAAGAAAGATAGCAAAGAGAAAAGGCAAGAGCTAATCAGAAAATGATAGTGACCCTTTCATAGTAAAGATTTCAAATTGGCGGGGAAAGAGGTTTACAAAAGGAGCAAAAACTAAAGGTCAATCGGATCTCGTTTTGAATTTCATGGAAAGTTTGGTTTCAAGTTATCTCCTCCAAGGAGGAACATGCCCCGTAGATCCGTAAGCCTTGCATTAAGTCCTACAAGAAAAAGCAAGAAAGGAATCACTACAAGTCAAGAACTTGTTCTTGCTCACATTATTTTTCTTTCACATACCACCTTTCCCAAGATGGTAGTTAACGTACCATGGGGAAATTTCATAGGCTCATTAGCCTTTCCATCTCAACATGACCTCCCACAAGGATCAAGGAAGATTCTTCCTACATTCAATGGAGATGGGAAGACTTCACCTGATGACCACATTTCTGCCTTCTTTGTTGCATGTGCAGTTTAGTCAGTGGAATATGAAGATTTTGTTGTTTGCCTCTTTGTCAAAACATTGCAAGAAGTTGCCACAAATTGGTTTCATCATCTACCAAATGGATGCATTACAAACTAGAATGATATGAAAACTAAGTTTAAAGACCGATTCAAGACAAAAGAAGATGAACATGACCTTCTTGCCAAACTATCTCAAGCAAAGAAAGAGCCAATAGAACCCATGAGGAATTTCATGGCTAAATTCAACAAAATGGTGAACAAAGTTCCTGCCGGGATTCACCCGAACCCTGACAGACACACATATTTCTTTATTAACACATAACAACCAGAAGTGTATTATCAATTGAGAAAGGCTAGAGTGGTTACTTTGGAACTTTCTCAATCCTTGGCCATAGAAATTGAGGATGACCTAATCATGGCGGGAAAATTCAAGAAAAATTCCCTCAAGGGAAAGAGTTAAGAAACCCCTAATGCTTTAGAGGCTATACTCACTAAATTGGCTAATGATGTGCTAGCTTTGAAAAGGCAAGTTGCTCAAAGTATTACACCTGCTCATTACAAAGACATCCCAAGAAAAGGTTACATTCCCAAAAAGCTAGAATGATAGGCGCCCGATGAGGCTTACTATTGAAGTAGCTCCATGCAACTAACTCAAAAGGTGACATCATTGAAGAAAGAGATGATGAAGTTGAGGTCATTGAGGTTGAAGAAGAAGAGCCGAATTTGGGACATCCGAACTCGAATTCAAAGAGCCTAAAGAAGAAACATATAATTATTTCTTTGAGTACCGTTCAGAAGAAGAAGACGAATATGAAGAAATTATAGAAGATATGAATAGTCAATCCTTCGTTGTCTTCACACGCTCTCAGAAAAAGGAGAAAAGTACCACTAAGGTGGAAGATAAAAAGAGCTCCAAGGAGGTTCCTAAAGAATCTAAAACTAAAGAAGCTTCCAAAGAATCCAAGACAAATGAGACTCCTAAAGAGTCCAAGGCGACTGAGGTTTCCAAGGTCAAAACTATCTTAAAGAAAGGAGGGCCTTTGTCAAGTCAATCAGTTGATAAATCAGCTATGAAGAAAGTTTCTTCTTCCACATCAGTATCAACCAAGCCCGAAGAAAAGGTCAAAAGTGTGCCATCATCAAGTTCAAAATAACTAGTATCTAAGACATCAAGTACGGTCATTTTGCCCAAATTTGATATTATTGATCATATCAATAAAACAAATATTTCCATGTCACAGGTAGAGTACTTGAAGTCCAATAAGGATCAACTCGAGAAATTGGTCCAGTTTATCAAAGGCGACTCTACTGTTCATTCCTCTAAAGGAATTCTGAAAACTCCCAAAGATAGGAAGACTCAAAATATTGTGGCAGCCACTACACCTTCAAACAAAAAGATTAAACATTTCTTTATGTCCTTTCTAATCAATGGATGCAAATTAAATAATTGTATTATAGATTCTAGATCCTCGAATAATGTGATGCCTGCAAAAGTAGCACATGCTCTTGGGTTGACTTGTATGAGAACATTCGGATCTTGTTACTCAATGGAGACAAGACAAGTCCCTATGATTGGGTAGATTAAAGATGCTCAAATGGTTTTAGCTCAATTTCCTCAAAAGTGAGTCAAGGTAACCTTTCTAGGTGCCGACATTCCTTCTTCATATGGTATGTTGTTGAGTAGTAATTTTGTAGAGATATGGGTGGTAAGATTCAAATGGACTAGTCTCATGCTATGATCCCTATCAGTGGAGAAATGAAGAAGCTAATACCAAAAACTCAGGAAAAGTTCACCGTAATGAAAACCGATGATCCCCACGCATAGGTCCTGTTTCAAAACTCAAGTAAGGGTAATTATATGATGACTACAAAGATTCATGCATCTGAGGTCACTTGCCAAGATCCCAATGAGATCTAGACTCTTGAGTTTGATGCAAGTTGTTGCTTAATGAGTTTCGGCGTAGGAGTGGTGCTTGATATCTTTGAATGGAAAAATATTTCCTTTTTCTTACAAACTCTAATTTTTGAATCCTAACAACACTGCAGAATATGAGGCATTAATCCTTGGCCTCTAAGTTCATAAGAGAAAGGGATAAATTTTTTGAAGGTTTTTAGAGATGTAGAATTGATCGTGAAGAAAGTAAAAAATTAGTTTCGGGTAAAATATAATCGTTTGAGAAACTACGAAATAAAGTGTGGGACACGATAGAAACCTTCGATGTTTTTTCCAAGGAATTTGTCCCTCGTGAAAAGAATGATAGAATATTCTGGTGTCCCTGATTTCACCTCGAATGCGAGACTACCCCATGTTAAAATTTTCGTACTTTTAAAATAATGGTCGTTTTGTGTTTTTATTGCCAGAAAGTTCTTGTATTGTGTCAAGATATTCCCAAAGAGTCGTATTAGCCATTTTCGCCAAATACCCAGATGCCCAAAATTGTTATATCCTGTCGTCGGGATTTGCTTGCGGAAAATTTGTATTTAATTATTTTGAGCCTCATTTGAGGAAAATTGTGCTCTGGTTTAACCTTGTTGTGATTGTACATGTCATTTTCCCCATATACCAGTAGGGTTTTAACCAAGAATGCATTTTGGGATTTATTTGTAACTTATGGCAACGTTTTGTGTATATAATGTTTTCCCGTTTCATTTTCTGTGAAATTTCTCTGGATCAATTCCTTTGCCGGTTTGGCCTAATTCTTGGCCTAGAGTATCTGGAGATCACATACGCACATTGTGCCAGAAGCAATTCACCATCGGAGATTTGGTTCTCTTGGAAAAGACGAAGTCGTGCACCAAAAAGCTTCTTCTGGGCTGGCCACATTTTTGGAAAAAGAGGGTTTGAAGTGGATCATGGGATTTTTGGAAGCAACAAGCAGGTGGAAATTTTATACTTGACTAGCAGGGTACTTTTTCCCATGGAAGCAACGCCACTTAAGTCACAATGGGAAAATTGGAGGCAGCAGGCAAATGAGAATTTCTTACCTGCCTTGCAAGGTACAAATTCTCATTGTGAAATAAAAGAAAAATCACTTAAGGCATTGATGGGATTTTCTTACCTGCCTTGTAGGTAAATAATCCCATTATGAAAGTCAAACAGCTTAAGTGGATCATGGGATTTTTGGTTGCAGCAGGCAGGTGGGATTTTTGTACCTGCCTTGCAGGGTACTTTTTCCCATGAAGGCAAAGTCACTTAAGTTATGATGGGAAAATTAGAGGCAAGCAGGCAGGCGGGAATTTCTTACCTGCCTTGCAAGGTAAAAATTCCCATTATGGAATAAAAGAAAAACAACTTAAGTGAATCATGGAATTTTATTGCTGCTGCTGCAGGGTAAATAATCTCATTATGAAAGTCAAACGACTTAAGTGAATCATGGGATTTTCAGGGCTGCCTTGCAGGGTAAATAATCCCATTTTCATGTGACTTTTAAAAATAGAAATTCCTTATTCCAAAAAGTGCGACCCACCTTGGGTGAATAATAATGCATTAAACAAATATTTATTAATATTTATTCACCCAATTTTAGTGCCGGGCTTGTGGAAAAGTCAACAAAGGGAAGTGGATAAAAGGAATTTAAAATAGAATTCTAAAATTAAATAAATTTAATTTATTTAATGCAGCCCCATTTGGGAGAGAAATAATACTTTTTAAAGTATTAAATGATTAAATTAATTCCTATTTTCAGTGGCTAAGGTCAAAGCATACTGTGAGGCTTGAGTTAACTTGAAGTAGAAGTCTAAAATTAAATAAATTTAATTTATTTAATGGCAGCCATGAGCATGCACAAAATAGGCACCCCATTTGAAGAGTGAAGCTTATTAATTAATTAATTAATTGCCAGGAATAGGAAAGGCATTAATTAATTATAGAATGGTGAAGATTATATAAGCAGGGGCTGCCATATGGATGAATTAATTAATTCAAAGGCAGAGAAGTGCAGCCCAGAGGAAAAGTGTGCCCCATTTGGAGAGGATTTTTGCTCAGAAGAAGGTGAAATTAATGCTAAAAGCTTCCAATTTTGGCACATAGGTTGAAGGAGGTTGATTTTTTTGGATAATTGTTTGCATAAGTGATACAGGTGCTCAGGTGAAGTTGGTAAAATCCATGCTTGCTTTGCATGCAAATAAAACATCAAATTTTGGGGCAGCAGGCTTGAATTATGCAGATTTTTATGATTAAAATCCACTGTTCATGTTCCGATTGCCATCTTTGTCGAATTAATTACAGGAATTCATTACGGTGTTCTTTATAAGAGAAAGGGAGCTTAAATCAATGTCAATACATTGAACATATCCTCGAATTTGAAGAATTATTCAAGATCTGCACTAGTTTTAAAGAATTTGCGGCCGAATAAAGAGAAAAAGAATTGTTCAAACAAAGATAGACACGAGATACTACCATGGCAAAAGTGGGATGAAAAAGAAAGGATCAATAGAATCATGCATAGCTTTAGATTTGTTGAAATCGGAGACAGATCCAGATCCAGATCTCATAATTACAAAAGCTTCTGGCACAAAGGCTTCATCCTCTTGTTTCGAACGCAACTTGTGAAGAAGTTAGTGCATGGAAAATTTCTTCAGGATCTTGTGCATGTGCTCCCAATCTTCCGATTGAAGCCTTCATTGAAGTTTCATTCATTCGGAGTGCTTTCAAAAATTTTTAATTGCTATATGCAATTAAAAATAAAAATGATGAGTTATTTACGATGAACATTACACCGATGCATGTACTGAGAGAAGAAGCTGCAAAAGCTTCAAGGATAAAAGGAAGTTAAGGAAAAGGCAACACCCGTAAGAAAAATTCCAGAGATCTAACCAACTTGTTTTTAGATCCAGTTTGCTTCCGGATCCAGCCTTCCAAACTCCAGATCACTCCGCTTCAGATCTAATCGAGATCTAGTTTGAATCAAATTGCATACGAAAATATGAAAAGGACAAGACTACAACTTTCCTCTTTCTTCTTCTTTCTCTTATTTCCTTCGACAAAATAATTGAGCGATCAATTAAATTATACAACTTAAGTGATTGGTTTAAAAGCCATTACTTGAAGAAGTCAACTACTTGGAGATAGGTGGTAGATGTGCAAAATAGAAGGTTCTATTTTTAGTTGCAAATCATGCATGTCATGCAAAGAGGAATTCCAGGAGGGAGATTGCCAATTGTTTCCTTTCCGACTTCCACATGTGTCAGTTCAACTAAAAGCTTCCGACTTGTAATTGCCCCTCTACATTCTATAAGTAGAGGAAGAACCTTTGGGTTAAGGATCAAAATTTGTAAGCAACATTCTTGTGTTCTAGACTTTGTGCTGAAACCCTTGAGAGCCACTTGAAGTAAAGGAATATACAGGAGCAGATTTCGAGAACTTTGTGTCACGGTGTATTTTGTTTCTAGCTTTCTATCTTAGATCTTTGAATAAACTTTGTGTTATTTTAGATCTAGATCTAGAGCTACCTTTGCTTATAATTATGTGTTTATATCTATTGGTTTCTTCTATGTGCATGCAATCAACTATGTTATCTATTGATTGGGATGCACATCTTCCCCATTTCTTCTCTGTGTTTTATAATTCCTTCTTCTATAAATATTTCCTTTCTTAAACAGTTGCTTACTTGCTACAGAACTGTACAACTATGGTTCATGAGCTGAATAGTTAAAGTAAAACCCCATATAGATACTAGCATACTTTAATTGACAAATCTAACATGGGAGCCTCACCGGTAAATGAGGGAGATTTATCTCATGACTGCCTAGGTTTTATGCTATGCAAAAATCTAGCCAACAGTTTTTGGCGACTCATTGGGAACAACTATCTTTGCAGATCAAAGCTTATCTTTTGAAGATTAGAGTGTTTTCCATACAAATCTCAACCTGGCTAAACGTCCATTCACCCGATCCGTGAAGGCGCAAGGAAGGACTGATCATTTCTTCAGACTGCAGGAGCAATTCAATTTCAATCATCCTCCTCAAGTTAGAAGTCGTAGATCTAGTCTCTCACCAGGAAGGAGAGTGCACGCTCATCCAGATCCGGATCATCTTCAGCATAATCCGGCGGCTGGAATTATTCATCAAGTCTACACAAGGAGAAGACGTGCCCCATTCATCATGGTGAATCAGAACCAGATAGTACCTGTCCCATGGGGAGCAGCTTTTGGGCCTTTGAATCTGACTCCTCCTATGCATGATCTACCTAAAGGGATGAGAAAGAATTTTCCAAAATTCTTTGGAGATGGAAAGCAGAATCAGATGACCACTTGGCTGCATTTTTCATATCCTGTGGAGTGCTTGCAGTCGAACATGAAGATGTATCTATCCGGACTCTTCATAGAGACTCTGCATGACTTGGCTAGAGAATGGTTCTACCGGCTAGCTCTCGGTACCATAACCAACTGGGCTACTATGCGGGATGCATTCTGAAAAGATTCAAACTAGTTGAAGATTCCAGCACATTGATAACTCAAGCTCACTCAGTTGAAGAAGGAGCCACATGAGCACATGCAAGATTTTATTGCAAAATTCCAAAGATTACTTTACAAAATTCAATTTCTGCTTCTCTGAATGATGAGAATCAAAAGGTATTCTTCATCAATGCTTTACTTCCTGAAGTAAGCTATCAACTGTGAAGAGCACGTCCTGTTGACTTGTTAGCAACTCAAAACATGGCGGTTGAAATTGAAGATGACCTCATCATGGCTGGAAAGATAAAGAGCAACACTTCTAGAGCTGAAAGTTCATCCTCTCTCTACTACTACGATTCGATTACTATTGCAAAAGTTAGCAAATGAGATGTTGCAGATGAAGAAACAAATGGCTCAAATGGCTCAAGGCAACAACTATTGCCCCTGCTTGGAATTTCAACAACAACAACGGAACCACATTGTTGGTTCCCAAAGATTAGCAATTGAAGCTGCTCCCAGAAACAATGTGGAGATGAATGAAGAAGACCAGGAAGCTGACATTGATCAGCTCGAGGATGATGATTTTGTAGGTCCTGTTGGTGACTCCAACATTAATTACCTAAACTACAAATTTGAACATGATGATGAGAAACTTCATGAAGATGATCATGGTCATACATATGTAGTACTTACAAGATCACAAACTCGCCAAGCTGAAGCATTAGTAGATGAGCAAAGAAGGGGCATCCCTTTACCTTCTTCCTTAGCTCCGGAAGTAAGCATGTGAGTTCTTCATCTCAACCACAGAAAGCGGCTCAGGTATCTGAATCTATTTCTTCTTTTGACATTATTGATCATGTTAAGAAAACTAAAGTTCAAATGTCAGAAGCGAATACTTGAGAGCCTTTCTTGAGTAGTTAAATAGGCTAGTCAAATATGTACAATCACCAAGACAATCCAATACATCAAAAGGCCTTTTTCCTAAGCCCAAAGATACTCCTCCACAAAACAACACTGCAGTTGTTAAATCCTCACCATCTTCTGAAAGAGTGGAACCTTTCTATGTCTCCTTATTGCTTAATGGTTTCAAGTTAAGCAATTGCATTTTAGATTCGGGTGCTTCTGACAATGTCATGCCAGCTAAAGTTGCAGATGCTCTTGGGCTTACCTTGACAAAGACCATAAAAAGGTGCTACTCCATGGAGAGACAAGTCCCTTTAATCGGACAAATCAAAGATGCACAAGTTGTTCTGGCAGCTTTTCCTGACAAAAGATTAAAGATGACAATTCTAGTTGCAGATATTCTGTCTCCTATGGGATGTTGTTGAGCAGAAACTTTGCAAAAGAGTTGGGAGGAGAAGTAAAGATGGATTGGTCATGTGCTCATATTCCTATCAAAGGAATTAACCATAAGCTGGAGCCGGAAAAGAAGTCCAAGTACACGGTTACAAAATCGAGGATCCTAGATCTCAAATTATTTTTTCGGGAATCTGACCGTGGGGTCTATTTCTTGGAAATGGATAAAGACATTCTAGAGCCAGAACTTCAACCAGAGCAGAGCAAGCAACAAAAGAAGAAGAAGAAAAATTTGGACTCTAGAGTTTAAAGGCACATGTTGTTCTTTTGGATCAGGAGTCGGCACTCTACTAATATCTCCAGATCATGAGATATTTCCATACTCCCACAAGCTGATGTTCGAGAACACCAATAATACGGCGGAGTATGAAGCCTTGCTGCTAGGAATGGAGCAAGCTAAAAAAAAAGGAGTAAAACTCCTCAAAGCCCAAGGAGATGCTGAACTTCTAGTAAAGCAGGTTCGAGGGAAAAATCAAGTCAAAAGAGATGAACTAAAGCATTACAGAGATAAAGTGCTTTCTGCCACACTAGATTTTGTAGCCTTCTCTATGACTTTCATTCCAACCAATCAGAACTCCAAGGCAGATTCTTTGGCAGTCACGGCTGCACTATTGAATCCGGATAGACCACCATCCATATTCAGACAAGGAAACTATAAAGTGGAGATGATCTACCACCCCAAAGTCCCTGAACAAACATCTGCATGTCTGCATATTGAAGGGAGTAAATCACCACCATGACAAACAGTCACAGAAAAAGTTGATCCATGTTATGATGACAATAGTGGAATAATCCAACCAAAAGGTAACAAAATCCCCAAGGGTTTAGTTTCCTTAGTGGAGACTTTTAACAAGCATGATCGGTACCTGAAGAAGAACAAAGAATATGGTGATAGTTCTTCCTCAAAAATGCAACAAATAAATCTAGGAACGGAGCAAGTTGATGTAGACTTACCCGCCACAGAGAGAAGAAAGGATGAGCCACCACCAGATGAAGTTGATAAGGACTTGCCCAAAGTATTTGACAAAGGCTAGAGAAAGGAAGTTCAGAGATCGGAGACTGGGTACTCTGGTGGGACAAGAGACATGAACCGAAGGGCATGCACGACAAATCTGATTCACTCTGGAAAGGGCCCTTCGTGATCAAAAAGATTCTTGAGGAATGGATACTTTCTTCCTCACCTACGGGATGGAATTGAGTTACCACTTCCTTTCAATGGGCAGCATCTGAAGCTTTTCCGGACAAAAAAAGCAGGGTAAAACCTGTATGTATATAAATAAAACTTTGTTTTTTTTTTTTTTTTTTTTGTGTTGTGTTATTTTTGTTTGCTGACCCCGTGCCCAAAAGACAAGATACGAAACTAGAGATGTTGGGATCTCATCTTTTCCCTTGTCATTCTGATAGAGGAAAAGATGTCCACAGATGGAGCCAATTGGTGTCCCCAGATTTCACCCTGAAATCTGAGACTACCCCATGTTAAAATTTTCGTACTTTTAAAATAATGGGTCATTTTGTGTTTTTATTGCCAGAAAGTTCTGTGTATGTGTCAAGATATTCCCAAAGAGCCATATTAGCCATTTTTGCCAAATACCCAGATGCCCAAAATTGTTATATTCTGTCGTCGGGATTTTACTGTGAAATTTGTATTTAATTATTTTGAGCCCCATTTGAGGCAATTTGTGCTCGGTTTAACTCTGTTGTGATCGTACATATCATTATTCCCATATACCAGTAGGGTTTTAACCAGGAATGAATTCATGGGCTTTATTTGTAACTTTTGGCAACGTTTTGTGTTTTTGTGTTTTCCCATTTCATTTTCTGTGAAATTTCTCTGGATCAATTCCTTTGTCGGTTTGGCCTGATTCTTGGCCTAGAGTATTTGGAGATCACATACGCACGTTGTGCCAGAAGGAATTCGCCATCGGAGGTCTAGTTCTCTTGGAAAAGACGAAGTCGTGCACCAAAAAGCTTCTTCTGGGCTGGCCGCATTTTTGGAAAAAGAGGGTTTGAAGTGGATCATGGGATTTTTGAAGAAGCAAGCAGACGGGTGGAAATTTTGTACTGCTAGCAGGTACTTTTTCCCATGGAAGCAACGCCACTTAAGTCACAATGGGAAAATTGGAGGCAGCAGGCAGGCGGGAATTTCTTACTTGCCTTGCAGGGTAAAAATTTCCATTGTGAAATAAAAGAAAAATCACTTAAGGCATTGATGGGATTTTCTTACCTGCCTTGCAGGGTAAATAATCCCATTATGAAAGTCAAACAACTTAAGTGGATCATGGGATTTTTGGTCACAGCAGGTAGGTGGGATTTTTGTACCTGCCTTGCAGGGTACTTTTTCCCATGAAGGCAAAGTCACTTAAGTTATGATGGGAAAATTAGAGGCAGCAGGTAGGCGGGAATTTCTTACTTGCCTTGCAGGGTAAAAATTCCCATTGTGGAATAAAAGAAAAACAACTTAAGTGAATCATGGGATTTTATTGCCTGCCTGGCAGGGTAAATAATCCCATTATGAAAGTCAAACGACTTAAGTGAATCATGGGATTTTTAGGGCTGCCTTGCAAGGTAAATAATCCCATTGTCATGTGACTTTTAAAAATAGAAATTCCTTATTCCAAAAAGTGTGACCCACCTTGGGTGAATAATAATGCATTAAATAAATATTTGTTAATATTTATTCACCCAATTTTAGTGCCTGAGCTTGTGGAAAAGTCAACAAAGGAAGTGGACAAAAGGAATTTAAAAATAGAATTCCAAAATTAAATAAATTTAATTTATTTAATGCAAAAAGCCCCATTTGGGAGAGAAATAATACTTTTAAAGTATTAAATGATTAAATTAATTCCTATTTTCAAAGTGGCTAAGGTCAAAGCATCTTTGTGAGGCTTGAGTTAGCTGGAAGTAGAAGTCTAAAATTAAATAAATTTAATTTATTTAATGGCAGCCATGAAGCATGCACAAAATAGGCGCCCCATTTGAAGAGTGAAGCTTATTAATTAATTAATTAATTGTCAGGAATAGGAAAGACATTAATTAATTATAGAATTGTGAAGATTATATAAGCAGGGGCTGCCATAAGGATGAATTAATTAATTCACAAGCAGAGAAGTGCAGCCCAGAGGAAAAGTGCGCCCCATTTGGAGAGGATTTTTGCTCAGAAGGTGAAATTAATGTTGAAAGCTTCCAATTTTGGCGCACAGGTTGAAGGAGGTTGATTTGTGTCTGGATAATTGTTTGCATAAGTGATACAGGTGCTCAGGTGAAGTTGGTAAAATTCATGCTTGCTTTGCATGCAAATAAAACATCAAATTTTGGGGCAGCAGGCTTGAATTATGCAGATTTTTATGATTAAAATCCACTGTTCATGTTCGGTTGCCATCTTTGTCTGAATTAATTACAGGAATTCATTACAGGTGCTTTATAAGAGAAAGGGAGCTTAAATCAATGTCCAATACATTGAATATATCCTCCGAATCTGAAGAATTATCCAGATCTGCACCAGTTTTGAAGAATTCGGCCGAATAAAGAGAAGAAGAATTGCTCAGACAAAGATAGATATGGCCATGGCAAAGCAGGATGAAAAGAAAATCAGGAATCATGCATTACTTCTAGATTTGTTGACATAGAGACCCAGATCAGATCAGATCGATCTCATAATTGCAAAAGCTTCCGGCAAAAATTCATCCTCTTGTTTCGAACGCAGCCCGTGAAGAAGTCAGTGCGTGGAAAATTTCTTCCAGGATCTTGTGCATGTGCTTCCAATCTTCTAGTTGAAGCCTTCATTGAAGTTGCATTCACTCGGAGTGCTTTCTAGAATTTTTAATTGCTCATATGCAATTAAAAATAAAAATGATGAGTTATTTGGCAGAACATTGCGATGATGCATGTCTTGGAGAAGAACTGCAAAAGCTTCAAGGATAAGAAGGAAGACATGTCAAAGGCAATACCCGCAAGCATCAATTCCAGATCCAGCTTGCTTCCAGATCCAACTTTTTAGATCAGCTTGCTTCGAGATCAATCACTTCAGATCAGCCACTTGCTCCTTCGGATCTAGTTTGAGAATCAAAGGAAAAAGAATCAGTTGCATGCAGAATATGAAAAAGGACAAGACTGCAACTTTCCTCTTTCTTCTTCTTTCTCTTATTTCCTCGACAAAATAATTGAGCGATCAATTAAATTATACAACTTAAGTGATTGGTTTAAAAGCCATTACTTGAAGAAGTCAACTACTTGGAGATAGGTGGCAGACGTGCAAAATAGAAGGTTCTATTTTAGTTGCAAATCATGCATGTCATGCAAAGAGGAATTCCAGGAGGGAGATTGCCAGTTGTTTCCTTTCCGACTTCCACATGTGCCAGTTCAACTAAAAGCTTCCGACTTGTAATTGCCCCTCTACATTCTATAAGTAGAGGAAGAACCTTCGGGTTAATGATCAGAATTTGTAAGCAGCATTCTTGTGTTCCAGACTTTGTGTTGAAACCCTTGAGAGCCACTTGAAGCAAAGGAATATACAGGAGCAGATTTCCGGAGAACTTTGTGTCACGGTGTATTTTGTTTCTAGCTTTCTATCTTAGATCTTTGAATAAACTTTGTGTTATTTTAGATCTAGATCTAGAGCTACCTTTGCTTATAATTCTGTGTTGATATCTATTGGTTTCTTCTATGTGCATGCAATCAACTCTGTTATCTATTGATTGGGATGCACATCTTCCCCATTTCTTCTCTGTGTTTATATAATTCCCTTCTTCTATAAATATTTCCTTTCTTAAACAACTACTTACTTGCTGCAGAACTGTACAACTATGGTTCATGAGTTGAATAGTTAAAGTAAAACCCCATATAGATACTAGCATACTTTAATTGACAAATCTGACACATGGGAGCCTCACCGGTAAATGAGGGAGATTTATCTCATGACTACCTAGGTTTTATGCTATGCAGAAAATCTAGCCAATGATTTTGGTGACTCATTGGGGAACAACTATCTTTGCAGATCAAAGCTTATCTTTTGAAGATCAAAGTGTTTTCCATACAAATCTCAACCTAGTTGAATGTCCATTCACCGATTGTGAAGGCGCAAGGAAGGACTGATCATTTCTTCAGACTATAGGAGAAATTCAATTTCAATCATCCTCCTCAAGTTAGAAGTCAGCTGCAGATCTAGTCTCCCGGGAAGGAGAGTGCACACGCATCCAGATCCGGATCATCTTCAGCATAATCCAATGGCTAGAATTATTCATCAAGTCTACATAAGGAGAAGACGTGCCCATTCATCATGGTGAATCGAACCACTTGCAGATAGTACTTTTTTGTCCATGGGGAGTAAGCTTTTGGGCCCTTTGAATCGACTCCTCCTATGCATGATCTACCTAAAGGGACGAGAAAGAATTTTCCAAAATTCTTTGGAGATGGAAAGTAGAATCCAGATGACCACTTTGCGTTTTTTCATATCCTGTGGAGTGCTTGCAGTCGAACATGAAGATGTATCTGTAGACTCTTCATAGAGACTCTGCATGACTTGGCTGGAGAATGGTTCTACCGGCTAGCTCCTGGCACCATAACCAACTGGGCTACTATGCGGGATGCGTTCCTGAAAAGATTCAAACCAGCTGAAGATTCCAACACATTGATAACTCAAGCTCACTCAGTTGAAGAAGGAGCCACATGAGCACATGGGATTTTATTGCAAAATTCCAAAGATTACTTTACAAAATTCGGCTTCTGCTTCTCTGAATGATGAGAATCAAAAGGTATTCTTCATCAATGCTTTACTTCCTGAAGTAAGCTATCAATTGTGAAGAGCACGTCCTGTTGACTTGTTAGCAGCTCAAAACATGGCGGTTGAAATTGAAGATGACCTCATCATGGCTGGAAAGATAAAGAGCAACACTTCTAGAGCTGAAAGTTCATCCTCTGCTACTACTTCGATTCACTATTGCAAAAGTTAGCAAATGAGATGATGCAGATGAAGAAACAAATGGCTCAAATGGCTCAAGGCAATAACATTGCCCCTGCTCGGAATTTCAAACAACAACAACCGAAACGCATTGTTGGTTCCCAAAGATTAGCAATTGAAGTTGCTCCCAGAAACAATGTGGAGATGAATGAAGAAGACCAGGAAGCTGACGTTGATCAGCTCGAGGATGATGATTTTATAGGTCCTGCTGGTGACTCCAACATTAATTACCTAAACTACAAATTTGAACATGACGATGAGAAACTTCATGAAGATGATCATGGTCATACATATGCAGTACTTACAAGATCACAAACTCGCCAAGCTGAAGCATTAGCAGACGAGCAAAGAAGGGGCATCCCTTTACCTTCTTCCTTAGCTCCTAGAAGTAAGCATGTGAGTTCTTCATCTCAACCACAGAAAGCGGCTCAGGTATCTGAATCTATTTCTTCTTTTGACATTATTGATCATGCCAAGAAAACTAAAGTTCAAATGTCAGAAGTTGAATACTGAGAAGCCTTTCTGAGTAGTTAAATAGGCTAGTCAAATATGTACAATCACTAGGACAATCCAATACATCAAAAGGCCTTTTGCCTAAGCCCAAAGATACTCCTCCCAAAACAACACTTGCAGTTGTTAAACCCTCACCATCTTCTGAAAGAGTGGAACCGTTCTATGTTTCCTTATTGCTTAATGGTTTCAAGTTAAGCAATTGCATTTTAGATTCAGGTGCTTCTGACAATGTCATGCTAGCTAAAGTTGTAGATGCTCTTGGGCTTACCTTGACAAAGACCATAAAAGGTGTTACTCCATGGAGAGACAAGTCCCTTTAATCGGACAAATCAAAGATGCACAAGTTGTTTTGGTAGCTTTTCCTGACAAAAGATTAAAGATGACAATCTAGTTGCAGATATTCTTGTCTCCTACGGGATGTTGCTGAGCAAGAAACTTCTGCAAAGAGCTGGGAGGAGAAGTAAAGATGGATTGGTCTATGTGCTCATATTCCTATCAAAGGGATTAACCATAAGCTGGAGCCAGAAAAGAAGTCCAAGTACACGGTTACAAAATCTGAGGATCCTAGATCTCAGATTCTTTTTCAGGAATCTGACCGTGGGGTCTATTTCTTGGAAATGGATAAAGACATTCTAGAGCCAGAACTTTGACTAGAGCAGAGCTAGTCAAAAGAAGAAGAAAAAGTTTGGACTTTGGAGTTTAAAGGCACATGTTGTTCTTTTGGATCAGGAGTCGCGTTCTACTAATATCTCTAGATCATGAGATATTTCCATACTCCCACAAGCTGATGTTCGAGAACACCAATAATACGGCGGAGTATGAAGCTTTCTTTGCTAGGAATGGAGCAAGCTAAAAAGAAAGGAGTAAAACTCCTCAAAGCCCAAGGAGATGTTGAACTTCTAGTAAAGCAGGTTCGAGGGCAAAATCAAGTCAAAAGAGATAAGCTGGAGCATTACAGAGATAAAGTGCTTTCTGCCACATTAGATTTTGTAGCCTTCTCTATCGACTTCATTCCAACCAATCAGAACTCCAAGGCAGATTCTTTGGCAGTCACAGTTGCACTATTGAATCCGGATAGACCACCGTCCATATTCAGACAAGGAAACTATAAAGTGGAGATGGTCTACCACCCCAAAGTCCTTGAACAAACATCTGCATGTCTGCATGTTGAAGGGAGTAAATCACCACCACGACAAACAGTCACAGGAAAAGCTGATCCAGGTTATGATGACAATAGTGGAGCAATCCAACCAAAAGGTAACAAAATCCCCAAGGGTTTAGTTTCCTTAGTGGAGACTTTCAACAAGCATGATCAGTACCTGAAGAAGAACAAAGAATATGGTGATAGTTCTTCCTCAAAATGCAACAAATAAATTTAGGAATGGAGCAAGTTGATGCAGACTTACCCACCACAGAGAGAAGAAAGGATGAGCCACCACCAGATGAAGTTGATAAGGACTTGCCCAGAGTATTTGACAAGAAGGCCAAAGAAAGGAAGTTGAGATCGGAGACTGGGTACTCTGGTGGGACAAGAGACATGAACCGAAGGGCATGCATGACAAATCTGATTCACTCTGGAAAGGGCCCTTCGTGATCAAAAAAGAGCTTAGGAATGGATACTTTCTTCCTTGCCTACCGGGATGGAATTGAGTTACCATTGCCTTTCAACGGGAAACATCTGAAGCTTTTCCGGACATAAAAAAGTAGGGTAAAACCTGTATGTATATAAATAAAACTTTTTTGTTTTCCTTGTTTTGTTTTTGTGTTGTGTTGTTTTTGTTTGCTGACCCATGCCCAAAAGACAAGATACGAAACCAGAGATGTTGGGATCTCATCTTTTCCCTTGTCATTTTGACAGAGGAAAAGATGTCCACAGATGGAGCCAATTGGTGTCCCAGATTTCACCTTGAAATCTGAGACTACCCATATTAAAAAAATTTCGTACTTTTAAAATAATGGGTCGTTTTGTGTTTTTATTGCCAGAAAGTTCTGTATTGTGTCAAGATATTCCCAAAGAGCCATATTAGCCATTTTCGCCAAATACCCAGATGCCCAAAATTGTTATATGGATTTTTCTGCGGGAAATTTGTATTTAATTATTTTGAGCCCCGTTTGGCAATTTTACTGTTTAACTCTGTTGTGATCGTATATATTGTTTTGTATTTAATTATTTTAACCAGAATAAATTTTGGGCTTTATTTGTAAGGCAACGCTTTTTGTGTTTTTGTGTTTTTCGTTTCGTTTTGATTGAAATTTCTGGATCAATTTTTCCCATTTTGGCTTTCGATTCTTGGCTGGGTTTCTAGAGATGAACGCATGTTGCTGAGAAGGAATTCGCCATCGAGATTTGGTTCTCTTGGAAAAGACGTGTTCATGTTTTTTCTAGGTTGGCCGCATTTTTGGAAAAAAAAGGGTTTGAAGTGGATCATGGGATTTTTGAAGAAAGGTTTAGGTGGAAATTTTGTATCGCTAGCAGGTACTTTTTCCCATGGAAGCAACGCCACTTAAGTCACAATGGGAAAATTGGAGGCAGCAGGCAGGCGGGAATTTCTTACCTGCCTTGCAGGGTAAAAATTCCCATTGTGAAATAAAAGAAAAATCACTTAAGGCATTGATGGGATTTTTTACCGCCTTTGAGGATAAATAATCCCATTATGAAAACTTAAGTGGATCATGGGATTTTTGGAAGCGCGTAGAGCAGGTGGGATTTTTGTACCTGCCTTGCAGGGTACTTTTTCCCATGAAGGCAAAGTCACTTAAGTTATGATGGGAAAATTAGAGGCAGCAGGCAAGTGGGAATTTCTTACCTGCCTTGCAGGGTAAAAATTCTCATTGTGGAATAAAAGAAAAACAACTTAAGTGAATCATGGGATTTTATTGCCTGCCTGGCAGGGTAAATAATCCCATTATGAAAGTCAAACGACTTAAGTGAATCATGGGATTTTCAGGGCTGCCTTGCAGGGTAAATAATCCCATTGTCATGTGACTTTTAAAAATAGAAATTCCTTATTCCAAAAAGTGCGACCCACCTTGGGTGAATAATAATGCATTAAATAAATATTTGTTAATATTTATTCACCCAATTTTGGTGCCCAGGCTTGTGGAAAAGTCAACAAAGGGAAGTGGACAAAAGGAATTTAAAAATAGAATTCCAAAATTAAATAAATTTAATTTATTTAATGCAGCCCCATTTGGGAGAGAAATAATACTTTTTAAAGTATTAAATGATTAAATTAATTCCTATTTTCAGTGGCTAAGGTCAAAGCATACTGTGAGGCTTGAGTTAACTGGAAGCAAAAGTCTAAAATTAAATAAATTTAATTTATTTAATGGCAGCCATGAGCATGCACAAAATAGGCGCCCCATTTGAAGAGTGAAGCTTATTAATTAATTAATTAATTGCCAGGAATAGGAAAGACATTAATTAATTATAGAATGGTGAAGATTATATAAGCAGGGGCTGCCATATGGATGAATTAATTAATTCACAGGCAAAGAAGTGCAGCCCAGAGGAAAAGTGTGCCCCATTTGGAGAGGATTTTTGCTCAGAAGAAGGTGAAATTAATGTTGAAAGCTTCCAATTTTGGCGCACAGGTTGAAGGAGGTTGATTTGTGTTTGGATAATTGTTTGCATAAGTGATACAGGTGCTCAAGTGAAGTTGGTAAAATCCATGCTTGCTTTGCATGCAAATAAAACATCAAATTTGGGGCAGCAGGCTTGAATTATGCAGATTTTTATGATTAAAATCCATTGTTCATGTTCGGTTGCCATCTTTGTCTGAATTAATTACAGGAATTCATTACAGGTGCTTTTATAAGAGAAAGGAGCTTAAATCAATGTCCAATACATTGAATATATCCTCTAAATCTGAAGAATTATCCAGATCTGCACCAGTTTTGAAGAATTCTGGCCGAATAAAGAGAAAAAGAATTGCTCAGACAAAGATAGACATAGATAGCCATGGAAAAGTGGGATGAAAAGAAAGGATCAACGGAATCATGCATTACTTCTAGATTTTTGAATTCAGTGAGACACAGATCAGATTTAGATCTCATAATTGCAAAAGCTTCTGGCAAAAAGGCTTCATCCTCTTGTTTCGAATGCAGAAGCGTGTGAAGAAGTCGGTGTGTGAAAATTTCTTCCAGGATCTTGTGCATGTGCTCCCAATCTTCCAGTTGAAGCCTTCATTGAAGTTGCATTCACTGGAGTGCTTTCTAGAATTTTTAATTGCTCATATGCAATTAAAAATAAAAATGATGAGTTATTTATGGCGAACATTGCACTGATGCATGTATTGGAGAAGAACTGCAAAAGCTTCAAGGATAAAAGGAAGACATGTCAAAGGCAATACACACTCGTAGAACTTCCAGATTCCAGAACTTCAGATCCAGATCCACTTTCCAGATCTAGTTTGAATCAAAGGATCTAGTTTGAATCAGCTGCATGCAGAATATGAAAAAGGACAAGACTGCAGCTTTCCTCTTTCTTCTTCTTTCTCTTATTTCCTCCGACAAAATAATTGAGCGATCAATTAAATTATACAACTTAAGTGATTGGTTTAAAAGCCATTACTTGAAGAAGTCAACTACTTGGAGATAGGTGGCAGACGTGCAAAATAGAAGGTTCTATTTTTAGTTGCAAATCATGCATGTCATGCAAAGAGGAATTCAGGAGGGAGATTGCCAGTTGTTTCCTTTCCGACTTCCACATGTGCCAGTTCAACTAAAAGCTTCCGACTTGTAATTGCCCCTCTACATTCTATAAGTAGAGGAAGAACCTCAAGTTAAGGAGGAGAATTTATAAGCAGCATTCTTGTGTTCTAGACTTTGTGTTGAAACCCTTGAGAGCCACTTGAAGCAAAGGAATATACAGGAGCAGATTTCCAGAGAACTTTGTGTCACGGTGTATTTTGTTTCTAGCTTTCTATCTTAGATCTTTGAATAAACTTTGTGTTATTTTAGATCTAGATCTAGAGCTACCTTTGCTTATAATTCTGTGTTGATATCTATTGGTTTCTTCTATGTGCATGCAATCAACTCTGTTATCTATTGATTGGGATGCACATCTTCCCCATTTCTTCTCTATGTTTTTATAATTCCCTTCTTCTATAAATATTTCCTTTCTTAAACAGTTGCTTACTTGCTGCAGAACTATACAGCTATGGTTCATGAGCTGAACAGTTAAAGTAAAACCCCATATAGATACTAACATACTTTAATTGACAAATATGCTATGCACGAGAAAATCTAGCTAACAATTCCATAGCGATCTCGGCTTCATTGATGATCCCTCATTCAAAGTTTGATCAAGAAAAATACACCATTGAAATGGTTTTTAGGCCAAGTGTTCGACAATGTAGAAAATTGGCAAGTCTTCAATGATTATCAACAAATTATTTCCTTCTTGGAAAAGAGGCATAAGTTTGAGCAGTTGTAATTTGAAGGAAGTGATTCTAACTTTCATGAATTAGTGACCTCATCCATTCAAGAAGAAGTTGAGAACAAGGATCATGATGATGACATCATTCAACTCAAAGTAAATAAAATTCCAAAAGGATTGGTTTCACTTGAACTTTTTAATAAACATGACAGTTTTATCAAAGAGAAAGAATAGGTAGGGCCTGCGAATTTTGGTGACTACTAGCAAGTTAACATTGGTATCAAGGACAAACCTCACCTGGTCAACATTGGTAAGTGTTTCTCACCTAAGGAGCACAAGAAATTTGTAAGCCTCCTTACCAAATATTCTGACGTCTTGGCTTACTCATATGAAGACTTGAAGTCTTTCCAACCTAAGGAAATGGAGCATGTCATACCTTTGAAATCTGGTATAACTCCATTCAGGTAGAATAAAAGACAATATAATCCCAAGATAGCAGGGACAATATTTCATGAGGTTCAAAAGATGTTAGATGCACAAATAGTTTTTCCTATTCGACATTCAACTTGGATAGCTAATATTGTACTGGTTTGTAAGAAAAATGGAGAAATTAGGATTTACATGGATTTTTGCAATCTTAATCAAGCTTCCTTGAAGGATAACTATCCACTATCGGTCATGGACCATATTCGCAAGTAATAATTGGATCGAAATGTTATCCATCTTTGGGCAGTTTCTATGGATATAATCAAATTGAAGTGGCTAGAGAAGACCAACATAAAACAACGTTCACTACCCCCTGGGGTACGTTCGCATATAGAAGAATGCCTTTTGGTTTGATCAATGCTAGCGCAAATTTTCAAAGGGCTATAGATATGACATTCGCAGATTATAAAGAGAAGATCATTGTGATATACCTAGATGAATTGACAACATTCTCAAAGAAGAGAGAAGATCACCTAAAATATTTAGAGAAAATATTACAAAGGTGCGAGACTTCATAAGATCTCCCGAATTCGAAGAAGTCTATGTTAGAAGTTACGGAAGGAAACCCTAGGTCATATTGTTTCTAAAGAAGGAACTAAGATCAATCTGAGTGCGTTCAAGCTATCGGGATCTTTCCTTACCTAAAAGTAAACACGGAGTTCACCCATTCTTTGGGAAGGTTCATGCTAGATTTCACCGAGTGACCAAAGAAATCACCGATATGATGAAAGGAAAATAATCCTTCAAATGGTGGAAGGAAGGTAGAGAAACATTTGAACAAATAAAGAGTTTTATTGCAAAAGCTCCTACATTAGTGTGTCCCGATTTTAAAAAGGATTTCATAATCTATTGGTATGATTCATCACACACGATCTATGTCATCCTGACTCAACACAATCAAGAGGGAATCAAATCTCTTATTGCATTCATGAGTTCTAGATTCAAGAAACATGAACTCAATTACACTACCCTTGAGAGGCATGCATATGCGGTAGTTAGATCTTTGAACCATTTCAGGTACTATTTATTGAATTCTCACACCAAAGTCTTAGTTTCGGATGTCGTAGTTAAATCAATGCTTGACAAAAACAAGAAACAAAGATCTAAAAGAGGTAACTAGGTCTCCAAGATCCAGGAATATGACTTGGACATCAAGCCTACCAACTTGGTTAGAGGAAGAGGACTTTGCCAACTCATCGCAAAGAATGAGCCATGAGATGAATTTGAAGAAGAACCAGTTGAAGAAAGTTTACCATTAGTAATTATCATCAGTATCACAGATGCATGGTATTCCGATATAGCCTACTTTCTCACATATGGAGAATGTCTTGAAAATTTGATAGCTAAGGAAAAGAGAGCTATCAAATTAAGAGCTTCTAGGTACGTCATTTGGTATAACACTTTGTTCAAGAAAGGAATTAATGGCATGTTCCTCAAATGTGTCAATAAAGAACAACAACCTAGCTTCCTGGAAGCCTTTCACAATCATGCTTGCGGTGGTCAATTTTTTGGACCAAAGTGACAACTCATAAAATTTTGCGACCACATTATTACTGGCCCACTATGTTTTCTGATGTTCAGAAATAGGTAGCAAAATGCAAAGCTTGTTAGCAATTTTTGGAAGACCTAAATTGGTGGCTTTGCCTTTGAAGCTAGTTGTCATTGAAGAACCCTTTCAACAACGGGGTTTAGATTTCATCGGGGTCCTGAAACTAAATTCGGTGCTGGTCATACTCACATGCTCACCATGAATCGACTACTTTATGAAGTGGGTAGAAGCTATCTTTGGTGAAACAAACATCTACTGCGGTGTCTGTGACTTCATCAAAGAGAATATATTGATTTGTCACAAAATTCCACAAAAGATTGTGACAGACAATGGCACCAATTTCTCTTCTACAGAGATGATAGGTTTTTGTTATGGGTATGAGATATCTTTAGCTCATTTGTCAAATTACTACCCTCAGGGAAACGGTCAAGTAGAATCCAGTAACAAAAACATCATTACTATTGTGCGCAAGTTAGTTGAAGAAAATCAAATAACTTGGCATAAGAAGTTATATGATGCATTGTGGGTTGACCACATAACTCCCAAAAGATAAATCGGGATGTCTCCATTCCAACTCTTGTATGGAACCGATGCTCAAATTCCCATCACATTAGATTTACCAACATTACAATTAGCTCAAGCAGTTGACGATGAATGCTTCGCCAATGCATTGGATAAAAGGATCATGTTCCTAAGAAAACTCGAATAACAAATAAGTCAAGTAGCAAACAGGATCGAGGAACACCAATCCAAAGTGAAGAGGTTGTTCGACAGGAAAACTAAGGAGAGATAATTTTAAATCAATGACTTGGTTCTCCTCTGGGATAAGAGATGTGAACCAAAAGGAAAACACGAGAATTTTGATTCATTGTGGCAGGACCTTTCAAGATCGAGACATTTCTATGGAGATAACACATATTTCTTGGCATATCCCAATGGAATTCATTTTCCTTTTCCATACAGCGGGAAATATCTCAAGCATTATCAAAATTGAAAATGGGTTGTCCCCGTATGTACATAGGTAATTAGGATTTTGGTTTGTTTCTTTTCCCTATTTTTGGTTTCCTCTCTTTTGTAATCCTATTTTTGTGCACCTTCGTTTTTGGGACCATGTTCATTAAATATTTGGGTTTGGGTTCGTTGTTGCATCCATGAAGTCCTTGTCCCCAATTAGAGCCAGTTGTTATCAGCTAATTTTGACTTCGCAAAATTAATAAGCATGAAAATTTTGAAATTTTTCAAAAGTATTCTTTGTGTGTTTTATCACCCTCTTCGCGATCGTCTCGTTCTTGTGATCATCCACTCTTTGTTTCGTTCATTTTGGGTGAGAACTCCTCCCGCCACGTCATAAACTGCATTAATAATTAATTAATTTATTACCCTTTATTTGATAAAATCAATTTTATTAATTTTTGGGGTTTTTAATTAAATAAATATTAATATAATTTAAAAATCAATCGACAAGTTGTATTTTTATTGTCGGGGGAAAATTAAGCTTCCGCTTCCAATTGTCGAGGATGCCAAATTGGCTTCCCATACCCAAATTTCCCCTTTCTGGCAAATTCTTCTTATTTCCCTCGCTTGTGGGATTTCTTCTACTGATTTCCAATCCAACTGGTTGGCAAACGGGAAAAAAATCTCCCGATCTCCCACATGGGGAAATAGGGTGGGGATTGTCAGCCCGCCTTGCCATTTCCACTGGAAAATGGTTATCTTTTTCCATTTTCCCCATGGCAATTAATGCCACTACCCAAAGGAAAAGGAAATTGGTTATTTCAACAGGAAGGGGAAACAATTATGGGGAAGCTTCTTTAATTCTTATAACCATTTCCTCGTGAAACTAGTTGGAAGAAGTTTTGTTTCTTATTTCTTTTAGGGAAAATAAGTAATTGAATTTGTAGTGAAGGGAAAGAAATATAGCCACGACAATAAAGGAAACCAACATAGGCCATAGTTCATGTATACAAGGAAGAAAATAGTTCACCTACGTAAAAGGAAGCAAGCTATTCATAGTTGTCAACACAAGATCCACGCAAGGGTGAAGGCCCAACAAAGTTGTAGATCCACACCCTTGAAGAAGAATAATAGTGCATGCACGTGGGGAAGAAATACCAAAGCTATCCATCACGCATTGTTTTCAAGATTCACACATTAATCAACAAGAAAATAAAAAAACGTTTTGAGTTTTCCACACAGAGAACCCACGTTGCCTTAGAAGAAACCCATGTTGAAGCAATAGTAATCTACGCTGAAATGTAAGGAAGATCAGTCCAAAACACAGCAGGGACAAATCAACAACACATTTTCCAAGAAGAGTTTCCACGTAGCAAGGAATATTACCACAAAGCCATAGAGGGAAACTTCAACGCATGTTTTGGAATAAATAAAAACAGTCAACAAAAACAAAGTTTCCATGCATATCTTGTAGAAAGCTTCCAAAGAAGACAAAGAAAGTCAAAAGCTTTCATCCTTTGCAAGTTTCTCATGCATTCATTACCCACACCAGTGATTGGGAAGAATAAAGTCACGTTGAAGCTGATATCTATGCATTACTTGGGTGAGCAAGCAAAAATCCATACACCCTACCTGCAATCTGCCCATGCTGATCAGAAGAGAAAACCAACGCAGCCAAAGGAAAAAGGAAATAGTCCACACCAACCAAGTATCCACGCACTTTTGGTAGCAAGTAAAAAAAAAGAGGAAAGGAGAGAGAGCCCACGCCAAAGAGATAAGTCTTCACACAGGAGGAGGAGAATTCTCCACACCAAAAGGTAATAAAAGAAGAAGAAATATTCTCCAAAAGAGCCCACGCATTGCCAAGCAGACAACAATAATAATAACAAAAGGATTTCAACCATTCATCAAAATCTAACGCAATGCCAAAATTGTCCATGAAATTTTGTTTTTGTTGTTGATTGTTTTATTTTGTAGCAAAGGCCACGCTGGAAATAAGAAAGGAATCCACACGAGTTTTGAAGGCGGTAGTGCCACGTTCCATCATTTGCTAGAAGAAAAACATTACGCAAGAGAATTTCCAACGCAAGCAAAGCAAAAAGAAATCCACACAAGCCAAGAATTAGTAATATCCACGCTCAGGCAAGTACGAATCTTCACGCCTGGTTTAAAAACAATTTCCAATGCAGTTAGAGAAGAGAAGAATTTAAACGCCATAGCAAAAATATTAAAATTGGTCTTGCGCGAAGTCATTAAAAATCGGGAGAATTTAATTTTAAAAAAATATAAATCACTTTCATTACGCATTGGTGAGAAGTATTCAGACAAAAATATCACACATTCAAATGCATTACCAATGTATATTGGCACAAAGGAATATAAATTTAATGAAGAAGACCATAAGATGTGGAGAGAATGTGTCGCGAGGTTGTGTCGATGAAGTAATCGATTTGAAGCTTAATATCTGAAGATGAGTGATTTTCGAGAAGAACGGATTGTTTCATTGAATTCTTCTCATATTCATGTTTTATAATTTTTAAAAGAACAAAACCTCATTTGATATTTTTACGAACCCAAGAAATATATAGTTTACTCGATTTTTCGCGCGTGTAGTTTCAAACTTGGCGGAAGGCCTACTTTGTGAATCCATATCTCGATCCCAGATGATCGTCAAGAGAAATGGTTTGGTTTATTGAATTATTCCCACATTCATGTACTTATTTGTTAAAATTAAAATGTACAAAACTTCTTTTGATATTCTTCACAGAGTCAAATAAAATGAAGTTTGCATGATTTACCTCTGCACGTGTAGTTTTCAACTCTGTGATGGAGAGTGACTTTGAGAGTTGATATTTTGAACTCGGATGATTATCAAGAGAAAAGGATTTGTGTTTTGGATTCTTCTCACATTCATATGCTCCCTTTCCATGTTGTAGATATCAGTGGTGATGTTTGGTATTTTTCCCAAGCTAAAACCAAACGGGATTTTTGCAGTTTTACACTTGCATTTTCCTAGTAGTTTCAGAAGAGTCAACTTTGACCTTTAATATTTCACTGAATAATTTGATTTGGAAAAATTATATCTGATCAAAAAAATTTGGTACCTTAATAGACTCCCTCATCTAGTGAGAGTTTCTCATAACAAGATTTGTTATTTTTCCAGGGTAGTTTCAAAGGCGATTTGTGTAGTTTTGTAAGAAGGAAGTAATACCCTGAAATCACACTTCTGTCAAAATCATGTCATCTTCAAAAAAATGATGTTGCGGTATGGATTCCAGGGAATTCTACTCACCTTGACGCTCCATTCAGAGTATGAGAACATCGTCGATACCAACTTGGGACATGTCGATGTAGGTTGATCTACGATTGCATATCAACCTGAAGGTGAGTTACAATATTCTTAACGCTTGTTCGAATTGTTCATCACTTGCATGGATGCACCATGACACCGCTTGCACAATATGGCGATTCAAATCCAAGAGCCCCAAATCGAAGCAATATATGACTTCCTCATTATGCAGTATAGGTCGTAGTTGTTGGAAGAGGTCTCTTCAGAGTCAAAAGCCATTGTTATCGGTAGAAATCGATAATGGGAGAAATATTTCTACATCAATTGTCTTCACTTAATCATTGTACGAATATTTTCATTGACATACTAAGATCAATGATAAGTGCAGTTGTGCGGATCATTAAGCAAGGCCACATCATTCAAGCGTGTCCTTATCAACTCTCAGTTAGCAGTGGTCGCGATACTTCATCTGCCAATATTAAAGTTGGAGCGTTCTCGAATTAGATGATCGTGAGAGAATCCAAATGGCAATACTTCATGATAGTGAAAAAATGAAAGACACAACTCCAGGAAGTGGATTGAAATCTCGAATCTTGGAATATCTTCTCAATGGAAAAAGATCAAGAGTGACTACGGTCTCGCGACAAATGAAGAATTCACCATGGAAAGGTATTCGGAGCATGTGGAGAATTGTGTGTAATTGTGAATGCGAATGTGAATAAAGACAAAATTTCTCACACCAGGATGTTGCTCAAATGGAGAGGTGAATGAATTGCTCAAGTTTTAAGCTCGGCTCTCTTGTCATCTAGAGGATTGGAGCACAGTCGATGAGTTCATTCCTATATGATTGGGTTAGGCAGACTCTTGGCCCAATGGATAAGGCACTGATCCTAGGTGTCTTGATCTAGGTGGCGCATTGTTGACTAGGATGTCTATGTGTGTGTCCAAGTCATTTAAGTGGGGTCCACATGTACCCATTGCTTTTATTTATGTACTTTTCCTAAAATGACTTTAAAATTGTTATAAAGTGAGGTTATTGTTAAACTCACTTTTGACAATTTTTTTATAACTTAAGTGGTTTTTATTTTTAGCCACGTTTTAAAAGTTGGTTGAAAAATTCATAATCACTTAATTGCCCCATTTAATGTGCATGTCAATCTTAACTACTTCGTTACCATCTTTTGGGTTATAAAAGGAAGTGAGGGGCTCATTTGTAAGGGTGACTTTGAGAGAGGAGAAGAATATACTTTTGTATATGCAAGCTTTACTTCAAAGAAATAAACTTTGTGTTCTTTGGAGATGGCATTTTGAAGTTAATGAAATATGAACTTTGTGTCCCATTTATTGAATCTTATAGCATTTGATGTTCTTATGTTTATTAGATGTTAGTGTTTGAATCTTGCATGCAAATATTGTCTTGGATCTTATTTTCAACGCTACTAATTTGTTGTTCTAGTTCACAAAGTGATCAAACTCGATTATCTACTTGCTCACGTGTTCCCTTTTACTCATTTTCATTTAGGTGATGCAAAATCTGTTTTATTTTGTTAGTTATTGATTGTTCTTCTCCATGCAATATTAGGCTATGCTTTTATCTAACTCTTGCATGTTCCTTCTATTCATTCCTTTCCATTCCATCTCCCTCATTCTCTTTTCTTTCCATTGATGTTCCAAACCCCGCCCACATAAAATTTTGAACGTACAGATGTAAATACGCTTTTAGTTTTCAATAAAGGCAACCTCACCTTCATTGAGGAGGGACTTTGGTCCCTGATTTTACATGTCATTTGCATGCATGAAAATCCATATGCTAACACAATGGTTGAAGGAGAGACAAGTCCCGATCATGTGCAGCAGCAACAGAAGGATATGGAATTCCGTGAGTGATACAATGCTTTGGAACACATTGTTGACGCTTTCTAGGGGTTGTGAATTCTTGGAATGATCTCTAGTTCGTCGTGAGGTTGCTTGGATGTTGGATGAGAGCTAAGAGTGCCATAACTCTAAAATCCAATATGGCAGTAACACGGGTAAAGGGTTGGAAATTTCCAATTAAAGAAACCGATAATGATTAGTTGACCAATTGTCAGTCATGCAACAACCGACATCGGTTAGGGAGAAAAGGTCCTATTTTGCCAAAAATAGCCTTTTCTCTCCATTTTTGGCATTAGTCAAGGTTTTTATGGACTAAGAGTTTGGGTTGGCGCTAAATGAAGCAGAAAATTGGTAGGAGGGATAATATGTAATGAATTTTAGGGTTATAATGAGTCTTAGTTAATTAAGGGAAGTGGTGACTTATTCTAGGTTAATAAATAGGCTTGGAATGGGTCCATGGTGAGGTGGAGAGGTGAGGTGGAGGGGTGAGGGAATTATTAACTTAATATGGGTAATTAAATTAATAATAATGTGTGGAGGAGTCATGGTAAGGGGTATGTTAATTGAAGGGGGCCTAGAGGGTTACGACCCAATTTCGGGTGTCTACAGATAAAACATAATCTGAGAATAATATTTTAATTGTAACATCAACATGTTCCATTCCTTCACACATTTTAAGCCAAAGCTTCCGAAAGGCAAGCCAAAATACTCGACTTTGATCCCGAACAAGATGACCTAATGGATGAAGAGGATGAAGAATAGTAAAAATCTATCTCACCTACTTCTAATCCTCCCCTGTGACCCGAGTGCCTAAGTCAAAGCGCTTGTTTAATCCTTCACTTAGCTTTATTATCACATACACTCCCTTGCCTTGCCTTACATCTCCACCCCTACCTCCTATCACACCAACTACTGAATCCTCAAACAAATCATGATCATTCTACAAATGGAATGAGGTGCAATGTCATAGATTGACAAGCTTATAATAATCTCATTAAGAATCATGAAGTAGAAGTGTGCAAAGAGCAAAAATGATGACCATCATGACCTTTTCTAGTGCTCAATAGTTTTCTCCCATCATGGGATTTTAACACTTTAATTATACTTGTCACATACTCATCATAAGGAATCTAATGATTCTTCTCCACCATGAGCTAAAAATTTAGCACATCCTTTTTGTTGAACTTAATTCCCAAACTTGCATACTGCCCATCTACACACATACACACCATTTAGACTAGTTGATGTATCACTTCCTCACTTTCATCCTCCTCGAGTACAAATACCTCATTTCATCTCTACCCTCCCTCCCTCTATAATGGACTTGCACCAAGAGATATCATGTTATATTTCCATGAGGGTGGAGAAGTTTAAGGTGGTTGCATCATGAGATCTATCAAAAGGTCTCCTAGGTCCTTGAAGACATTGAGGACACCATGATAAACATACATTATGATATATGGTAGCAGGAGTTCATGAGGTTATCGAGGAAACCCGTAGTTAATTTGTGTAGACAAAAATATATGCATATCATTATATTACATTATGTCCCAAATTATGCTATTATATGCATGGTTCCTAAGTGATAAGACTAGACACTGGTGACACCTCTCTTAGTATTTCTATCAATTTTGATTGATTTTGATTGTGACATTTGTCTTATGTCTTCTAATTTTCTCATGTGCTTTTATTCATGTTATAGGGATCCATGTCTCTGCTTGTTTGCTAATTTATTTTTCTATGTCTTAGGACAATAGCACCCATGAATGACAATACCGCATGTTGCTTTATTGTCCCTTCTTGACATTTTTGTCCATTCTTGCTTATATTTTAATCTACCACTTGTTTGGTTTTAAATATTTTCTAATTCCTATTTCATATTTGGGGTCAGCCTTTGGTGTCACTAAGTGTCAAAATCAAACAAAGGATTCATATATATGCACAACCTACTAACTATTCTAAGGGGTACTCGGTTATTATTTTATATCTCCTACTTGGGAAAAAAAGGAGCAACTTAAAGATCGCATTTGGGATGCATTATTCATTGACATAGGAAGGAAAAATTAAAAATATCATGGCATACATTATCTTGGGGGAAATTAGTTAATAGTCCTCTATCTCTCATATTTCTCTCTCACACACACTATCTATATCTCACATACACTCACACACACACTCTCTCTCTCTCTCTCTCTCTCTCTCTCTCTCTCTCTCACACACACACACACACACACACACACACACACACACACACACACACACTAGAAGTACATAGAGTCTGAAATGTAGTGTAGTTCTCGGTGACAATAACTTTGGGGTGATTCTTTGAGGTCAACATGAATCAAGCATTTGAATCTTTTATTTAGTGTAGTGTGTGCTTGAGTGTTGTACATGTAGCTAGGTTTTTTTTTTTTTTTCAAGAACATGTGCGGCAAGATAACCCTACAATGAAGTGGATGTGACACAAAAAGTGAAGGTAACATTGTAAAACACTAAAAGAACCATACACATACCCATCATTGGGACATTACCACCCAATTCAAATACTACTCTAGGTGATATTGTTCCCTATTTTCTAGATGGCATTACAATTGTCTTGTTCCATCATATAGTTCTCAAATCACTATTTTCTAGATGAAGCATATACAATTCATACTAAGCTTGTTCCATCATACCACAAAAGGAGTGTTTGCATCCTAGATCCAAGAAATAATAAGAAGACAACCAAACATCATTTAAGTAACTCTTATCCTCTCATTGGTTATTTTTTCTCATCATGGAAAAAATAGGGGTATTTTCATTCTAATAATATAACAGAGGGGGTATTACAATTGAATAATTTGATATAGTTGATTTAATCCAGTCAAGATAATACGATTAATATTTAATTTTATCAAATCATTTAATGAACGATTAATATTTAATTTTATCGATTATTGATCCAACCATAGATTTCCATGTGTATGCATTTTGTATATGCTTGTATTCTTTGAAAATTGTTTTATTTTAGATCTTCTTATTCTTGCGTGTTACAATGGATATCTCTATGACTAAATTCTATAAGGCCCACCCTGAATGTGTACATGCTTTAATGCACACTATGGATAATACTTACATTCACTTGGATGTTTCTCATGGTTATGTCTACCACTGTGTATCAAAATCTCTTGCAATAAGTGATGAACATATTAATTTTACATCAGTTGATATCCCTTCCCAAACAATTGTTGATAATGCACCTCCATTATATATTTAAGTTCACATTCATAATGTGCTTGTTAAACATGCTTTAGTTGATAATGGATATGGTCTTAATATATGCAAAAAAAAATTCTCCATCAAGAGGGCTTTATGTTGCTGATTTAACTTCATATACTCTATGTATTTGTGGTTTTAATAATACACCTAAGCGAGTGTTGGGAGAAATCACTCTACCCATTATTGAAGGAATATGCACTCTTAATGTTTTATGTCACATTATGCCTAATAATCTCAATTATAATATCCTTCTAGGTCATCCTTGGTTACATATTATGCATGCAGTCCCTTCTACCCTCCATGCGCGAGTTAAATTCTTACATGAGGGTGTAGTATATGATGTTTTGGATGACCAATCACCCTTTACTTTTTGTGACACTATTGAGCATGAGCACACACATACTCATAAGGATAGGTCTACCAAGCCTACTATTGATTATAACACCTATGGTATTGGTTATAAGTATTTGTTACGACATGGTTTTTCTATTACATGACTCGAAAGAAATGGCCAAGGTATTACTGATCCTATTTCTCTTCCTAAACAACTTGATAAAGGAACACATTTTCTTCCTACCAAATCTCTCTATGAGGTCTACACTACTTCACATACACATACACTTCAATTAGTTCATCTACACCTTATTGATGATATTACCTCTCCTAACCTACCACTCTTAGATGAATTTCATAATGATGAGGCACTCCTAGAGTACATTGGAGCCTATGAACATTTCCCTTCGCATCATCATAAGAAGAGGTTCCCCCATTCCTTGCATGCTACCACATACTTTGGTGAGAGTGATCCTACTAATGTAAATACAGATACTCTTGATATTAAACCCACACAACCATATGTTGAGGAGATTTCAACACTACTCAATGAAGAGAATAAATCATACAACTTGGGCACTAATGAAGATCCACAATTAGTTTTTAACAACCTCTCTTAGTGATATCGATAAATTTTATGTTTAGCAAGTTCTATAAGAATTCGCTGATTTATTTTCTTGGCACTATAGTGATATGCTTGGTATCGACCCCTTCTATAGCTATGCACAACATCATGCTTCATGAGGGCGTTAAACCTATGTAATAAAAAATTTGTAAGATGCACCTCGAGTGGCCCTATTAGTCAAAGAAGAGATACAATGATTATCGGATGTAGGATTTATTCGCATTGTTGACTA
This sequence comes from Taxus wallichiana var. yunnanensis, assembly GCA_018340775.1. NCBI lineage: Eukaryota > Viridiplantae > Streptophyta > Pinopsida > Cupressales > Taxaceae > Taxus > Taxus wallichiana. The sequence continues at coordinate 670,816,952 of CM031240.1, read as the reverse complement.
CCCAAAATGGGTCTCTAATGTTTTCCATGTGACGAAACCTAATGGGCAGGTTTGTTGTTGCACTAACTTCCGAGATCTTAACAAATATTGATCTAAGGATAGTTTTCTTTCTCGCTTATTGATACTATTTTTGAATCCACTACTATTCATGACATGCTTTCTTTTATAGATGGGTTTGTTGTTTATAATTAATCAAAATCAACCCCTGCTAACCAAGAGAAGACCTCCTTTACCACACCATGGGGAACATTTTGCTATATTTTCATGCCCTTTGGACTTAAAAATGTTGGAGCTACATACCAATGCGTTATGACTCACATATTCCATGATTATATTCATAAGATCATTGAGGATTATTTTTATGACATAATTTCTAATTCAAAGCATCATGCTCATCATGCTCAGGACCTTCACACACTTTTTACATGCTTAAGGAAATATAATGTACTAATCAATCCCAAAAAGTGTATTTTTGGTGTTACTACTAGGAATTTATTAGGTTATATTATCTCCCGATGAGGTATTGAGATTGATCCATAGAAAATATAAGCCACTATAGATATGCCTCCTCATAACCTTCATCAATCACGCTCATTATAAATCAAAATCCAAGCTATCCAATGATTCATTGCATAGTTAGTTGATAAAACCCAACCCTTTACATGACTAATGAAAAAGGATACTAAGTTTATATGGGATGACAATTGCCAACTATCATTTGATACTATAAATTCTGATTTAATCCACCCGCTTGTCTTGACTACTCACGTTCGATCAACCATTACTTTTGTATATATCTTTGCCATATTTCATGTATTGGGAGCCTTGATTGCTCGACACGATAAGACTCAACAAGAGTGAACTATCTATTATATTAGTCGACATTACTCTCCTTTGAGTACAATTACATGTATATTGAGAAATTATGCCTCAAACTTGTCTTTGTCATGATAATCTATGTCATTACATGATCAATGCTGAAATTCATGTCATCACTAAAGTTGATCCATTGCAATACCTGCTCTCCCAAACACATTTATTTGGCCGCTTAGCTCATTGGGTCATGTTTCTTCTGAATTTGATCTTAAGTTTGTTTCACAAAAATAAATCAAAGGACAAGTTATTGCAGATGAATCGGTTAAGGATTTTATCGATGATTCTTTACCTGTTTGAGACTATTTTCATGATGATTTCATCGCTTATACTATTCATGTTGATATCTGGACTATGTACTTTGATCCCTCTCGATGTGCCTTGGGGTTGGGGCCGACATTGTTTTTATCACACCACATGGTGAACATATGCCCTTTTCTTACCAACTAGGCTTCTCTTGCATGAACAATATTGCCTAGTATGAAGCACTCATTCTAGGATTATCTATCACTCACACTCTTCATATATGTCATATTCAAATATTTGGAAACTCTCATCTCTATGTTAACTAGTTCAACGATTGCTTATCGAGAAAAATAAGAGAAAATAATTCCATATCACACTGTTATTAAAGACATCCTTGCTACATTCGATTCCTACACTATTCCCATTGTGTCGTGTAAGAAAAATCAACATGTTGATGTCATGGCTAGTGTTGCCTCTCTTATTCCACTAATAATTATAGATGACCATGCTACATTTATCATTCATCATATGCTTCGTCCCTCTATCAAATCATGTATGATAGATGCACTACAAGTTCTTGTTGTTACATGTAGTGCTAACCATCTTGAATGGTACACTAATATATGTGATTTTCTCTACCAGAAAGATTTACCTAGCAATATATTCCCACAAGAAGCATGCTGATTGCTCCATAATGCTATACGATATGTGATTGTTGGTGGTTCTTTATTTAAAAGTGATTTTGATGGTTATCTAGTCCTGTGTATAGGAGTAAATGATATTCCACTTCCTCTATCTCAGATACACGACAGTATATGTGGTGGACATTTTAGTGGCAAGGTTATGTCCCAAAAGCTACTTTAGAAAGGTTACTATTAGCCTACTATGGAACAAGATTGCTTGGAATATGCTAAATGATGTGATAAATTTCAATGTTATAGTAACCTTCACCATGCACCAAATTACGAGCTACAACGTATTGTGTCAACATGGCCCTTCTCTTTATGGGCTTTGACCTTTTGGAAAGATAAATCTGAATCGGCTAAAGGATGAAAATTCATCATCACCACTCATCGAATATTTCACCAAATGGGTTGAAGTTTCACCTTTACACACTACCATTGGTGTAGATATATGTAGATTTATCACTACACATATTATTATATGGTTTGGGATGCCTTCTGTGATTGTGATGACAATGGCTTATCCTTAAAAAATTATGATGTCAAAACGTTATGTGCTAAATATAAAATCAAGCAAACATTTTCCACACCTTATTATCCTCAAGGTAATGGCCAAGCCGAAGCTACTAATATTTTTTTATTAAGGTTATGCATAATCGTTGATAGATGTGGTGATGATTAGCATAATCAAGTGTTGTATGCCCTTTGGGATTACCGTACGAGTGTGTGTAACCCAACCAATGCTACACCCGTCTCCCTTGTATATTGTAGTGCCCACCATGTGGGACACAAACACAAGGCCAAACATAATAAAATATATTATTTTTAACTTTTATATTACTATATACAACTATGTGAGACCAAAAGACTCACAAGGGTTTTCACAACACCACATGCAACATTTACATCAGCTTGTAAAATCATGCAAAATCCAAAATGAAACAATGTGCAACCAACGTCACACCTAGATAAATGAGCAAGTATGAGGCTACGACACAATCCCAACATGAACAACACAAATAAACACCTTCCACACTGTCCTCTTTTCAGGGTTCAATCTTTATCGTGGTCAAAAGCTAAATTCGGCATTAAAGGTTTAAAGTGCAAAAAGCATGGAAAACCTACATTTTCCTTTTACTTTAGATTGCATTTCCCTTACTTTGTTTAACACTTCATTTAAGATGATTTCCACTTCACTACCATTTACATTTCCTTAATCAACCTTATAGGTATTGAATCCATTAATCATGAGAGCATGTAGTTTTATTCACAACGATATACATTATTTATTTCATTTCAGGTTTAATTTGTAATAGGGACACTTAGTCACATGGCTTGAAGAGCATTAACATGCAAGGTGAAAATCCCCTCTTCTCCAAACTACAAAACTCTATTACACATCGTGAATAACTTAAAAAGATAAGTGTACACTAATTGGTTCACATTTCAATTTCCATTAATTTGTAACACCCAATGCTAGTTCCAAACATTTTAAACACATAAATTCCACCCAACACATATTATTGGAATATGGTTTTTTTCTTAAAGAGCATGGCTACTCGCCATTTCACTTAGTTTTCATTGCGAGGGAAAATATCTCATAACGATAAGAGGAGAATCTTAATCTAAACTTAGGTTTGTGGTACACCTTGAAGATAGGAAATATTGGGAGCATTTATAAGATACAAAAGGGTCACTTGTGGTTAGTGTTCAAGTCAAATATATTGTTCTAGAATATCATGTTCTCGAAGGGGATATCTCATATTACCTTTAATATCGGAAAAAGGAGACTTAGCAAGGGGTAAGGAACAAGTCACAATTATCACCTATCTAACGGCCAACATCTTATCGTTAACAATCCCACTTGCTAAGGTTTAGATAAAAAATTATGTCCACACATTATCCTCAAAAGGTCTTAGGATTAGTTTTAAATTTATTCCCATTTACCCCAAGGGACTTATGCTGACTATAGGCCAAAGATAGCATTCAATAACCAACTCCCCAAAGGCTTCCAAACCTCAAAGTTGTTCCTATAATTAAGGTAAGGAAAACACTTCCATTTCTAAGGTGTAGATAAGTCCTAAGAGGTGTTCGGTTATGCTATAGAAATAAGGAATGATGTTAAGCTCAAAGGGTTCATTCCATACCACAAGGGTTGATATTTCAAACTATAAGTTGGGTGGACGTTTTATGCCCCAAATGAAACACACACATACAAGTTATTATATTTTTCTTTGAAGGCTAAGATACTTCCTAAGTACAAACACCACTACCATACAAACGAATTATGCCATTACTAGATTACTACCATCAATTTTAATGGTACAATCCCATCCAAGGTTACAATGGTACAAACAATTTTTATTAACAGGATTTCAATTTCATTCTCCTAACGATGATTTGGATATAATAAAAGGGATCCTCTTGCAATGTTGTCCAATGCGACACGATACAATCAACTTCGTTTACCTAAAATTTATAATGAAATACGACTAAGTGTAGAATTAGTTAAACATGCAAAAGTACAACTACGTAAGAAATAGTAAATTTCACCAATAGGAAACAAGATTGAATACATCATGGAAACAATGAAATATAGTATTCTATTCATAACTATATCGCTAGTATATTCTATACAAATATTTTATGTATTCCAAAATTAATCCCATGGGTACAAAAGAAACACAATTAACGCTATCATTTTATTCTTGTCTCGTGTACCTATAACCACTGTAGGGTTAGTCCTATAACTTGTATGGAAATACCTTACACTCAAGCATAAATCCATGCATTCATCATTTTGAAAACTTTCAAATAAAGAGTAGGGAGAGATAGAGATAGGGATAGATAATAAGAAAGAGTTTGCTCCTCATGCATTTGCACTTTACGTTTTGGATTCTAGTAAGAGAGATAGTAAGGATGAGAGAGAAGGTTGATTGGCATTTTATTTTCCATCCACAATGTCATAACAATTTGTATTTCATTTCCATTTTCATTTCGTTTTAACCAATTTATATTTTCCATTTCACTTATGTTTTCAAATACCAACAAAGTATCATAGTCATATTTGGAGAGAGAAGAGGGAGGAGAAAGAAAAAAACACCATACATTTAAAAATTTATTAATATAAGTTAAAAGATAGAATAATACTCTAGACATCATTGAGACAATATGAGAAGGGTCTCTCGCATAGTTAGAGGTCAAACGGAACCCTCAAAAAGAGTTTCTAGCTAAACTAGCAAGTTGAGAAAACTGACCAAAAAAACAAAAGTGCTTACAAATTGGGTCTTGAAAACACTCATCTTGAGTTGGAGCACAATTTTGGAAGAATCATACTTATTCCCCTATATACAGAGACTTCATCTCATTCGACGGAGTTCGAATACAACGAACTAGACTCAAGTTACAAGGGTATCTTCGAGGCTGATTATCGTAAACACAACTAAAATTTCCTGTCAAACATGGCTGGAGGGCCTCGAAACCCACTCGCAAAAATAATCCCCGATAGTTATTTTTCATCACAGAGAGTTGGATCTAATTCTCCTATTGGCAATCTATAGGTAGGTGGTGGCAGTTTTCAGTTTTGCTCAAACGATGAGGCATCTACAAGCTGAAACCGATCGCATTTTAGTAAAATTGACTCGTCACCACGAGTCACTGATATACTAAAATGGGATTCAAGACTCGACTAAGAAGGAATTAAAAGAGTTTGAAAATCATATTTAAGTCTCCCATGGTGTCCTACGTTACCAGGGATCCAATTAGAAGTTTTGATTCATAGTACATTTGGGTGTGGTGCTCTATGCGTACACTTTATGAGGCTAATTTTTTCTATATTTTAAAAGGTTTTAGGATGGTAAAACTTGTAACATTCGTTCTAGAAATATTTTCTAAGATCCAAAATATTTAGACCTAACCACATAGAACATGATAAAGTGCGTAATTTAATTACAAGAAGAAGAGGAAATCCATACCTATTTTTCGCAATTTACCATCACCCCAAACGATGAGATCAAGATCTCTTGGAGCATTTCGTCAAACAAAATTCTTTTTCCTTCCGTCCAAACATTCTGTCAAACAGTTTGCAGCCTTGAGAAAGATTCCACATATGCACATATAACTACTAGGGGGTAATTGCAACTACAACACTAACAAAAAATCCATATCCCGTATGCTTTTGTAGCCGTCAAAACCGTGGTAAAAATCTATTGTGTTGGCACATGCTGGCAAGAGTTTTGGAGTACGACTTAACAAAATCCAGTCATATTTTCTTAAAAGTTCCAAGCATTTCTTATTTTTACTTTTTTTTCCAACCATTTCATCGGGTGCAAGGCCTCTCCTTGCGCATCCAACAATCAATACTACCCCATGTCCGCCATTTTATATTTGTGCACATCCAACAAAGCTCCCCGGCTTGATTGACCACATTTCTAGAGGCATTAAGCCAAATAATTCATGAGCCTTGCACATGCTTCCACATAGCACCACCAATACCAAAACAACTGCAATAAAAGACAAATTCTCTGACCTTTTCTTTTGGAAGCCTATCTTATATGTCCAACCCACGCACTAGCTGGGAGCATGTTTGTCAAGGATGTGGAGGTGGTTTTAAAACTTCCAAATTTATTTTGCTAAGAAACTCCCAAATTCAATTAAGCACACCCAAACAATGCATACCCAACAACCAACAAAAAAACACGAGCCCATCATTTTTTTGAGGCATTTTAGTCGACAAAAAGACGCCTTGTACAAGGAATAAACAGCAGCAAGTTCAAACAAAAATTCCCCCAATTCCCAAGCGCTAAGTTATGACTAAATGAAATCAGTTCCAAAGCTCTTAATTGACGCAGACAAGTAGGTACTACTGGAGGATGAGGTGTCCCACTCTCTTCTGGGTGAACACATTTGTAAGAAAGGCCCATTTTTAACTGAACCAATTTATCTTTATCCTGCAACTATTGCGTCCATGCAGCCAAACACATTTTTTTAAATAAAACAATTTTTGCCCAAACATGCAACCATTGCGCTCCATGAGATGACATTCGGTTAAGGCATTTCTTTGTGGCATACAAGCAGCCAACACGCACCAGGGAGCTCCAATTCAAAACCATGGGTTTGCAACAAACATTCACTAACCAAGAATTTTCCAGAAATCCTCCCATGAGAAAAATCACTAGCCTGAAGAAAAATTCTCATAATCTTTTCATGGAAAAACAAACTTACAATACCCAAGGTACATTAAATTCTTTTGAAATGACCTTTGGTTTAAGCCCTAAAGTAAATTTGGAGAATTTAAGAATATATAATTTTATGATTTATTTAGATTTAATTGAATTCATTTCTTATTAATAATTTCATGATTTGTTTTTATTATTTAAATTTGATTCAAGAAAAATCTTAACCGCTGCCCGACAGGCCAATTACCATGAAATAATTTTCATTTGAAAATTAATCAGATTCCTTTTATTGATAATGGAATACACTATAGCTAGATCGACGCTTAAAAATATAAAGAAATTTATTAATATTTCAAACTCAAGGTTCGCGAATGATCCTGAGTTGGATGAGTCACGAAAAGAATGACTTCACCTCACAAATCGATGACATGGGGACAATCCTAGTGTTACAAAAGGGTTAGTTTAAGAAAGGACGCTTCAAAACCACCCTTATTATTTTATTGTCGAAAATGTTTAATTTAAATGTTACTTTTTTACAAATTACTCATAATATTTGCATGACGCTAGAACAATGAACTCACTCAAACAAAAGCAGACTCAAGCCCACGAAACTACAATCGAGAGGTGGTAATGGGAGGGGCACTACATATACAAAAGAAAAGCATTTATTCCTTGGAACTAGAGATTCCATCATTACATGTTTCGGTGAAATATATCCTCCAATATAATGAATACCATGAGAAATGACTATATGATCTATAAATGCTTGACTCTCTCGCTTTGACAGGATTTAGAACACCTTTACGCATACCAAGAATGTATCAAACAAACTTATAGTACCAAGGTGTGCTTGTAAGAGTTTAATATTGGTAATTTAGCTCTTAAAGAGAATAAAAAGAACACTAATGCAAAACCTTCCCTTAAAGGAAAATTAAAACCTAATTGGCTTGACCCATATGTTGTTATTGAAAAACTTAACAATGATGTTTATCATCTCGTGACCCTTATGGGAAAACCCGTTGAGAATCTAATGAAAATCATGCACCTTAAGAAATAGTACACAGTTACATCACTTATCACACTTAGGGGAGACATTTAATTCCCCCTTGCTACCCAATGACTTACTCTTGTTTTAGGTTCAAACACGACCATTGAGGGCACACTTACACACATGAACCTCACTTTGCACACATACACATTGGGGGTAACCTTGCTTCCCTTCCCTAGTCATAGAATCTTATATTATAATAATACAAAAACGTTCAAATTTTTCCAAAATACAAAAATGTTAGCTTACATCTTGGTTGGATGTATCTCTATTTTCTTATATAATTCCATGTTGCATTTTACCTATCATGTTAGCTTGATTCATAATATGTTATATCCTTTTATATGTACACATGCACATTCACATGGTAATTTTAGGTGAATGCTTGATATATACAGGTTATCACACGATCTATGATGCTTGACATTGTTCTCTACCAATCCCATTGAGGCTCTTGGGGCATCTACCTTCCCTACCTTTCCACATTCAGGGGTTATAATTGCAATATCTATTACTTTCATTTGTATTTCATTTAGATATATGCATTGCGGTATACTATTCATTATTATAAAATGCTAATGAGTGTTTTATGCGTAACATTTCTCTTTTAGGCTTAATTCCAACCATGGTTATCTAATTATATTATTTTCTTATGTCTTATCTTCTATGATTGTGACTTGTTTTCCTTTGTTTGCAGGATATTCCCTATGATTACGGGTTTGTTTTTTCTTTCTTATATGGCCTTGAATTCCTTGAACATCTTGTGAAATCCTGAGTGGTGCACCTTATTTTCAACTAGCTAATATGTTGTCCTCTTGATGTGTTATTATGTGTTTGACTTGATTTTATTACACAATGCTATGATTCTTTATCACTAATAATTTTAGCTAGCTTTCTTTCCATTTTTTTATATGTGCCATGGTTGTTACCATGCACTTATCCTATTCCCCTTGTAATAATCCTTTTTTAGATGTGAACATTAGCTTTGAGTCCTCTCATTTGGTCCGCACTCACTTTGATCTATATCACGCACCCAAAATGAGGGGGAAACCATCGGGGATTATTTCACCCTCTCAATAGTTCAAAAATTAGAGACAAAATGGTACAAAGAAAAAATGGGTAGAAAAAGTCTCAAAAAATGGTTTAGAATTAGACATGGGCTAGAAACAACAGAGGGACAAAATCACCTAGAGCAGATAGTAATGGTGGGTGTTATTGTCCCACTTGGGCATTTTTGTCCTAGGGAAAAAACAAGTAGTTTTGCAGATGGGACAATTTCACGGTGACAATTTTGTACATAATCCAACAACAGACACTCAATTTTAGTTTACTATCCATAATGAAGGAACAAAATCAGTAACATGTTTCATACTTTGGGCAAGGGAACTAACCACTTTTCATTCTTAGTTCTGTTAGGAATTCATTAATCTAGTGCTCACATTATATTTATGGAGTGGTAAAATGTAATTATTAGTGTGATGTAACTATGTGGGTGAGTTGTTAATAACCCACGTAAATAGGACTGAGTGAGTTATAACAACTCACAAATATAATTGTTTGTTTATGGGTTGTTTTGGAGATAGTTAGATCTCCTATTTTATAGGAAAACTATTTCCTATATATTGGCATGTATATGAGAGAAATATATGAATGAAGATTATTTTTGTTGCTATGTAAATTTCTCTTACCTGTCATTTGGTATCATAGAGATATAGTATGGAGGATTAGAAGGAAAAGGGGGCAGGAGAATTGTGTTTTGGCCCTGTGAATGAGAGAGTGATATGTGAAAAATTTATGCCTGTTAAAAGCATCGATTGTGCATCATTCGAAGGAGTTTGCATCAAGTATTTTATCTACGGATTATTGTTCATGTATTGATTTTACTGGTCAAACATGTCACATAGTTGTAACTGCATTGATATTGTCATTCGTAGAAAATCCTCCTTGCCAGATCATTCCACAACCTCTTCAATATTGTTCTCAAGCTCGTTGTTTCTTGTCTTTGATTCGCGAGCTAGCCAAATTTGGATCTTAGAAATTTTATCTTGCATTGGTGGAACATGCTTCACATAGTTGACAGTGGCGTTATTTTGATTGGTTCTGCATTCATTTCCCAAGATCAATCTTTACCTTATCATCAGATTTAAGCTTTGGAATATCTCCATCATGCATAACGCATGCATCTGTTCCTTTTAATGTGTACATTAGAAATCTCATTGTTAGTTTGGACCACAGTCCCTAACGCACTTCCATTCCCATTTGGATCGGATAAGATAAAGATAAGAGGAGAGTGACGATCAGCCAAAATGAATGAAGTCCAAGCTTGCATCATCCAACACCTGTCAACTGCTTAGTGAAATCCTATAGCTCATATAGAGGTGTTGTGCAACAACCATTCGTGTTTGCGTCATCCTCATACAAATTTTGTCCATAGTATGATCTTCGTGAGGGTTCTGGCATAGAAACATGTTTCTTGATGAGACGTATACCACATCTGTATTGTTAAAAGAATTCTTACGTATGCATATGAGCTCAAATTACAGTGTTTAATCTCTTCCTCCTCTAAACATGGTACACAAATTTACCATTGTATTAATTTGCACATGACATCTATGTGAAGATTCGAAAAACCGTGCATGTCGTTTCCAACTAAGCTTCAAATCTTGAGTGATTTTGAGTCAATTTTGTATTTGTGGTATCACGAGTTGATTAAGTTTCACTTTAGTTTATTAGAGGTGTTGGACTCTATAATGAAAACCAAAAAGAGTCGGTCATATCTTGAATATCCTCTTTGAGTCAATATTGTGTCTATTGCCTTATATGTTTAATTTTTATGTCATTTATAGGTTAATAGTCTTGTGTCATCTTCTTATTAAAAGAGTCATTTAAAAGTCTATGTCAATACAATTGTTGTTTAATTTGGTATATTGTCTTGCTCAAAGTCAAAAGTCATTTTTTTGTAATAGAGTCATCATTGTTGTTGTCAAGTGTCATTAAAAGAATTGAGGTCATGCAAAAGAGTCAAAACATTTTTTAATGGTATTGTCATTGTCAAATTCATTTCCATTTAAAAACTAATCTCAGTTTATTAATTTTTAAATATCTAGTCCAGCCCTCATATTTTCAAATAGTGTCAAATGTCATAAAGTCATCATTTTCATTGTATTCAAAAGTTTGTAAAAATAAAAAAATGCTTTACGGATGCATTTTCGGTATTATCGACATCAAAAAATAACACCGAAAAATGGGAGGGAAATTACACCAATAAATCTAATGTGGAAACTATTGAGCCTTAAATCCAGATCAAGTTTCGAGTTAGAAATGTCGAATTGGAGGACGGAGGATGAAATGCAACTTTTTCCCTCAACAAATTCTATAATACTTTGACAAAATATCTTATTGCGGAAGTCTGATATGTTTTCTATATGATAATACCATTTAAATTGAGAAGCTAAAAGTAATCAAAATTTACGCGGCTATAGTTACACTTGATTAATTTAAAGCTTTAAAACATGATTAAAATCTAGTTGAAATATGTGTGGCATGATTATGTGGCTTTTCTTAACAATTCCGCCTCACTGACTCCAAGATTGTGGAATTAACCAAAGACCAAATAATTTCAGTCCGAATAGTTAGTGAAGAAAATGACAAATACAGATGGTTATATGTCAATGGAAAAGGATATCTAAAGTTTGACACTATGAAACTAGTATGTACATGGTATTTTGCTATTAGTTCGCACTTCGCAAAGTGCAACACACAAGACCAAAGACCAACTAATAGTGAAATAGTGTATTAAAGCTGTACATACGTGGAATTATCTAAATGTCTAACTTTTTGCATACTTGCAAGGTTATGTAAAAGAAAACAACATGCGAAAGAACGTGGAAAAGTTCTATTAGTTCGCATTCTGACAAATCTGAAAAAGGAAATAACATATGAAATCGGTGGCTTAATCTTATTAGCTAAAACTCACAAGACTAACATCGTGAAATACTTAGAGCTATTTTATTGGTTTGGGTTTTTGTAATAGACAAAGAACAATTAGCAAAAGTCTAACGTAGTGAAGAGCGTGGAAAGATCTCATTGGTTCACACTTTGTAATGCTCAAAAGGATCTTAACAAATCTTTGACACAACGAAGTTACATGGATCATTTTATTGGATTGAACTTTCAGTCCATATCATAAAATATAGGAAATACAACAAACATGACCAGGAAAGACAAAATAGATAATTCATCCTAAAAACACCATTAAATTGTTGAAAGCACAACACCAGAATATACATTGAATGCACAGTAATAATACTTCATTATCTATTGATTGATCATTTGGGAAGAATACATTACATATATAGGGAGAGGATCTCCTTACACTTAAGATTCCTATTAAGCTTTCATGAACTATTCAAACTAAATTTAGGCAGATTGTTTTAACCACCAAAACAATACATGTACACACTAACAAATATATGCCCCATAAATGATATTTCTTAACATTCCCCCTTAGTGCGAACATGGGGAAAACCTACCTTTGTACTTGCACCTACTTTCATGATTAGGTGATTTTCATAGGATGATCACAAATCAAGCGAGATAGTTTTACAAATAGTTGACCATAAACTGAAAATGGTGGTTTACAAACTGGGGTACCACAAACCAAAAAGGTGATGGTTTTACATATGGTTTACCAACAACCAACAATAGTGGTTTTGTAAATTGGTTTACCACAAATTAAAAAAATGAAGGTTTTGAAGTGGTTTATCTACAACCACATCATGATGTGCCAAGTACTATTATTAGCCCTCATCATATTTCACCGTAGGGAATAACCTAGGAAAATTTTCTCACACATGTAAGCTAAAATATGGAAATGGAACATTAGAATCATATTCCCCCCCTCAATGTTAAATTTCCACTTATTCAAACAAGAACACTCGAAAATCAAGCACACTTGAAATGGGAACTCCGAAAGCACAACATAAATCACACTACAAAAACGAAAGCAAATAATCACACCACAAAAATGTCACCACAACTGATATGTGGCCCCATCGTTGGTGACTGATGAGAGGTCGTTGATTGACCTCCAACCTCTATTTTCCTCCATTCTCCAAAGTGTCATGTTGCTAGCTCAACTGGATTTGATCATGGAACATAATTATGGTTCTCGAATGTCGGGTTACACTGAAAATGCATCCATAAGGAATTTTTTTGTACTTTTGACAACTACACTTTTTACAATGACATTGACCGAAAATACACTTTTACAACATTTAATGACCAACAATAACTTAATTATTGATATTTAGATGAACATATAAAATGACAACAAAGATAATTCTTGACTACAACTTTTAACATATAAAAATAATGAAAGAGACCTTTATATTTGAGACTCCTATGGAAAATAGAACTTATTGATTTAATATAACTCAACACTTATAATGTGATAAACATGGTTTCAAAAGGCCAATATTAAAACTTAAGACTCTGCACCTAAAGGCATTTAAAGAACCACTTATGAACGAATTTGATTATATAACAAATTAAATCAAAACTTAAAAGAATACACTAAACGACTAACCTGAAACCTATTAACAAGACTAAAAATTTGTAATAAAAGACTTGTGGTTTGACCTCTTGCTGCTACGTGGAGAAGTTACGGCTGGGCATTGACTATAATCAAGGTTGCACGATGGTGATAAAACCAATTTGCATGCAGATCCTGCTTCAAATCCTCTGATCATACCAAAAACATCACATCACATTTTTATTGAATAAGGCAAAAATAATAAATTCCATGACAGATCTTGGTAATTTCTCCTTAGCATCACTTTTCATGGATGACGTCGTCGAAGAAATGCTTGGATTGATATATTGAACAATGAATTCAATCAGCTTGATCAGATGTGTGCAGATTCGCTAATACCTCCCATTTTCCGTCAGAATTATGTTTTTCTCTCTTTTTTGTTTCAAAAAAATTAAAGATAACACTCCGATTTGTAACGTAGGAAAGAATAAAAATACGTTGAAGCTTGTGATGGCTAAGAAACATTCATGGACACGAAATACTTTTATTTCCTCACCCAAACTTGTAACTATCGAGTGCATATTAGAAACAGTAATCACATGCTACAGCTGCAACGTGTCGTCGAAAACTTCAGATCCAAGGAGTTTGGTTTCATAGAAGTCAATTAAAAGCACAACGTGAATGATAGAGAATTTTGAGTTGGATAAATGTTCTTCGAGAAATAGATTGGAAATACATGTATCTAGAGAGGGATGGATATATTTCTATGTAGAAATAAATAGACAACCACGTTTGCAAGAAACACCCTCCATTCTACGAACCTCAGAAGAAATTCGAAGCGATATGTATGCACAGAAATGACAGCATTAAAATACAATAAATTTTCTGAACCACGTTGAGCTGAAGCTCTCGAGGGCTCTCATAATGTCACTCTAATACCAGATGAAAGCACAACACCAGATTATACGCTGAATACAAAATAATAATACTTCATTATCTATTGATTGATCATTCGGGAAGAATACATTACATATATAGGGAGAGGATCTCCTTAGGAATCCTATTAAGCTTCCATGAACTTCTCAAACTAAATTTAGGCGGATTGTTTCAACCACCAAAACAATACATGTATGCACTAATAAATATATGCCTCATAAATGATATTTCCTAACAATTGCAAGACTATACTTTAAATATGATTGATTACACACATACATTATTGTTCTATATTAAATTATACAAATTATTTTTAAAATAGACTTACATATCTAAAATTACATATTTCATTAACTTATTTATGCAATTCATTGTTTCGATAACACAAGCACATATTTTCAAGATATACATAGAAAATTAAACAAAATACATTCATTTGTTCATTTATCAAAGTAAAATAGAAGAATTAACTTCTTTCTATTAGCTTTATACAAATGTTTACATAGATTTTGCGGTATTTACAAAGCTTTTACAGAGAGAGAACTTATCTGAGATGGTAAGTAGGAATTCTAGTACAAAATTCCAATGCATAGACATAGGCAACAAACACTAGATATGGCCACACTATGAGAGGACTATGTTATACACCCCGTGTATGTTCACCTTTCCCAGGGCTAGGACCATCCAAGGTTGTACTCTGTACCCTTGGTTAGGACACCGTTGGTGCCCCTCTCTCTTTCCCACCGCCTTCTGTACCTAGTCAACCTTGGAATTTACTTCCACAAACTCAATTTACAAAATATTTAAAAAATATTTTGTCAATATTATTTTTCTCAGAATCACCAACACAATTCAATTGTCTCTCTTAATAATTCACATGCCTTTTATAAGACTTCATTGGTAGTTATGAACCATCACAATGGTTTCACACCCTTTCATAAATAAATTAAGCATCTTTAATCAATTGCTCGGGATATTCATTACATCAATAGCTTATTACAATATGTTTTCTTAAATCAAACTTGATCTTTAATAATCCATAAGTCTTTAATTCTTTTTTAAAGCTTCAGGATTTAGTCACATCATAGAGGCATAGGTGATGGAGGTCAATAAATGATCTCTATTCAGTCACCAACGATGAGGCCACAAAAATATGTGGCGAAATTTTATGGTGTGTATTTTTCTTTCGTTATAGTTTCGAGATATTTAGTTTCGTGAGCTTCATTTTTTAGAGTACCTGTTTTGTAGTGTGTTCCTATTTCCAGTTTTCAAGTTTCTATTCAATGACTAGTAATTCCTATGTACTTCCCTAATGTAAAAACATAGTGAATCAGATGAAAACACAAGAAAAAGTAGCATCATGATATTTGGGTTGTTGGTTGTCCTGTAAAACCATCCTTTGTTGTGGTTGTTGGTAAGCCACTTGAAAAACCATCCTTGTTGAGGTTGTTGGTTGTCTGAAAAATCATCCTTGTTGGTTGGTGGTTTTCCAATAAAACCATCCTTGAAGGTTGTTGGATCTCCTAAAAAAACCATCCTAATTGTTTGTTTATGGGTTGTCTTGGAGATAGTTAGATCTCCTATTTTATAGGAAAACTATTTCCTATATATTGACATGTATATGAGAGAAATATATGAACGTAGATTATTTTTGTTGCTTTATGCAAAATGCTTGTACTTATGTCAAGTTCACATTTTTCATACTTTCATAATGGTATCTAATAAGGAGTGTCACCTATGGCATATGTAGGGACAACGATATGTTTAGAACGAAGTGTCATATGTGACCATTACTATTGGGTTGGTGACCATCTGTAGTGGCACTTATCCATGGGTTTTGAAGAATCATTATAGACAAAAGGAAAAGTGATCGCTCTCCCAACACTCTTCCTTTGGCATTAGAAAACTCAAGTCCTAAGAGAATTCACATCAGTTATGGAACCATCTCCAAGGAAATTTAATCCAAGGAGACAATACATGGGACATGTTATCCTTCCTCTCTTGATATTTATATGTACTATATACTTGATTCACTTGTTTATTTTACACATTCGTATGCATATAATTCTAAGTTATATAAGTTAAATTTCAATTTTATTTCTGATTAACATTAAATACACTTTTCTTCTTTTCGCAGTATATCCTTATCCCGAAAAAAGCAAGAAAATTAGAACAAGGAGAAATCTCAAGCACAAAATGCTCACAAAAATGAAATATTCGGTTACAAATGCAGATATATTTTTCACTATGTGCACAAGTTACCCTTAGGGTTCTTATCCCTTCTTACGCTCCATGATACACATCGTACGGTTTCCATTTGACACATTATCCAATACACTCTACTTTATCTCTCTAAACAACACGCTCTTCCTATCTACTTTTTACTACCAAATATTGATTCACCAACACAAAGTGTGGGAAAATGTAGACACAAAAATATGCATGCGAGTTCTATTACATTATGTACCAAAGTATGCTATTATATACATGAAATTCCTAAAGAGAAGACTAGACATTGGTGACACCTATCTTGGTCTTTTTATCGATTTTTGATTGAATCTGATTGTGACATTTGTCTTATGTTTTCTGGATTTTCTTATGTTCTTTTGGTCATGTCACAAAGATCCTTTTCTCTTCTTGTAGTTTGATTTATTTTTCTATGTCTTAGGGACAATAGCGCCTAGGAAGGACAATAATGCCCATTGTTATTGTCCCTTCTTGGTGTTTTTATCCACTCTTTCTTATATTTTAATTTACCACTTGGCAGCTAATTTTGAAATTTTTATTATTCCTATTTCATATTTGGGGTCGGCCTTTGTTGTCACTAAGTTTCAAAATATAAACAAAGGATTCATATATATACACAACCTACTAACTATTCTAAGAGACATTGGGTTACTATTTTCTATCTACTACTTGGGAAAAAAGGAGCAACTTAAGGAATGCATTTGGGTTATATTATTCACTGCATATGAAGGGTAGATTATGAATTTCATGACACACATCTTGGGAACAAAGTAGTTGTATCCCACTATCTTGGTATAACTCATGAAAGGGAAACATAGTTTCAAGGACACAATTTATATCACACACACCAAAACTACATAGATTCTGAAATGTAGTGCAACACTTGGTGATAATCACATTAGGGTGACCACCGAGGTCAGTCTATCTCAAGCATTTACATATTTTATTTAGTCTAATATGTTATTGAGTCTTGTGCACATAACTAGAGCTTGTTTTGCGGGAACATGTGTGACATGAGAACCCTATGGTGAAGTGGATGTGACACAAAGCAAAGTGAAGGTGATATTTTCATACACTAAAATAACTAGACCTACACTCATCATTAGGACATTACCTCCCAATTCGGACACTACTCTAGGTAATATTGTCCCCTTCTTAGTGTTCTTGTCCAAGTATAGTTCTCATATCACTATTTTCCAAACAAAGCATATACAATTAATATTGAGTCTATTCCACCATGAATCCAACCCAAATCTTGTCTAAAAACTAAACATCAGCTAAGCCACTCTTATCCTCTCATTGATTGTGTTTTCTCATAATTATACTTTGATATAGTTGATTTAGAACTTTCCTTTTATTAATATTTAATTTTATTAAATCACCTTGAATGATCTTTTTAACACTTTTTTATTTTTTCCATATCAACTTTTAATTTCCTACGTTTACTACCTACACTCCCAAGACATCCTTAGGATGGTTAGTCCAAATTTATTAGCTACCCCTTAAAATCCTATACTTGTAGACTACGACTAGCTCAAATGTTGTGGCTACCCATTAAAATCCTATTATTTTAGCACCAAACAACTACTTCAAATGTTTCAACTACCCCCTTAAATTATTCTACTTTTAGAAAAGGTCAATTAGTTTGAATTATTTAGCCACCCTTGAAATCCTCTATGTTAACATAGGCTAGTTACTTTGATGTTGTCACCTACCTCTTAAAATCCTATATAATTTATTTTCACATAGGTCAATTAGTCTACATGTTTTCGCTTACTCTCTTTACATCCAAGTTATATTATTTCTAACTTTCTTAAAACATTATTTTGGATTTATTTATGCCATTCACTTCTTACCTAATCATTTGGTATGTATCCATGTTACGATATAATATATAATGATTTTCAAACTCCTTGTGATATATTTTTGACTTATATCTACAATTTGTTTCTTTATTAATTTTTTGGCAGTTGTTTATCCGTCTTTATGGTCTTATGCTTCACCCGGTTATTATCACTTTGTATGTTTGTACTTGTCACGATTGTAATATTAAGTGAGAAATTTCTTAATTAGAAAACCCGCCACAGACTAAGAATTTTGGCGTATAATGTGGCGGATTCCCATATCGGGTTGGCACATGTTAAATTTAAAATATATGAGTTGATACGGACCACTCTTTTTGATATAAATCAAGGTGATCTCTTTGAGCTTGGACAACCACAAATGAATATCAATGACTAGTCATCAACCAAGAAGGGTGAACTATCATGTGAGCTAGATGCGAGCTAATGAGTGAAAGTAATTGTGTGTATTTAAGGAAATAGTGGGAGTTTTGAGTAAAGTTCGTATTCTCAATAAATATAAGTGATTTCTTAGTGGTTTTTTTACCAAAAGTTTTTCCCACTTACATCTTTTTTCTTGTGTTCATTTAATTTCATGTTCATGCACTAAATCTAATATCTAATTCATTTTATGATGTAATTTATCATAACTTGTTGTTCAATCATAAACTATAATCCTTTGCAATTTATTTTGGTGGATATAGATCTATGGTATTATCTATCCCCATGTTTCCTAATATGGTATCAAAGTAGGTGTTTATGCTTGTGAAAGATAGATCTAGTTGTTTATGATTTTCAAGTGTAAAGAATCTTGTAGATCTGAAGTACTTGGAAAATTTCAATATCCATGACACCCTAACTAGTGGTGCATGACTGTTTTAGTTCTATAAGGTGTACAAACCCTAATTGAACATGAATTAAAATAAATGCGGAATGCTTTCTTAAATTTGGTTAGAGTCTGTGCACCAGGAGAACCGAATCAACATAGAGAAAGTAGAAAGAAAGAAAATATAATAATATATTCAACATAATAATACAATCAATGTAAAGGCTATTAAATAGCCATGGAGGTAGGAAAACTACCTCCTACAAAATAGGAACTACAAACTCGTTTTAATATTACTGTACAACCATATAACTACATAATATATTGTTATTATAACAATATATTCTATTAACAAATTAACCTACTAACATTTACTAATTACTAACAAGTAAATACTATTTTACCACACGGTAAAACACTAACAATATGTGAACACTAACAATGATTTCCTAACATTCCCCCCTTAGTGTTTACATGGGAAGAAGCACATCGGAAAACGGAAACAAAATTGTATGCCTCCGTATACTTTTAGGTTTGTATACTATTGGCTTGGATCTTGTTGTCTCGATCTTGCTGCATGTGATCACCTCTCTATGTGAATCTATTCACTCGCTGATTTTCTTCCAATGAAGTACAATAGTTAGAGGACTGTATGACAGTTAGATGATCGCTGCAATCGGTTGCCCGCCTATACAACTGTTCATAGATTCTAAAATGCACATCCTCTGCGTTTCAATCATAACATAGGAATGAAACCACACACCACTAAAAAAGCAATTGAAACATAGAAATTTTTTTACATCACATTCTTTAAGAATTGCAATGTTCTTAATTGTAGTCATTGTTTTCGATCACTACCACTTGATCTCAAACAACATAGGAAATTGCCATTGCCACTAGAAGTTACCCTTGACTTTAGTCGTTTTAGGTGCAGAATGGAAATGGAATATTGGTGTTATGTTCCCCCACAATGTGAAATTTCTATTTATTCACAAAACCAAGAGCACTTAAAATCAAATCAAATCAAACTAAAAAAGAGATGCCACCATACCAAAATGTGGCCCCATCGTTTGTGACTGACGAGAGGCATTGATTTCCCTCCATCCTCCATTTCCTTTGACCTCTAATTTCATGCTGCTATCTCAACTTGATTTGATCATGAAGCTCAAGAATCAACCCAAAAAAGCAGACGTCGCGTTCCATCGATAATGCATCGATTGTTTTTGAGTTAAAGTTACCCGCAATGATTTGTTCAAAACTTGAGATCCGAGCTCCGATTTGTAATCCATTTAATGCATCAAAAATCTTATTTCAGAGCTTCACAATGGTACTAATTTTTTGGATTTAATTACATGATCTAAAATTTGTTCTTTACTAAGTTTGACGCCCAACCGACCAAAAATCATGCTTTCTTTTCTTTGACAATGCAAGAATTTATACTTGGCTAAATCCTTCTTCTAGAGATCTGATTGTATTCGATGTATAAGACAAGTTATTTAATGACAAAAATATAGGACGTATAGAAGGAAAATGTACTTCATAAAAATACATGCATAGGGAAATAACAAACAACATAACTGCCCTTGGCTACACTTCAAAAAATCATCATGGAGAGAGGATTTAGATTTGGTCTGATGCCGAATCTTAAATTTGGTCAAAGTCTGTGAACTAGGAGAACGAAATCAACATAGAGAAATAAGAAAGAAAAAATATATAATAATATATTCAACATAATAATACAGTCAATGCAAAGGCTATTAAATAGCCATGGAGGTAGGAAAACTACCTCCTACAAAATAGGTTCTACAAACCCATTTTAATATTACAGGTACAACCATATACCTACATAATACATTGTTATTATAAAAACATATTCTATTAACAAATTAAACTAATAAAATTTATTAATTACTAACAAGAAAATACTATTTTACCACACGGATAAACATTAATAATATGTGAACACTAACAATGATTTCCTAACATGATTGTATGCTTTAAATTAGTGTGAATAATAAAAACCTAGGTTGTTATTGACTCTGCGTGGTCGATCATTTTTAATCACCCGTGGCCTTATTCTATTTTTTCAAGACCTTCATGGATTTTTTCATTGCTTCGTAGGATTTTCCTTAGCTTTGTGGTATTTTTGAGTGTATCGTGGCTTATTTAAGTCCTTCACAAATTATTCTCTCCTGTTGCGTGGATTTTCATAGTCTTGTGTATCTTCCTTATATTTTACAACATCTCTAAGGTCTTCATGTATTATTTACATGGTCAACAACATTTCTTATCCTTTCACAACATTTCTAATTTTTCACGGTTTGTGTGTTTTGTGGCCTAGTTGCTTGTCATGTGGCTTATTCAATTCTTTCGTGGTTGGTTTAAGTGTTGCACATTGTTTATTTCCTTCATGGAACTTTCTCTTGATCTCGTGGCTATCTTCTTTGTTCCACATACTTTCTTTGTCATGCAATTTATTCAAGTCTTTCATAGTTGATTTAGGTGTTACACATTTTTTATTTGCTTCGCGGTACTTTCTCTTGCTCTATGGATCCTTAGACTTTATTTTCCCATGGCCTTTGTCCTTTTTTCTACATACTTTTTTATCTCGCAGATTTTCCCCAATCCTTGTTCCACAACTTTTACCTTATTATTCCGTAAAACACTAAAATGATAAAAACCCTATGAAACATTGTTTCTTTGTTCTATGACTTATGAACTTGGATAAACTATAACTTATTGTGTGTTGGCTTACAAATCTTTACAAATATTTTTTTGTGCTTTATGGATTCTCCTTAGTCCCTCCATATTCTTCTCAAGGATTTTCATTAATTTGTAAATTTCTTCAAGTCCACTTTGATACTATTTTAATTATTCTACAACTTTCGGAAGTTGGCCAAGCCTTAAAATATTGTATCTTACTTTTTTGTTCTTTATGTCTTGTTTGATTTTCTTTAAGCATTGTTTCTCTTAGGCTTAATACCTTTTCTAAAGGATTTAAGAAAAATCCTCTTGTTTAAGTCGTGGATCTCAATTTCTTGTTATGTGGCTTTCTTAGCTTAATCAAGCATTCAACTTCTTGATTTGTGCTTTGTAGCCTATAACATATTGTGATCTATGTTTTACATCCTCTCTACCGAGTTTGCATACCTTTCTTCAAGGTTTTCTTGGATTTGGTCAGAGCTAGCGATGTATTTGGTTTAGATTTAGTATTGTATTTAGTCCAGAGCTAGCAATCTATTTGTTCCGAGTTGGCGGTATATCTAGTCCAAAGCTAGTATTATATTTAGGCCTAGCCAAAGTATAAATGGTTTAGGGATTTAAGTATATGTTTTTATTAATCTTCATTTTTATCTATTTCCTTGTGGCCTCTCGTGGCATATTATTTATGTTTTATGGCCTCCTTCTTAGTTCTCACACCTTGTTTGAATGTGTTCATTAAGTTGCTTTCTTTTGCCTTTATTTCAAATCTGCATAAGTCTATTTTTTTCTAAACCACGAATATTTACAATCTGTTAAAAACCACATAACACCTAAATATTGCTTACTAATTTAATATGGATAGTTTTTCTAGCTTTTCCATGAGTGAATCTCAATTTTTGGATGGTAATAACTATATTATATGGAGATTTATGCTTAAATCCATCTTTATGGCTACAAAGCTTTGGGATCTAGTTGGTAGTGTTGAAAAGAGACCCATTCAAAGATAATCTAACCTTGAATTTTTGTTTGTATTCTCTCAAAAATCCTAGGAGGCCATTTCAATCATGTTGCAAAGTCTCGGTGATGAATTATTGTTGCACATAGGACACATGGAGTCTTCAACTAATGCACGAAATCAATTACAAACTATGTATGAAGGTAGTTGCCTTTCTAAGATCATTAGCTAATCATGGAACTGTTTACAATTCCAATGAAAGGAGATGAAAATATAGTTAATTATCTAGCTAAAATTAAGAACATTAAGGCTCAATTAGATGGATGTAATTGTGAATTATTTCAAGATAAGTTGTTGTACTTTATTATTCAGATTAATATTCATGAGAAATTTAGAAATTATATCTCTATTTTGAATTCTAAATATCAAAATGAATATGATTTACCTAGTTTGGATACTCTGTCTACTCTCCTAGTTCAGGAAGAAAGAGTAATGGAGAACTTTGACTCAAAAGAGAATGCCTCTCAAGCATTGTTCTCCCAAAATCAGAAATTTGTTAATCAAAATAACAACAATACTAACCAACAATCAAACTTTAAATCTAAGTTCAAAACTAATTCTATTTTATTTGTAAATAAGAATAAAAATTTCAAGGTTAAGTTTGATGGTACTTATACCATTTGTTGTAAATTTGGTCATAAATAATTTGAATGTTATTAAAATGCTCTATGTAAGAAGAATATAAATAAAAACAAGAACAAAAACTAAAAATATATTATTGAGTAACCTCTTACTTTATGAAAATGTTCTTGGTAATGTTATTTATACATGTTTAATGTATTTGTGATTGCATGTTTCATGGATGCATGTCTGAAACTTGTTTTCTTATTCTTCTCATAATGTTCTACAACTTTGGCATGAATGTTTTAGGAATGTATATGCTATAGAGAAACCTTTTTTAGATTAAATCTCCTTTGTTTTCTCCTAAAATAGAAATCCTAGAGTTTCTTAATCCTTCTTTGGACAATTTGGAAACAGATGTCCAAGAGGATGATGATCCTTATTTAGTTTTGATGGATTTGGATATTAAAGGGGAGTCATCTCAAAATGTGTCTCTGTCTAGAATTCCTAAATGGGCTCAAATATGGGTTTTATTCCTCTTCCTAATAACCTAAGGAAGACAACCCACAAGCAACCTTCTAAACATGCTTGTTTGAGGTTGTATCATTTTTGAAGAAGCTTGTCTTGTTGAAATGGTTTGAAACCTAATCTTTACATCTTGGTTATAGTGCAAATCAGTGTCTCCTAACCAAATTTGAGAAATTTTCATCAAGTCATGTTGAGGGTTTTCTAGGCACCTGGGAGAAAAAAATTCTTTATCTTGAGAAATAGAATGTTTCATGATCTAGAATTGAACTCTAAAGTTTTATTTCATCCTCCTGCATCTTTCCTTTTTTGAGACATTATGCCAAAAATGCACCAGATGCTCTAGAAAATAAGTTTTTTTCCAAATCGAGCATGGTTAACTTTTTCTCGGCCGAGTTTTCTTGGAAATCTCCATTGTCTTCCATTACCTAAGTTGTTTAAATTTTCTTAAACATTGAGGAACACCTCATCATGCAAATATAATTAGAAATGGTGCAGCTTTATAAACTAAGAATTTTTCTTTTCTTTTAAGATTTTATTTTGTAAAATTTGAAAACAATCATATTTGTTATTATTGTCTTATATATGATCTCTTGATTTCTTGTAGCAATAAGAATCTAATTCTTAAAATAAAAAAGAGATTAAGACAATGTATGCTAAACCATTCTTTTAAGCATGGTTATATATCAAGATCACAAATATATTATTGCATCTCTTTTGTTGTATGCCACTAACTTACTTCAAATAAGTTAGAATCATTGATTATAAACCTGCATGTGATAAATTTATTTAACTATCACTAATATCCTATGAACTAGGAGTTTCTCCTAAGATTCAAGTAGGATCCTTGTGATGACCATTGGAAAATAAAAAGGATTTTAAGGTATAATCAATCATGTTTTGTATTATTCTTTTAGTAATACTATGAAATTATTTTCTTTTTTAATTCAAACCATGTTAATGACATTGTATATAGGATATCTACATTTGAATATGCTTATTTCAAGTTGAATGCAGGTGCAATCACTTGGAGTAGTAAGGAGCAATCAATATGAAGTACTATGGAAGCAACAAAGGAAGCTATGTGGCTGAAAAGATTATTGATGGACTTCATATGGGTGTCAAAGGAAGCATTCTTCTTCTAAGTGACAGCCAATGTTGCATTGTTCTTGTAAAAAAACTAGATTAGGATTAAAGAATGGAACATATCAAGTTGGTGTGCAGTTCAAATGGTGAATTTTTTCTCCACCTCTGAATATAATGATCATGTGGTATAATGTGACTCAAATGATCATGTGGATGACTTTGATCTCCACCTATGAATCAAATGGGAAAGACTCAAATGATCATGTGAATGACGTCTTCACCTCTGAATCAAATGAGCTATGGCCTTTCAGAGTTTCCCTTGAGGGGGAAATAAGGAGGAATGAACATGTTTTACATGTTTTTTACAATTCCACCTCCTTTGCAATGTCACCTATTAACATCCTGATTGTGCCAATTGTAAACTCCTATACTATTTCTATTTTGTTTAAGTAAATTATCACTTTATGTGAAGTTTACTTGTAATACCCAACAAAGCATTAGATATGAGAGATTCTTTTTTTATAAAATAATCCATGATCTTATGTAAGGCTTCATAATTAATCACTTTATCTTGAGAATCATTCTTTTTTCTTGTGTATCACGAGTTTTTTTCTTTCCAAAACTCTCGTGGAACGCTATGCAGTTGTACCATGGAGTTTTTGTTCTTTCAAAACCATGAAACATGATTAGTAGTGTAATGTGACTTTTATAAAGCCCACTGAACAATAGGTTTGTGTTGTGGATTTTCTAAAACCCACGAAACACTAACCAGTGTACCATGGATTTTCTAAAATCCACATAACACTTAGCAATGTAATGTGGATTTTTGAAAATATGCGAAACACTAACTCTATCCATAAATTTTCTCAAAACTTTTAAAAACACTAAATATTTGTCACGTGTCATTTTTTTCAAAACCCATGGAAGACTACATATGTGTATTGTGGATTTTTTAAAACTCGTGGAACAAAGAGTTTTATTTTGCATGCTAGCCTAAATCATTTCATGGTTTATGGATTGTAATTCCTTTTGTATAAACATGTGACTTGTCATGTTTTTGGGAACAATAAGTTGTGTTTTCATGTTATCCTAAATATTCATTTGGTTATTTATGGACTGTAATTCCTTTCATATAAAAAGGTGATTTGGTCTATCTCCCTAATTAACATTAAGGGGGTGTTGGGGTTGTAATATTAAGCAGGAAAATGCTTAATTGGAAAATCTGCCAAAGACTATGAAATTTGGCTTGTATTGTGGTGTATTCCCATATCAGTTAACATAATTTAAAATTTAAAATATAAGAGTGGAGACAGACCACTCGCCTTGATACAAATCAAGGTGATCTCTTTGAGATTGGACAAACACACACAGATGCATATCGGTGTCTGATCATCGACCAAGAAGAGTGAACTATCATGCGAGCTAGATGTGAGCTGATGAGTGAATGTAATTGTGTGTAGTCAAGGAAATAGTGGGAGTTCTAGGTAAAATTCATATTCTCAATAAAGATAAGTGATTTATCGATGGGTTTTTTTACCGAAAGGTTTTCCCACTTAAATCTTGTGTCTTATGTTCATTTAATTTCATGTTCATGCACTAAATCTAATATCTAATTCATTCTGTGATGTAATCTATCATAACTTGTTGTTCAATCATAAACTATAATCCTCAACAATTTATTTTGGTGGATATATAAATATGTGGTATTATTTATCCTTGTGTTTCCTAACATTACTAGCCCTATCATAGGATTACACTTTTATGTCTTTCCATCTCTAGTGAACCGCACTTCCTACACTACCTATTTCACCTCTTTTAATCCTTCATTTCATATTAATCACCCTTAAGCATATCCTAATGCCAATCTCTTAGATTTATCCATCATTTTATCACTCTTATATCCTTGGAATTTTTACTTATCCCATTCTGTCACTTGAGACATATTTAGGTCAAAGATGAGACCATTCTCTTTCCTCAAGGTAGGTCTAGAGGTACCTAAGGATCATGGTTTCTAAATAGATCCTCCTCTATAACAATTATGTATAATATATTTTGTCTTAATAATATTTTACATCCATTTTATCATACTTCTAAATCCATATGGAGAAGGAATAATAAAATATAAAATTCATATTATATCAAATAAAAATCAAGTAAAAGACAACAAAAAAGTAATTATTATAAAAAAGTAAATCACAAACGAAAAAGACGTGATATAGTCATTTTGGCACACCCTTATCCTAGACTCTAGTTGAAAGTTTAAACTCAATATTTTTCCTTGTTACACAAATTTGAGGTCATTTGGGCTGTGGTAGGTATTTTTAGTTGGGGAAACAGTCTCATATATATCACTCTCACCCCTACCTTTTCACACTAGTATCTAATCCTTGTAGTAAGCCTCTAACTCCTCAAGTGAGGTCCCAAGGAATAAGGAAAACATCATAGAAAGGTAATATACATCATTTATTATCATATACTTTCCTAAATGACTTGAGATATACTTTTATACCTCACTAGTTAGCCTAAGACGAACCCACCTACTCGATTTCCTTCTCACCCACATGATGAAATTTTTTTACTCATGCCCTTTTTATTAGAGTGTCTTATATCCACTAAAAATCTTGTATCGTCATCGTGGCACCTTATATTTTTCTCTTTCATGATCACTCCCTTTACCCATTGATGGATATTACCAATAGTTGACCATGAATTTGTACCCTCCGACATCCTACTATCTTCTTTCAAACTACTATATACTTTATGACCTCGGCTCCCTTACCATATATTTGTCAAGTATGATTACAAAACCTTCAAGCCTTCATCACAAAATATATCCTTTTGCATCCACACCATATTCATTCACCCTATTTGTGATATTATATGGTATTGTTTTATCTTCTAAGAAAATTTAACTCAATTATTAATTGTGATACTATTGATTTTGGTGTTTCCTCTTTATCACATCTTACATTTTATTTGACCATTTCATAGATTACATTTTATGTTTATTATCAACATTGGTATCATATAGTACGTTTTCTCGTCCTGTGTCTTAGATTACATTGGACATTTATTATAGCCTTGTTTTTACATTTTTAATTTCTTTTATTACTTACTTAGGTTATATTATGTGTCTTACAATCATTTCCATGCCTCATAATCTCCCTTATTTATTTCTTATATTTTATTATATTTCTTACAATACTTTATTGTATCTTTTGATTTCTTTGTTTTATTTCTTAGATTTTATAAAATACCAATTTGACCTAACATATTAGCACATTTTTTATATTACAATTTTTTTCTTTTTCATTAGATGTCCATTTTATATTTCATTTTCATTTTTAGCTATGTATGTTATCACATTTGTGAAAAAATACAAAAACATAAGAAAACATACCACCATACATATGATCACCAAATCCAACACAATAAAATCACATAATCCATGTATAGAATGAGTCAAAATATTGTACACACACACACACACGATCATCTATCACTCATACATCCATTTTTCTACTCACAAGAGGAGGTTTCATATTATGAGTTGACAGAGTCGACTACCCATTTTGTAAAGAGAGAAGTAATGATGAAATCCTTGACTAGGCCCCTTATGCCTCACTATATGCTCAAGCCACTCAAACATGTAATTTGTCTATAGTCTTGGTCTCTCACTACTATTTATCAACAATTGTACAAGTATTAACCAATCCCTTAGCCTAATCTAATGATAACACTATCTGAATGTCCCAAAACATATACATGAATTCCCACATATTACCCTTCTCTACAATTTCAAGGGCTTTTTCATGCCATTTTAACTCCCATGATACCTCTCCAATGAGCCTAAAGGATCTTACATACTCTCATGTAGATGGTACCACTAAAGTTGACATCAATTTCATGTATCTCATATAAAGATCACCATCCAAGATATCATGATTTTAGTCCTCTATTAGTGCTCTCAAATTGGCTGCTTCATTTTCTAAAAATATAAAATATTAACAAATTTAAAACATATAAAATATCATATATAATCATCCTACTTCCTAGCATGCATCTCTACTCTAGGAAAGGAAATAACTTAACATAATCATATCTCAATGTCTTGGGTAGTCCTATGCAAGCATCCCATATACTCTCCCAAATAACATGATGTCATCCTCTTAGTCTCATGGCCTCAAAACAAGTAAATGTTCACATCTCTCTCGTAATATCTCATTTTCCATGCTAGTCATTATGAATACCTTGGGGCCATTCCACCTTCCATGGGCTTCAAGGAAGGAAAGAACGGCAAAAATTTCCATAATTGTAAGTGATTACATTTTCCTTATTTATTTAATTACTAATTATGGCTTGGATTGATTCAATTAGATGATAGGTAAATGAAAATGAAAAAAGAACTATATTCTCCTTCATTAAGCTTAGTATTCTTGAGAGTTAGAGTGGAGATGAATAAATACTCCTTCCCTTTTACAAGGTTGGTCTTCTTAAGTGAAGATTAAAAGTGCACTTCCCCTTCATTAAGAGGTTGGTCATGAGGATTGATCTTCTAATTCATCCTTGACACCAAAGAAGGGTACTTAAGGAGGTTCAAATGGAGGAGGAGGGTATCATTATTATTCATCATTTGACATTTACCGAGATTTGGATCTATTGTAGCTTTTGTTATTTATAGTGAAGGATGAAACCCCTTCCTCGGTTACCTATTGAGGACAAAAACCTTAAATAGGTTCACACTTGGGGATGGAAACCTCTCGTGTTTATTGGTGGATTCATTTGGGAGTCACAAGTGGACTTCATTGGAAAATTTCTAGAACAAGAAGGTGTTTATCCGTGTATAGGGAACTTATACTCCAGTTATGGCACTTTCAAGGGTGTTAGAACTCTTCACCCACTTGATCTACCCACTTGGGAAGTTTAGGATCACTTCTATAGAGGTTTCCATAGTTATAAAATTTTATTTCACTTTTAGTGGATAATTGGTCTCTTGTAGATCATTTTGAGCATTTATTTGTGTTGAAACTCCAAGTATTGATGGAGTTATGAATTTTCAAAGTTTTAGTTGTATTTACACTTGAATTAAATTTATAAAATATATATTTTTATCTAAATTTAATATTGTTGGAATTATGAAGTGTTTGGGATATTTCTATATTGATTTTTAGTCTATATTTCATGAGAATATTGTCTTGAAGATCCCATACATTTCACCGCCTTATGAAATAAAAAATTAGGTTCATTTCTAAGGCTAAGTGGTTATATTGTTGGTTGTCATATGATTTTATTTTTTTGTCATAAATATTCAAATATTTCTTGGTTACTAATGACATTTTCATTTTGTTCCTCTAGGGTTTGAAGTGATGGACATGTGGATATAATAAAAATCATAAGTTGTGATTGGGTTTTGGGTCCAAACCATTGTTTTTTGTTTGATTCCCTAGAAGGTACATTACAATGGTATAAGAACTTTGGCCTTCCCATCCTAGAAGGTTTCATTCAAAAGGAATAAATATATGGTGAACATATATGAGATGTTTTCTGTAGGGAAAGAAATATTGATGAATATGATGACATAGTTGATCCAGGACATGCAAAACCAAAAAGGAGAAGGAAGTTATTTGGGAATTCATAGCATGAGGCAGCCCTTAGGGTCAAGCTTTGGAGTTTTGCTAGGCCATCTAAGCCTACCTTCCTCCCTAGGGAAGAATCCATTCTAGAGATTGAGACACAACATTCAGTGGGCCACAACATTGCTACCATCTATGAGGAGTACAGGGATCTTCCAGATGAGATTCGTGATGCCATGTCACTCTCTAAGTTCATAGATTTGACTAATCGTAGATCGGGAATTGAACCAAGGTATAATCCATGAGTTACACCTAAGGAAAATGGGAAAGTTGTTTCACCCCTAGAGGGAAAGAATCCCTCCATCATGATCAAGGACCAAGAAGAACAATCAAATTTGTAGGGAGTTGAAAGGGAGAAACCAATTTAAACACTATCCATTGGTGTTGTCATTGATGTCAAGTGGCATTGATGGCAAAGCAATGAAAGGTGAAGTGAGACCTTGTAAGGAAGTTCGAATGGTCTCAGTGCTCTCTAAGACTTGGTTGGTGAGGTAGGAGTCCAGTGGAAGCATGGAAATGATAGGTATGGCTAGTTCAGATGTGATACAAGTTAGGTATGATGGTATAAGCATGATAACAAGCTCTTACAATGAGTATCAAGTCAGTTGGTGGAAGTCTCAGGTCAAATTGATTCATTTAGGCCTATTTCTTGAGCCTGATGAGGTATGAAAGGATGGTACAGGTCATGACAAGACCATGAGAGCATGGAATCAGCCTATTAATGTTTTCCAAGGAATATTTTAGTAAAAATAAACTTATTCTAGGTTCTGAAGGCAAAATTCAAAAGTTATCCAAAGTTTCCCTTTGGGAACCCAACTGTTCTTGCATGAAAATGAGATAGTTAAGAATATTTAATAACTATTAATTTCAAAACAAATCATGGGATATGATGTAGGAATGTTTCCTTGTGCTTCATGAAAATTTTTAGGTCTTTAGGAGGTCATTTGAGCAAGTTGTGTAAGTTTTTGCAAAACTAGTCTATTGAAAAGCTCATTTTAAGTTGTTTGGCTTCTTAGCAGTCATGAAAAAATATAGTGTCTCCTTCAGATAAATCATAGAATTAATTTTTAAGAGGATTACAAACTTTAACTAGTGAAAAAAATTTCAAGTCAATTGGAGGTGTCAGTGAAAAGATATGAGCATTTTTGTGAAGCAATTATTTGCTCTCCTGGACTTTATTTTGAGCTAAGAGGAGTAAAAAGGTTTGATTGGTTTCAAATGAATTCCTTGATCAATTATAAATCTTTTAGTAGTGAATATTCCAATTTTTTTAGTAGTTGACATGGTTTCACTTGAAGATCTAGCTATAAGGTTAAGTGCTTCATATTGTCTTGAAAGGATGTCTAGAAATAGTGATGCAAGAAGCCTCTACCCCGAGGTGTCTTCCTTTATCTCCTACACTAAATCAAATTTTATAACATTATCATAGAATAAATAAACTCAAACCATCTTATTCATGGAAAAATTGAGCAAATTCTTGATGTTGGTGGTCCTTTTACCATTGTCTAACAACTTGAAGTCATGGTTTACTTCATACAGTGTGTAACTAAACCTGTCATATATCAAAGCTGCAAGTTTGACATCATTTTGGAAATATCTCATCCCTAAAAATATGATTTAGAATATTAATTAATGAACTCTAGTTCCAAAATTCAAAGTTTGGTTGTCGAAATCCCTCATTCCCCTCATTGACAACACTATCACTTGGTCTTTGTAACTATAATTGCTTTATATTTCATGGTTAGAATAATTTGAAGAAAATAATTGGTGTTTTTGAAGGCATATCTAGATAGTTATATTTCTGCAAGTGCAAATTCAATAGTGGGATAGCGATAATGTTATACTTGTAAAGGTTTAAGGCTCAAAATTATGATAGTTCACTATAATGAAGTGCGATTGAGAACAGGTGAATAATTTGAATAAAGGATGAATCTTCAAGATCCTAAACTATATGACATATATATATGCTTCCATTACAAACCCAAAACATTTTAAATCTTTTAATTTCATCCATTTGTGAGTAAGAAATCATTATTTTTGTACTTGCGGGCTTCTTTGTTCAACTAAGGTTTGTTCGAACTTCATTTCCTTCGTTCTCCTTTTCCCACCAATGAAAAGTCACAAAATTTCAAAAACATCTCTATGGAATCTATACGAGAAAGTTGCAAAAGGAATTTATTCATTTGGTTGAGTAATCTTGGAGAAATCCTTAGCATAATTTCTTTATCTCTATCATAGTCATTGTTTTGATAGTTAGATGAAGTTTTGCACTCTCTATTACAAATTTGAGGTAGTTTTGTTTTGAACCAAGTTTGAATGGATTGAGAAATGATTTGGAGATCCTTTGTTTCACATTTATATGCCTCTATCAGGATTGAATTGATTATAGCATGTAGAAATGGTTGAATACTCAAACATAGTCATCTATTTGTTCTTGTCAAGCTATGCATTATAGGTTTGAAGAAATTGTGCTAAAGTTCTTATGTTGGAAAGGTCATTACTCCCTTAATAGATTTTCTAATACCTTAGTTGGATCACTATAATGTAACATGAAATATCTCTCACTATGAAACCAGGTGGAATAGGTAAGGTGCGATGTATTTTCTCAATATATGAAGACAAGAACTATTTCATTGGTTTAATTTCAATATAGTAAATCTATGAAGATGAAAACTATCACTCCTTGATCTACACAAACACATGAAATAGCCAAAAGTATGTTTGCATTGGAATTTAATGAGAGAAGAAGGTAAAATGTCTTTGAATGAAGGTCAAGAGCCCTTTCCGAGCTCGAATGAGAATGTGAAGGGTTGGTTCATGTTAAGTTAAGAACATTTTGGAGTTACAAATGTACGGTGAAGAGACACTCTATTTTACCTTTCATTTAAACGAATTGAATTATCTTTCACCTTAAAAAGAGAGAGTCAAAAACACTAAGGTTAGAGCTCGAAGTTTAGGAGGCATGAAAAGAGTTAGAGAATGGGATAAGATGAAGTTGAAGAGGCAGAGTGGAACTTGAATTTCTTCAAGATTGTGAGTAGGTAAAATGTGATAAATAAGTTTGAAGCATAGACAAATGATGTGGTGTCATATAGGGTAGAAATGATAACAAAGAGTGAAAAAAAGGGAAGTAGAAGATAATATAAAATACAATGAGGTATTATGTGATCTAAGATCGGAGATAGCATGACCAGTGGGGATATTTGGCTGTAATTAATTGAAGTATGGCAATGATGATAACACAAGAATGTTAATACAAAGTGTGTGTGTGTGTGTATATCTAATAGGGACATAATTTGGATAGAGGATTGAGATATAAAAAATGTGATGGATGAAAGAGTAAGAGGGTAAAGAGACTTTTGAATTGTGAATGCATATACTAGTGGAAAAGTGAACAAAGAGAAAGATGTTAAGAAATAAATAATGAAGAAAACTGAAATGAAAACTTAGTAAGATAAGTACATTGAGCTAGTAAAGGATCATAATCAGTTGTATGAAGCAACAAGGAACTAAATGATCAGTTTGTACATTGTTATTGTATTTTTCCTAAGTGGGTGCTTAGGTTACAGGGGTAGGAGCTCCTTACAAGTTGTAGCTTGCTAAATTAGCCTAGTGGGTGCTTGGAAACCTTCCAAGTGGGTGCTAGAAGGACTGGGAAGTGGGTGCTTCTCAAGTTGAGTGGGTGCTCAACAAAATTGGAAATCATTGTATGTTAAGAATGGGTGTTCTTAATAAAAGGATTTGATTTCAAGTGGGTTTTCTCCCTCTGGGTTTCCCACTATAAATTTGGTGTCTTGTATACTTATGTTCTTGCATGCACCTTAATTTGTGTTCATGGTTTGATTTCTAGTCTTTTCAAGAAGTTTTATAATATGTTAATATGATCAACACTGATTCACCCCCCCTTAGTGCTTGTGATATCCAAAAATATAAGCCTACCTTCCTCCCTAGGAAGAATCCATTCGGAGATTGAGACACAAATTCGGTGGGCAAAACATTGGTACCATCTACAAGGAGTACATGGATCTTCCAGATGATATTCTTGATGCCATGTCACTCTCCAAGTTCATAGGTTTGACCAATTATATATTGGGAATTGAACCAATGTATAAGCCCCGAGTTATTCCTAAGGAAAATGAGAAACTTGTTTCAGCCCCAAAGGGAAAGAATCCCTCCATCATGATCAAGGACCGAGAATAACAATAAAAGTTTTTGGGAATTGAAAGGAGAAGCCAATTGAAACCCTAGAAGCACTTGTTCACTTTTCCTAAGGATGATCCATTGAATGATTTTCATAATAGTAATATGAAGGGTCAAGGGTTTGATGAAATATTGAAGCACGAGCCTAAGAAATAGAAGGAAATCATAAAACATGAGTTTGAATGTAAAAAATTTGATATTTAATGATGATTCATTGATTTCTAATGATGGCATGTTACAGAAAAATGAAGAAGAAAAATCAGATTTACAAGGTGGTGAAGAGAAGTTGAAGGTTGAAGCTCAATTGCCAAAGGATAAGGAGGATGATCAACTCGCTAGGACTTTTCGGACAAGAAATGAAAATAAATCGGTAATGTTCATGATTCTGGAAAGATTCATGATGTGGTTCCTTACATGTATCAACAAAATGAGAATGCTTCAACAAATTCTCATAAGGCGAAGAAAGATGAACACTATGAAGACAACTGAAGGTATGAAGGTAATTCAGATTTGTTTCTTTCTACCATGCCATTTCAGATTTATGGTCATGAGAAATTTGTTGAAAAGGATGACCATGGGGCAAGTTTGATGCTCCATAGTAAATCAAAAAATGGGTAATCATCATGGTGCTAAGAATGGAGAAAAATCAAAATTGCAAGGGGTTAATGGGGTAAAAATTCCAGGTGACCTTGTTGGGAGGCATGCCCATGGAATAAAGACCTCTCCTAATGCTCATGTTAATCATCAGCTTGTTGGAAATTTCATGACAACAACCTATGGTAAGCAATTTCAACATCTTCTTAGCAAGGATTTGCTACATCACCTTCATGTTATGTCTTTGCAATATTTTGGTCATCATAAGAAATGTTCTAACAACTTTGTGAAGATGAAGGGTACCAAATGGGAAGAGGATTCCACTTCAGCCCTAGGAAGTGAACTCTTGGTTGACAACCCTAGACATGACCCACATAATTCAGATTTATTGGTTCCTTCTATGTTGCTGCCATATTTGTATCATGGAGGACAACATGATCAATTTGATAAGAGGAAGAACATGTTGAGGGACAAAGGGCACATAGATTCTTCCTTGCAAATTCCAAATTGCTTGTACATAGAAGTTTGGGATCCGGGAGATCTTTTGAAGAGTGCTATTATAAACTTGAGAAGTTTTGTTACCTCCATCCTTATGGAGATAATTTCTAAGCACAAGGAAAAGGCATTTCTCACCCATGGTGAGGGATGAAGTGTTTACATCAGGTGCAAAATGGTCTCCAACTACCACCATCCCAATTTTGCATGGGAAAATACAATACTTCAGCCATGGTAAGATATTCTTTCTAAATTCATATTTTGGATGGATAGTACTCTCCTTGGACAACTGTAGGTTGACATTTATGATGAAGTTCTTTGGGTTGAACATGATGTGTGAAAGGGATTTCAAGTATTGCAGTTGTTGCACCTTTCTTATGTTATTAATATCCAAGGGTTTTGAGTTGGGAATGTTGCTAACAAATACATACAACCACAAGTTGACTAATTTGAAGAATTCCAAAGTTATATATGGTTGTTACACTCATCCGCCAACTCTCATAGGATTTTTATGAGCCAGTTTTTGAAGAAAATTCAATGGAGCGACTTAAGGCAACATTTGGAATCCAATTTATCAGCAAGGTAACTAAAATAAAAATATTCTAATGTAAGTATTGGTATGCATTGTTCACACCTTATGTTGGAATTCAAGAAGAAGGCAATACTTCAAGGTAGAGTGGATGGAGTTCCAAACATGGCTACCATGAAGGAGGAAGAGGTATATTCTCAGAGCACTCAATGCATAGAGTCAAGCAAGGGTCTTGAGTTAAGGGCCAATATGTTTATTGATTTCAATTGTAGACCTGTTGTTCTTAATTTTTCAACTTATGTAAGACAATTTTCAGTCCCTACATTACTCATGAATTTTCCTTTTTCCATAAGATTTCAGTTTGGTAGTTGTTATGCCATTTTCATATGGATGAACATGCAAAAATCAGATTTGGGACTACCATTAGTAGTCATGAGCATCTATGAACGTACATTTTCGAAGGGAATTCAATCACGTGGTTATGTGGGAATAAGGTTATAGTTGAAAGAAAAAAACAAATAAGACTTAATATCCCCGATTTGGATAAGATTCCATATGATTTATGGTTGTGGTGAATTGTTTCCAGCCCCTCCACAATCTGATTTCATCTTGTAACAGAAGAGATAGCTGGTCAAATTGATGATTCATCTATTTATGGAATTATCATGGAAACTACAAAATTTTGTAGGGATTTTGTTACAAATGAGTATGAAAATGAAGGAGATGTCACTTTTTTTTTTAAGTGGAAGATGAAGAATACTTCAATGGAGACATGGGAAGCAAACATATGAGATTGTTTGGATTGAAGCTCCTTCATTTAACAGGCATGGGATCTAGATTATGGGAGCACTACAACATGTTCCTCCACCTTGATATGATGATACTTGGGCATATGAGTTTGCATTTTCTTGAGGGTAAGAAATTTTGGGAAGGGTGGAATATAATGTACCCTTTTCCATGTTAGTCATTGTGAAGGAATTGGGTCCATTCCACCTTCGTGGGCTTCGAGGAATGAAATCAAGGGAGGTGAACATTTCCCTAATTATAAGTGATTGTATTTTCCTTATTTATTTAATTACTAATTATTGCTTTGAGTGATTCAATTAGATAATATGTGAATGAAACTAAAAAAATGAACTTATATATTCTCCTTCATTAAGGCCAGTCCTTTGAGAGCTAAAAAGGAGATAGAGAAATACTGATTTCCCTCTTTATGAGGTCGATATTTTTAAGTGAAGATTAAAAGTGCACTTACCCCTTCATTAAGAGGTCGGTCATGAAGATTGATCTTATAATTCATCCTTGGCACCAAAGAAGGGTACTTAAGGAGGTTCAAATGGAGGAGGAGGATCATTATTATTCATCATTTGACATTTACTTGGGATTTGGAGCTAGTGTAGCTTCTCTTCTTGCCATTGAAGGATGAAACCCCTTCCTTGGTTACCTATTAAGGACGGAAAAAGTCAATAGGATCACACTTAGGGATGAAACCCTCTTGTGTGTATTGGTGGATTTATTTGGGAATCACAAGTGTACTTCATTGGAAAATTTCTATAACAAGAAGGTGTTTATCACTACATAGGGAACTTCTACTCTAGTTAGAGAACTTTCAAGGATGTTGGAAATATTCCTCCACTTGATCTACCCACTTGGGAAGTTGAGGACAAATTTTAGAGGGGGTTACATGGTTAGAAACTTTTGATTTAACTTTTAGTGGATAGTTGGTATCTCCGAGATCATTTTAAGCATTTATTTTTGTTGAAACTCCAAGTATTGATGGAGTTATGAATTTTGAAGTTTCAGTTGTGTTTACAATTGAATTAAATTCATAAAAGTATATATATTATCTAAATTTCATCTTGCTGGAATTATTAAGTGTATGCAATATTTCTATATTGATTTTTTAGTCTATATTACATGAGAATATTGTCTTGAAGATCCCATACATTTCTCTTCCCTAGGAAATAGAAAATTAGGGTCATTACTAGGGCTAAGTGGTTTTTTATTTGGTTGTCATATGAATTCCTTATCCATCATAAATATTCATATCTCTCTTTGTTGCTAATGAAATTTTAAATCTTTTCCTCTATGTTTTGAAGTGATGGACATGTGTATGTAAAAAAATAATAAGCTTTGATTCGGGTTTGAGTCCAAACCCTTGTTTTTTGTTTGATTCCCTAAAAGGGACATTACATTCTCTATACACGAATTTCACCCATGGTTACCTATACAACCGTGGTGATCTCACTAGATCCCTATCCAAAATTTTATGGATCCATACTTTTAGAGTGATAGATAACCAACTAGTCTCTGGAATCACCAATATTGATGTCGTATCCATACTACTTGAGATCTACCTTAGTCGAGGGATCCTTCTTAACATTGATGTCTATAATGTATATATGTGTCCCTCCCACTACCTCTACATCTAACCTCATTAGTTATTAATGAAATTATTTATGTGGATTTTCAGTGTTTTCTTTATGGTCACAATGGTGGGACCATGAGTATTATACCCTATCCACATCTAACCCCAAATCTCTAGCTTGATGTAAATGACATTATGAAATTCATAATGTTACTATGGGTCAAGGAAACCCAAACTACTTTGGCACTCTATCTACTAAGTGACATTTGACCTAACACAATTAATGCCATGTAATATTTGGAAAATACCTCATGTGACCATTTTTATCAACCATGATTACCACTTGTCCATGAAATTAACATACAACCTCCATATGATATATTCTCTCCGTATTGCTTGTACTCTTATGTATCTTTCTCGAATATGGGCAATCAATTCTCTCTCCCATTGTAGAATCCTAAGTACATTTTATACTATCTCGAATTGGAGTAGTATTTGTTCTATACATCAAGAATCACTTATATATTCAAGTTCATAGTAAAATCATTTGCCCTATTTCAAGCTATTGTCTAACTCAAAGATGATAAAGATCATGTGTTAAATACACCCATATGAAAATTACCCAATTGTACATGGTTCCCTTCTCCAATGCATCACAACACACTACTATATATAATTATTGGACACCTCCATTTGAATTTTGACACAAGATTCATGTCACAAACATGCTTATAATTTCCTTCAAAATATCTGGAATGAAAATAATATGAATTTTCCTTGAACTATCAAAGACTATGGATAATAACAATCTACAACTTTGGCCCACTTAGTCTACTTGCATATCTAAATTTGTCTTCAACATATAAAAATCAGCACCCCACTAATAAATAGACCTAGGATAGCATCCAAATCCTTTATATTAAATGTGGTCTCGATAACATCACCTACGACCCTCCACTGAAGGTGTTTGATCTAACCTCCTGAGACCGATGAACATAGGTAAAATATTCACATCTAATTGGACATTACAATATACATAACAAAATTGGACCCTAACAGAACCAATTGTGTTCTATCCTCTTTTGAAAAATCCCTTTATGGTTTTTGTAGGAAAGAGGCGTATTGTTCCCATAGTCAAAATTTTCTATAAACCTAAAAACCATCAAATAACATTCAACCATTAGTCTCGATCACAGAAAAAGCGATAAAATATTTAAAACATAAAAACTAAGTAAACTTGTTCCTATGCCATCAGCCATGTAATATAAATTCATCAACCTTGTAGGAAAAATACCTTATCTCATACTACATTAGCCATGCTAACTAGATGAAATCATCCAAAAAAGAAAATAATTTATCGCCCATGGCATCAACCTTTCTACACAGTTGTAGTTCCCATGTTGGGAAAACTAGCAACATTGGCTATTCTGTGATACTTTTGACCTAAGATGGTCAATTCATCATATGGAAAACCTCATGCCATTTTACATTCAAAATTTAAAAACCTAACCTAAAGACCTCATAATGCAAAAATATCCCAAACCCACCTTAATTTTTTTGAACTTACATTTTGACACCTTTTGGGGAAAATTATGCTACTCATATTTTCCATGGGACCAACGTAACATTTTTCAATTAGTTACCTTTTCCCAAATTAAAAACAAATCCTACTTCTAGATCGTCCTCATCCTTTTCCTCGACCACAAACATCATCTCCTCAAATTCTAGCCATGGAATATGGTATTTCCTAAATTGGATTACCCATAGCTCTAGAATCTTAAATTGACAAGCATAAAGTGACATATGAATATGTTGGCATACTATTTATAGATTTTCATTAAAAAAACCCAAACCTTCTCTTTAAACATACATATTTTGTAAAACTATGATATATTTGTAATTATAACTCTTATTTTTCCGAAAGAAGTATTACAACTTTATTCGTATCACAAATCCACCCATATATTACACATATTTTTATAAATCACCTTTTTTATACCCCATAATCCTTACATGGTTTGTGTTCATGTCTTATATCATCATTTATTATTATCTTCATACATGTTACACTAGATTCCTCTCATTAAAACTCCTCATATCATCTATATTTGATTCTTATTTCTATTTAAAACATATTTTATCATTTATTTTCTTATCTAACCCATTTATATTATCCTTCCATTAGCTTTCCTTATATTTGGCTGTATTCATTATTTATCTAATCTACATTCTAGTGTTTTTTTAGTTATGTATTACTTGGGTTCACTTGAAATTATTTCTACATTTTGGTGATGCACTATGTTTACACACTAGAGGAAGACAAGTATGGGGTGATTATGTTTCATTTGAGTTCATATTTTTATCACTTTTACTGCTCATTCACTTCAGTCATTTTGATTTCATGTTCTATCTTTTTTTCTTGAATACCATCTCACATACATGTCTTGTAACATGTGACGATCTTTGATTAGGGAATATATACACCTTATTTTACTCTCTCTAAATTTTTCTCTTCACAATAACTATTAGAACATTGAATTACCCAAAGCAATGTCTTAGAGGATATTGTTTAGAGTAGGGATAAAATAAAATGAGAATATTTATTGGTTAGTGGTGGCATTTATGAATGCTCTTTGATGTGCATTCAATATTACCCCGATTACCTTATTGTACACACAAAATCATGCACTTTTGGTAATTATCTAGTCTCGATTGCATACTAGTATTGATATGGTTAATAAGAAAGAAAAGTATTGATTAACCCATGTGCTTGGCCATATTTCATTACTTTTTATTTCTCGTTCGGTCTTGCACCTTTATTGGCCTAGTTTGTCTTTTCATAATTTAGTTTTACATTTTCGGACTAGAACGCCAACCAAGATGCCAACGTCAAGTGCCCTCGTCCCCTTTAGGTGCACCAGTTATCTTTACACTTTACTCTCTCTTTGTGGGTCCTTTGAGCATCTTATCTTTTTGGTAGTTAGCCTTTTCACGGTTAATTATGAAATTCAGGAAAATGAATCATATGAATATAAAGTTATGTGATCATAATAAGGGACCAAACACTAAAAACTAGTTATCACCACCTAAGGTTACATCCATCAAGGCATGTAGAGCTCCATTTGCATCCATCTAGCTCCATCAAAAGGGAAAAAAGTTGGGTATTTTGCATCACACTTCATAGGAGGGGAGTTTATTCTATTCTATGCACACATTATTTACATTCTACATCTAGCTACTTTCTCACTACTTCAAGTGCGACATGCACAAGAGCAAGCAAGGGAACAATTCCGCACACACACATAACTACATTGGGTATGATATGTAGTGCGGTGCTCAGTGTAATTCTACTATTGTGGTGGTTGAGGAAAGTCGACCTCTTCATATGCATATTTATTTTTTAGGGTTTTAATTTTTTTTAGGGGGTTTTACAAGTGATTATTTCATTCTAGATTTATAGTGACATCCAACGAAGTTCAACGAAATACATGCAACAAGAATCGAACAAGTGCAAAGCTCACAGAGACCTGTCAAAACTAGGTTCCAACACTTTTTATAGACTAGGGCACGATATTGTAGACTAGGGCACCCTGTGTTCCCAGTCCCTTTTCTAGGCACCCCAGTCCATCCAAATCACTCGGATATGTATTTTCTCAGGCTCTTGTGCAGCAAAGTTGTCCCATTCTTGTTCAACTAGTCTTCACTACGACATAGTCCCATGGCATCTTCAAATCATATAAATGTCTTCTAACCTTCTTTTCACATTGGGGTTTCATATTTTTATTGCATAGTTTTCTTGAGTTATTTTGTTCATTTATTTATTCATTTTTTACTGCAAACTTGCATTAGATTAGGCTAGGATATTACATTTTAGCATAATCATTTTGGTGAACCCGTACTTGATCATTGCACTCCTAGGATCCTCATTCTGTCATTTCTCATCTTTCTAGCATATTCTCATCATGAGTATCTCAATTAATGATTTCTTTCTTACTAATCCTTGACTTAAGACATAAAGTCCAACATCTCCTAGCTACTACTCACATTCCTACTGATATGCATCCCGACTCAGTCTATCAATCATTTGTCGATGCTTTCTCTCAGCATATTGCTTTTCCATCTAATCCTCCTGCTGATCTTAATGTTTTTGATAATGACCCAACTTTACATATCATGATTCCCATTTACAATGTGGGTGTCAAACGTACTTTAATTGACAATGGCTCTAAGCTCAACCTATGTCCTATGTCATTCCTTGAAAATATAGGTCTTTCCATTGCTAATGTTATTCCATCATGTCTTTCCCTTTGTGCATATGATGGTTTTTTTCATCCATGTGTAGATCACATTAATCTACCTATCACTGTAGGGCCCAAAACCCTTAACATGGTATTCTTTTTCATTGACTTTTCGGTCTCATATAATTGTTTACTTGGTAGACCATGGCTCCATGTTATGCAAGCCATTGCCTCTATAGTACATCATTGTGTCAAATTCATCCATAAAGGCATCGAATATGTTGTCTTTCATGAATTTCATCCATACAAATATTGTGATAGTGATCCTCATACCACACTTCCTACTCTAAGAACTGATACTACTGACGACCCTCAACCTATGGATGAACCACCTCATCTATCACCTGCTTGAAGGTGTTATTTGTATGATAGATACAATTTCCTCCACACCACTACCTCCAAATACTACTATTGTTGTGATTCTTTATTGGGGTCATGTACGGTCTACAAACGTTGATCTATCCCCTGCACCTTAACATGCACCACTTCCATTCACACTACCACCATTTACATGCACATTTTTCATGAATAATTTTATTGGGAGAATATTCCATTTGATCCTACTTGCAATGTCTCTATATGTTCACATGATGGTTTGACTCGGCTCGGTTTCAATTTTGAGGATCTTTATCCTCCAACTCATGATCCTCATCTATATTATGGATTCATCACTATCACTACTGCTTATGGTCTATGTGTCTTCCATCTCATAGTCTACCTTGCACACACTCCTCGCTCTTCTCCACTCACATTAGGGAGTCTTGGCTTGCTTATATAGATGGTACATTAGACCATGATCATATGGATACATTCACCATTCACCATTTAATATTTTTCCTCACGTAAAATTCCTACATTATTGATACATACTATAGGCTACATCATCAGTTCCCCTAACATCATTTAGTTATACAAGCCATAGGCTATATCATCACTTCCCCTATGATCATTTAGTGGTATACACCATAGGCTACAAAGATCACTTCATCTATCATCCCATAGTGATATACACC
The DNA here is from genome assembly GCA_018340775.1 of Taxus wallichiana var. yunnanensis. Lineage (NCBI taxonomy): Eukaryota > Viridiplantae > Streptophyta > Pinopsida > Cupressales > Taxaceae > Taxus > Taxus wallichiana. The sequence continues at coordinate 670,772,522 of CM031240.1, read as the reverse complement.
ATAGGATACATCATCACTTCATCTAGCATCCCCTAGTGATATACACTATAGGATACATCATCACTTCATCTAGCATCCCTTAGTGATATATGCTTTAGGATACATCATCACTTCTCCTACTCATCTTGTAGTGATATACGCTTTAGGCTAGATCATCACACATTTTCACACCTCATCTTTATGTCACACATCATCACTAAACATTCATCACACCACGCTACATATAACACATAGTTTGACCATTTCTTGATGATGAAATTTTGTTTGTGTTTCATTCTTGAATGCTAAGGGGGAATAACCAAATGAACCTCATTGCATGTATACACATCCACTTGGGAACCATGCAGATCATATCATTCACTTTGCATTCCATTCCATCAATTCATGACATATTGCATATCTTGGTTTCTTTTACTCTTGTTGGCATTTACATGTACATGTTCATCTTATTACACATGCTAGATAGATATCTTGTATGTCATTATCTTTATCATACACACATGCGTGTTCACTTGTTTTCTAGTTGTGATCACAGTTACATAAGTTCATTACATGTAGCATGAATGTTTGGTACAATACCTATTACTAGTCCCACAACGGCTCTTGGGGGCATCCACTTTTGTACACTATAGGTGTTATTATTTCATTTTGATTTATAACACACTATTTTGACATACTTGTTATCTTTCTAACGTGTTGATTGGGTGCTTCAAGTGTAATATTTATTTTACAGGATTACTTGCCACCATAGTTTTTTGTTACATCATTTGTTCTTGCTTGTCATTGTATGCCATTGTTTGTGAGATTTTCCCTTTGTCTTTTGTGCACACTTGTATGCTTTTGGATTTTTCAGCCTTCATTGTCTTGCGAAACCTGTGAGTGGTGTCCCATGTTTACAACCCAATTTTTGTGGTCTACAATGTCTTCTTGTGTGTTTTAGCTTACACATTATTTTTATAGCTCACATTTTGTCTTATACATGCATGTTCGTCTTTGATTGTACTAATGAGCTTGTCTCCTAGCCACTTTTTTCATGTGCCTTGGTTTCTACCAAGAATATACCTTCCCCTATAGGGAATGGTTTCAATGGTAGGTCCTCTTTTGGGTTACATCATCCTACAACGACATCGTATGTGCCCCCAAAGAGGGGAAAATAATTTGTGTGAACTAGTCACCCCATACAGAGTATACATAACACAACACATTACCGGTATAGTACAATTTTCACACTTTGGGGCTCATAGTTAGACTTGGGTCCATGACACAATAGAACTTCTTAGATGTTTGTAACTAGGGGAAATACAATATAATTTTTGAAGCTCAAAATTAGACTTAGGTCCATGACACATTGGCCTTACATGGATTACCAGAGACTAGGGGCATATCACACAGCGTTAGGGTTTATCAAAGTGTACAAAACTATACATAATGGATTTTATAGGGTAGGTTGTCCTTAACACATGCGTTGGTACACATCATATGCATTTGTGTTTTATTACGGGGAGCAGTTATAGGTTAGAGGATGATATCATACTTTCCTCTCTAAACTTCTTCTACTATGGTGTTGGATCACCCAAAAAACCAGATAGTACATAGATCTCTATAGTTTCGGGAAGTGGTTACAACTTGGAGGATAAATTAGACTTTACTTCTTACACTTCTTCGGCTAGTGTCGTGAGATCGCTTAAAAGACTCGCACTTCATTAACATGATCCTTTATACACCATTTTTCTCATCACGGATCAGGTGCACATGTTCCTTTTTCACATTTTTCATATTTTTTCTTTTACATACTTAAATGATTTTTATACATATACATGAACATTTGACTACTTGATCGTCTTCTCTAGACTCGCACTTCATTAACATGATCCTTTATACACCATTTTTCTCATCACGGATCGGGTGCACATGTTCCTTTTTCACATTTTTCATATTTTTTCTTTTACATACTTAAATGATTTTTATACATATACATGCACATTTGACTACTTGATCGTCTTCTCTTTTATAGGTCCATCCTTATTGGAAACAAGAAGTAAACATCAACATCAAAAACACACACATTGATACTAACAACATGTACATCACACACATTGACATTCACACACGCGCTTTCACCTTAGGTTCATTTTCATCACTTTTTACACTTTTACATATTTAGTCTCCACACTCCATCTTTTTATCACTCGCACTTTGTCTAGTCCCTCGACACACTTTCTACATCAATCTACATGGATATCAAGTACGCATATCTATCTACTTTATGTTATCGAGCATTATTCTCGTCAACATAAAGTGGGGAAAAATGTAGACATAAAATCATGCACTTGGGGTAATTATCAAGTATCAATCACATATTATTATTCATATGGATCATAAGCAAGAAAATTATTGATTTACCCATCTCCTTGGCCATATTTTTTTGCTTTCTGTTACTACTTTTGGTCTTACACCTTTATTGGCCTAGTATATCTTTTCATAATCCATCTTTACCTTTTCTAGAGTGGAGCGCCCAACTAGGATGCTAGCATCGGTGTCCTCATCCCCTCCGGGTGCCTCAATCCTCTTCACACTTTGCTCTCACTATTTCAGTCCTTTTCTAGCCATTTGAGAATCTTATCTTTTTCTAGTCGGCATTTTTGGGGTTAGTTACGAAATTCAAGAAAAGGAATCATATAAATATAAAGTTATGTGATCATAATAAGGGACCAAAGACTAAGAACTAGCTATTACCACCTAAGGTTGCATCCATAAAGGCATTTAGATATTTATTTGCATCCATCTAGCTCCATCACAAGGGAAAAAGGATGGGTATTATACATCAAAATTCATAGGAGGGGAGTTTATTTTATTCCATGCACACATTATTTACATTTTACATCTTATTACTTGCTTTCTACTTCTAGTGAAAAAAGCATAAGAACAACCTAGGGCACAATTCTGCACAAACACACACAAAACTACATTGGGTCTGAGATGTAGTACAACACTCAGTTGTAAGTCCACCATTGTGGCGATTGAGGATAGTCTGACCTATTCATATGAATCTTTCTTTTTTAGGGTTTTGGTGCTTTTATATGATTTTTTAGGTGATTCTTTCATTCTAGATTTACAGTGACATCTAGTGAAGTTCAACAACATACACATGACAAGAAGAGAACAAGTGTGAAGCTATAACAACCCTTTCAGAACTAGGTTCACCATGTTTCTGACTATGGTGCCTAGATTGTAGACAGGGGCACCAAAATCCCTTTCCAAGCACCCCAGTCTAGCCAAATCACTCAGATCTACATTTTCTCTAGCTCACGTGTTATCATCTCCCATTCATGTTTATGGTCTTCATTGACATAGTCCTACGGAATCTTCGAATCAACTAAGGATCTTCCAACCCTCTTTGCACATTAGGGTTTCAAATTTTTATTTCTTAGTTTTCTTGATTTATTTCCTTCATTTATTTATTCATTATTTACTACAAACTTGCATTAGATTAGGCTAGAATATTACATTTTAGCATAATCATTTTGGTGAACCCGTACTCGATCATTGCACTCCTAGGATCCTCATTTTGTCATTGCTCATATTTCTAGCATATTCTCATCATGAGTATCTCAATTAATGATTTCTTGCTTGCTAATCTTGACTTAAGACATAGAGTCCAACATCTCCTAGCTACTACTTACTCGAATTCGGGTCTGATATACATCCCGACTAAGTCTATCAATCATTTTTCAATGGTTTCTCTTAGCATATTACTTTTCCATCTAATCCTCCTACTGATCTTAATGTTTTGATAATGACCCAACTTTGCATATCATGATTCACATTTACAATGTGGGTGTCAAGCACACTTTAATTGACAATGGCTCTGAGCTCAACCTATGTCCTATGTCATTCCCGTAAAATCTTGGTCTTTTTTCCGTTGTTAATGTTAGCCCATCATGTGTTTCCCTTCATGCATATGATGGTTTTGTTCATCCATGCATAGGTCACACTACTCTAATTATCATTGTATGGCCAAAAACCCTTAAAACAATATTCTTTGTCATTGAATTTCTGGTCTCATATAATTATTTACTTAGTAGACCATGGCTCCATGCTATGAAAAACGTTGCCTCTATAGTACATCATCATGTCAAATTCATCCATGAAAGCTTCAATATACTATATTTAGTAACTTCCATCCAAATAAATATTGTGACCATGATCCTCATACCACAATTCCTACTCCACAAACCGATACTATTGATGACCCTCAACTTATAGATGAACCACCTCATCTACCACCACTTGAAGGTGTTACTTTCATGATAGATACCGTTTCCGCAAACCACCTCCTCTAAATACTACTAATTCTATGATTCCTTATTGGGGTCCTTTCTAGTTTACGAATGTCGATCTATCCCTTGCAAATTTACACATGCCACCTCCACTCAAATGACCACCATTTACATGCACATTTTTATGGATAATTCATATTGGTAGAATATTCCATTTCATCCTACTTGCAATGTCTCTATATGTTCACATGATGGTTTGACTTGGCTCAGTTTCTCTTTCAAGGATCTTCATCATCCAACTCATGAACTCGATCTATATAATGGATTCATCACTATCACTACTACTTATGGTCTACGTGTATTCCATCTCATAGTCTACCTTGCATGCACTCCTTTCTCTTCTCCACTCACATTAGGTTAGTCTTATCTTGCTTATATAGGTAGCACATTGGACCCCGATCATATAAATATCCCATTCCATATGCCCTTTGGCCATTTTTCATCTGTAATAGCTCCTTTCTTGGCTATACACAAAATATCACTCATTGGTATGCACATAGATGCCCATTACCTCCTTTCACCGATGAGGAATATGCTATGGGCATGTATAACTTATGCCTCAATGGATCCTTACTTGATCAACCTGACCCTATTGCTTATCAAGTATTTGATGCTTCACCATTCAGATTTGACCATGATATCGATGAATTATTTGATGAAATTTCATGATTATTCTCTTCATCATACAAACTCTTGGGGGCATTACATTCATAACCCCTAAAGATCGACACATGTATCATATCGCATCATCATACATCTAACTTCTCTCATATACATCGACAATACACATGTTAGCATCAACTATTACCCGATGACACACTCTGGTGTTTCGGTTCACACTTGAATATTAAGGGAATCCTGTACACATGAACCTCACACACTCCACATTATACATCACACATTATGCATTACACCTCGTGACACATCCTACACATGTTATACACATCTGTTTATACATGTTGCACTCACTAGCTAATGACGCACTCTAGTCTCACAGTCCATAATGGAATATTGAGGGTATACATCACGAATTTACCCTATCACACTCACACATTCAACCATTCAATATTTTTCCTCATGTGACATTCCTAGGTTAGTGATACATGCCATAGGCTACATCATCACTTCCCCTAGTATCATTCAAGTAATACATGTCATAGGCTACATCATCACTTACCCTAGAACCATTTAGTGATATACACCATAGGCTACATCATCATTTCATCTAGCATCCCCTAGTAATATACGCTATAGGATACATCATCACTTCATCCAAGATCCCTAGTGATATACGCTTTAGGCTACATCATTACTTCTCCTATCCATCTTGTAGTGATATACACTTTAGGCTAGATCATCAAACATTTTCACTCCTCATCTCTATGTCGCACATCATCGCTAAACATTCATCACACCGCTGCTACATACAACACATAATTCGACCATTTCTACGATGACACAATCTCATTTTTTGTTCATTTGTGATCTTTGAGGGAACATAACCAAATGAACCTCATTGCATACATACACATCCACTCGGGGGACATGGATCCTATCATTCACTTTTCATTCCATAACATCCATCCACGAAATATTGCATATCTTGGTTGATTTTAATCTTGTTGGAATTTACTTGTGCATGTTCATCTTATTACACATGCTAGATAGATATCTTGTATGTCATTATCTTTATCATACATACATGTGCGATCACTTGATTTTTATTTTTGATCAAAAATTATACAAATCCATTACACGTAGCATGGATGCTTCATGTAGTACCTAGTACTAGTCCAATAACAGATCTTGGGGGAATCCACTTTCGTACACTACAAGTGTTATTATTTCAGTTTGTTTTATAGCTCAATACTTTATCAATTATACACACTTTTGACATACTTGTTATCTTTCTAACATGCTAATGGGTGCTTCATGTGCAACATTTATTTTACAGGATTACTTGCCACCATGGTTTTCTCGTGACATTGTTTGTCATTGTATGCCTTTTTGGGGCTTTTCCTTTGTTTGTATGCACATTTTTATGACTTTGGCTTCTTCGACCTTGATTTTCGTGACAACACTTGAGAGTTGTGTCCCATGTTTGCAACCCTATTTTCATGGTCTACATTGTCTTCTTGCATGTTTTATCTTACACATTGCTTGTATAGCTAACATTTTGTCTTATACACGCATGTTTTTCTTTTCTTGTACTAACACTTATCTCCCAGCCACTTGTTTGCATGTGCCTTTCTTTTTACCAAGCACATCTCTTCCCCTTTAGGGCACGGTTTAAGTGGTTGCTCCTCTTTTGGGCCGCATATTCCTACAATGAAGTTGTATGCCCCCAAAAAGGGGGTAATAATTGGGTGAAAGTGAACCACCCCGTGCGCAGTATACAAAACACAACACAATATCGATATAGTACATTTTTCAAACTTTGTGGCTCGGAATAAGACTTGTGTCCATGACACAACAACTCTTCTAAAATACCTGTAACCAGGGGGAAATATAGTATAATTTTCAGATTTTTGTGCTCAATATTAGACTTGGGTCTCTGACACAACGACCTTACATGGATTACCTAATACCATGGGGCATATCACATAGGGACATAGTTCAACAAAATCTACATAACTCTAGAGAAAAACTTTTACAGACAAGTTTTCCTTAGCACAAGCATTGGTAAACATCATCTACAATGGTGTTTTATTATGAGTAGTTACATGTTAGAGGATGACACCAGAATTTCTCTCTCTACACTACTTCGTAGTGGTGTTAGATCACCCAAAAACTAGATAGTACAAAGATTTCTACAATTTCGTGAAGTCACATACGGGTTAGATGATAAATCAAACTTTCCTCCCTACACTTATTTGGCCATTGGCATGAGATCACCCAAAAAAGTCACACTTCATTGACAAGATACTTTCTACACCCTTTTTATCATCATGGATCGGGGTACATGTTCTTTTCACATTTTTCAACATTTTTTTACATACTTCCTTACATGTGTTATATATATATATATATATATATATATATATATATATATATATATATATATATATTTGTATTTTAGATACTTGATCATCTTCTCTTTTGTAGGTCCATTTGTATGGGAAGAAAGTAGTCAACATCAACATAAAAAAACACATTGATACTAACAATAGGTACATCACACATCGACATTTACACACATGCTTTCTCCCTAGGTTCATTTTCATCACTCTTTACACTTTTACATATTTAGTCTCCACACTCCATATTTTTATCACTCCATGCTTTTTCTAGTCCCTTGACACACTTTCTACATCAATCTACATAGATATCAGGTACACATCTCTATCTACTTTATGTTACCGAGCATTCTTCTCACCAACATAAAGTGGGGAAAATGTAGACACAAAATCACACACTTTGAGTAATTATCTAGTCTCGATCACATATTACTATTCATATGGTTCCTAAGAAAGAAAAGTATTGATTAACCCATGTCTTTGGCCATATTTTATTTTTTTTGCTACTTTTAGTCTTGCACCTTTATTGGCCCAGTTTGTCTTTTCATACTTCAGTTTTACCTTTTCTGGACTAGAGCACCCAACCAAGATGCCAGCACCAAGTGCCCTCATCCCCTCTAGGTGCCCTAGTCCTCTTTACACTTTAATCTCACTTTTTAGGTCCTTTCTAGTTGTTTGAGCATCTTATCTTTTTGGTATTCAGCATTTTTGGGGTTAATTATGAAATTTAAGCGAATGAATCATATAAATATAAATTTATGTGATCATAATAAGGGACCAAGAACTAAGCACTAGTTATCACCACCTAAGGTTGTATCCATCAAGGCATCTATAGCTCCATTTGCATCCATCTAGCTCCATCACAAGGGACAAAGGTTGGTTATTTTGCATCACACTTCATAGGAGGGGAGTTTATTCTATTCCATGCACACATTATTTACATTCTACATCTAGCTACTTTCTCACTACTTCAAGTGTGACACACACAAGAGAAACCTAGGGCACAATTCTACACACACATAAAGAACTACATTGGGTCTGAGATGTAGTGTAGCACTTAGTTGTAAGTCCACAATTTTGGTGAATGAGGCGGTCGACCTATTCATATGATTATTTCTTTTTTAGGGTTTTTATACTTTGTCTAGGGTTTCACATGTGATTCTTTCATTCCATATTTACAATGGCATATAGAGAAGTTCAATAACATACACATGACAAGAAGAAAACAAGTGTGAAGCTCTAGTGACCCTATCAGACCTAGGTTCTAACCATTTTTACTAACCAAGACACCCAGATTGCGAGACTGTGGTGCCCTAATCCCTTTCCGGGCACCCCGGTCTAGTCAAATCCATCAGATCTACATTTTCTCATGCGCATGTATGCGACGGTATCCCATTCCTATTAAGTTGATCTTCATTATGAGATAATCCTACAATATCTTCAAATTAGCTAAGGCTCTTCTAACCCTCTTTGCACATTAGGGTTTCATATTTTTATTGCTTAGTTTGCTTGAGTTATTTCCTTCATTTATTTATTGCAAACTTACATTAGATTAGGCTAGGATATTACATTTTAGTATAATCACTTATCTTTTACAACCTTACAACCATCCTTTTGTAACCTCCCTATGAAATCACCTTGTTACCCTCTTACGATCACCTCTATATCTAATTACAACACACGTATACCTCTATTAGACCTCTTGATGGCAAGATTTTTCGATTTTTTATTCAATCTCTTCATGGGTTCGCTAGCATTGTTCGACGGGTAAGTGCATGGATATGGGGGAGCAAAATCGGGAAGATTTGTGATTTTAAGAAAAAGATGAGAACGTTTTAGAAAAACACATTCACCTTTTGAATTACTAGTTTTTAATTACCAATCCTAAAGTGTGAGCGTGTTATAATGTGAGCGCGATATAATGTGAGTGTGTTATACGTATAAGTTTTTAATTTATTAATATTTATACTTTATTATTTCTTATACTTAATTTATTTTAGTAAATATAAGAAATTAAGGTCACTCTGCACCTTATGGAACTAGTCTCACATCTCCATAAGTCACAATTTAGAAGATAGTTTTTCATATTCTAATTTGGTCAATACATAGGTATTTTTAGGATTTCAGCATTCAACCTAAAGATTTTAAGGTTTAAATTCTATAATCGATATCTGTTTTGGGAAAGAATATAGTCATTTTTAGGTTTTGGGGACTTCTTGATTGGTTCTTAATATTTTTAGGAATTTTATGTGTCAAAACTATAATTTATAAACCTCACAAATCCCAAAGGTAGCAATAGTTTCTCGAATATATGGACTCATGAAATGCCTTATAACACATAACAAATAAAAAAACATAATTTTTTTATCAATTTAAAAATCCTTGAGAACATCGACAATACTAATCCCACTATTGGGACTATTACAAAAATCAAATAAAATTGTAAAGCTATTACAATGGTGTTTTTCTAAGACCCTTGACAAGTTTCATTTGTTCAACGTGACTCATCTTGTCTCTCTAATCTTTTCCACTCTAGCCCCTCAAATGGTGGACTTGACTCACTTTATGTTTTCTTAGGTTCTATAACCATACTCCTTTGATTATAAACCTAATGCTTGAGCCAAAACATTCTCCCTTGATTAGATCCTCTACTCCCATGACACCTATTGTGACATATCTACCTTCTCCTCCCCCTTCTATTTCTCCACATGTTTCTAAAACTATTCCATCCATGAGATCACCTCCAGCTCTTCTCTCCATTATTTCCCCACCATCCTATATATAAACCATATTACATATTACATGAATATTTTGGGCATGATATTTAATATTGTAGCACCCACCGACAACATATGAAGAAAATCAAAGTGGAGGCTAGGAGAGATCAAAAAAATAATCCACTCAACCTTATCTACACCAATATATTTCTCTCATTATGGATTTTTCTCACATACAAATGATACTTGTTAGGTTATCTATAAGCACCAAATCTAAGAACCCTCTCCTTGTGCACAAAAGTGAGGGACCTAACATCCTCCATCACCACAAAAACCCTTCATGCCATCATCTCTCTCTCTCTCTCACCTTTCTTTTCTTCTCCTCTCACCCTCCCTTGACTATATACACCATGAATTTATCACTAATATCTCTGAAAAAATTGAAGAATCTCTTTTCAATATATGATATAATGTTCAAGAATGTATTCAAATCATTTAGGATAACTTAGAGGACTTCATGAATCAAACTCAACATCAAATTCTACTTCAAGTAATCAACATCATAAATGGAACATGTCAATATTTTCCATGTTGTCATTAATTCGTTTAATTTACTTGATGTGCCTCATATCTCTCTACTATCTATCCCACTTCAATTTATCTCTCCCTTCGGGTTTCTTCCTTCCGATTGGGTTTCATGACCGTTTCTTCCTATCTAGGATACTTTTTTCATTTATCTATCCCTTCCTACTTAGGTTCCTATGCCCATTACTTCCTACATTGGATGTTTTGGTAATTTATCTATCAACTCCCATTTGGGTTTCTATGGCCATTTCTTCCTACCTTTATTTTACACATATTATTCTACGAATGAAAATCGACACGTGACCTTCAATTGCACTCGACCTCCTGAGGTTGTGCCGGGATGGCAAATGTGGAATTTGCAGATGGATGACTATAGGAGAATCAGTGACTAAGATCGGTAGTGTAAATTCCTAGTAGATGACTCAGAAAAGGGGGAATTAGAGGCTAATTACGGGTAACGTAAATCCCTTATGGTTAAACTACTTTATTGAATCTAACTATCAAACTACGTTGAAGTGTCTATTTTAACCAAGATGAAATTTGACAATCTAATCTACTTGCTTGAAGGGAAACTAATTAAATAAGTCAAATAAATTGAATTATTACAAAAAAAGAAAACAAATTACTTCTATTCTAAATAATTAAAGCTATTTCTACACTAAAATTAAACAAGTAAACAACCCTGTGTAGTTATTCACATGTGTTGAGTGTATCTAGTCTATTATAATTAAATGAATTTTTTTATGATGTATGTGGATCCCCTATTTTTCCTCAGAGGCACGAGAAGAAATCAAAGCTTCTCAGAATATTTTCTTTCCCTGAAACTTCCCTGGAAAAAGTAAAGAAGGTTTTTATGGAGGATCTTCTAAATAAAACAGTATTTCAATTGATTTCTAAATTAACAGAGAAGTATTCTTCCAAAATTACCTCTTTTCAAATCTACAGAGATAGGAAAAGGAAGCTATCTATCCTAAGAAATATTTGTTTAAGGAAATGATCTACTGTAACTATTCAATGATTGCAATAATAAAAATGGAAATGCCTTTTGTATTATAGTAGATAATTTGTATACAGATTTCACAAACAAATAATTAAAGAAATGATGAAACCCAATTACAACCCCAACTTGGCAATTACAGTGTTGTGACAATCCAGTTGTGGTGTGATTTTGTGTCCCCTTGGTATTATTTTCCGACCTTCGGTTTTCACATGAATCTAGGGATCTAGGAATGCAGAGGAAGTTAGAAGAAGATGCTAGAGCAAGTAATGGCTTACTGGGCAATCTGATGGGAATGCATGTAGAGGAAGAACAATGCAAGTGAACAGAGCTTGATTGTGTAATATCTTGTAGGATTGTATTAGTATAACATAGCGATACATGGAAAATATCTCTGACCATTTACTTGATAACAAGCGATGGTTTTATAGAAGGTTGGATGGGCAGTGCATTATCACACTTGATAGCAATGGGGTGCCACATCAACACATGAAGGGTAAATTTAAACATTCATTCAAGAATCACAAGTGAAAGAGGAGATTTCCACAAGTCATTCAAGCTTAAAATATGCTAAAACGGATCTTAAACGTGTGCTAAAATTGAACTGGAATGGAGGAACACTCATCTAGTTCACGCATAAAGAGGTTTGGAAAATTCACACAGGATCGTCACCCTATGCAAGGAAATGGTTACAAGACCGCCACCTAGGTAGGGCAGAAATTTTGTAACTAAATGCCAAAACAATGGGAAAATGATGTGGGAAGCTAAGGAAAATCATGCAATGGCTAAGTAAGGTAAATTAGGCTACAAATATAAGCTACAAAGAGGTTAAGGAGCTCAAACACCTTTGGAAAAGACATGAATCATCATTGGGGACTTTAAACTATTTTTGACAATGTAGCACGTACAAATTTAGGTCCATACATATTTCCCCCTCAGAGAAGCATTTTAACCATAGAGAGGCGTAAAACGTAGAGTCCAAGTATGGCATTACCAAAATGGGGAGTTAGAAGTTATACCTGACACACCCATATGCTGAAGTGACATCATCTAAGCTCCCGCTACCTATAAGATGCAAACAAGACTCAAGTGCAGATAGATATGATATCAAAAAATAAACACTAAAAAAATGGCAAGAGGACTTACCATTTGTGCGGGGATAAAAGTATACTCGTGTCGGCACTCTAGCCCTCAAAGCATATACACTAAAAATGAAGTTAAAACAAAGCATATATATAACTCAAACCATTCATTTTCAATTCATTTACACATATCCTCTTAGTGATTTTGGAGCTCTAGACCACCTATCACCATTTTGAGTGAGAAGTGTGGTTAAATTGGAAAGGATTTGGAAACAATGGTGCCAGATCCAACAGAAGCGGAAGGGGCTTAGAAAAAGGATTAGGTATGAGATATTTGGTATTTTGCATTAGACCTTGGATTTCAAATTTTGAGTGTCCTTTGAAAAAACTTATGAGAAATTCATAAGCTGAAAGTTGAAAATGGGCCTCAAAGAGGCGAGATATGCAAAATATCTTTATTTCTTAGTCTCATTGTTTATTATATATATCAATATTTTTTCGGATTTTGTGCTCATTACAAGCATTTTGACCATACATAAAGTGCAATAGCATTGCATACAAACTCGATTATCCACACACACACACATATATACATACATGATTCTTTTTGTTTGACATTCCTACATAAGATTTGACTCATTGATGGTTTATTTCGCTTGTGTACTCTTAGATGCTTAGAATTTCCAATTTTTATATGCTTTTTGGATGCATGTTATGGATGATGATATGCTAACAAAATGATTTATTTTTTTGTTTTGTTTTATATGATGCTAATGCAAACACAATGTAATATGAAACTTTGGTTTTCAAACAATATTTAGTACTTCTTGTTTGGTTGGAAACATGTGATGAATGATTTGATAATAAAATGAACTCACTCCACTTCTAACCCCATGTAACTAGTAAGATGCGAGGGCTCATCACCGAGATCTAGAAGGGATGTGAGTTGTATGATTTTGATAGATGGAAATGGTGAGAGAAAGACAAGATTTTGACATAAATCCAATTAGAAACCTACAAACTAACTCTACACAGTTTATAATGTGATTTTCTTACAAGTTTATCTAGACTTAGACCTGTAGATGGCCTCCTGATTAAAAAAATATGGTTTTAAGGTTTTAACTCTTGTGGAACATACACATCTAACTCATTTTTTTGGGATTTATGATTTCAAAGAACTTTTTATTGAATGAATTTCTTTTAACTTACTAATTTATTTGCGGAGACCCCCTACACCTTGCCCCATAATACCAGTAGGAAGTGTGGGCTTATCACCAAGGACAATGCATAGGCGAGTGAGGGCACCTCCCTCCTTTCTCAATCTCACAATACTAGTAAGATGCATGGGATAATCACCAAATGTTGGTGGGGCAAGGAAGTGAGTAAATGAAAGTTTTTTTATTGATTTTGACTTGACATATATAATTTTTTTATTTTTAACCTTGAGTTGTGATTTTAGGGGAGAACTTTCCCTAGCCTTAACCCCATGTGAATTGTAAGATGCAAGAGGGCTCAACACCGAAGGATGAGATAGGAAAACAAGCAATATAGGTAAAAATGTTTAGAATTATTTTTCTACCAAAGAGGTTTTTCTGGGAGAGATGTGACACCAAGAAGCTTCTAGAAGCAGACTCACGGGCAAAGAAACCTAAGTGGAAGAAACTAAAATTAGAACCAAGTATGCAGGCCTTGGTAGGATTAGTGTCAAAATTATGTCTTATCTTGTTGAATTGATGAAATGATTTAGAAATGTTGATGATAATATTGTGGAAATTTATTGGCATAGCAGCTTCAATGGGAGAGCTAATATCCTTGGAACCTGCAACAAAAGCTAGAAGCAGGCTTGTAAGAGCACGACTATGTGTTAGCATGGAGGTGGGGGCTGTTCTCCCAAAGAATATCATTCTTTCTTCTCCCACGGGCCGTGTTGTGCAGAACATCATCCCTGAAGACCACGGTTTGGTCTGTCCCAAATGTTGGAAGGTCAACTTCCAAGCCAAACTATGCAAGTGCTCCGCGGAGACAGTGGATGAAATAGGCAGGAAAAACAGCAGAGAGGAGGTGCGGATCTTCGAAGGAGAGATCCCTGACACATTACGCACAGGAAATTGCAACGATGGCGGAACTAACCAGTCCGAAATGGCTCTACTCGCGGCTTCGCATGGCGACCTCTCTACACGCGTGGGACAGGCTGCTACGGCGTGGAAGACGCGGGAAATTCCATTCAAAACTGTTCACGAGTCAAACAAGGTAGATAGTGAATCTTCCGAATGGGAGACTGGGTCAGAAACAGATTTAATTACGGCAGATTTGGAGACTGCCACGCGGGAAGTGAACCGACATAGTAAATCTATGAAAGCTCATAAACAAAGACCTTTAAATGCGGATTTGAACCGTTGCAGAAGGAAGATGGACAGTAAAAGTGAGGCGAGGGTTTCAAATTCTGTTTTAAATGGTAATTTAGAGGAGGTTCTCGACGTGGATGACGAAAACATGGCGGGCTGGAGCACTGTTTGTAGAAAATATTTCCGCGGTTTTCGTGGAGGGGTGCGCGCCGGGGCACTTAGGCTGGTTGTAATTGTTCCCATCGGCGCTGTTCTTTTGCTGTTCTCTTGCTGGGCTTTGCGGGTTTTAGTGCTGTCTTTAGTAGGTTCTATTCCTGCTTGCGCCCTTGTTGTTTTTGACCTTTTGATCTTTTGCTCGCTTGGGCACATCTGGCTTCTGAGTCATCTTTGTACAAGGGTATAGTCCCTTTCAAAAAACTATTTGCCAATAATAAAAAAATATTGTGGAAATTTAAAGAAATGTGATTGAAAGTTTTTCCATTATTTCAATAAGTTATTAAAATTTTCTTGAAAGATAAGTTTCTTGATTACCAACTCACAAAATGAACTAGTAGATGAAAATGCAATGCAGATGCAGTAGTATACACGTGGATATGTAGATGGATTATTTGTGAAAGATTCTAAGGAAAATTGAGTTGACAGATGTAAAACTCTTCACCGTCCAAGGTACACAAGTGATTCACATGATCTTTGAAGTTTTCATTCTCTTAACAAGGGCCTACTACCCTGGGTTTAAACTCATAACCCTTTTCCAACACTATATGGTCATATAAAATTGGCATGAATTTTTCTATTTGAAATATGTCTTTTTGAGTCTCTTTGTCATGTTTTGACATATCATGTGAACATAAATACGTTGCTCAACTATTTCCCTCGTGTAGGGAGTAGTGGTTTGATATGACGTTTTTTGTCTTTGATGAATTATGTCTCATGGATATTAAAGGATTGATTTTTAATATGTTTTTGTTTAAACCAAAGATAGAAATGGAAGAATCCCTAGAGATGGATTTGATGGATATCCTTTTGTTCTTAATGTCCTCTTCTTCATTCATTATTTCAATCATGTTTACATTTAGACCAAGATTATTGGCAGGGAGAGAGGTCATGCCAAGGAGGCTACCCATTCCTTGTAGTTCAAAAGGGAGGAAGATCAACTCATCACTTTCCAAGAGTTTAAAAATTTCCGTTGTGGTTTTGGTTGACACTACTTCCATGGATATTGCTTTACCCTTATCTATTTTTGCTACCTCAAACATTTTGGGTCAATGTCTTCAGCCTTTGGAATACTCGGGGTGGTCATGGTTGTTGTTGTTAATGGAGGTGGTTTTTTAATTGGTGTTTGGGAGATCCTATTATGAATGGAATCCTCTTTTCTTCTTGAGGTTCTCTAAGTGTATATCGAAGGGCTTAGGATCCCTTGGGCAATGAAGACTTTTCCCAAATGGAGGAATCTAACTTCCTAGAACAAGGTAGAAGGAATAGCCTTCATTCGATGAATCCAAGGTCTCCCAAGGATCATGTTATAATTTGTTTCCTTGTCGATGATGTAAAACTCCGTCAAGATGGTTTTTATTTGAAGGGTGATAGGAATAACTATGGTTTCAATTGAAGTATCCTTAAGACTATCATACCCTCACAACGTGTTTCTTGTAGAGGATAAATTAGTCTCTCCATATCCTAACTTCTGTAAGAAAGAGAAGGGAACCACATTTACAACAGCCCCATCATCGATCATGGATCTCTTAATGCAATTGTTATAAACCTAGACTTGTAAATATAAGGTAGGATCACCTCTTTGGGCTATTTCAGCATCATATGGCATCTTGTCTATATAAAAACAAACCCAGTATCCCTATCAATTTATCCTGGGGATGTATATCAAAGTCAATATGATTTATTGGAGCAATAAGAGGAGGTGTAACATGGATTAGATGAATAAGAGCTAGTGAACCGAGAAATGCATAATGATGTGTATGGGAATTCTTTAGCAAATCTAGGAATGAGATGTGAGAGAAGGTCTTGTTCAAATCTGATATTAAATCATAGGCTCCTACCGGTTTTGAGATTGTAGGAACGTCATCCTACGAGAAGGAGTGATAAGGTAGGGGTTGTGAAAATTATTCCTTCACTTAAATTGTTACATTAATTTCGGTTCAACTTCTAACTCAACCAATCCCAAGATCTTCATATTATCATTTGAGCCAAGGTTAGGAGCAACCTGAGAGTTATTGGAAGTTGAGGCCTCATGGTCATTGTTCCCTATAGGAATTCCCTTGTTTATGTTCTAAGGATTCACTTTTCGATCTTTGGGATGTTGGGAATGGATCCCGAAAGATTCTTAGGTTTTTATTATGAGGTGCTATGGGTCCCATATGATTAGACTATGGGTTTGTTTCAGGATTTTCTAATAACATGTCTACAAAGAGCTACCTTTGGTTTTTGGGAAGTCTTTATAGAAACTTGTTGCAATCATGGAAATTTCTATCATCATGACCTCAAACCTAATGGAAACCATAATATAGGTTAGGATCGTAATTTCTTGGCCTTTAATAAGCATATATTTTGTTGTTGATTATAACCTTGATTATATTTTTGAAATTGATTTTCATAACCATGATGTGTTGCCCCATTGGCGAGTTTTTATATTGGTTTGGGCCTTGGGTTTGACTTTTATTTTGAGGGGGATAGTTCACATCAGCCATGTTGATCAAGGAGACAATATTAGGGCCTCTTTGATTACCCATGTTGTTGTTATTGTTATGGTTGTTAGTGTTTCGTTGTTCGTAAAACTAGAGTTTTTGTCTTGATCGGCAACACTATTCATGGTAGCACCATGATTGTGATTCATATCCTTGGGTCATTGGTTGTTGGTCCCTTTGTTTTGATAATTTACATTGTTTTGGTTAATGGATACCAATTTCCTATTGAGACCGTAGGTCTTACGCCCACTATCGATAACGGCTTGGTCGATTCAAAGCGTACCTTCCAATACTTCATCATAACTATAAAAAGGCAACTTTTAGAGTTATTCTTTAGTCTCTTGATTGAGTGAGTGGATGAATAAATCACAAAGTTCCATCTGGTACATTTTGGTTGTAATTTTAGAGGAGTAGATAACTTGACACCATATCTAGATTAAATGGGCGAAAATTCATTTTTCTCCGCTAAGATATAGAAACTCCCTAATCCCTGTACGCAACAAATTTTTCATGTCAAATGCTCTAAATTTTTTGAAACAAGTTGTTTAAAGGAAAGTATGGAGGATTATGGAATACAATAATACTAATCCAATGTGATTCCCTTGATATTTTTCAGAAATATTTTAACTACTACAACGTCCAAAGAAAGAAATTCCCTAATAGCGAGTAGCATAGGCCTTGATATGAGCATTCAAGTCTCCTTATCCCTTAAACTTAGGAAGATCAGGAAATGGGAGCGGAAGCATGACACCATGTATAGTAAAGTCAAGGGATTCCTTTAAGTACTTAGTGTAAGTACCCATTATGTAGGATTCCACCATTGAAGATTCTTGATGAGGAGGTGGAGGAGGAGGATCTAGATAAGCTGCATTATAGGCATTAGTGGATCATATTGAGTTGCTTGATACAACGTGTAGTTATTTTAATACCTTTAAAAGAACAAGGAAATCCTATGCACGTTGTCCTATCACCTAGCAGTATTTGCTGTGTGATCACACGAGGCACGCACGGGTGCCGAGTCCTTCCTTTATGTGAGTTGTGTGAGAATGCATTATTTACGACAAAGACTTAAGTGAAGAGAATGGAAATGAACCATAAATTCATCTTAGAGCTCAAAACGAGCTTTTAGACCAATGTATTCATTCAGATAAGAAAATAATTACAGAACATAGATATGAATCAAAACAGAAAGGAAATGCACAAGGGTTTACACCCACTCATATGAAATATATATAAAATTGATCCATACAGATATAAGTAAAAATTGGAACCACATATATCCATATTAAATATGTTTGATAACCACATTACATTTACTGAGGAAATCACATATCCATATAATAGTGCAGGCCAATGTCATGCATCAAAACTGGACTTAAGCCCTCATAGTACAAAGAAAAATATTCAGACCCATCCCCTTGATACATCATACTCCTACAGATCCTCTAAACCCAAGAACTCTCACAATATTTCTGCATAGCTTTTCCTCTTTCCATTCTCTTAGCATCTCTGTATATCTCCTTTCTTCTACCGAGTTCTTGTATATATAGCCTTAACAAGCACCGCCATGCCTTTCTAAAGTTGTAGATCGGTTGCTAAGTGTCCAAGTGGTCCTCCATGGGAGCATGCTCCTTCTAGACATGATCTCTCCATTCTTTTCCATGATGACCTTCTGGAATCTTCTATCGCAAGGTATATTCCTTTCATGGGCACCAAGTTGCCAGGATGGCACCTTATCCACTCTGCATGCATAGTTGGGTCATGCTTTCCTTGTGTTCTACCCGATATGCCAAATATGGCTAAGTCCTAAACTTTTTCTTTTCCTTGTGCGCGCGCGCCACCGGTTCTACTAAACCCTCCTAAAACCCTGTCCTACGTGCTTTCACCTTGCACACCCTTCTTCAAATAGGCCTTGCATGCCCACATGCCTTCTTATACTTAGCCAATATTTTAGGGGCCCAACATCACCCCACACTATGCCTGTTCTTTGCCCTCAAGAACATTTTCTCAATGAATGAAGACTGATTGTTTCCTTAATAGTTTAGGGAAAGAATAAAGGAATGAAGAATTTGGGGAAGAATGAAATAATGGGGAGACTATGATTACTTTTACAAGAGGAGAGGGAAATATTTCTTCAATTTTTCCTCCAACTTATGCCAGCATCGACTTTTTCCTGTTCTGTTGAAAGAGGTCACCGACTAGGGTGCTCACCTCTTCAAATCTTAGCCCTTCTCCTTGGGTATTCATTATTTCCATGATCCCCTCTAATTTTTTTCCCAATTTATTGAGTGCATCCATCCTTTAAGTGATTTGGGGATAAAAATCCTTGAGTTGGTTCTTGATTGATCCCCACAAGGTCTCAATAGCCTCCGATTTCTTCTCAACCTTGGCTAGAATTTTGTCACATTCGCTCTATTCCCCTTGTTCTTCTCTTGGAACTCCTTGAGCTCGCTTCATGAGTGGTGACCAGAATGCTCGCCACTCTATCTCTATCGGCATAGTTTTCATAGGTGGCCTCAGTGACTTGGGCAACGACCTTCACATCAGCGAGGACTTTATTGTATTAAGCAATAATTTCCACAACCTTCATCTTGTCCTATTTACATGTTGATGCCTCTTCTGATTCCAAGGCCAATGGTTGTCTTTCCATTGTGAGGACATGGGTCAAGTCTTATAGGCATTCTAGGGTGGATCCATACTTCTGCACTGGTGGTGTCAGATCTGGATGCTTCAATACAATGGCATCTGTGATCATTTCTACTTTCTTGTAAATCTTGCACACCCTTTCCTTCTCTTCTTTTAACTCACACCTTAGTTGAGTACTGATTAGATCTTCTTACTTTAAGTCCTTGGTTCTTTCATCGAGATCTTCTTCCTTTTTCTCCAGATTCTTCCTCTAGGAACTTCACCCTGTCGTTCCTCTGAAGATCCTGGATTCTACTTCAACCAAAACCTTGTTCAGCGCATTACAGATTTGTTCATCTGATAGCCATTGAGCGTTTACCAAGGGGTTGAATCCTTTTGAATCTAGTACCTTCATTATTTCCCCATGGCTTACTTCAAACTCCGACTTGTCAATGTGGGACTCAAATGCCCAAGAAAGCATTTTCCTCGTCCGAGGGTATGCACCTTCCTCATCAAATGATGCCATATCCAAGAGTTTCTCCATTGGTACGGTGCTTTGAAAGCGTGCACACAACACCTTGTTCGAGATCATCAATGTATCCCATCCCCGAACTTGTGATGCTTCTGCGCTCTTTCTCCCCATGCGTGTGGCCTTAGGAAAGCTCACAACCAAACTAGGATCTCCTCCCATGTTGCCATATTCCTTTTCTATGCTCTCCTCCTCGTTTCGTTAGGAAATAAGAGATAAAATATGCGGAATAATCCCTTACAGAATTGCAACAGTAGAAACTAATATGCAGAAAATATTATAGATCTCAAATAAAAGTGCAGAATAAATAACACAACACAGAGAGACAGTATTTAACATGGTTCACCCAATTTGGGCTACGTCCACCAAGAATCACTTGCTCAGATTTTATTACAAGCCTCCACTCTCTCAATACAATACCCAGATCCGTTTGGAGCTATGCTCAACAAACTCTACAAAATTCACACCCGAATTCAAAGCACATCTGCAATACATTTGCTTATATATGTATCATATGCATAAGACCATATAAATAGAAAATTTCTTAAGAAGTTTGATACAAAACCGTGGGTATCAAAACCATGGTCAAAAACCGTGGGTATCAAAACCATGGGTGTCAAAACAATGGGTACCGAAAAACCTTGGGCCCAGAAACAGCCCATAACAGTTACCCATTACCCATGGGTTAATAAACCACCCATGAAAATTTGCTTTGGGGGCTTCACCCCCAAACCCCCTTGACCCACTCACCGGTGAGCGGGACCACCGTAAAAATACCCAAGTGTAACACATAGAAGGTGTACCACACTCTAACATGAAAATAGGCTCCACAAACAAAACAATCTCCCACTTGGAGACTGATTTCCACTGAGAAAGCTTCTCAACCCTTCATTTTCATCTCGCAAAGACCAACCAAATATGAACATAGCTTTAGTTTATCCCTTGTGACCACCTTTGTCATCATGTATGTAGGATTCTAACTGGTATGAATCTTCTCCAACTTCAACTTATCTTCCTCCAAAGTTTTCCTGATGAAGTGATATCTCAATTGTATATGCTTCATCCTGGAGTGGAAAGAAAAATTATTAGCTAGGTGTATAGCACTCTGACTATCACTATGCAGCTTACATTCCTCCTGCTTATGCCCCAACTCCTCAAGCAATTGTTGTAACCAAATCATCTCTTTTCTTGCCTCTGTGGCAGCAACATACTCAGCCTCCATGGTTGACAAAGCCACCAACTTCTGTAGTCATGAAATCTAACTTATTGTTGTCCCACCTATAGTGTAAATATAACTTGTCGTGCTCCTCCTGCTGTCTACATCTCCAGCCATGTCTAAATCTACATAACCACGTAAAGTGGTGTCTGATCCACTGTAGCATAAAACTATCCCCATGGTCCCTCTCAAATACCGAAGGATCCACTTTACTGCTTGCCAATGCTCTTTACCTGGATCACTCATAAATCTACTCACAACTCCTACTGCATGGGCAATATCAGGCCTAGTGCATACCATAGCATACATCAAACTACCAACCGATGAGTAAGGTACCTTGGACATATGGTTTCTTTCCTACTCTATCTTGGGACACTACTCCTTTGATAACTTAAAATGGCCTGCCAAAGGAGTCCCAACCGGTTTAGCATCCTGTATGTTAAACCTATCCAATACCTTCTTAATGTACTCTTCCTGAGATAAAGTCAGCTTCCGTTCCTTCCTATCCCGAGTTATCCTCATACCAAGGATTTGTCTAGCAGCCCCCAAATCCTTCATATCAAAGGATTCACTTAGTTGTTTCTTGAGTACTTTTATTTCCTGCATGTTTTTACTTGCAACCAGCATGTCATCAACATACAAACACAGGATAATATAACTTCCATCCTCAAATTTCTTTGTATACATGTAATGGTTAGAATGACATCTAATATAACCTTGCTCCATCATGAAGCTATCAAAATTCTTATACCATTGACGTGGAGCTTGTTTTAGGCCATACAAGCTCTTCTTTAGTTTGCACACCATCTCCTCTTTACCTTTGACTTCATATCCTTCTGGCTGCTGCATATATAGCTCCTCCTCCAAATCACCATGGAGAAATGCAGTCTTTACATCTAACTGTTCTAAGTGCAAGTCTTCTACTGCCACTATTCCAAGAATAGTTCTAATAGAAGTCATTTTACTATAGGAGAAATGATCTCATCAAAATCTATACCTTTTTTTCGTGTAAACCCCTTGACCACCAATTTGGGCCTTATATCTTTTCTTTCCTCCTTCTTCATCTTTAACTCTGTACACCCACTTTTTCTGCAATGCTCTTTTACCTTCCGATAGATTCACCAAATCCCAAGTTTGGTTCTCCATGAGAGACTTATGCTCCTCATCCATGGCTTGCTCCCACTTACCGGCATCTATCTCGCATTGCTTCATCAAAGCTCTCTGGATCTCCACTATTAGTGAGTAATAAATAATAAAGAGAAGGAGAAAAACGTTCAGGTTCTTTTCTTACCCTAGAAGACCTCCTCGCTGTAGGAGTTTGGGGTTCCTGTTGAGTTGGTTCCTAAACTGATTCATGGGTCACTGTCCCATCCAGAAGATCCTCTACCACTACATATTCTTTCTTGGATTCTTCCCTATTTTCCTACAATTATTGCTTATACATGACTTTCTCATTAAAGACCACATCCCTAGACTGAATGATTTTCTTTTCCTTAATACTCCAACATTTAAATCCAAATTCATCACCACCATAACCAATAAAAGTGCATTTTTTGATTTAGCCTCTAGCTTGGTCCTATCTATGATGCCCCGTTTAGCGATTACCCGGTTCTTATCGCAGTGACCCTTTTTGTTGAGCGTCGAACAATTGTGTGTAATTTTGTTGTCTTAGAGCATGTCTCAGTGATGTTTTAGCACCTTCCCTCTCCATCTTGCCCTCTCAAGTCATTATCGACACCTCTGTATGTGGACCATGTAATGTCTTGTACGTTTAACCAATTAACGGAGGACCTTGTTGTCGCATTATTAAGCTTGATCGTTGGTCGTTATTCATGTAAATAGTAATTATATATATAATATATTAAGATAATGATGATAATAATGATATTTTTAATTTAAATTGTCGATCGACCTTCATTTTATTAAACTATTACTTTACCTTATTGTCGATTATCATCGATATTTTTATAGTAATTGTCTTCTATTATTATTGTCGATCTTGGCTGTCCGTCATTATTATGATAAATTATAATTATTATTTTTTTAGTGATAAGTTTTATTAAAATAAAATAAAATAATAAAATAAATTAATGATAATAATGATATTATTAGGTTATGTGCTGATTGGCCATTATTTCATATTATTATTATTATATTTCATTGTCATTTGTAATCGTTATTAACATTAATTATCTCTATGTCATGTTGTTGTGTCATTCTGGTTGCTCCCATAGGCCAAACTTCATTCCGCATCGAAGAAGGGCTCACCACGTCATGGTGCCATGGACGGTCGTTGATCCGTGTTCAATTTTGAATGACAACCCCTTGCCTTCTTCCCTGGGACGATTAGGCCTGTTCGCATGTTGTTTTAATCGTTGTGAGTAATGGAGAATTTAATTCTTACTTCCTCTAGCTTGCTCATGTGTATGCAATTTGATCTTCTCGGGTTGGCTAGTTCCACATTATTCTTATAGATAGCATAATTGGGGGGTAAAAGCAATCAAGTAACGTTTAATTTTAGCATAGGGCAGAATTTAATACTTCCCATAGCATGTTTTTTATGCTTAAACCGTGGGTTCTTAGAAATCTGTTCCCTCTTGTTATTACATTTTTTTGTAAGGCTTGTTCCTTCACACATTTTGGACAGATGGAAGGTGGAGGTATTTATGACCTTGTCTTGTGTAGTTAATGTGTTCTTACCAACTGAATGAAGAAAACAATTATCTACTCTTCCTCTTATCCTTATGCGCCATTTTCTTCCCTTGCTTCACGTTGATTAAACTTGTTTTGCTCGCTGACGGTTGGTGGAGAATTATGGTTTCCATTTAATTTTTCTTCAATGCGTTTAGGTAGTCTTGCTGGCACGTTTTCTTGGTGGGAGGATTTTGGGAATGAAACCGCTATTTTCTTTTGCTGGCCGACCACTCTCAAACAGGTGAATTGTGGAATCTGCCTTGTTTTTTGTTCTAATCTGTTCCTTCCTTGCCTCTGGCCACGTGAGTTTGGGAGGATGTTGTTGGGGATTTTGAAACCATTGGAGCTCAGCACCCAGTGCAGTTCACGGGGTTAGACAACCACATTTTTCTCCTTTCCTTTCCTCCTGGCTGTGTCGTCAAAAGGGGAGCTGGAGTGGTGTTTTTCAAAGCTAAAAGAAGTGGATCAGTGGGACGTGTGGCTTATGTAGTCCCTACTGGACGTGTTGCTGGTGGATGCGTTTAAAATAGGCATGATAAGCCCTAACCCTCTCTCTTAATGGTTTATCCCCTTTAGCATTTGGGTAAATCAATCTCTGCAATTTTTGTTTGAATTCTGCAGATGGGGGTTTTGAATGCCTTATAATCATATTTTCTTGAACTATCATAACTCATTCATGTTAAATCTTTATGAATTTTTTTAGAATATAAATTGCTTCTTCTATTTTATGAAGTTTGGGCATGCGTGTGCCTTTGTTTGTAGTAGTTTTTTTTTTTGTGTGTGTGTGTATATATATATATATATATATATATATATTTATACTGAGTGCATTGCCATTTTTGGGTAATCTTGA
The DNA here is from genome assembly GCA_018340775.1 of Taxus wallichiana var. yunnanensis. Taxonomy (NCBI): domain Eukaryota; kingdom Viridiplantae; phylum Streptophyta; class Pinopsida; order Cupressales; family Taxaceae; genus Taxus; species Taxus wallichiana. The sequence goes on along the minus strand of CM031240.1, from coordinate 670,746,823 downwards.
GTACAGTATATATTTATCCTTCTAAATCAAACTGGGCAAACGAACGATAAGATTTATTTTGATGATTTTATTGTACCTGCAAGTTGGAATATCACGGGCTTCCGTATTTAAATATGTGCTTGGGATTTTCTAATCTATTGGTGGCCCTATTTTTATTCTAATATTTAATAAAATTAGAATAAAATAATCCGCCTTATGGGTTTTTGGGTATGGTTAGGTGCGGGATGATTCAAATGAGTTTATACTTGTTTGGGATTTAATCGTATAGATCCCAGTGAAATATTGAGGGCGCGGGTCAGCGTGTCAATGTTTGCTACATCATTGGTTTTTGCTTTATGACTATCTTCATGAAAACAAGGGTTCCCATGGAGGTCCCTTGGTTAGCGGAGTTGAATTTGTTCATACCCATTTAGGGGTCGACTTGGTATTCTAATTCAAACCTACAACACATGTATGGGAAGTCTCATATTTGTGTGGCCATGTAAGAGTTTATACAAATTGGCATACTAATCTTGTGTAAGGCAGAAAACTAGTAACTCTCTTACCAGGCCCTCTGTTATTATTATTACTATGAGCTTATTTTAGCTGAGAATGCTCCTGAAGCATGTGTTAATGGGGTTTTTGTAACCCTTTCGAATATGGTAAGCACTCAAGATGTTAGCTTGTGTGGATAATTATATGGCTTAAGTTTGAGGCACTACTTGGATCTTCGAATCAGTTAAAGAAATATTGGATACATCAAACTCTCATGAATGTGTACATTCTTCAAGTTTGATTGACATGTGATGGCCCTCAAGTATATGAATTCAGGTAGTGTTTGAAATATGAAATTATAAATTTATCCTATACTTTGACTTCAAAGCTTGTTGAAATACTTTTGGTAGGAAAACAGATGAATAGGGAAGTTAAGAGAACTACCCTAAAATGGATTCATACACAGCCTTAAGTAAAGGTGACAACTACCATAATGGGACTGTGCATACCATGTATGACAACAAGGATATAAGTCGACCTGAAATTATTTAACTTCATTATATAGAATAATAATTAATACCCATAAATTGAGATATGCAAGTGGAGGTTGAATTATATAACATGTTATATTATGTTATCAGGTAACCCGTAAGGATAAATATGTTTTTTTAAATACTTGGTTAACGAGTGGAATATTTTCTAGCATTTACGATGATTATTATGTTAACAAAAAAAATGGATACTTGCATCTCATTAGGAGTTGAGATAATGTTGATACTTGTTTTTATAGCGGCTTGGACCACGCTTACATATCTTAGCTAGTCAAATGTATCTTTGACATATTAGCAAAATATGACAGTATTGTTGATCGTAACTCATTCCTATGAGTTGGACTCTTATACTAATAGAAACATATAAAGACATGGTAATAAGCAACCAAAAGGATATTTAAATAATATATGAATTTTCTGATTGGTGGAATCTTTGTTAACATAAGTATATTCTTAAAATTGTGGGATAAATATCAAAATTATACTTACATATCATTGATTATCTTTAAAGGTTTGATACTTGGGTAATATCGATGAATAATATAAGATTGATACTTGTATTTATTATAGAAACTTAATGTCGTTGGTGCTTATTTTTAATTGAAAGATAATATTATTGGATACTTATATATGAGAAGTAGATTGAAGGTATTAAGTGAGCGTTATTATTATTACTGTAATTTAATTACGATTAAATGTAAGGTTAAGGTTGTACATCTAGCCACTTGGAATTTTGTTCTTATGTAAGAAGATCTTAGGGAAGTGCACAATAATGGGTATGAGATGTATTATCATGAGATGTGCAGTTAAGATTTGAATACATGTTAGAAATTTTTGATAGGGATTATTGCAACCTTTCATTTATGTAAATGCTAGATGGCATAAATTGTTAGGTGAGGATTATATCTTATCATGCTCAGTTCTAGCGAATTGACTCTAGTTAATATTTGTGCAGATGGATTATGCGAGTAGATTAAAGGAAAAGAGTGTAAAAGTTTCATCAGTTCAAATTATGAAGTTCCTTGTAAAAATGTTCAATGTGTTGTAAATTTTGTAACATTGCTTGCAAAGGAGTTTATAAGATCTCTTGCCTGGGATTGATCGAAATTACGTGATGAAGTTGTTTTGTCCTTTTGTAGTTTGAGCTGGTAACTCATCTTAGTGAGAAATGATATTCAATCTTTACATTGGCATAAGTATTGTAAAACCTTGATCTTGAGAATAAAGTGTTAAGTTTAACCTTTCTAAGACTTTGTATTGATGTGTTATATGTAAATTAAAATGGGGTGGTTAATCCTTATAGAAGTTACCTAAAAGTTATATTCAAATAAATTTATTGTAGAGGTGATCTACTTGAGAACAAACAATTCCTTAAGTAATCAAAGGCGAGACTATCATTGCAAAGTGAAATTATATAACTTGATATCCCTAGCTAAACTAGTGAACACTACCCCTTTTTGGTGAACTCTTAAACAAGCTTAAGGGAAAAAAATGGTTAGTTTCTGGAAGATAATAAGATTTAACAAGTAGGAGAAGAAAATTTAGAAACCACTCAATTTATCTCTCAGCCTTTTGGAAAGTAAATAGTTTCCTTTTGTAAAGCTCTTTCAGTGAAGCCTAAGTAAAATCGTTAATAATTATGGATAAAACCTCAAGCTCCAATTAAATCTTGGTAATAACTAATGACGTCTTAAGGAGGAATTCAACTTGACCTTCTTCTCTTAACTTTTTCCCAAGGTGCTTTGTAATTTCCTCTTAATTATGTTGAACATGAATCCATGTTGTAACAAGGTTATGAGCGAATTTTAGTAACGTAAGTATGGATAGATGGCCTTGTGGAATTAAATTATCTCCTTTATTAAATAATGGAATTAAACAATTAATTGTCGTAAAGGAGAAGACTTTAAGTGAACTACTCTGCAATGTATAAGAAAATAATTCAGTTTGGTAAGATGAATTGTGTGAATCATATCTTGAATCTCTCTGAAAACATAAGTTAAGAGTAAAAGGGTGTTTTATCAAAATAAATAACCTTCAATAATTTCTTACTGTGGCTTGCCCTAGCTGTAAGAGTATCATGTGGTTGGACTGCTATGTTGTCCTGTCAAAAAGAAAAGTATATTGTCCTTGATGGGTGTGAACGTTTCCATGCTGCCCTTGTGGTCATCCTCGTATCTAGTGGTTCACAGAGTTAGATGTAACCTTGGTGACGACATGTTGTGTCATGTTATGTGTCCAGCAAGCCAAAAAAATTATCTTGTGTTTTCCTATGTAGTCTTGTGTGCTCTGTTTTTGTGGGTGTTACACTATCATCCTTGTCAATATGAACAAACACCTCACATCCAAAGAATCTAAGAAATGAGTAATCGAATTTCTTACCATACCAAGCCTCCTCGGGTATGCCTCTATCCAAGGCACTTGAGGGTCCTCTCTTTATTAAGTACACAGTGTGCTCACCGCTTCGCTCGCCCAAAAATATAGAGGCAGTCCTGCATGTATCCTCATGCTCCTAGCACATTCCATTATTGTTCTGTTCATCCTTTTTGACACCCCATTCTACCGTGGGGTTCTGAACCAAATCTTTTGCCTGCAGATTCCATTTTTATAACAATAATCATCAAATTCATTGCTATAAGTCCCCTCCATTATTTGACTTGAGACATTTTAATGTAAGACCTATTTCATTCTCTACCAAGGCTTTCCATTTAACAAAAATATCAAATACATCGATTTGTTTCTAATACAATAAACCCAAAATTTCCTTGTTGCATCATCAATAAAAGTAACATAATAACTTGAACCCCAAGAGATGATACGAGTGGCCCCCACACACCGAATGTACCAACTCTAACTTACTCTCTTTCGTCGTAGGTCCAACTTTGAGAAACCTTACTCACTTTTGTTTCCCATATATGCAGTTCTCACGAAATCCAAACATGTTTATGCATATCTAGGAAAATCTTCTTTATGATGTCCATGCCCTTATGGCTCATATGACCAAGCCTATAGTGCCATATTGTTGTATCTCGCATCTCGAAAACACAAGATTACAATCATTAGTACTATCGGTGGATAAATATAAGGTTCCAACCTTCTTACCTCTTGCCAACATAAGAGCACCCTTGGTAACCTTCCAAGAGTTAGCTGTAAATATCACAGTACAACCATCACTTCCCAATTGCCGCCGATATCAAATTTCTCCTTAATGTAGGCACATGTCTGACATCCTTCAATAGCCATGTATTCCCATTCTACATCTTAACTTGAATAGAACCTTTTCCAACTATACTGCAAGGCTCATCATCACCAAGAAAAACATGCCCAAAATCCCCTTGAACATAATCAACAAAATAATGCCTATGTGGAGTAGCATGAAAAGAAGCCCCTGAATCTAAAACCCAAGATTTAGTAATATTATGCAAAGAAAGAATCAAAGCATCCTGGCATACATTACCCGATGCCACATTTTCCTCCTTGTTTTCTTCCTGTTGTTTCTTCTTGTCTCAAAGCAGTCCTTCTTTACATGCCCAGACTTTCCACAGTTCCAACATACAATCTTGCTCTTGGATTTTGACCTTGCCCAATCTTTTGATTTTCTACGAGTTTCCTCTATTCTTCTATCTCCTTCTAGTTTCCACTATCAAAGCATTCCATAAAGTAGAAAATTCCCTGGAGATTTTTCTTTACATTTCCTTGCTTAGAATCACCCCTATAACATCCTCAAACTTTAACTTTGAGTTAGCTAGAACTGAGTTGCTTACCGCCATTACTAGGCTATTCCAACTTTCGGAGTAAAGAGCATGAGAATTGATAAAGCCCTAACTTCTTCATCAAATTATATTGTAACCAAAGCTAGCATATTCACAACCGTATTGAAATCATTTAAATGATATTCTACTAAACTATTCTCAGACATCTTCATATTAAACAACTTTTTCATTAAAAATATCTTGTTAGAGGCAAAGGGTTTTTCATACAACTTCCCTAATGCATCCATTAGATCTTTTGTAGTCTTTTGCTTTGAAACATTAAATAATACTGAAGATGCAAGACACAAATGCCAGATCGTTCCAAGTGCCTTCGATCCAACAAATCACATTCCGCATATTTCATACTCGAGGGTTTGTTCACCTTCTCAAATAGTGAAGTATAAAGATCCTTTTCATAAAGGTAATTTTCCATCTGCATCTTCCAAAGACTGAAATTTTTCCCGTTGAATTTATCAACCCTAGATCTTCCATCATCTGCCATAGCTCCCACTCAAGATAAAACTTTCCCTGTGATTCAAAACTTCAGCAAACCAAAACCAGAGCTCTGATACCAATTGTTAGGAAATAAGAGATAAAATATGCGGAATAATCCCTTACAGAATCACAACAATAGAAACTAATATGTAGAAAATATTACAGATCTCAAATAAAAGTGCAGAATAAATAACACAACACAGAGAGATAGTATTTAACATGGTTCACCCAATTTGGGCTACGTCCACCAAGAATCACTTGCTCAGATTTTATTACAAGCCTCCACTCTCTCAATACAATATCTAGATCCATTTGGAGCTATGCTCAACAAACTCTACAGAATTCACACCCGAATTCAAAGCACATATGTAATGCATTTGCTTGTATATGTATCATATGCTTAAGACCATATAAATAGACAATTGCTTAAGTAGTTTGATACAAAATCGTGGGTATCAAAACCATGGGCAAAAAACGTGGGTATCAAAACCATGGGCAAAAACCATGGGTATCAAAAAAATGGGTACCAAAAAACCATGGGCCCAAAAACAGCCCATAACGGTTACCCATTACCCATGGGTTAATAAACCACCCTTGAAAATTTACTTCAGGGGCTTTGCCCCCGAACCCCCTTGACCCGCTCACTAGCGAGCGAGACCATCGTAAAAATACCCGAGTGTAACACATAGAAGGTGTACCACACTCTAACATGAAAATAGGCTCCACAAACATAACAATTTCCTTCATCACCATGTCCATGTTGCATTCCATTTCTTTCTTTACCAAGTCCTCGATGATCTTTTCTACTTCTTTCTCCATGGTCTCGTCTACCTATTCCTTTATGAGGCTTGGGATCCTTTGTTCTTTTGTAACTTCTTGGTTTACCCCTCTATCATGAGCATCCTCCTTTTCCTTGTCATTCTCCCTCCTGACAAAGATGTACTCATTTTCTTCTTCCTCTCCTTCCTCCTCTCGAGTCATGTAATTTGAATATGGGAGGGCCTTGAATTGCCTCAAGTTCATCATTATCATCATCATCTCTTTCACCTCTATAGGCCTCCAAGATCTCTGTATCCTCTGATTCATCCTCCTGTGTCACCTTACGCTTCTTCCCGGGGAGATTCTACCTTATCTTCCTCCTCCTCTGGTGACTTCTCTTGGGTGATGGGTTCTTTGTGCTCTGGTACTTCTTCTTTTGGAGTATTTACTTTCACTAGGGAATTATTTCTCTGTGTATAAGTACTAGGCTTAGCACTTGTCTCCAGCGTGCTTACTACTTGTGTAGTCTGAACACTTGGTGCTTTTTGTACCTCTTCTCTTTCCCTCTTCCTAGGCATGGCCTTCTTCCTTCCTATGGGGTCTTCAAGGATGGAGATGTCATTCTCCAAGTAAGCACATTTCTCAAACTTTGGCCTTATACAAAGGTATATCCTTGTTGCATCCCTTCCAGTGATTGGAAATGTTACAGGATTCATCATTTGTATCTCATGGGAGACATATCTTTCCACGTATGCATGATTCTTGGGGTAGACTAGCTTCCGGCACAACTCACAGTGGTCTACATCTACCTCACTAAGGTCGAACCTTAGCCTTTTGGCCTCCTTGAACTGGTTAACTCTAGCTTGGAAGTATAACGTGGTGAAGGAGAAGGGTAGTTTGCACCACGGACTCATGTTTTCATCTATCAACCTAAATCTGCCAATGCAGAAGTGTTGATACACTGTGAATTCTACCTCTCCATTCATGAGTGCAGGTAACTGCTCTAGAATCCTCCATTCCACCCCAAATGCATCCCTCATGCACTTGTACCACTTCTCTAAGCATGCCTTATGAGTTGTTGTCATGGTATCACAAGTATATTTTGTGAACCACTTCTCCAGAGACAATTCTTCTTCTAGGTACTCCCAAACAAACCTTTTCGGCCCATCGGGCACTCCGATCTTTGAGAAAAAAATTGTGAGGAGGACATTTCCAAATAGTATCTTCTCGCCCTCTTGCATGCGCTGCTAATGATTTCATCCACAATGAAAGCGAGACAAGTTGTAGATGGTCCCCAGATATTTTTGACATACGTTCAGCCATGCCTTGTTCACTTGAGTCCATCTTTCTTGATCATTAAGCTTGATTACCAAGCACACGGCCATCCTCATCATGGGGTTTGGAATCTCTAATTGATGTCAAAGTATCATGATCCTTTCTTGTAGTCATACGCGGCTATTGTTTCCTTGATGGCCTCCTTATCACTTAGGTCATCATCAATGTTATCCCCCTCACAGATAAGGCTTGTGAACTTGGAAATCAACTAGGGAGTTATGCACATCTTGTGCCCTGCAAAATAAAAATGGTCTTCATGAATGCGCGACATCAGCCACTGATAGAGGCGCTTAGGTTTTCTGAAGTAGGGTAATTCATAAAGTTGCAGTAACCCTACCTTCTCCAATTTAACTTTTACTTCATCGTTGTATATGGGTATACCCTCCAATGTCCTCTTGTTTGTTTGGTGAACCAAATCCAAAGCCATTTCTTTCTCTGTCGTGTTTAGTCGAATGATTATAGTTTCTCGAGTCATTTTCCACAAATGGGACTCCCATTCTTTTCCTAGTAATACCCCATCCGAGTATTGCATCTCTGCATACCACTCTTCATTTGTGCTTTGCGACGATAACCATTTTCTTCCCCTTGCCCTTCTACCTTTTAGGTGAGATGGTGTCTTTATTTGGTGCCATTATTCTATTTAGGTTACACTTCAAACGTCTTCTCCTTGCTCTGCTCTACCACTCTATCCAACCCCAAGACTCAATCTTGCGAAGAAACCCTCCTAACACCATGCCCTAGCCGTCAAACCCTAACTGGAACAATTCTTCCACAAGATGATGCTTCTCAACAACTTCCTCCACGCCCGTGTACTCCTTTCCTACTAGTTTGCAAATCTACTCTAGTCACGCCTCTTAGATTTCTTAGATTCTTCTTCGCATAGATCACTTTTGGATGCCCTAGTTCACGAGAGCTATTTTCACTTCATAAATGCAAGGTAAAATAATGAAGTGCCGACTTCTTATTTATAGCTTTTTTTCTTTCCAGCATTAAATGCTATTTTACCTACCACTTTACTTTACAATAAATGTGGATTTTTTTCCACCAAGCCGGCCTTATTCACCCAATCTTGTGTGAAAAATTCTACAACCTTCTAGCACACAAACAATCCATCTGACAGAAGACTCTTACGCATGTTTGTCAAGCGCCGAAGGCACTTCTTCTATCCTTCACCTGATTTTTACTCTCACCTACCTCGTGTTGTTCTATGCTTCTTCCTCCTTTGTACATGGTTTCTCTGAAGTCTTATCCACGAAACTAACTTTTTCATCCACCTCTTCTTCCATGCGCTTCCTTCATCCTTGTGTGCTTTGTATCCATCAACCAAGCCATTCACCACAACTTCTAATGCCGTTCAACTTGTATTACGGGCCTATACTTTACATCACTCCACCCCACACTAAAAAAATGTGTAGTCCTCTATGCATGCACAACCTTCAAAAAGTAATGTGGTTACCGATGCCCAAGGTGCAAAAACAAACAACAGAACAAATGACAAGAAAGGGAAACACAAGAAAGGAAATTACATAAAGGGAAATTCTAAACTAACTGGCAATATTGCCTTATTACAAACACCAAGAAGACTTATTTATAGTAGGGCTTCAGCCTACTCCCATTGAAATGGCTTGAAATCTCGTCCCATCCAACGCTCTCAACTGGCATGCACCTGAATCAAGGATGTCCGAGATGATATAGGGCCCCAACCAATGGACTTTCAACTTCCCAGGATGGTGTAGAAACTTGGAATCATATAACAATACCATCTTCCCAACCTCAAATTGTTTATTTTTTATGTGGTGATCATGCCATGCTTTTGTTTATCCTTTTCATCCTTTTGACTCCACCTGGCCAATGATTGTCTCTCATCCAATTTCATCAATTTTTCAATCCTTTCCTCTAGCACTTGTTTGTCGGCCAATCCTCCTACACACGCTATACACAAAGAAGGTAACATGAATTCAATAGGTAGGATCAGTCTCCACACCAAACACCAATTGAAATGGTGTGGCTTTATTCAACCTCTTGTAGGTTGTCTTATACGCCCATAGAACTGTTGATACTTTTTCATCCCAATCTTGTCTACCAACATCACAAATTTTGGTTAGGGTATGACTCAATATTTTATTAAATGCCTCATGCAGTCCATTTTCTTGTGGATGGTAAGGGGTAGTCTTATGATGAGCCACCATGAACTCTGCTAATAGAATCTGACGGTCTCATTGAGGAAATGCATACCCCTATCACTAGTTAAGCTCAATGGGCATCCATACCTTGTAATAATATTTTCCCATAGAAACCTAACTACTGTAGCCCTTTATACAATCCTTGGTAGGTGTTGCTTTTGCCCATCTTGTCAAATAATATGTGCAAGTGATTATATAACGTGATCTCGTCCTACACGTGGCTGGAAAAATGGGGCCTAAAAATATATGGCCCACTTTTCAAATGGCTTTGTACTTGGAATAGGGCATAAAGGTATTTCATCCTCTTCAACATGTTTTCCAAGGCACTAACAATGATCACATGCCTTACAATACTCTTTATAATATTGATATAGGGTCTCCCACCATAACCCAGCTTGAAATATCTTATGTGCAGTGGCGTCCCTGCATAGTGTCACACTGTGCTTCCTCCATATGCGCATCCTCCATAATAGCTAGGCACTCATGTTCTAGTACGCACTAGCACAAAACTTCATTGTGTCCCAACTTGTAAAAATCACCACTAACCAGCATGTAGGGTGTGCGATGCGTATGGCTAACTACTTCCTCTCTAATGCTTTCATCCCTTCTGGCACCACACCCATTTTGAGAAACACCATAATATCCTCTAAGTCTGAGGGTGCGCACCATAACCTAAACAGTTACATGTCTGGCATGGTATCCTCAATGCTTTGTGCATCCTCTCTTGAGTCAATTCTAGACAAGTGATCGGGTCCAGAATTACTCTTTCTGGCTTGACAACCACTATGAACTCAAATTCTTGGAATAACAGACCCATCGACATATGCGCCCTTACAAAATGGGCTTGTTTACCAAGTATTTTAATGCCATGTGGTCCGTGTAGAATACAAATGGTGTTTCTAGTAGATATTTCTTGAATTTGTGTAGCGCATAGATCATGGATAGTGCTTTGCGCTTGGTAGTGGTGTAATTTTGTTCCTGATGTTAACTTTCTACTTGTAAAACACAAGGGATGGTCAATAATCCCTTCACCAGGTTGTGTCTAGTACCACTCCAATGGATGTACCAGAGGCATCCACATGAACATGGAAAGGCTTATCCCAAACATGGAAACGTAGTATGGGTGCCATGATAAGCCTATCCTTCAAAGTATTGAATGCCTTACATTGCGTCTCTCCCAATGAAAATAACTCTTGTGTAAATAATTCCTCTAAGGGCACAGTGATCTTGGCATATCCCCTGATGAAATTCCTATAGTAACATCTATGCCCAAGGAATTCATGCACGATGCTTTGGCTAGTAGGTTCCCCTAAACCCACAATGACTGGAAACCTTGGCGGGATCTACTAGTAAGCCTTCCTTACATATGATATGCCCCAATAAGGTTCTAAATGGGGTAGAAAAGACACACTTCTTGATGTTGAGGGATATCCTCAACTGTTGACACCTTTCAAACATTAGTCTTAAGTTATCACAATGGTCTTTGAATAGACCATACACAGTCCTAATCATCCAAATAGACCTAAAGAAATTTATGGATGAAGTCTTGAAAGGCTTGTACCACAATACATGAGAACACAATAGGCGCATTCTTAAACCCAAAATGCATGACTGTATAGGAAAAAAATCCCCATTCAATGAATTTTTTTATCTTTCTCTAGTATTCCTTTGCAATCCTCACCTGGTGGTACCCTGAGAACCCATCCATGAAGGAGTAGACTTCACGCCTGGCCACTCCTTCTAATATTTCTTCAGTAAATAGGGTTGGGAAGGGATCAATGACACATACTTCATTCATGTCTTTATAGTCAACACAGATCCTGATCCTCCCATCCTTTTTATGTTGATGACCATTGGGATTATCCATTCTGACTCTTCAATAACCTCAATGATACTGATGCTATCATTTTTTCTATCTCCTCCTTGACCCTACACGTAAATTTGGGTTCATCGATATGGCCTCTTTTATATTGGGTGCGCACCTTCCTTCAATTTTATCCTCATCTCCCCAAGGAATGGTGGATGCCTTTGAGTTCATGATACCCACAAGGGAATAAATCCTAGAACTTGCGCAACAGATCAATGATCTTTGAGACCTCCTTCTCGACCAATAGTCTCCAATGATAGCTTCCTTGGGTTCTTCTTCTGACCCAATGTTAACCTTCTTCATTTTTAGGGGCTCATGGTAGTGCGCATCCTTTCATCAATGCTATCTATAACATCACACATACCTATAGAGTGGTTAACATCTAGACTTTCCATTTCCTCTCCATCTATGACATAAACCATATTTCCTTTTTCCTTTCTTATGCATGTGCACTCAAACTGCATCTCCTCTGACTCATCCTCATTGAAGTGTGCCTCTAAACTAGGCTCACCTAGAAATCTAGTAGCTGTCTTCTGCTATGGAACTATCCCCCATCATAAGGCACTTGATCACTTGCAATGCCTTATCCACTGATGGCTTTGTGCTCTGATATTCAAAATATTGGATGAGATCAGTTGTAATCTCCTGCCAATTTCCCATCGGTGAACATGTTTTTGAGTGGATATACCATGCACGTGCACAACCTTGTAGTGTGGAATATAGCTTATGCACCCATAATGATGGTGGTAAGGCCTCTGCGCTCCTATCCAAGCCTTCTCACATGCTTGGATATGAAATGAAGCGGTCTCTTTACCATGGTAGTCTTGTATGACCGTGGGTGCATTACTCCTGGAAAACCTTACAGAAAATGCAATTATTACCTCACGTGCCACTCAAGAGGTTCACTCGATGTGTAGCCCACAGTGCATGCACCGCAGTTTCCGAGTAGGTTATAACTGAGCATCCCTCTTTTCTTGTTTTCCTTTTTCCACTGAGCTTCCATGTCTCCTAAGAAAATTTCAGGGTATGCCCCTCCATAGTAACTTGGAAACTTATTTCCTCCTAGGCACTTGAGTGAGCGTGCCTTGGTCACTCTTGTTACATACCCCCTCAATTGTCACCCAATTAACTCATAGGTCCTGTATGCCCTAATTGTCACACACCATGCTTGTTGTATCACTCATAGACTGAAAATCCTCAAATTGGATAACTCCTTTTATAGGGTGAATTATCTCGGGTCTCGATGGAGCACACATAAATTCTATCGAGGACCTCTTCTCCCAAAGGTTCAATGTAAGGTGTTGAATTCCCATCCGTCAAAGGGATGATGACCCATTCTTCCTTGTTTGATATATCCTTTGTTGAACCTTAGGTCAACATTGTTCTTATAGCACCATGGTCACCCAAGAAATGCTAGAAAATTGTCTACCTCAATAAGCGCCAAGACTTGGAAGTCCCTAGTAAAATTTTCCCCCTAAATGGTGATCACTGCATCCTTTAATACTCCAATGGGCATTGCCTTAGTTTTTTTTCCATATACAACACATTCAAAGATGGCTGTAATGGGCCTTCCCATTTGATGTTAGGCATCTAATGTAAGAACATTGACCTCTACTCCCATGTCAATCAATATGTTACTCAGCTGACCAACCATCCACAACTACATTCAGTGTGATCTCTTTGTCATAGTCAAGGCTATGGGGAGGGAGGTTTGTATGCAACACCTACCTTTCACACTCTCTCTGCGGCAATGGTACCTTCTCCTCGTAGCCATTCTCCTAGCAAGGGAATAATATTCTCTTGCCTTAACATTTTACACACTTCCTTGACCTCATCTAGGTCCTTCTGCATGGAGCCTCAACATTCCTCCTTTACTCCTGCTTCCTAGAATGCTCCTTTAGACACTAGATTTCTCCCTCTAAACTCCGAATGACATCCATTATCTCTTGATATACTTCCTTCTGATGGGTAGGGTCCAGATACTTCCCATGCACCACTTCTTCTCTTAAGACTAGAGTCCTTTTCCTTGGTACCTCCTTGGTGCGTGCAACCTCTACTCATGTTGTCAAAAAGGTTCTAACCATGACTTATGCGCCATGCCACTCTAGGCATCCACTGTGTGTCGGCCTTATTTATACTCACCATCCAGTGCCCTTGTCCTTCCGGTTGCTGCTGGCTCATGTGCTCAAACAACTCAGGGAACTCCTCATACTTATGCTTCTTCCCACACCATGAGCACTATAATAAATCTAGAGACACTGCACTGTAATGTTTTGTAGATCCACAATTATAGCAGGTTCCTCATGGGAACTCTTCTCCCCCTCCTCTGTGGTTATTGTGACCATAAAATCCTCTACAAAACCTCTCCCCATGCCCCTCCATCCACACATCCTTCATAATGGAGATCATCCTCCTTGGAACTACTTGGAAAGGATGGTCTGGCACACACCATGATCAATGGCCTCATGGATTTGGTCAATAAGCCTACAATCCTTAGTATCATGGGTTGTAGAGGTGTAGATCTTGCAGTAGCAAGACACATTCTTCCAAATTGCACACTACAACAAGGGACATCTACTCGCATCATGGTCCCCATGAAAAATTTCACAATCTACTACTATGGCACGTATTGACTTCCGGGGAAACTATCCTTGGCATGCCCTCTACTTCACAATCTATGCACCAAAGACCACTATGAGTCTCATGTGTGAGTTTGTAGACAACTTCTCTAATTGCTTGGCCATTACAGTGATTTGAGCCTCCAAAAAGGGGCTTACACCAGTATCAACACTCCCAACTGCTTTCATGCATGTAAGGAAACCTCTAAGCCTCGCGCGGGTCAGTGAATGTTTTATGTGACAATTCCCTCCTAAATGGAGTGATCAACCCTCCAAAAAACCATTGAGCATGTTGTGAAGGGTGAATGTCATATGACAAGTTTTGACAGGAGAGTTTTAAACCATGCATCATACTCCCACACACTCTCTGTCATTCCTTGTTGGATCTCCTTCAAAGCATTGATGCTCTTCTGCTCAAACTTTGGTATATGGAACTCTGCTAGGAAGGAATTCTTCAATGTGGTGTAGTCTACCACTATATGATAGGGGTCATACTTCCTATACTAGATATGCGTGCACCCTTGTAATATTTTTGTAAATGACTTGCCTTCCGCTCCGAGTCGGGTATCCCCTTCACGCGCATAGTAATTCACACTTGTGCATGTGTTCTGCAACATCCTCTATACCTTGGTAATTTGGAAAGTGTAAAGACATCTCAAAGAACACCTGAGGAGGTGGCTAAGGCCCCTATCCTCCTAATCTATATCCTTGGTTCCCTCCGGTGTTTCCTCCTCCTCCACTAGATCCACTTTGGATCCCAGGTCTAGGCCTCCAGATCCACTAGTTCCACCTCCAGATCCTCCTGTATAGTCGGAAATGGGCCTGAAGTGGTCACACCTAGTGTCCCCAATGTTCCACTAAACTATGTGCCAATGGTCTACAAGATTGCTCCACTCCTAGAAGTTATCCCACACCACTCCTAGATGCATTTCCCAAACCTTGCGTACTTGCACTTTTCCCAAAAATTCCTCCAAACACCGGAATGGTATGTGCAGCCATGGATGTTCCAAATGAAAAATTATATCTCTTGGGTGCACCGATCGGTCACTCCCACCGATACCAACTAGGTTATCAATACTTCTCCCTTGATTTGGAAAACCAAGCGCTAAGGGTTGGGTCTAGGTGGGTTTAGATGCATGTTGATGGCTCTTCTTTCTCCATGCAACGAATCTCTCATCAGAAGCTGAATGGGCCTCTCTCTCATGCTTGCAAGATGGGGTATCACAAATTTCTCAGGCTCCACATCCTCCATGTGAACTTCAACACCCTCTAACAACATTTTCCTCCATAGATCCATCACACTTGTAACCTCGCATTGTCTAGTCATCTCCCTTTCACGAGCTTCACTATACTTGAGTTGTCTCTCCTCCCTTTCCTTTTCAATTATAATGTTTTCCATCTTCCTCCACCATAGATTCCTCTCCCATCACTTAGATTAGCTTAGTTAGCCATGGGAATGCTTCTAAACTCAAAGTAATGACCAAGATCTTCATAGCCAGAGGAATAACACTCAAAAATGATCCTCTAGGCTCCCTCAGAAACTCAAACTCAACAACTTCTGGGCAAGAATACGTCAAAATGGAATATTCTAAAGTGTAACTAGCCAACACTCCCTTCCACTAATGATCAATAGCATGCATCCAAGTCAGATCTACATCCTGCAGCCTCTGATAGTCATCTTGGGTCCATACATGCGATATATAGTACCACTTGATCTGATGCATATATGAAAACATTCATATAGCTCTACTGAAACAACAAAATAATGTCTCATATACTCATGGTATAGGTTCTCTTCTACCCATATATGTGTATTGAACTCAGGTCCAATGTTGAATCTTTGAGAAAACTCATCCTCCATGCTCTTGAACCATGTTTCAACACTTTCTAAAGTCAGGCGCTCTGTCATTACACATCATAAGGAAAAGATGCATTCCATTTCTCACAACAAATTCAAAAAGAGGTCCTAGCAATGGAACCAAGATGTAGTCATTTTTATGCCTTTCAAAGAATAAGGAAATCCCATGCGCATCGACCTATCACCCAGTGGGTGCTGGGCACTCACCGAGGCACATGCGTGGTGTCG
This sequence comes from Taxus wallichiana var. yunnanensis, assembly GCA_018340775.1. Classification (NCBI taxonomy): domain Eukaryota; kingdom Viridiplantae; phylum Streptophyta; class Pinopsida; order Cupressales; family Taxaceae; genus Taxus; species Taxus wallichiana. The sequence continues at coordinate 670,730,706 of CM031240.1, read as the reverse complement.
AGCCCCTCCTTTATGTGAGTTGTGTGAGAATGCATTATTTATGATAGAAACTTAAGTGAAGAGAATGGAAATGAACCATACATTCATCTTAGAGCTCAGAATGGGCTTCTAGACCAATGTATTCATTCAGATAAGAAAAGCATTACAGAACATAGATTTGAATCATAACAGAAAGGAAATGCACAGGGGTTTACACCCACTCATATGAAATATATATAAAACCAATCCATACAGATATAAGTAAAAACTGGAACCACATATATCCATATTAAATATGTTTGATAACCACATTACATTTACTAAGGTAATCACAAATCCATATAATAGTGCAGACCAATGTCATGCATCAGAACTGGACTTAAGCCCCTCATAGTACAAAGAAAAATATTCAGACCCATCCCCTTGATACATCATACTCCTATAGATCCTCTAAACCCAACCCATAGAACTCTCACAATATTTTTGCATAGCTTCACCTCTTTCCATTCTCTTAGTATATCTCTCGTATATCTCCTTTCTTCTACCGAGCGCTTGTATATATAGCCTTAGCAAGCACCACCATGCTTTTCGAAGTTGTAGATCGGTTGCTAAGTGTCCAAGTGGTCCTCCATGGGAGCATGCTCCTTTAGACCCGAGCTCTCCATTTTTGGCTATGTTGACCTTATAGAATATTCTATCACAAGGTATATTCCTTTCACGGGCATCAAGTTGCCGGGATGGCACCTTATCCACTTTGCATGGGCGTAGTCGGGTCATGCTTTCCTTTGTTTTTCTCAATATGCCAAATATGGATAATTCCTAAAACCTTTTCTCTGCCATATGTGCGCGCGCCACCACTTCTACTAAATCCTCCTAAAACCCATTTCGCACACCTTCACCTTACGTGCCCTTCTTCAAATAGTCCCTTTCATGCCCACACGCCTTCTTGTACTTAGCCAATATTTTAGTTTCCCAACACAACGCATAAGGATCGGGAATGACATATGGGTCATTTTGGGGGGACTTTGAATACATATGCTAGTAAGGTGGGATGATACCAATATATAGACTAATTGGCGTAAAACCAAGGAACCTCACATTTCCTGATGGAGTGACATTCGAGAACACAATTTTGGCCAACCCTTGCATAGGATAAGATTAAAAAGGATGAGGACCAATCCCTAGTGTGTTATATCATGTGATAAGATCACCTGATTTGTCGAATCAGATAACATTGTTGTACATGATGTTGCATTGGTTTTTCATAGATAGGGATGTATTCTTTACTATCAACTAGATACCCCATGTTCTTCCCTCTTTTGAATGAGTTGGTTGTGATGGTTGGGCACTCTCTATTTCTCTAATCCTCCATACTAAAGAAGAAATAATGTCCTAGGGAGAGGATTGAGTCCCTTGTTGGGGTGCTTTCGTGTAAGGTTTAGTTGAGAAGGAACATGATACCCTGTTATGAATTTTTCAGTGTTGTAATTCTTGTCTTCCTCAGAAATAGGAATCTTAGGATAGGTTGTTGATACACTGTTATTGAACATCTCAGAGGTGTGAACCTTCATCCTATCTAAGGACTCATCTATTTGGAAAAGAGGATTAGCTATTCATGCAAAGATGTCATCTTCTGTTGATTGCATGGCAATGTGAGGTTTTGACAAGATTCTAGGGTAAGGACTTGTTCCGCTTGTAATAGTCATGTGGTTTGCATTGGGTTGAACGTAATACATGTTTAAAGGTTGATTGACCTCCTCTATTCTCACATAGCTAATAGTTTTGAAGTGTAACTAGAGGAGTTTTGCAAGTTTTTGTGTAATTTTCAACCCATCTAGAAAGGGAAGGGGATTGTTTTGGTTGAACGTTGGTGTAATATTTGTCAGAGCCAAATGGCCCACCAAGCTCTCTACCAAACATATTTTAGGAGGTATAAAATACCTACTAAAATAAGGAAGAAATGGAAAGGTGAGGAAATGGCAATCAAAGAAAGGGATAATAAGGAATCAATCCTTCATGTCGGGTTCACTAATTTATATGAATGAAAATCGACATGTGACCTTCAATCACACTCACCTCATGAGGTCGTACGGGGACGGCGACGTGGAATGTGCATATGCATGGTTATAGGAGAATCAAGGACTAAGATATATTAGTGTGAATTCCTAGTAGCTGAGTCAACAAAGGGGAAATTAGAGGCTAAGTACGGGTAGCGTAAATCCCCTATGGTTAAACTACTTGATTGAATCTAAATATCAAACTACGTTGAAGTGTCCATTTTAACCAAGATGAAATTTGACAATCTAATCTACTTACTTGAAGGGAAACTAATTAAATAATTCAACTAAATTGAACTATTACAAACAAAGACAACAAATTTATTCTATTCTAAATAATTAAATTTATTTCTACACTAAAATTAAACAAGTAAATAACCCGATGTAGTTATTCACCTATGTTGGGTGTGTCTAGTCTATTCTAATTAAATGATATATTTTCGATGATGTATGTGGATCCCTGTTTTCCTCGGAGGCACGAGAAGAAATCAAAGCTTATCGAAACATTTCTTCACTTTGAAAAAAGTAAAGAAGGTTTTTATGGAGGATCTTCTAAATAAAATGATATTTTAATTGATTTCTAAATTAACAGAGAATATTTCTTCCATAATCACCTCTTTGTAAATCTACAGAGATAGGAAAAGGAAGCTATCTATCTTAAGAAATATTTTTAAAGGAAATGATCTACTATAACTATTAAATGATTGCAATAATGAAAATGGAAATGCCTTTTCTATTGTAGTAAATAACTTGCATACAAATTTCACAAATAAATAATTAAAGAAATGATGAAATCCAATTACAACCCTAACAGGAAATTGCGGTCTTTGTGAAAATCTAGTTTTGGTTTGATTTTTTGTCCCCTCAATATTATTTTCTAACCTTCGGTGTCCATGTGAGTCTAGGGAGCTAGGAATGCAGAGGGAGCTAGGAATGCAGAGGAAGCTAGAATAAGGTTCTAGATCAAGTAATGGAATACTAGGAAATCTAGTGGCAATGTAAGTAGAGGAAGAACAATGCAAGTGAATAAATCTTGATTGTGTAATCTCTAACAAGATTTTAGCAACATAATATAAGAATACATGACAAAATTATCCGAGAAATTTTCTTGAGAGTAAGCGATGGTTTTATATAAGGTTGGTTGGGCAAAGTGCACTATCACACTTAAGAACAATGGGGTGCCATATTAGCACATGAAAGGGTAGTTTGAACAATCAATCAGAATCATAAGTGAAAGAGGAGATTGCTACAAGTCATTCAAGCTTAAAATTAGCCAAAAACGGTTGACAAATGTGTGCTAAAAGTGAATTAGAGTGGAGTAACACACGTCTAATTCACGCACAAAGTGTTCTAGAAAATTTTCATAGGAATGCCTCCTTGTCTAGGTGGCGATTACAGAACTCCACCTAGGAAGGGCGGCAGTTTTGTAACTAAATGCCAAAATAGTGGGAAAATGATGTGGGAAGATAAGGAAAAGTATGCAATGAATAAGGTAAATTAGGCTACAAATATAAGTTGTAAAGAGGTTAAGGAGCTTGAACACCTTTGGAAAAGACATGAATCATCATTGGGGATTTTGAACTATTTCTGAAAATGTAACACATGCAAATTTGGGTGCATACAATCACCTACTTTATTATCCTCATTGTAAACCTTTTATTTATTCAGTTTTATTATCCATACATGTTCATACATTTGTGCATAAATAATAAAATGGAATCGTAAAAGTATGCCATCAATAAACAATAACATGTGTCATATATATAACAAAATTAATAATTGTATACATCATTGATACAATATATCTCTAAAAATACATCATCCATGATTCATAGATCTTATCCCTTGACTAGAAGTTATTCGATGCTGTAATCTAATGGTTCTTGTCTTGTAGCACATATGAACCATAATAGTGATGTGGCTCTACACCAAGCCTCCGGATTCTCTCCGTTTTCTCTAGCTACTTGAATCTCCAAATCTGAAATATGAGCCTCATATATCACCCAAAGTGTGCAACTACCATGTACACAGTATGAACATCTCACTACCTTCTTACACTTCAACACTACATATTCGTGGAAAAGGCCTTCTAACACTAGATTCATATCTCCTACATCCAAAACCTCTTGAGCATATGAATACCTTCATAGCTCACGAAATACCTCTCATACAATCCTGAATGAACCCATTTAATCTTTGGTAGTTACTTCTATGATATTTTCTATCACAAATGTATCTATCAAGTCTATTACACCATCTAATATCTCATATTGTACACCCTCAATCAACAAGTTATTCTCTACTATGATATGTTCTACAAAAGGAAAAACCCATATCATTCATTAACAATCTTAACAAAATACTATGATTTATCATAATACTCAACAAAATAATCTACCTTAATCAATTTTAGGCTCACCTCACTCACTAAGTCTCTCAATAATGATCAATTCATTTCCTCAGCCTCCCAAAAGTGCACTATGATCATCATATTTTGACATACATACTCCTATCAATTGTGCCCCTCTATCTCCAAGTACCAAAATAATTTGTGATCCCCATATCGATGCTCTTTATTTTGGCTACTACATCACATAAGTCATATTCTATGCATCTAGGATGAAATATATGGTCATCCAAGTCTTTATAACTATTTTTCATGGTGTCATCCCCTACTTCTCTCTAGTATCTACTCTCGAAAACTTATCTCTCATGTTTTTATCATGCCTCTATAACCTATAGTCCCTCTACTCCTCTTGTTCCCTATAGAACTACCACCTAACACCCAACTATGGGGCATGCCTCACTTGACTTATCCTAAATGGTGGAATAGATATTACCATTCTTGCTATCTCACATCTTTGTCTAACATGTCCTTGACGATGTTCTAGGAGGGGTTGTGACACTACATAAATTAGGATACGCCTGATTTTTGTTGTTTACTAAATTTTTTTCTTATGTAGGGATTGTTAATGTATTTCCTCTTGAGTATGTTCCTGAAACAACCTACCAAGATTAGGATGTGATCAAACTTGGTCATGTGGGTTAAACAAAGAAATTTTAGAGATGTTGCTATTATACTATATTTCTCTCATCCTGGTTTCATTTCCTTCTTTTTCACACATTATACCCATTATCCGTATTGGATTTATTATCATTGATGTCAAAGGAGAATATTTGGTCCTGGAGCTAGTAGTTGGTCTAGAGGTAGACCTATTTGGTCTAGAGTTATTAGTGAAATTGGTCCGAGCTTGTGGTGCAATTGGTTCAGAGCTCATAGTACATTTGGTTTGGAGCTCGGTAGTATATTAGGTTCGAGCTCATAGTATATTTTGTCCAAAGCTTGTGGTATATTTGGTCCAGAGCTCATGGTACATTTGGTATGGAGCTCATGGTATATTTGGTATGGATTTCATGGTATATTTGGTCCAAAGCTTATAGTAGTTTTGGTTTGAATCTAGCATTATGTTTGGTGTTGAGCTAGCAATATGTTTGGTCTAGAGCTATAAGAAGAATTGGTTTGTAGCTAACCGTACGTATAAATGGTCCAGTCGAATCAAATTGCAAGTTAAGGTTTGAATATAGGCCGACTCTCTAAGGCGTGAAAAAATTTTTATGATCATGCAAATCCTACCATTCCAAGGTGATAAAGAAAGGTTTAAGATATTTGAAGAATGTGGGTCAATCATGTTTTTATTTTGATCTATTTTAGCATTAAACACATGTTTATGATCATTGAAGATTTGGGTGACTCTCCTTTCTTTTGGCATTTCCTTTTAACTCATGGACTATCCCATGTCTTAGTGCAAAAGAAAATATATAGGTAAACAATGATATGTAGTTTAAAATAATGTGAGTGTGGGGGCATGGTGTAGTACATGAGGAGAAGCGTGTGTAGTGCACATGAGTGAGTAAAGAACAATATTATGAGGATATATCATTAAATATCAAAGTAGATTACTGATGGAGAAAAAGGCTAACTATTGAAGAAGAAGGAGCGAATAATGAAGATGCATCATTAAATATCAAATAGATTTATAAGAGGAAGAGGAGAGAAATTATAAATATGCATTAGTAAAACCCAATCAGATTTTTGATGGAGATAAGAAGAGGATGGATATAGTTTAGTATGGAGCGAAAAGAGTTTGAAATAAAGGTATAACATTCAAACTCAATAAGTTGTGGGATTCTAGAGAAATGGTGATGTATTGAAGAAGAATAAAGTGCGAGTGAGTGTTGTGAAGCATGTTGTTGTGAGTTGGTTCTCACGAATTGACTAAGTAGGAACTTGACTTTGGGGATTGGTGTCTCCAATGAGTTGGTGCTTGGAATTTGGGATTGGTGTCTCTAGTAGGTTGTTTCCTACACACACACACACACACACACACACACACACACACACACACACACACACACACACACAACACACACACACACACACACACACACACACACACACACACACACACACACACACACACACACACACACACACACACACACACACACACACACACACACACACACACACACACACACATACTTGGCCACACTTTATGCTTGTATCAATCAATCACTAATTCATGCCAAAATGCTACACTTTCTTACACATTAAATACTTGCACCTATTTTCATACGTATTCATTATAATTTAGTTTTAGGAGCTTACTATTTTGCATTTAGGTCACCATAGTGGGCTAGGATTAGAGATATTCATCTTTAGATTTCCCCTTCTCTGCCCATAATGATTCTATTTTGTTGTTGTATTTTGGGAGGATCAATCATCAACATCCACTTTGCATGTAAGTATTTATAATCCAAGCCTCATGGTCCCTTTCCCTTCAAAAGAAGATAATAAAGTATTAGTTATGAATAGGAACATAGGATATTAGACATGTGATTGTGAAAAGTTGAAGTAAATTGAGGAGTTTAGATTTTCCAATCAATAAGAAGTGGGTGGATCAACAACTAAATTACAATTGCATGCTATGAATGCACAATAGTTATAAAAAGAAGGAAGAAGTTAAATGTATGCTAGAAATGGAACAAAAACACAAGAAATTTCTTGGGGAAATTAAAATATCATAGAAGAAGGAATGTATTAATTGATTGAACCAATATCTTAAGTGGTTCAATCAATGATGCATTTTGGGCCAATATGATCCCTAATGACCTAATTATAAAAATATGACGTTATTTGGGATTTAATTTGATCTCATCCTTCATGAGGCTTCTCCGCATACCTTCAACCTATATTTAGATGAGGAAATTTCTAATTCATCTTCCTTTCATCAAACGATGGATTGGATTCAAATAGGGGTTACGATTAAATTACAACTAGATTGTGAAAATCTTAGTAAAAGTATGAGTTTATTCCCATTTGACTCTATCCTCCAAGGAATGGGATTACATTTATCTCATTCCACTCTTTACACTAATCTAGTGAATTTTATGGTGGTCTACTTGTAATTTCCTAGCTAATAGTGATTTTACTCAATTCAACCTAAAGAGGGTCTTGTTATCCAAAATTACCCCGGGTTATTTTGGCTTTAACAAGATTTAAAAATGGACTTAGCCATTTTTATAGGTCTGTGATGGTCAAACGGCCATCAAATTACACTTCCCAAATGCCTGGATGTTGGCATTTGAAAATATGTGGAATACTCAAGATTAATTCATTGGCGGGTTCTGTGTTTTAACAATCCGCAAAACAAAAGAGCTTAGTCAAATACTTAGGTGGGTTTTGATTAAACCCGAGACATATTTAAAAGCCATGATATAAAGAAAAACAAGGAGGTTAGCTAACGGCCAAATTAAAAATCCAAAAATTTTCTAAGTCCCCGAACTTAGAAACTGTGATGTGAAGAGCTATGTGGTACCATTTCATTAGCTTGCCTTTCGTGAATATGAAAAAATGTGAAGGCTCATCCAATCAGATCCAAGCACGAAGTAGCAAACTGACAAGTTCTAACACTGTGGAAACATGGAGCTTTCTCATTTTATCACATTTCAGAGTTATCATTGGATATCAAATAAAATACTGATAATGCAAAGTATGTGGATCCTTTCTATTGGCTCGCACTTCATAAATTGTCAAAAGGGCTATCAAAAAGTTTGACAACGCATCAAGGCGTGGAGCTTCCTCATTGGCTAAAATATTTCATAGATGTCAGAGGCTAGAGATCAAACAAGGGAATGACATGTGAAGTATGTGGAGCCTTCCCATTGGCTCACATTTACAATGGTCAATCAAAGGGAAAATTGCTTAGAAACGTGATCATTTCTTGTTGGCTTGCATTTCTAGGGGGTCTGAAAAGGTCTGCAATACAAAAGAGCATGGAGAATTTTCATTGGTCCATGTGTCATAGAGACTGACAGAGGTCTAAGGACAACCTGACATCCTGAAGGAACGTGGTGAAGTTCTATTGGCCCGTATTTTAATAAAGGCTAAAGCCTACAAAAGGTAAAAAAGACAAGGACAAATGGTGAACGGGAAAGTAAAGATTGATATTACAAACCAATGGGAGACTGATACTTGGAAAAAGGTGAAGCAAGTACACATTGGTAGAGGTTGATCCTTGAACCAATTAAAGGTTGCCATGTGTCAAATTTTTGTGCCTCCGACATATAAATCTTCAAATGGCCATATCTTTTGATCCCCTACACCAAATTAGATAAAATTTATACCATTAGAAAGATCTCATCGAGCCCTTAAATTTGACATCATTAGAATCTGATTTTGGTGTTGTTTATTGGCTCAAAATCACAAACACAACTTTTGGAGGTAGAAGAAGACTATTTGGGTATGCAAACAATCAAATCAGGTAGCTCAACCACCATAATTGATGAGGCATGGCTTCATTTGCTTCTGCAGGATGAAATAGACTGAATGATGGATCTTTAATGTTCCTATGTGCTTTGCAGAGGATTTTAATGCAAACTATTGGTGGTTAAAGTCTAAAAAATTCGCCCCCTTCTCTTTTCCCTCTTCTCTTTCTTCCTTCTCTTTCATTCAAGCTATATATTGTAAAATCTTTCATTTTGAAAGGATGGACATTCAAAAACTATAATGGAACTTTGTCAAAAAAATTCCAAAGTAGTTGTGAGCCGTCAAACCTTCATTTTGGGCTTGGAAATGTGTTCTTGTGCCTTCCTCTACAACTATAATGGTTTGTGCATACTTTTATTGCAATAAATCTTGTTTTGTGACACATTTGTCTGTCCTTGCTCATTTTAGCTACAACCTTGCCTCTCTTTTACTTATTGCATTATGTTATGCATGTATTTCTCCTTGCTAGTTCATTTTTTTGTGTTTTATGTGAGAAAAGATGGTAAATGAAGTTTTGGGTCCATGTCACTTATGTCTAGCCTCTCCCTTCTTCATTTCTTTCTCTTTCTCCCTCACTAGAGTGTCTCTCACCCCTTTTTGGTGTTATCACCACCTTTTAGCTTAGGATTTACCTTTCATGCATCTTTCTAACCCTCTCTCTCTCTAGTCCCTTGGCATGGTTAGTTTAGGATTAGTTAGCTGCATTTTCCTTTCTAGGAGTAGGAGTAGTTTAGCATTAGATTAGGAAGAGGAAGTCGGCCTTCTCCAGGAGGTCCATCTCAAGTTCCAAGTCCCACAGCTTGAGAGATGGTCCCATGTTAGCAAAAAGTAGAGATCTACATTGCCAAATCTCAAGGTGTTATGTTTTTGTGATAACAAGTCTTGCATAGGACTATACATGATGATAGGGATATCTTGTAAGGATAATTTTACACACATATAACAACCTTAGTTTCTTTGTTCCTCTCTACTAAAATTTCAATATGAGAAGCAATATTTATTAAATTTATCCATGTGAAATTAATTGGAACTTTATGATGTGATTTTTTTACTTCATTTAGGGCTAATTACAACTCTAGATAAGATTTGTTGATAAAACATGTAAGAGGAATGCGATAAAGAGTCATGAAGAGAAACCACCCACTCACTTCCAATGTAGAAATATATAGAACCTAAGAAAACATAAAGTGATTCAATTCCACCATTTGAGGGGCTAGAGTGGTAAAGAGTAGAGAGACAAGTTGAGTTGCACTAAACAAGTGAAACTTGTCAAGGGTCTTGAAAAACACCATTATAATAGCTTTACGATTTTAGTTGATTTTTGTAACAGTCCCAATAGTAGGAGTATTATTTTTAGATGTTGTCAAGGATTTTTAAATTGATAAAAACGTGTACATTTTTTTTACTTTTTATGTGTTATAAGGCATTTCATGAGTCTGTTTATTTGAGAAATTGTTGCTACCTTTGGGAGTTTTGAGGTTTATAAAATATAGTTTTGACACATCTAAAAATCCTATAAATGTCAATAACCAATCAAGAGGGACCCAAAACATAAAAATGACTATATTATTTCCCAAAACAGATATTGATTATAAAATTTAAAACCTAAAATATTTATGTTGAATGCTGAAATCTCGATAAGTACCTATGTATCGACCAAATTAGAATATGAAAAATTATCTTCTAAACAATGATTGTTTGTGTGTATTATTTTCCACATCATTAGGTGAGTCATTTCACTTAGGTGTGATCGTAGGTCCATGTGTCGGCTTAGGGGTCAATATGATATTCTCGATGCGTCAAGTGCATCGTGTGTCAACGCATCAGTCAACAAGATGTCGCTAAGCGTCATATGCATCATTGGGAGTTATACTTCTATTCTAGGAATCTAACTCCCCCTCTCTACTCGATTTGTCATGATTGTAGACTTTGGGGTTACTCGGCACCTCCTATATGTACACCCCATTTGATCTATGAGATAGAGGAGAGTTTTATGGCTTAACCAGGTTCTACCCGTGTTTCAAATCTTTGCATGCACATTCGGTTGATGCTCGCTCCTCCTAAGATCTCTTCACGCTGTCGTTCACACATCCATTGATGTGCATGTCATCCTTGTGATCCTCGCTTGAGGGTTTTAAACCCTCTTTCATGGTATCAGAGTGGATCTTGTGGATCCGTGCACTCCTTGGCGTTGCTCATGCATTTTCTAGCTTCCGGTGTGATATTCAAATTCTCGTTGCGTGTGTCGTAATGGATATTCCATTCATGCTCTTCTTGCACTGATTTTGGGGTTCATACCTCCGGTTTGCTTGCTCGTGTTCATGGGTTTCACCTTCTTGTTCAAGTTTGTTCGTGTTCATGGGTTTTCAGGCTTTTTTGGGTTTGCATATAGTTCTGGAGCGTTTTTAGGTTGCAGATATGAGTTTGAAGTTGTTGCTTGTGCTGGTTTCAATTTTTTTGATGGTTGTTGTTGTCTCAGGCCTAACTCGGCCCTAGCTGGCTCCCCCAGCTCACCCATTCACCTCTTCTCTCAGCTCGTGCCTTAGCTTCATTGGTCTGTGCAGCTCGTGCTTGGTTCGTGACTTGCCTTCAACCCTCCATTTGTTTGGTAGCTCGTCTTGTGCTCATGCATCACCCGTTCGGTGTGTTTTTCATACGTATTGGCTTGTTGGTGATTGTGTTGGATGCTTCTTGGGTTGGTTGCTCCTTGTTACTCATTTTCCTCTGGTATGTAAATGTTATTGGTGCTTTGGATGTTCCACTCTCTTCACATGTATTGAGATCTGGTTCATTTCTTTCTCACCTGTGTTGGAACCTGGTTCTTTACCTTTTCACTTGCGTTGAGACCTGATACAAAGACTGGCTCGGAGGTTGGTTGTTCTACATCCTTTTCCTCATGCATTTCTTACCAGATTCATGTAGCTATTCTTAGCAGTGGGTTCGCTCATCCTTGGCTCGGTGTTTTCATTTGTGTGAATCCTTGCGTGATACACTAGCCCTGCAGGCTCCCTGGTTATATTCTATGTGGACTATTTCTCCAGCCACGTGGATACTAGTGTATAGCTATTTTTGCCACGCCTTTGCATGGAATTTACACTCTTCTTGATCATTTCACCCACCACACGTGGTTGCTACAATGGTTCACACCTGCAAATCTGCGTTGGCCTCTCTTACATGTGTGGAATCTGCAGCATACAACTCCGTGGCTTCAACCTGTAATAGTTCGGTCAACAACCACCATCTAGCTTGACACCTCAACTTGGGCCCATTCCCTTTTAGAATTATTTGCAGTTAAAACAATCTCATTTTTTAATTTTTAAGGATTAAAAACAATCATTATGGCATTGTAATTGATTTCTAGGTTGTTTTTTGCTTGTATTCTTACCTTCCTACGAGCATCGAAGATGGAGGGCGAGGTCCAGGTTGATAGGAGGCTAATCCCCTCGCAAGAAAAAAACATTACCTAAAATTTGATTCCATTTCCAACGAGTAGTCACACAATACCCTTTGCACCCATTTCAGGCATTTTTTTAATGCATTTATTAGCATTTTCCATCGATTGTGGGAATCATATTTATGCTATAACTTTTGACTTGCTGCTCTTTTTTAGCACTTCCTTGGTCAAAGTTGCATGATTTCTCACACTTTACATGATGGCATTGTCATTTTTGTAAATGCACTACTTTATAAAGTGCCACATTTTGGGGGGGTTAACTAGTACTCTTGGGTTTTCACACGCAGACGCATTATCGGTGAGTCCGACGTCTTGCTTTTGTGCACCTTGCACTTTTGATTTTGCATCATGGAGAGTTCTCTTTCCAGACTTGAGTGTCGTAGGATCACCTTACAACCTCCACCACTTCTCACCGGGAGAGGGAACTATTCAGCTTGGCGTGCTTCCATGGAACGTTACTTCACCCACGAGGGTCTTTTACCCTTCTTTCTTGGGCCAGTTCCTGCACCCATTGATCATCATCATTTGGAGGACTTCCTTAACACTTGTGACCATATCTTCAGTCACATGATGATTCATGTCTCTCAATCTCTCTGGTTTCATGTGGCAAACTCAGATCCACCTCACCATGTCTGGAGCATTCTTTAGTCCCTCTATGGAGACCCTTCACATACTACCGCCATTGTTGCTGCCTTGATTCAGTTGTCTCCTCTATTTCTTCGTGTGATGAAAATTCCACTGACATAGGCTCACTTGGTTTTACTTCTAATGATGAGGATTGTGCATCCAGTTCTGATGTCGAGAGTACTACAAAGGACTCTTCTCCTCTTTCTCTCACTATTCCAGAGAGTGTTGACACTTCCCACATCTCATCAAATATCAAGTATTCTCCTTCTTAGTCTCATATAGTAATCACACTGGCCTCTTTTCCACCTTCAATGTGTGAGGCCCATTTCACTCCTCTACCTTCATTTGACATCGCTCTTCTGTTTGTTGAGCCCCCTCATCGGGACGAGTATCTACCTGACCTTAGTCATCTTTTCACAGAGTCTACTTGTGATGCACTACAGGTCCCTCATCCATCTACAAGTGTTTCACAGGAGTTCATCATCTCTATTGTTGGGAGTGCCCCTTTCGAGAATCATGTCATTTCCACATTTCCAAAGACCTTCATTGATCCACCCTCAGCTGTGGATCCCTTTTCTATTGTGGAGGATGTTTTGTTCCCTTCACATCACTTGGACATCCTTTTTGTAGGTGTTCCTCTTTTTCACTCTGATAGTTCTACGCACGTGGCATTACCTTCGGTTCCTTGGCACTCACTCACTAGACCTATGTCACACTTCAATGCACCAGACTCAGAGTTCTTGATGTTACTGCCTTCATTTCCTTTGTGGAGAGGGAAGAATTCTAGCACGTCATTTCTATCCTTCCTAAGGGCAGGCACACAGTTTGGTGTGGGTGGCTCTTCTTTAGTCCAGAGGCAGAGGATCTCGTCATCGACATTCTTCTGGGAGACCTCCTAGAGCTGCAGAGTTCAGATCCATCCATGGCATCTTCTGCATTCCTCTCATCTCCCTCTTCTTCTCTCTTCTTCTTCTTTCCGAGAGATTACCTCTTTGTACATGGGTACCTTTTAGGCTCGTCTATGGCCGGGACCCATTTTTGGCATCTTTCTTAGATTAGAGTGTGTTTTTCTCTTGTGGTGGATGTTTTTCCCATTGGGTTTTCCTTCACTGCTTGAATCTTCTTTCTTGTACATGGGTACCTCATCAGGGTTTGTGTCGAGACCCATTTCTTGTTTCTAACTTTCCGCCTCATCCTAAGTTATAATGAAGGGGGTGTTGGTGTGTATTATTTTCCACATCATTAGGTGAGTCATCTCACTTAGGTGAGATCATAGGTCCATGTGTCATTTAGGGGTCATTATGAGATTCTCTTACGTGTCAGTGCATCAGTGCGTCAGCGCGTCAGTGCATCATATGCATCATTGGGAGTTACACTTCTATTCTAGGAATGTAACTCCCCTCTCTACTCGAGTTGTCATGATTGCAGCACTGGGGGTTACTCAACACCTCCTATATGTACACCCCATTTGATCTATGAGATAGAGGAGAGTTTTATGGCTTAACTAGGTTCTTCCCGTGTTTCAAATCTTTGCATGCACATTTGATTGATGCTTTCTTCTCCCGATATCTCTTCACGCTGCCATTTGCACATTCGTTGATGTGCACGTTGTCCCTCATGATCCTCACTTGCGGGTTTTAAACCCTCTTTCAATGACTTATGGAGATGTGAGACTATTTCCATAAGGTGTAGAGTGACCTTAATTTCTTATATTTACTAGAATAAATTTAAAGTATAAGAAATAATAAAGTATAAATATTAATAAATGAAAAAATTATATTTACGCACTTGTGTTATAATGCGAGCGCGTTTTAAATTTTATGGATTAGAAATTTCCAATCCATAGGCTTGGATTTTCCTAGGATATCCAAACCTAAGATTTGGACTGTGTAATTCGTGAATAAATCCATGTTTTACAAAATACGTAACAATCTAAAGTGTACACCCGAGTTCTCATGTGTTATAAAAAAATATTCCAAAAAGTAAGACTACAACGTCAAGCTTTGTTTTACATTTGTGATGATATACTTCTTTGTAAAATATGATTATTTTAAGACTCCCATCCTTAATTTATTTTACTAGTGCCTTCTTTTCTTGCCAAAATATATGTATACTTTTTACAACAAAATTATGATTTTTTCATCCGAATTTTTTTAAAAATGGTTTGATCTAAACTCCATTCTACATGCATTCAAAAAATCAACTATTTTTCTCAAAATCAGGGGGTGTACACAAAAATATTTCATTTTCAGAATGCATTCACTTTGAAATTAGTAAAAAATTATAGATTCATCCAATAAATATGAAAAAATAGTGGGACCTCATACATGGTATTATCTAACTTTCTACTAAAGGAATTTATAAAACAGTTTGTGAAACTCAAAAAATGGGGGTGTGTACACACAACACTATGTTATCTTTTTGACACAAAAATAGGCACACTTTGTGTGCACACCACATTTGACCTTTTTTAGATATTTTAACACTTTTGAATAGAGCTTAGAACTAGGGGATTGGAGAGATCCCACCCACATACATCCAAAAGAAAACCTACAGACTACCCAAACTAGCAAAGATGCAAAACCCTGCAAAGTAAGCGGGAGACCCAAAAATATACAAACAATGAAAACATATAAGAAAACCCTTAGAAAAGAAAGGCCATCAATCATCCATGGCTGTATGAGCATTGGGAACCTTCATATTCTTCCTTCCTCCAGTAGTTGCTCCCTCCTAACGATCCAAAGCGAGAAAATTGTAAGTGAAACCCATTTTTTCGGAACCACTTCACATCCTCGGACTCCACAATAACCGGCGCTAACAACCCTAACATATCCATTTTCTTGATCTTACTTCTACCTTTAATCCCATCCAAACATGCCCCATGGATGTCCATCGTGAACCGTATGAGCTACACATTTCTAGAGGACATGGATGCTATGATACGTCGAGATTATTCAGAGAATTCCCTTCCTTGTCCACCATTTTCTACAATGGAACCAAGTTGGCTGCCTCCAATGCTTCGCCCAACAGAAAGTGATATTAGGTTTTAATGAAGTGGAGGGAAATATCCTTGGCTTCCTCCTTATTTCCCCATACTAAAAGAAGCCTTGAGACGAACCATGAAGCCACCTTAAAGTTCACCCTATCCTCGAAGGATGCCGCTAAATACTCCTCCCCTAGGAACCTTTCAATAGCTTCACAAATTGACCCAGATTACCCCCTAAAAATGATATGAATATGATCTTGTGAAATTCCCTCGAAGAACACCATTTATCTCTTAACACCTTGCAAAAATAGACACAACATAGGTGGAAAAGTCATGATGAACAACTAATCCGAAATGACCTTTGTCTCCTACCACTCAAACCTACAAAAATGGTAGAGAGAAAAAGCTCCATGCAAAAAAATAACACCCACCATCTCTCCCTTCCCTAGAAATAATGGCGGAGATCTCCCCATGCGTTGGTATGCTTAGAGATGACTGGACCATCTCTCCTCATTATTCCTTGGTTTGCTAAATAATTAGCGGTGAAATTGGACTCCTTGAAATGATGACCCATGTTCCACATAGGTATTTGGCTCAACCAATAGATGATATTCTTAATAAAAAAATCTAAGTACCATGACATCGCTCTTACATATTTAACATCATTAAGCACCACTTTAGAATCCCCCTCTATAACCGATTGCCTCGTAACCAACTTTCATTGCAAGTTTAATACTTTCTAGCAAGTATTGGGCCTCAACTTCATTACTAGTTCTATCTTTTAAAGGAAAGGAACCTACTATCACTAAATCACCTTCCTCATCTCTAATTAAACACCCCGCTCCCGAAATGCCTGGATTGCCTTTCAAAGCTCCATCAAAGTTACATTTGTGAAAAGCAAGAGGGGGTAGCACATTTGACCTTCTTAATCTATACCCTTATTAAAAATAATTAGTAGCTTAGAAAATAGATTCCAAGAAATATGATTCTTATTCTTATCACATTTTCAATTTTTCAAAGCATATGCATGCCAAATTATTAGTTGAAGTTCATTTTTTGTTTATTTCAAGAAAAAAGTGGCCACTTTTTCTATATTTCCATATACTTACCCCGACATAAAACTTACAATATTAGAGAGATCACCTATCGACAGGTGAGTTAAATTCTGTGTTGGAGAGGGGTAGCTCCTTCAAATGATGGGTTTGTGGGGTTTTGGATACTTTTAAAACAAAAACACACGAAAGGAGAAATAAAGAAAAGGGAGAATGAAATGGAAGAGAAAGGAAAGGTAGCTAGAATAATATAGAGAGAAATAATGTAGGGAAAAGAAAAAGTAGATCTCATTTCTACATGCTATAAAATACACCATGAAAGAAAAGAGATTGAATGTTAATACTTTGCATGAAAAGGAAGGAAAGAAATATTACATTTGATATAAGAAAATAAATAACCACTAATAATCTCAAGAAAAAAGTTACATAAGCATCCTTGTATTTATTCTTTAAAAGGAAAAAATGTTTCCTTCTTGTTAATTAAGAAAAATATGAATAATATAGAATGCCTTATCTTATGCAAAGTAAAGTGATAAAATGGATAATCAATTAAGTATAGTTACTAACCCAATCAAATTAAGATAGAAAATATGAAACCCTAGTTGCAAAGAAAGGATGAGAAGACTTAGTTATTTCGTAACCAAATATGAATTGTGTCAAAGTTCTAACTAGGTGAATAGAGAGGGAGGAATGTCACACAGATCCTCACAAAAATGTGTGAGCTAGCAATCTTCTTATACTGGGGTGTTTGGAAAGGGGCTAGGGCACTTGCGGGCACCACAGGATTTCTATGGGAGCATGTGACCGCCAAAAATATCAGGAACCTATCTTCAACTAGTTACAAGGTGTTCTTTATCCTTTACCTTTAGTCACAATTAGGTCACACAATATTCATCGATGTTGTTGATAACTTGCAATGAAAGAATGACCTGCAAAACCCTCATAAGTGTATCAAATCCTAAAAATAAAATAATACAAACGAGGGTTTAGACTGTCCTCACTATCAAAAAATTGAACTTATGACTAACACCGCACTACATTTCAGACCCAATGTAGTTCTAGGGTGTGCGTGTGTGAAATCGTGCCCTAGGTGGCTCTTGCATATGTTGCACTTGATAGTGAGAAAATAGCTAGATGTAACTAGATGTGCACATGGAAAATAATGAAATTATCCTCCTATAAATTGTATGTAGAATAATGCATTCCCTTACCCTTGAATGGATGCTATAATTTATGCTTCAATGCTCTTGAATAGACTTTAGATGAAACCTTAGGTGGTGATAGCTAATGCTTAGTGCTTGGTCCTTTATTATTATCACATAACTTTACATTTATATGATTCCTTTGCTTGAATTTTGTAATTAACCCCGAAAAGGATAACTACCAAAAAGATAAGATGCTCAAATGGTTAGAAAGGACCCAAAATATGTGAACAATGTACAAACAGACTAGGGGTGGATAGAGGGGATGGGGGCACCTGGCGTTGGCATCCTAGTTGGGCACTAGTATCCAGGATGAGAAATGTCAAGGTATGAAAATAAAGACTAAGAAAGAAAGAGTGTAAGACCAAAATTGTAAAAAAAGAAAGAAAATATGGCCAAAGACATGGGTTGATTAGTACTCTTCTTACTTAGGACTCATATGAATAGTAGTATGCAATCAAGACTAGATAATTATCCAAAGTGCATGATTTTGTCTCTACATTTTCCCCTGCTTTATGTTTTTGAGAGAAATATTGATAACATAAATTAGATAAGAGATGCATACTTGATAACCATGTAGATTGATTTGAAAGTGTGTTGAGAGATAAGGACAAATGTGGAGTGATATAAATGTGAAGTGTGGAAACTAGAGAGGGAAAGTGCAAAAAGTGATGATGAAAATGACCCTAGGGTGGAAACGCATGTGTATATGTAGTTGGTGTTCTGTTGTTGATGTCGATGTTGGTGTGATTGATGTTGTTGATATTATAGGATAATGTTGACTACCTCTTCCCATAAGGATGAACCTGCAAAAGATAAGAGTGAACAAGTAGTCGAGATACGTGTGTGTATGAGTAAAAGCATATAAGAAAGTATGTAAAGTGTTAAAAATGTTAAAAAGGAACATGTACATCCGATCCATGATGAGAAAAAAGTGTAGAAAGGATCACGAAAATGATGTAAAAGACCAAGTTTTTTGGACGATCTCATGCCAAGAATTGGAAGAAGTGTAGGGAGAATATTCTGGTGTCATCCTCCAACCTTTAACTTCTTCCCACAATATGGAACACCACTATAGATGATGTGTAAAAATTGGATCTGGTTCGACCAATTCTGATCCAATGCTAAAGAAGAAAATGTTGTATGGTGTATGTGTATTGGGTGCTAAGGACTTTATGCCCTATAAAAGCTGTTGTGTGAAGTTTTGTAAATTGTGTTGCACCTTTGAAAGATGGTGTGTAACTACCCCTCGATCATAAAGGCGTCCAATAAGGGTCACGGGAACATAAGCGCTATTGTCCAAGTCTGGGCATTGGTATATGTGTTATAGTAAGGACCCATGTCAAATTTTGAGCCCTGTCCAATGCTGATGATTGTGTTGTATCGATGTTGGCCTATATTTTTTATGACCTGTGAACTGCTATATGGGGTGACTGTTTCACCCAAATGATGCCCCCCTCATTTTGGGTGCATGCCAACATTGAGGAGAATGTGGCCCAAAGGAGGAACAACCGTTGTGCTTAAACTATGCCCCTATAGAGGAGAGGGAGTGTTCTTGGTGGAAACTAAGGAACACTCAAACAAAGTGGCTAGGAGACAAGTGTTAGTACAAGCAAGACAAACACACATGTAAAATTTAATCTAGCAGAGACAATATGTAAGCTAAGACACAAGGAGAAAACATGCAAGAAGACAATGTAGAATGAGAAAAGTTGGTTTTAAACATGGGACACCACTCACAATGTCACAAGACAATTGAGACCGACTAGGTGAAAATCATATAGGTGTGCACACAAGACAAAGGGAAAATACCACAAATAGTGGAAAACAATGACAAGTAAGAGTAATCAATGTAATGAGAAAGCCAAGGAAGCAAATAAACCTACAATACAAATGATGCATATGAAGCACCCATTAGCATGTTAGGAAGATAAAAATTATGTCAAAGCATGTATAATCCAATATAGTAGTGTGCTATGAAAAATGAAACAATAACACCTATGATGTATGAAAGTGGATGCCCCTAAGAGCCGTTAGGGGACTCAGTAATAGGTACTACACCAAGCATCCATGCTATATGTGTAGATTTGTAGAATTTGTGATCACAACTAGAAAGCAAGTGAACGTGCATGTGTATATGTAAAATATTATGACATACAAGATATCTATCTAGCATGTGTAATAAAGTGTACATGTAACAAGTAAATGTAAGCAAGGCTAAGTGTGTCCAAGATATACCATATGCTTGGAATGTATAATGAATTTGATAGGAGCCACGTAACCCCTGAGTGAGTGTGGATGTGTATGAATGAGATGTGGTTAATTTATACATGACCCCTCAGTAGTCAAGAATGAATCATAAAACATGATTGCATCATCAGGAAATGTTTTGGATGTGTATATTATAAAGATTTGATCATCAAAGCACAAAGTGTAGAGTGTAAATGCATGAGTGAGTGAGTGAGTGATTGAACACATGAGTGTGATGAATTCCATTTGAGATGTAGACCCTCAACAGTTGACTATGGACCATTGAACTATAGTTTGTCATAAATGTGGAAGTATATGTCAAAAAGATATATCGTGAATTTATAGGGTAGATGGTGTGTAGAAGGAGATGAATATGCGAGATGCGAAGTTTGTAATGTGATGTGTAGTGTATAGTGTGCTTTGTGTTAGCTTCATGTGTATAGGATTCCCTCAAAAGTCAATTTTGAATCATAGCATGAGAGTGCGTCATCGGGTAATGATGATACAATTCATGTATAAAAGGGTTTGAAAGTGTTAAGAAAGATGAATCATGAAGCATAAAGCATTAAGTGTGATAGGATATGCTAGAAATAGTTAATAGTGCTAGAAGGGGGAGAATAAGTGTGATACACCCCAAGTGCACTAATGATGGATATTTATGCAGTGACACGAGAGATACCTTGCCATTGTGGGAGAGCATTATTTGTGTCATGATAAGAGTGAGGCCAACACAATGGTAGGCCAAAGAAACAATAGGACCATGCGATGGTGGTGGAATTTGAAATGTGTCTTGGCCATTAGTAGAAGGAGTAGTTGCTTTGAAAAAATGAATTGGAAATGGAAGTGGAGTAGGATGGGGAGGAATCTGAATGGTGGTAACTTAGGTGGGATTGGGGATGCTATAAAAGATTTGATAAGAGAAGAGGGTAGACTGATTTTGAGAGGTGGTTATGTACTTTTTATTGGTAATGTCATAGATGACTTGAGAGGAGGAGGTTCTATATTTATTTTAATAGGTATTTTCTTAGGTGGCTCTTGAATTTCCTTAGAAATGATGGCATGATGCTCATTAGACACAGGTGAATCAGATTTAGGAACCCAGTGAGATTTAACATTTGGAGATTAGCATGTATTAGAATATTGTGTAGTGAATGAGATAAAACCTTGATGCTCAAGATGTTTGATTATTCATTGTAAAGCATAGAAATCATTTTCATTATGTCCATTAATTCGATGATAAGTGAAAAATGGGAGACCTTGATATTTGACCAGCCGATAAGGAGGATAACAATGAGTAGTTGGAAAACTAATCAATTGATGACTAAGGATCTTAGTAAGAATGTCATGTTGCTTAGCATTGTGATCAAACGTGAGAGGATATAGTAATGGAAATACTTGAGGCTCACTGATATGAGCACATGTAAAAGAAATAGATTTAGAAGAGGAACTAGCATGATCATGAGAAGCATTCTTAAGATGTTGTATTTCAGATTTTAAAGATGTAATCGTGGATTAAATAGCCTAAAATTTATCTTAAAATAAAGATTGTAAACTTGAATAGACTTACAAATTGATTGATTGGTAGTAGAACAAATAGAATCATCAAAGAGACGATCAAATATGGAATTGACTTGTGAAGGCAACATGTTGATAGGGAGATACATATGCGTTAGGATTTTTTGAAGAGCATCTTTACAAGATGGGTGCATTTGAAGCAATTGAAGCACAAAGACTTGAGAGATATTATGAGCCATGATAGAATAAAAATAAAGATCCAAGAGTATTCGAATATGGGTTCACAAAAATGATTAAGTAAAATATGAATAATATAAAATTCCTAATCTGATTGCAATGTAGAAGTAAAATGGATAATCAAATAAGTAAAGAAATTGACCCAAGAAAATTAAGCTAGAAAATATGAAACCCTAGTTGCAAAGAAGGGATGAGAAGACTTAGCTATTTCACAACCAAATATGAACTATGTCGAAGTGTTGACTATGTGAACAAAGAGGTAAGAACGTCGCATAAAGCCTTAGAAAAATGTGTGAGATATCAATCTTCCCTGACTGGGGTGCCTGGAAAGGGGTTGGGGTGCTGCGGGTGCCAAATAACTACTCTAGGTGCTTTTGATTGCCAAAAATCTCATAAACCTATCTTTGACTATTCGTAATGTGTTCTCTATCCTTCACCTTTGGTCTTTAGTAGGTCACACAATATTCTCCAAGGTTTCTTATAACTGTAATGGAAGAATGACTTGCAAAACCCTCACAAGTGCATCAAATCCCAAAAAGAAAATAATGCAAATGAGGGGTCAGATTATCCTCAACTGTCAAACAAGTGAACTTATGACTAAGCATTGCACTACATTTCAGACCCAATGTAGTTCTAGGTGTGTGTGTGTGGAATCGTTCCCTAGGTGGCTCTTATGCATGTCACACTTGATAGCGAGAAAATAGCTAGATGTAAGAGATGTAAGTAGATGTGTGCATGGAATAGAATGAAATTCCCCTCCTATGAAGTGTATGTAGAATAATGTAGTCCCTTTCCCTTGAATGGATGCTAGAATGGATGCTTGAATGCTCTTAAATAGCCTTTGGATGCAACCTTAGGTGGTGATAGCTAATGATTAGTGCTTGGTCCTTTATTATGATCACATAACTTTATATTTATATGATTCCCTTTCTTGAATTTCATAATTAACCCCAAAAAGGATGACTACAAAAAGATAATATGCTCAAATGGCTAGAAAGGACCCAAAATATGTGAACAAAGTACAAAGAGGTTAGGGGCACCTAACGCCAAGGCGTCCTAGCTAGGCGCGGTGTCTAGGATGAGAAATGTTGAGGTATGAAAATACAGACTAAGAAAGAAAGAGTTTAAGACAAAAATTCTAAACATAAAGAAAGAAAAGATGACCAAAGACATGGGTTGATTATTACTCTTCTTACTTAGGAATCATATAAATAGTAGTATGCAATCAGGACTAGTTAATTACCCAAAGTGTGTGATTTTGTGTCTACACTTGTCTTCTTCTTCAACAAAGCCTTCACAATGGTCAACCTCTATAGGGAGTATCTAAACACAATTTTATTAAATTACATGCCTTGAGACAAGTTGGTTAAAAATTAGTCGTGGTTTCATTGCATCACATTAAGGAACACCAAAATAAAAAACAATTTTATCAATTATGTTGCACAACTTAATTTAAAGTGACTTAATAGAATTAACTTTATAAAATTATATTACATGTGGAAAAATTGGGTCCCACTTGACACATGTCACTTGAGTTTGATCGGTCAAAAGAAATTTGCCACCTAGGCACCGGGTAATCGACGACAATTCATCAAATCCATTGGGCATTAGAGTCACCCATCTCTACCTTCATAGTTTCCACTAGCATGAGAATCATCTCCTAAAACTTTAACCGTGTCATAGATATCACCTGGTCATTTCATCATGGCCTTACCTGTAAGATCCTTCTCCTCACTTTTCATAACAACTCCCAACTTCTACAATATTGGGCACAAGTTATCCTTTTGATCATTCATACATATGTTTATAATATGTTTAATGGTTCTATAAATGAACTGATCAAAACCTACTTTTCAAGTACAAGATCCAATGTTTTTCAATGTCCAATTCTTGGTGGCGGATTAAAATATTTCTTGCTTCTTTTCATAAAAATGATATGATATTTTTACCCAAGTAGCCGATTAGCAAGGCAATTAAAATATATCATCCATTGAGTACATATAGTAGTTGGAAAACCAAATCATAACTCGAGCACTCTTTTAACTATTTGCACTCATATTCTTATGTAAGGATTTAGTAAAACCAAAGATGACAATTGAAAAATAGCTGAACCAAATGCTATACTTGTCTCAGATCCAAGAATGATTTGACAAGGATATGCCCCAAAAATAATTCCCAATGTTGTCCACTTAAAGAGATTAAGAAGAAGGTTATAATGTGCTAGTTTTATAGCATACTCATGTTATAACGTGAGTGCGTTATACATTTTATGGATTGAAAATTACGAATCCATAGTCCTGGATTTACTTAGGATATCCAAACCTAAGGTTTGGACTGTGTAATCCATGAATAAATCTATGTTTAAAAACAAAAACATAACAATCTCAAGTGTATGCCTCGATTTCTCATGTGTTATAAAACAATATTCCAAAAACAAAACGACTATGTCAAGATTTGTTTTACATCCGTGACGATATATTTATTTCTAAAATCTAATTAGTTTAAGAGTTTCATCCTTAATTTCTTTTACTAATGGCTTATTTTCTTTCCAATACATATGTCTAATTTTTTTATACATAATTTATGATTTTTTCATCCAAATTTCAAAAAAATATGGTTTGATCTAAACTCCATTCTACACGCATTAAAAAAAGAAAAAGAAAATTTGACTATTTTTCTCAAAATTAGGGGGGTGTACACATATATATTTCATTTTTGGTATGTGTTTACTTTGAAAATTATTTTAAAATTATATATTCATCTCAAAAATATGAAAAAGTAGTGGGACCTCATACATGGTCTTAGCCAACTTATTCTTCAAGGTCTTTGTAAAATAGTATATAGAACTTTAAAAAATGGGGGTGCATACAAAACACTATGTTATATTTTTGACACAGAAATATGCACACTTTGTGTGTGCACCACATTTGAACTTCTTAATCTCCACGATTTTAATTTTTTTAATAATTTAGAAATTAGATTATGAGCACTACGATTCTTATTCTTATCACATTACCAAATTTTGAGCCTATGCATTCCAAATTGTTAGTTGTAGACACTAAATCATGCACATTCGGTATGTTTCTAGGTCTTGATCACATACCACTATTCATATGATTCCTAAGTGAGAAAATTACTAATTGACCACTATCTTTGGCCTCTTTTCTTTCTTTCTAGTTTCCTTCTTGGTCTTACACACCCTATTTCACAATCTGTCTTTCGATACTTGATTTTTCGAGTCTAGACACTAGTGTGCAGGTGCCCCTAACATCTTTGTATCTTGATCACATATTTTGGATCTTTTCTATTTGTTGGGCATATTATTTTCTTGGTGATCAGAATTTTAGTGGTTAATTACGAAATTCAACCAAGGGAATAATATAAATACAAATATATGTGATCATAATAAAGGACCAAGCTCTAACCATCTATCAAGTATCACCTAAGGTTTCATCGAAGGAATCTCAAGAGAATTAAAGTGTCCATCTAACATCCATTCAAGGGACAAGGTATTGCATTATTCTACATACACTTCTTAGGAGGGGAAGTTCATTTTTCCATGCACACATCTACTTACATTTTCTACATCTATCTATTTCTTGTTATTTTGTGTAACTTTCACAAGAGCCACCTAGGGCATGATTTCACACACACACACACACACACACACACACACACACACACACACACACACACACACACGAACTACATGGACTCTAAAATGTAGTCTAGTGCTTGGATCATAAGTTCACTCCATCGAGTGACCGCCGGGGTCAATTCGACTCCCCATTTTCATCTTTTTATTTTTAGGATTTGATGTTTTTTTGGGGTTTTGCAAGTTTCAGTGAATTTTGTGGGCACAATGTGACACACAAGATATCAACAACGAAGGGAAGCAACATAGAAGAAATCACTTTCTAGCCATTTTTCATAGTCATAGGCACCTAGAGAAGGTCCCTGGTGCCTAGGTTCCCTTGACCCATTACAGACACCCTAGTCCTAGCATTTTCGATTGTCCTACATTTTTTCGAGCTCGGTTGTGACTATCTACACTCATGTTCCGTCAATTTTCAGCTTGGCACAGATCTAGAATTAATTGCGAAATCGGATAAGTACTTTAACCCTTCTCTTGCAACTATGGTTTTAAATTTAATTACTTATTACTTGGGTCAAATTTGTACGTTATTGCTATATCATTGTGTTGTGACTTTGTAATTAGGGTTTTAGCATTTTTCAATATTTACTTAATCATTTGGTGAACCCATCTCATTTAAACACTCTTAGGGTCCTCATAATTTCATTTCTCTCATTTTCCTATGATATTCTCATCATGGATATCTCTATTCATGATTTCTTACTAGCCAATCCTAATTATTGAGCTAAAATTATTACTCTCTTGGATAATAATTGCATCCCTTCTATTATTGATCCGAAATAGTTTATCATACATTTTTGGATGCATTCTCTCAAGTACCTTACTATCACATCTCTTATAGATGAAAATATATATGTTTATGACAATGATCCTCCTCTTTATATATGAGTATGCATCCAAAATTGGGTGTAAAGAGAAATTTATTCAACAATGTATTTGAACTTAATCTATGTCCTTTATCATTCATTCAGGATATAGGAATTTCTATAGCTAATATTAACCCAACATCTATTTCTCTTTAGGCATATGATTCTACTACGCATCCATGTCTCGGAACTATTATTTTTCTGTCACATTTGGGCCTAAAATAATTCTTATAGTATTATTTGTTATTGACTTCCCGTTTATATAATTACTTGCTCATTTGACTACGGCTTCATAAAATGCAAGAAATACCTTCTACAGTCCACCAATGCATCAAATTCTTACATGAGGGCATTGAATATTCAATTCCCACCGTTGATAGTATCCCATTCCAATATTACAACCTAGATCCAACTACTACATTTCCTATTCCGAATGCTCCTACTATCCATCCCGCTGCTAATATACGACCCATGGATTATCTAGAAAACTTACCTCCACTCAAAGGAATAGTTTGTGTATTAAACGTTGTTCCATCCACTTCAAGATACTCACCCCTTTTTACTACTAATTATATGGTACTCTATCGTGGGTCCTGTTCATACATCGAAATCATACCCCCTTCATTTTCTCCTCCCGAGAAATTGGCATCTACGACATATCCTTTTACATGCACTCTTTTCATTAATAATTCTTTTTGGTTACACATTACATTAAATCCCACTTGTTCGACACTATTTACACACATGATGGCTTGGCTCGACTAGGATTCACATTGGATGATCTCATCCCTCCATCACATGCTCCTCATTTATATCATGGATACGTTTGCATTATTGTTGCTTATGGCCTTGAGTATTTCATCTATCAGTCTTTGTTGCATGCACTCCACACACTTCACCACTTACTCTTAGGAAATATTAGATTGATTATATTGGCGGTACTTTAGATCCTGACCATATCGACATTTCATTCCCTATGCCCTTGATCACATTTTTATTTGCAATGATTCATTTCTCGGTTATTCACAAAATCTTACTCGTTGGTATGCACATGGATTTCCATTACCACCTTTCACTGATGAGGAATATGCAATGGGCATGTACAATTTACACCGCAATGGCTCTTTGCATGATCAACCTCATATTATCACTTATCAAGTCTCAGATGCATCTCCATTCAGTTTTGACCATGACAATGATGATCTCTTATATGTTACTACTCGATACTTATACACATCATACAATTAGGGGAATCATACTTATTATCCCCCCTTTTAGCATTGTCAGTGTCCCACACTTCTACTATGTCACCTCATACATCATATCTAGTCTTTCACACACATCTTACAAATATTGATACACTTATATCATCATTACCCGATGACACACTCTTGTTCTATGGTTCACACTTGAAGGTTCATGGCTTACTACATTCATGAACCTCACATTATCACATCACACACCACACTCGGTGTATTCACGACACATTTATCTAGCACACATTCACCACGACATGCTACCCTATGATGCACTCTAGTTCCATGGTTCATACTCAACTATTGAGGGTCTAAATTTAAAATGAACCTCACCACACTCACTCACACTCTACGCTCTACGCTTTTTGATCATAGATTTCTAGCACACACATGTCCAAACTGTTTCCCGATGACACACTCTTGTTTTATGGTTAATTATCGACTTTTGAGGGGGCATTTATAAATGAACCTCATCTCATGCATACTCATTCACATTCACTCAAGGGGGCATGTTACTCCTATCACATTCACATTGCATTTCATTCCATATCACTCATCCACAACATACTACATATCTTGGTTGCACATTGTTCTTGTTTACTTATACTCACATGTTACACTTTTCTTACTATGTTAGATGGATACATTGTATGTCATTATCTTTTATATATACACATGCACATTCACTTTCCTTCTAGTTATGAATGCAAACTTTACACAATATTGTTACATGTAGCACAAATTCTTGCACTTTGTAACTCTTACTAGACCCATTATGACATTGGGGGAATCTACTTTCATACACATCACATGTGTTATTGTTTCATTTTATACTATTTCCTATTCATACTAGCACACTACTATATTGTATCATACATGTTTTGACATACTTTATATCTTTATAACATGATAATGGGTGCTTCATGTGTAGCATTTTCTTTGCAGGAACTATTTACTACCATGGATGGATGATACTTTTCTTGTCACTATTTCCCATAATTTTTCATTGTTTGCGGGATTTTCCCTTTGTCTTGTGTGCACACTGTATTATTTTGGCCACTTCAGCCTCGATTGGATTGCGAAATTTTGAGCAATGTCACATGTTTGAAACTCACTTTTAACAGTATACATTGTATTATTTCTTGCTAGTGTACATTTTTTCTTTTATATGTGTATTTGACTTGTTTTCACTAACACTTGTTTTCCAAACACTTTTTTACATGTGCCTTGGTTTATACCAAGAACATTCCCTTCCCCTATAGGGTATTACTTTCATATCAATGTCAGGTCCTATCCTTTGGGCCACATACTTCTAGTGCTATCACATGCACCCCAAATGAGGGGGGCATACATTGGGTGAATTGATCACCCCATACGACATTTCATAGTTACAATATAGCACAATTCAACTCACTATACAATCACAAAAACGAAGCAGATTTTGACTTGGGTCCTTAGGACATCATAGACGTCGGTGCACGAATACGGACATGAGTGCCTTGGCACTCTTGATTCTTCTGGATGCCTATGACTAGAGGGAAATTATAAATTTTTTTCTCGAGATCAACATAGTTTACAACATTTTATTCAATGACTTTCACATAACATGAATAGTCCTCTAGCAATTAACATGCATGCATTCTATCTCCTTTTTCTACTTGTGTTGGATCGAACTGGATCAAACTTGAAAGAATCGGGATTACACCATCTACAATGGTGTATAAATCATCAGGAAGTAGTCAAAGGTTGGATAATAACACTATAAATTTCTCCCTATACTCTTTTTTCATGGCATGAGATTGCTAAAAAAACTTGCACTTAGTGCAATTGGCATGAGATCACTTGAAAAACTTGTTCTTGGCATGAGATTTCCCAAAAAAATTGTTCTTCTACAGCATTTTTAGGATCCTTTCTATCTCTTTCACTCATCATGGATCAGGTGCACATGTTCCTTTTCATATTTTTACATACTTTTTACACATTTGGATCAAATTTTTCATATACACATATTTGACTACTCATTTTCTCTTCTCTTTTATAGGTCCATCCTTATGGCGGCAACAAGTCACATCATTAAGCATCAAGCAACATTGAAAACAAGTCCATCCTTATGGGAAGTAACAATTCACATCATCAAGCATCAAACGCCATCAAAAATAGGTTTTTCCTTATGGGAATTAGCTAGTCACATCATCAAGAATCAAGTGACATCGATAACAGGTACAATGTGACACATACACATATGCTTTCACCCCTAGGGTCATTTTCACTTCCTCTTCTCTAGCTTCCACGCTTCATTTTTGTCACTCCATGATTTTTCTTATCTCCTCAGACACTTTTTAGCATCAATATATATGGTTATTAGGTACGCATATCTTCTTTACTTTATGTTATCGATCATTTTCTCAACAACATCAAGTTTGGGAAAATGTAGACACTATATCATGAACTTTGGGTATGTTTCTAGGCCTTGATCACATATAACTATTCATATGATTCCTAAGCGAGAAAATTACTAATTGACTACTACCTTTGGCCTCTTTTATTTCTTTCTAGTTTCCTCCTTGGTTTTATACACCCTATTCTGAGTCTTTCTTTAGATACTTAAAATTTTCTAAGTTTGGACACTAGCGCCTGTGCACCCCTGTCCCCTTTGGGTGCACCCGAACTCTTTATATCTTTCTCCCATATTTTGGTCTTTTTCTAGCCATTGGGCACATTATTTTCTTGGTAGTCATCCTTTTAGTGGTTAATTACAAAGTTCAATCAAGGGGATCATATAAATACAAAGTTATGTGATCATAATAAAGGACTAAGCTCTAATAATCTATTACTATCACCTAAGGCTTCATCTAAAGGAATCTTAAGAGCATTAAAACATCCATCTAGAATCCATTCAAGGGAAAAAGGACTACATTCTTCTACATACACTTCATACGAGGGAAGATTATTTTTCCATGCACACATCTAATTACATTGTCTACATCTAGCTATTGTTCACTATTTTGTACAACTTGCACAAGAGCCACCTAGGGTGTGATTTCACACACGCCCGCGTGTATATAGAGCTACATGGAGTATGGAATGTAGTGTAGTTCCTGGATTGTAATTTCACTCGCCGCATGGTATCGAGCTTAGTATGACTCCCCATTTGCATCTTTTTATTTTTAGGATTTGATGTGTTTTGGGTTGCAGGTGTTCTTTATCTTTGTAGGTTTTAGGAAATTTTTGTGGGCAGTGCAGTGCAACACACAAGAGATCAATAGCGAAGGGTAGAGACATAGAAGTGACACAAAATAAATCACTTTTACGGTAATTTTTGTAGTCACGTGTGTTTAGAGAAGGTACCTAGCGCCCAGGTAACCATGACCTAGTCCAGTGCCTTAGTCCTAACATTTATGACAGTCCTACATTTTTCGAGCTCGATTTAAAAATATTCACTCCCGCTCCATCAATTTTTCATCTCGGCACATTCTACAATTAATTACAAAATCAGCTAAGTACTTTATCCCTTCTCTTACAACTAGGGTTTCAAATTTAATTTCTTATTTCTTAGGTCAAATTTTTACTTTATTGTTATATCATTATGTTGTGACTTTTCAATTATGATTTAGCATTTATTTTCAATATTTTCTTAATCATTAGTTGAAGTTCATTTTTTTGCTGATTTTGGAGAAAAAGTGGCCACTTTTGACCCCCTTTTGGTCCCCCATTTTCATGTACTTACACCGACATAAAAATTACAACATTAGAGAGATCACCTATGATGGGGTGATTTAACCTTTGCATTCAAGAGGGGAAGCTCCCTCATATGATGGGTTTGTGACGTTTTGGATACTTTTAACCCATAAATCACCCAAAAGGAGAAATAAAGGAAAGGGAGAATAAAATGGAAGAGGAAAGAGATGTAGTAAAAATAATAGAGAGATGGAGCATGTATGAACAAACAAAATTAGATCTCATTCCTACATGCTATAAAATACCCCATAAAATAAATGAGATTGAATGTTAATAATTTGCATGAAAAGGAGGAAAGAAATATTACATTTGATATAAGAACAAAAATAACAACTAAGAATCTCAAAACACAAAGTTACATAAGCATCCTTGTATGTATAATTGAAAATGAATACAATGTTTCCTTCTTATCTTCTTCTTCAACAAATCCTTCACAATGATCAACCTCCACAAGAAGTATCTAAACAAAATGTTTTATTAATTTTCTTGGCTTAAGACAAGTTAGTTAAAAAGTAGTCATGGTTTCATTACATCACATTAAGGAACAATGAAATAAAAAAATTCATCAATTATGTTATACAACTTAACTTAAAGTAACTTTATGAAATTATATTCCATGTGGAAAAAGTGGGTCCTACTTGACACATGTCACTTGATATTGACCAGCTTAAAAGAAACTTACCACCTAGGCAATGGGTAAGCTAAAGAGTCATCAAATCCATTGGAAATTAGAGTCACCCATCTCCACCTTCATGGTTGCCACCAACATGAGCATCAACTCTTGAAAGTTTAACCATGTCACAGATCTCACTTGGTCATTTCATCATGGCCTTCCCTATAATATCCTTCTCCTCACTTTTCATAACAACTCCCAACTTCGCAACATTGGCCACAACTTATTCTTTTAATCATTCATCCATATGTTTATAATTTGTTTAATGGTTTTGTATATGAACTGATCAAAACCTATTTTTCAAGTACCATATCCCGTATTGTTCAATGTCCACTTCTTGGTGCCTTGATCAAAATTATTTTTGCTTCTTTTTATAAAGATGATATGATCTTCGACACAAGCACCCAATTAGCAAGATAATTAAAATATATCATTCATTTGAGTAAATCTATTAGTTATAAAATCAAATCATAACTAGAGCACTATTTTAACTATTTACACTCATCTTCTTATGTAAGGCTTTAGTAAACCGAGAGATGATAATTGAACAAAAGTAAAACCAAATGCTATACTTCTTTGGCTCCAAGAATGATTTGATAAGGTATATGCCCTAAAAATAATTCCCAACGTTTTCCACTTAAAGAGATTAAGAAGAAGGTATGCCGACCTATCAGACCTAATAAACCTTTGAAATGATACTACCTAATGTATTTTCATTTTCATTGTCGAGAATGAACATCCCTCATCCTTCGAATATCATTTATACAATCTGTCAATCTACTTCAAAGTATACCTCCTAGACTTTCTTCATTAACAAATACCAACTTAGTAGGACCTTTAAGATCTCGAAGGGTGCATAACATTCCAAGATTATTGCAATGCATAATTAAAAGCATATAATAATTGTTTTTTGATCCTTCGCACTATTTTTTTGATCCTTTTATAACCTTTTCTATTCAAAATGTCTCCTCACTCTTCCCCTTGTTGGCATCTAGTGTTTATTTTTCCTTTGTAAATCAAACTTATTTTCTCACCTGTTGCCCAAGACTTTGGAGGGATGGTTAAATTTATATAATGATGTTCTAATTCCTCTCATCAAACAACCACTTTATACTTTAGATCCTTTTCAATTATTTGGTGTGTGTCAAGAATAAGTTTTTCTCATTCGCAAAACATGATTAGATGAACACGTCTTCTAGTTCCTTAAAAAAATCACATCATCCCTTGTCTTGTTGTGAATCGACACACAAAGAATGAAAGAAGAAACTAATTAATTTTGTGCCTCTGTTAACCGTTTCCTTTATTTACAAATAGTGGAAAATTTAATATGGAGGGAGAGAGAGAGAGAGAGAGAGAGAGAGGAAAATGGGAAGAGGGTTGAGTTTTTCCATTTACCAAATTTGGCATTTGGAAAACTTCCGTTGATAATTTGGAAAATTTTCCAAATGGATCTCAAGTGTGCAAAGAATGTTTAACTCTAATACAATTGAAAAGTGACAGATGGTGAAGTGAGAGTGCACTTTCACTTCACTCTCCATCAATTTCCAATTTAATTCATTAAAATAATTAATCTAAATGTTTTATTGAATTAACGTCATTAATTTAATAATTAAATGAGAAATTTAATTAATCAAATTAATAATAAAATAAATAATGTTTATTAATAGCTAATTAATTGCATAAAATTAATAACATTACTTTTATTATTTAACATCAATAAAATTAATTATTTTTAAATAATTAAATTAAAATCATTAATTTGATTGGAAACCATTGATTTGCGAGGAGTAAGACTCAGTATTCAAGTAAGGGATATAAATGATGACAATGTGAATGCGATCATGCAACATCATGAGGTTGGATAATGGGGGTTTAGAGAGTATGGAGAAATATGGCATCACGTAATGGTGCGGGAAAATTTATTGTTGTAACACATTCACACAAAAAGTTCTAAAATTTCTAAAAATTTACCATTAAAATTTCAAGACAACACCGCCATTTAGTACAACACATTTATACATATAAAAAATTCCTTTAATTAAGAAAATATTAAATAAATAGATGTTAAATCTAAATTATGTAATAACACGTAATATATAAAATTAAAGATAGGTTATACCTAAACAAATAAGCAATTAAATTTGGGAACCCTAGTTTCAAGTGAGAGTATAAAAGACTTATTTGATTCACAATTAATTCTAGATTGTACTAAAATGACGAGATGATGAACAGAAGGGGAAATAGTCGCATCGAAGCTCAAAATATTACAGAGTGTTGTAAATACTAGGACCAGGGTGTCTATGGAGGGTTAGGGGTGTCAAGGACCTATTCGACACGCCTGTGACTACTCAAAAGCTACAGAATTCAATTTTATAGGGTCACAAGATGTTTGCATGTTGTCTCCTTTGATTTCATGTATGTTACTAGACTTTGCTGATATTTTCTTGTAACTTGTAATGAGGAAATAACCTTCAAAACCCCAAAACACATCAAATCCCAAAAATAAAATAATACAAATGAGGGATCGACTATCTCATCACACACATTGAACTTATGACTAAGTGTTGCACTACATCTCAGGACTCCAATTTAGTTCTATGTGTTTTTGTGTGAAGAGATTGTTCCCTAGGTGGCTCTTGTGTGTGTCACACTTGAATAATGAGCAATAACTAGATGTAGAAATGTACATAGATGTGTGGATGTCAAAAATGAACTCCCCTCCTATGAAGTGTATGCAGAAATACAGTCCCTTGCCCTTGTTTAGATGTTAGATAGATGCTTGAATGCTCTTGAAATGCCTTTGGATGCAACCTTAAGTGGTGGTAGTAGATGATTAGTGTTTGGTCCTTTATTATGACCACATAGATTAATATTTATATGATTCCATTGGTTGAATTTTGTTATTAACCACTAAAAGACCGACTAGTAAAAATATATTAAACATAATGGATAAGAGGCCCAAAAGAAGCAAGTGAGATATGACGAGGTCGGGGGTGCCCGGAGGGGACAAGGGCTCCTTGGTGCTGGTGTCTTGGCTAGGTGATGGTGTCCAGACTTAGAAAATATGAAGTGAAGAAAGATAGACTAGGCGAGAAGGTGTATAAGACCAAGAAGAACAACATAAAGCAAATAAAGATGGTCAAAGATAGTGATTAATTAGTACTTTTATCACTTAGGAACCATATGAATAGTAGTATGTGATCAAGACTAGATAATTACCCAAAGTGTGTGATTTAGTGTCTACATTTTCCCCAATTTATGTTGTTGAGAGAATGCTCGATAACATAAAGTAGATAAGAGATGCATACCTAATAACCATGTAGATCGATGGTGAAAAGCATGTTGAGAGACAAGAGAAAGCATGGAGTGATAAAAATGTGGAGCGTGGAAACTAGAGAGGAGAAAGTAAAAAGAGATGATGATGATGACCCTAGGGTGAGAGAATATGTGTAGATGTTGTGTTTTTACTTGTTGTTGATATCACTTAATTTTTTTGTTTATGTGTGATGATGTAAGATGATGTGACTACCACTTTCCATAAGGAAGGACTTGAAAAAGAGAAGAAAAAACAAATAGTCAACTATGAGTATAGGAAAATCTTATCAAAATGAGTAAAAATTATGTAAAAGGGAGAAAAGGAACATGTGCACACTGATCGTGATGAGGAAAATAGATAGAGAAGATCTTGTAGATGATGTAGAAGAAAAATTTATTTGGGAAATATCGGGCCGAGAAATGGAAGAAGTGTAGGGAGAAAAGTTTGGTGTCATCCTCCAATCTTTAACGACTTCTCATAATGTGAAAACCACTTTGCAGATGGTGAGTAAAAATCGACTCATTTCAAACAATTCCGATCCAACGTGAAAGAAGAAAATATAGTGTAGTACATGCATGTCGAGTGCTAAGGACCGTGTGACCTATAAAATATTCTATGTAAAATACCAAAAATATGTTGAATCTGAAAAATGCTCTATAATTACCTGTGGTCATCGGCATCTAGACACTATTGTTTGGGTGCAGGCGTTGGTGTCGTGTTGTGATGAGGACCCAATTAAAGTTATGGGTTATTGTTGAGATTGAATGATGTGTTGTAGCTGTACTAATTTGTGTTGAGTTGTGACTATAGAAAACTATATGGGATAAAGTATTCACCTAATGGGTGCCCCCTTTTAGGTGCATGTGATGTCATTAAGGAATATGCGTCCCAAAGGAGGACCGATCGTTGTGCTGAAATTGATGCCCTATAGGGGAGGGAGTGTTCTTGGTAGAAACTAAGGAAGACACAAACAAAATGACTAGGAAACAAGTGTTAGTGTGAAAACGATAAACACACATGTAAAAGACAAGATGTAAGTTAAGCATGCAAGAAGAAAATGTAGGAAATAAATAATGCAAACAAAATATATCACAAAAATTATGTTTCAAACATGGGACATCACTCACGATGTCACAAGACACGCATGGCTAAAATCATACACGCAATTAGAGAATAAGAAAGACATAGGGAAAATCCCACAAATAATGACATGCGGTGATAAGGAATGGAAAACATGAACAAGTAATGTAATAGACAACCATGGTGGCATAGGGTCCCCTGTAAAATAAATGTTACATATTAAACACTTGTTAGCATGTTAGAAATATATAAAGTATTCCATGACGTGTATAATTAGATATAATGTAGTGTGCTAATATGAATAGGAAGTAGTATAAATCGAAACAATAACACCTGTATTGTGTGTACGAAAGTAGATGCCCTCGGGAACATTTGTGGGATTGGTAATAGGTAATGTGTCAAGAATCCATGTTGGGTGTATCAATATTTGTAAATTCTATGAACACAACTATAAAGAAAGTGAGTGTGCATGTGTATATGGAAGAGATAATGACATACAATGTATCTAGCTAACATAGTAAGCAAGATGTAACATGTGAGTATAAGTAAACAAGAACAATGTGCAACCAAGATATGTAACATGTTGTGGATGTGTGAGATGGAATGGAATGTAAAGTGAATGTGATAGGATCCGCGTGCCCCCCAAATGAATGTGAATGAGTATGCATGAGATGAGGTTCATTTATACATGCCCCCTCAAAGCAGATTGAGAATGATCCGTATAATAAGAGTGTGTCATCGGAAATGGGTTGAGTTATATGTGTAAGAAATATGTGATCATAAAATCATAGAGTAGAGTAAGTGATTAAGTGTGAAAGTGTAGTGGGGTTCATTTTAAATGTAAACCCTCACCATTCAAGTATGAACCAAGAAACTCGAGTGCATCATAGGGTAGTGTGTTGTGTTGATTGTGTTTGAGAAATATATTAAATGTGTAGTATGTCATATTGAATGTCCGTGAGAGAGATTAATTGTGAACGGGTTGAGTCCG
Organism: Taxus wallichiana var. yunnanensis; assembly: GCA_018340775.1. NCBI lineage: Eukaryota > Viridiplantae > Streptophyta > Pinopsida > Cupressales > Taxaceae > Taxus > Taxus wallichiana. The sequence goes on along the minus strand of CM031240.1, from coordinate 670,692,943 downwards.
TAATGCCGTGTGTTGAATGTGTGTGAGAGAGATTTATCATGTAAGCGTCGAGTGTGTAATGTGTTGTGTTGTATGTGCATGAGAGAGATATGTTGTGTGATGTAAGAGAGGTATGTCATGAATGCACCAAGTGTGTGGTATGTTGTGAATAGGTTGAGTGTGTAGTATGTTGTGTTGAGTGTGCATGAAAAGTATGTGTTTTTATTACATTGAGTGTGTAGTGATGGATATGTGTGAGAAGTATGTATTGTGAGCATGTCGAGTATGTAGTGTGTAGTATGTGAGGTTCATGTATATAAGATGCCCTCAACAGTCAAGTGTGAACCGTGGCACAAGAGTGAGTCATCAAGAAATGAAAATACCAAAGTGTATAAAGAAGTTTGTAATGATGCTTAGGAAATATTAGACATTGAATTATGGAGCATCAAGTGCATGAGATGATTAAAACAACTAAGGATAATGCAGGGGAGAATATGAGTGATGCCCCCAAGTGTGCCAATGGTGGATATTTATGTGGCGATGTGAGAGTATGATGCCATTGTGGGAGAGCATCATTTTTATCATGATAAGAGAAATGGCCAACACAATGGTAGGTCGAAGCAATAGTAGAACCATGCAATGGTGGCGAAATTTGAAATGTGTCTTGGCCATCGTAGAAGGAGTAGTTGCTTTGAAAAAAGTGATTGGTTGGAGATTATGTGGGATTAATGACACTACAGAATACTTGATAGGAGAAGAAGGTGGAATGATTTTGAGAGGTAGTTGCATATTTTGACTTGGTGATGTGGTAGAAAAATTGAGAGGGGGAGGTATTGAACTGATTTTTAGAGGAGGTTTCTTAGGTTGACTTGATAGTAATGTAGATGACTCGAGATGAGGTGGAGTGAGACTATATTGTAGAGGTGATTACTTAGTTTGAATGGATTGCATATGCATATGTAGTGCTTGAGCGATGGAAGAAGAAGCATTAGAAGTGATGACATAATGCTCATTAGATGTGGAATAATCAGATTTACAAACCCATTGAGATGTAACAAGTGGAGAGTACCATCTAAATGTTGTGCAAATGAATGAGATAAAACCTTGACGCTCAAGGTTCTTGACTCTATATTGTAAATCATAGCAATCATTGTCATTATGTCCGTTGATTCGATCATAATTGCAATATGGATGATCTTGATACTTTGGAAGTCGATAAAGAGGATAGAAATGAGTAGGTGGAAAGCTGATTAATTGATGAGCTATGAGTTGTGGAATAATATCTTGTTGCTTTGCATTGAGGTCAAGCTTGATAGGTGCAGGGAGAGGAAAGATTTGAGGTTCGCTGACATGAGCACATGTAAATTGCATGGACTGAGGATGAGAAGAAGAAATATCATGAGCCTGAGAAGCGTCCTTAAGATGTTGGATTTCATATTTTAAAGATGTAATCGTAGATTCCATAGCTTGAAACTTATCTTGAAATAAATAATGTAAAGCTTGAATATACTTGCAAATTGATTGATTAGTATTATAACTAATAGAGTCCTCAAAGAGATGATCAAATATGTGAATAACTTGTGAACGTAACATGTTGATAGGGAGATACATAGTCGCTAGGGTTTTGTGAAGAGCATATTTACAAGATGGGTGCATTTGAAGAAATTGAAGCAAAGATACTTGAGAGACCTTATGAGCCATGATAGAAGAAAAATAAGGATCCAAGAGTATTTGAACACGGGTTCACCAAAAGATTAAGAAAATATTCAATAAATAGATGTTAAATCTCAATTATGTAATAACGTAGAATATAGACAATTAAGTACAAATTTGATGCAAGAAAATAGCTAATTAAATTTAGAAACCCTACTTGCAAGTGAGATGATAAAAGGATTAGCTTATTCATAGTTAATTCTAGACGTGTTGAAATTATGAACAGATGAATAGAAGAAGGAAAATGTCACACCAAAGCTCATAAATTTGTAGGAGTGTTGAAAATACTAATAAGCAGGCGCCTATAGAGTGTTGGGGGATCCTAAGGCATTATATACCTATTCGGGAGCCCGTGATTGCTCGAAGCTGTAAAACTTGATTTTACAAGGTCACAAGATGTTCACCTATTGTCACCTTTTTTCTCTTGTATGTCGCTGAACTTTGTTGATATTTACTTGTAACCTGCAATGAAGAAATGACCTACAAAAACCCAAAATACATCAAATCTCAAAAAGAAAATAATTCAAATGAGGGGTCGTATTTTCCTCGGATTTCATGCGTGAACTTACAACCAAGTGTTGCACTACATCTTAGACCCAATGTAGTTCTATGTGTGTGTGAAGAGATTGTGCCATAAGTGGCTCTTGTGCGTGTCTTGAATAATGAGCAATAACTAGATGTAGAAATGTAAATAGATGTGTGGATGTCAACAATGAACTCCCCCATGAAGTTTATACATAAATGCGAGTCCTTGCCCTTGTGTGGATGCTAGATGGATGCTTGAATGCTCTTAAAATGCCTTTGGATACAACCTTAGGTGGTGGTAGTAGATGCTTAGTGCTTGGTCCTTTATTATGATCACATAGCTTTATATTTATATGATTCCCTTGGTTGAATTTTGTAATTAACAACTAAAAAATCAACTAGTAAAAAGTTATTAAACATAACGCCTAAAAGAAGCTCAAAATAAGTAATTTATATATGAAGAGGTCGGGGTTCCCAGGGGATGGGGGCACCTAGGTTCTCGATTGTGTCCTAGTTGGGCATTGGTGTCCAGGACTTAGAAAATATGAAGTGATGAAAGATAGACTAGGTTAGAAGGTGTTTAAGACCAAGAAGGACAATAGAAAGAAAATAAAGATGGCCAAAGATAGTGATTAATTAGTAATTTTCTTCCTTATGAACCATATGAATAGTAGTATGTGATTAGGAAAAGATAATTACCCAAAGTGTGTGATTCAAAGTGTCTACATCCTTTTAGTAACTTTATTTTCTTTCTCCATCTTTCTAATCCTTCCCCTAATACCCCATGATGTATTATTACTTAGAGCTGATGGTATCGACCATGGTCAATACCATCTAGATTTTATTTATAAAACCAACTACATCGACTATGCTCAATGTCTTCAAAGCGAGAGAAAGCGTAATGACTAATCATGTACCATATTTATAGGTGGTATTAGAGTGTATTTCTCATCACATCATCATTAGTCATTTAGTCTAATTATGCTTGCCAATTTGCTCTTATAGGTATTGAAGTTATTCTTACTTATATTTTATAGTCTACTCTTGGAGCATTGGGTTCTTAGGATCCTCAAGAATAGGAGTTGCATTTATTATTATCTTCTTAGATTTTGGAATCTCAAATAACCGACTTTTCTACGTTTTATTCTATCCACTTGTAGTTCTCCACATCAAATCTACGATAAGGTGTTGTTAACCTTGGGAGAATTTAATATGTCAATAGTGTTTACACGAAGGTAAGTATCTTTAACCTCTTTTTCTTTATGTTATTTTATATTTTATTTAGTATTTGATTGGGTGTGCACATGTTAGAATATAGCAGCACATTCTTAATCTATTTTATTATTATATTTTGGTCCTTACCTTATAATGCTCCTATGGGTTTTACAAGTTATTTATCCTCGCAATCCATGTTTACAACCCTAACATAAATATATCTATCCTATTTTCAACCTTGTATGATCAATTTACACTCGAGGTTCTAGTAAGACACCACGCCTTATCATAAACTTAGGCTTTGGATCCCTATATCTTTTTAGACAATGGAATACAATCTTCTAGGTCTATAACATTAGAACCTTACAACCCTCTTGTGTGTGGCCCTAGAATGGTCCCCTTATTACCTTAATATATTTCATCAATAAGAGAAAAATTATATTCTATTAAACAATTATTATATTGCATACAACTTCATCTTACCACTACAATAAAAGAGAGAAAATAGGTAATCATGTCATATAAAAGGGTTTATACCCCACTCATGTCAATGATACTAACCACTAGGTATAACGTTTAACAAAATTTCCCATAGTAATTTCACCAAACATAACTAAAAATGGAGAGAAACGTATGTATAAATTTATCCAAACAAGGTCCAAGGTGAGTCATTCATGGTTTGAACCTACAAGGCCTAAGATGGTAGCTAAGACGTTTAATTCAATATTAATACACAATGAAAATATTTCACATTAATTATCAACTACTTATTGAATATGTGTCATGATAAAAAAATATATGAAAGCTTAGATAAAACATAAATCCATGATGCTACAACTTAGTATTTATGGACTCAACAATAAGTTTAAAACTAGTTTCTTGGTTAGGCATTTTTCGTAAAAAATACCCTTAAACTTATTGAATCCATATGCATAAATAACATAAAATAATTTAGCATCATTAATATCTACTCAAAATTTCACTATAGTCATCACATGATAATAATCACACATCACAACCTCTAAAGAAATTTGAAATATATGGTGAGGGTATATCCCATTCACCAATTTTTCTTACCATGTCAACATCTAAAAGCTACGACTTCAGGTCTGGTATATGAGTGTAGTGCCCACATTTTACAAAAACAATTACAATGAGAAAAATACCAGGATAATTTTTTTACTTACATTTCTCACTACGCACAACACAACAAGGGCTCCAAGTACAGAAACTCTACTTGCATACAACAATCACATACGTCATCGACTCATATAGACACATGAAAACAACCTAGGCATGTTGATGCCTCACTTTTCCCAACGAATGGTTACTAGAAATGACCCAACTACAAGAAAGAAGACTCAAGGATGGGCAGGACCCATGACACATATATTTTCTTTCATTTATTTTAGTTACGATTAACACTCTAAGAACATTATTGTGCAAGGATAGATTCATACTTTTTCTAACTACAGAAACTTTAAGTTCATCCACATATAATTTACAGTTCGACCATTTTAAGTTAGCTTCTTATTCTTTACAAAATTTCCCATAACTTACACACTTATTTGGCATAATTCAAATGCATATAAAGTACTTAATTATCTTACTCTCATGTTAAAAATCTTCTTCTCAAACATACATTTAACGTCTACCTTTTTACTCTTACCACTCAAGTGAATGTGACTTGGTGTCCATATAGCGATATTAGGATTTAACGGAGATTTAATTGCAAGATAGTTTTTACCACAAAACATTCTTCAATCACGGAAAAGTTATTTTCCTACCATAGTTATTCTAAATCAATGACTTAATGACTTCCTTTTTATATTTATATATCTTTTGTTTTCTCGTAGTTTGATCACAACAATGCAATACATATTCTTGAAACACATAAAGATATTTAATTGAGTTATAAGGTCTCCAAGAGTGGCAGTATCCCTAACCTCAATTCTTGTTTTTTTACTCTCATATGCTTTATTTTCTTTTACGTCACATTATGGCCTTATTTTTAGCATTGTCTTGTAAAAGGAGTTACGAAGTGTTTATCTAACCTCTTGGAGAACAAATATGATTAAGAGACTTGATGCTTCACACGAACCCTAAGTTAACGTCCAAAACAACTGAGTTTTAGATTAATTCCAACTTCACCTAAGGGTCTACCCTTCAACTATAAATGAGGTTTAAGTGAGAGGACAATTTTATGCTAACCCACCTTCAGAAGGGGCCAAGGTGTAATGTTGAGAGACACCAAGGTAAAACATTTAGCTATGCAGAGCTAAGGGGTTCATTAACAAGAGTTTAAGACCTAGAACAACTAAGTCACAACCTCCATCTATGTCGTCTGGATCCAACAGGGTTTTCACTCGATGAAGAACTTTGATTTTAATTCTATCTTCGGATGACAAGATAGTCCGCTAGGCTACGAAGGAGGAGTTAGCTCTACACACTCCAAGAAAAGTTTGACTGTGTCACTCCTATCAGACGGGCTTAAGTCAATGCCACTAAACATACTGACTAAGACAATAAGCCCATTCTTGAGCTCTGATTTGCCTAAATTAGGACGTTCCACCGAGAGCAAAGATTAAGTTCATCCTACGGTTTTCAATGTCTTCTACGGTAAGGAGTATCACACATGAAAAACAAGTTATGTCCCGATATTGAACAAGGGTAGGATGTTTCGATTTAATTCTCTTTATTACATTTACAAAGTATGAATGTACAAGATAACTCATTAATCATTTATTGAGCACTAAACATGCACTACAAGATATTACTTCAAATTCATTTACCTTATATAAATATCAAACCTTTTTACCAGGTGTACTATAAATCAAAATTGAACCTAAGATTAAATGCACATTTCCTAGATGTCCTAGAAACTAACATCTCATACATAGCAACAAATTATTAAATATAACCTTCTGAAACATGAGACTACAAAATACATTTATTCATTTAAAAATGAACTATATAAATTATAATGATAATTAATGCATTACACAACGCCTTTACGTCATCATTCTTTCATCCTGCAAAAACACGTGAGCATGATATCAGCGATAATTCGTTGGCATGGCATCCACCCTAACCTAACATAAGTATCATTTTTTAGTTTCCCATTTACATATGACAATAATTACAATTTGTAATTGAAATAAAAATTTCTAGAGACATGTATTCATTGCATTTCATTTTTCTTCATTTTGTAACCCAGGAGAGAGAAAGAGAATGGAAGAGAGAGAAAACACCATTTTGTCAAAAGTTCTAATGCACACAACAAGTTCCACTATAGAGTTTTAAAACAGATTATTTTTATGCGTTAAGATTTTACAGGTGGTTTGGCAACCCTACGAGGGTCCGCAACTTTCTATTTTTACATTTTCTTACTAGCTACAAAAATGTACAAAACGGGCTTGGAGGCTAAGAAACCACTTCCAAAAGTTGACTTCTGATGAGAACACACACCACGATTAAATTTCTATGTGTTCCCAGATATACCAAGAGTTCATAGCAACTGACGGAAATGGGAAAGAGTGAATGGTTTGTGTTTGGCGGCTAGTTCTCTAGGGCCACTGGTCGTAGTTGACCCAGTTGCAAATGAACAAAATTTAGCTTGAGGGCCCAGAAAACCATGTCCATAACTGACGTTCGATGGATGAGAACGCAACAAGATACTTCCTACAAGTTCCCCTATATGAAGAGAATTCATCAGAGTCGATGGGTGAGAACTAGAAAACCATTTTCAAACGGCGACAAGTTTTCTGGAGCTACAAGTCGAAATTGGTCCAGTTTGACCTCAAAACTGCGGCCGGAGGCCTACAAAATGGCTTTGCCAAACTATCCAGAAGAGTGCTTTTCCCTAAGCTGAATGTTCCATGAAATTGTCTAGTATAAACACTGGAGGTTTTTGAAGATGGGAAATAATTTCTCTATCCAGGTTTCAAATGGCGGTTCAAAACGAAAGCCAACTTTCTAGATTTGACAGCTTTCTACTGCTGTAAACCAGTGTAACATGGCTCCTATAAGAGCATCAAAAATATCAAAAAAAAAATTCAGGCTCAATCCAACAGTCTAGGTGATTCCTCACATATAAAGGTACACAAATGAAGCCTAACATCTCATTTTTAGAGTTCCGAAGGGTACTTAATGAGTCTCTGAAAAATGCAAAAATTAACTATTTAAACAGGGAGAAGGTCAACATTATTACTGGAAGGTCGATAAGACAATGTTGTAGTGATCCAGTTGGGTAGGAATTTTTCTACATCACATCAGAATGAGGGTGGGAGTTCATGGTTTAATGCATAAGAGTTATTTTGATTTTGTGAGTTATAACACGACCTTTCATTGTTTTTGCAATGAGTTGATGTAAACATTTAACTGTATTAAAAACCTAATATTTTAAGATTCTATTAATTTGCAAAAGAGAACTAAAACATGAGAATTATGAGAGGTAAGGGAAGATGAACCATGTCCGGAGAATGAAGTCGGTCGAAACTGTGGGATTCGGTTCAGTATCTTGCTTGGGCACATCATCAACCAGATCACGAGCATCCACAGCTCCACCATTTTACATACACATCTATCATAAAATCTGTAACTACAGATTTGAAACCATTCTGCTACTCTGATCACATTTCTCCTACCTTCTGGATTCGACCCACCACTTGTTGAGCACGATCAAATGGTTTTTTTGTTGTTGTGGTTTGGATAAAAGAGATCTTCCTCCTTTTGTGCATAGCCTCAAATCTTGCAACCATGAGACCATGATTTTTGAAGGCATTTTGTCAAACACTTCACATGCCTTAAGCATGCCTCCACATTTTACACATTCTCATGTGCTCATCAAACACCAAGAAAACATATCCACATAGCCACCACAGGCCGGATTGGCATGTTGATGATACAATATAGGGTTTCCTCAAGATAACCGGCATGGCCAAGAATGTCAATCATGAAAACATAATGATTAATTCTAGGCATGATTCTATAAGAGGCACTCATGCCATCGAAGTATTTACAACCCTCATGCACTGAACCTACATGGATAAATGCTAATAAAACAAAAATGAAACTTACATGGTCAGGGTATGTTCCATAAGACCACATCTCTTTGAGGCATTTTGTCAAACAGTTGACTTGCCTTGTGTATGCTTCCGTAATTTACATACTTGTCTACTAGCGCACTTGCAACTAAAAATCCTCTACCATTATGCTTTGATGGTTGTCCGAGGCCTGCTCTAAAGCTCCCATTTTGACAGAGGTGGGAGGATGCTAGAAAAGGTTGTGGAGTCTGGCTTTACACGTACCAATTGCATTTGCTTGAAAGTTTCCAAGGCCTTTTCAACAAACTCATTTTTTTGCACATCCTGCAATCATTGCAATCCATAAAGCACATTTCTTTCAAGCATTTTCGAATAGTTCACATGCTTCCACATTTTGCATATGTATCTGCCAGGGCACTTGCAACTAAAACACACACGAAAATCCCTTCTCCATAATGCTTTGGTGGATGTCTGCACCTAATTTCAAAGCTCTTATTTTGGCACAGGCTGGGAGTATGCTAGCAAATGAAAACTGATGGGGTTGGAACCTGTTTGCTGCACACGTGAAATAGTGTGACTGTCTCTTGAGGAAACCCATGCCTTCTGTATGCTGCAATACACACATTCCAGAGAAGTTGTCTCGTTCTTTCATTTGGTCAACACTTTGGAGCAAAGTGCCCCCAAGTATTTGTGACTACAACATCTAACAGAAATCCTCCCTTCACGCCTTCTTCAACCCTCGTGGGGTGTGTAGAATGCAGTTAGAGCTACCCCCACCTCCCTTCATGGCGGAGGTTGCCCTCATTCTCTCCATTCCACTAAACCAAAGGTAGAAAAAAAAAAAAACAAAAGGATCCCGAGCCCCCATGCCCTAAACCGCCCCCAAAACAAATCACGGGTTTTTAATTTTAATTCTTTTATTTTTTTATATTTATTTTATTATTATTTTTATTTTAATAATAAAAGGAGGCATTACATTCTCCTCCCCTTAAGAAAGCATCGTCCTCGATGCGACATACAATGAAGAAAGAGAAATGGTAAGCAACAAGGAACAAAATGGGCGAGGGTAAGCTCTAAGGTTAAGATTTCAGATACAAAATCACGGTTACGGGGTGGCCCTAGGAACATTTGGTAGAAATTTTAACTTTCAAGATTACGTGAAGACTGGTAGTTCCCTCTTATTTATTATTTTATTAATCTCTTTCTATCAACATTATTCTTAATTCAAGTTCTTTAAAATTTCATTTTTGTAGAATTTTAGTTATTTCATTCCTATGGGTTCCCATCATGGATTACAATCATAACACCCTACCAGGGTCATACACAACACTAAAATTTCACAAGCATACTTTTACATACTTTCATGATTGTATCACATCACAAGGGTTTCACCAAACCATGGAATGACAACAAGTAGACCACATAGCAAATAATTTCCAACAATTACGTCCTAGACATAGATCTAGTACACACATATGACTGACAAACCGGGTCAACACGCTGATGCATATACAACGGGTATCACATGACCCAAAACAATCCATGACTATAACAACATAGTTCCAATCCAATATCTAGTAGTCAATACAAATGGAAATGTCAATCCTCAACCATAACAAGGTGTCAACAAGACTCACACGGTACACATAACTCATTATACCAACCCCACACATAACAAGACATCACGAAACAAACCCCAAGTATCTCCAAAAGTGCAAGGTAAAACTCCATATACCTTCCCAAAGCATCACCAAATAACCTCCATATACCTCTCATAGAGAAAGAATCATCGTGCCTAAACCAAGCCGGGTCACTCAACCATAGAGCCCCATCAAGAATATCAGGTCACTCAACCATAGAGTGCCATAAGGAATATCGGGTAACTCAATCATAGAGGCCCATCTCCTTTCTCCTTTTAAATGAGGCCGGGTCACCCTATGGCCCTAGGCACATAGAGCCCCATCACCCCCAAACCCAAGTGACATAATAACTCGTGGTTCAACAACCCGCTAGTTATCTATAACTCCTTGAGGCGTACCCCCATACAATGAAGCAGGTCCATAAGTTCCACCACTCCATGGTGAATCCCATGACCCTATTCCAACACATTACGAAATTAGAACCAACATAACAATCCATTCAATTGCCAAGTGGCAAAATTAAAAGCCTTGGGCTAGGCTACAAAACTTTTAAATATGATAAGAAAGCATTTAAAACTAAGAAAATAAATGGCTAATTAGCCATGGTTAGTGCAAAATCCAATTGTTAATGCAACAATCAAATAAATGCCCAAAATATAAAAACATGTCAATCAAGAAAACAACTGGTTCTAGCTAAAAGAGATAATGATCAATTTACGAATAAAAATACGTATAGAGGAATAACACATTACAATCACTATGTGGCCTCATATCGCCACCAAAGGGGTACTCATCAAGTTGTTGGCACTCGGACATCGAGCCTTAGCTCGTAAAAATATACATGTAACCAGAAATGAGTATGTCAAATAATGTAATTGTCATCATATCTTCCTGAATCATTACTCCATACTCCCACAAGGATCAACATAGTCAAAATCACATAGGATTATTCAATGAACAATCCAATAGGAAAGAGCAGGGAACTCTAGTTGCATAAGTTGAGCCTAAGGTGGTGCGCACCCATAATATACTAAGCAAGCTCAAAGTATACTAAACTAGATAGAAGTGGGTTTTTAGTCTATATAAGACTCCACTTCCTCACTCGTACTCGGCTCAAGATTATGAAAACCTGGTCCATGCCTCCTCTCTCCACACATACACTCTTGATAGTTTCCTCCCCTTAGGGTCGTCTAGTGTAAGGTTCACAACATACACATACTACATCACTATCACAATGGTGATTCACACAATGTAACCATAGCATCTTACGCATGGTATTTATATATAGGGTATAACACAATCATTACTTTCACGGGTTACGATACATCACATTACCACATCCTGCACCCAAAGTGCAATCACTGTACACTAGGGATCATACTCACCATATCCCCTAAATCACGACATGAACCATCACATATTACATGAATTATACGTATGAGGAACACAATGTCTAACATTACGACATATAGTCAATTGTAATACAACACGACGATGCACACAACAAATCACAATACAGTGATGACATCACGATAAACTGTGATTCACTTTACATCAATTTTATCATGCAATACATCAATACACCTTCACATCACATAAAGTCAAAATGTTCTAACCCTCAGCAATCCACAATGACATTCCATTCACAAACAATAAGGTGGTACATCACACACAAATTCCTCATTGAATCCACGAAAAGGAGAGTCAATACTCTCATCACAAGTGCATCAATATGATAACAAATACGCAATAAGTGATATGCACCACATGTGCTTCCATAAGGACACAATTACAACATTGTTCACATTACAACATATATTACATTACTCTTCCAATACCCACCACCATCATGTAGAATCATCACAAATCCAATCCATCCCAGAGGTTCGAGAGTATGAACCTCCGCTTTGATACCATATGTAGTGCCCACATTTTACACACACAATTACAATAGAAAAATACCAGGATAATTTTTTTACTTACATTGCTCACTACGCACAACACAACAAGGGCTCCAAGTACAGAAACTCGACTCGCATACGACAATCACATACGTCATCGACTCACATAGACACATGAAAACAACCTAGGCATGTCGATGCCTCACTTTTCCCAACGAATGGTTACTAGAAATGACCCAACTACAAGAAAGAAGACTCAAGGATGGGCAGACCCACAACACATCTTTTCTTTCATTTATTTTAGTTATGATTAACACTCCAAGAACATTATTGTGCAAGGATAGCTTCCTCCTTTTTCCAACTACAGAAACTTTAAGTTCATCCACATATAATTTAGAGTTCGACCATTTTAAGTTAGCTTCTTATTCTTTACAAAATTTCCCATAACTTACACACTTATTTGGCATAATTCAAATGCATATAAAGTACTTAATTATCTTACTCTAATGTTAAAAATCTTCTTCTCGAACATACATTTAACACTACCTTTTTACTCTTACCACTCAAGTGAATGTGACTTGAGTGTCCATATAGCGATATTAGGATTTGACGGAGATTTAATTGCAAGATAGCTTTTTACCACAAAACATTCTTCGATCACGGAAAAGTTATTTTCCTACCATATTTATTCTAAATCAATGACTTAATGACTTCCTTTTTACATTTATATATCTTTTGTTTTCTCGTAGTTTGATCACAACAATGCAATACATATTCTTGAAACACATAAAGATATTTAATTGAGTTATAAGGTCTCCAAGAGTGGCAGTATCCCTAACCTCAATTCTCATTTTTTTTACTCTCATATGCTTTATTTTCTTTTATGTCACGTTATGGCCTTATTTTTAGCATTGTCTTGTAAAAGGAGTTACGAAGTGTTTATCTAACCTCTTGGAGAACAAATATGATTAAGAGACTTGATGCTTCACACGAACCCTAAGTTAACATCCAAAACAACTGAGTTTTAGATTAATTCCAACTTCACCTAAGGGTCTACCCCTCAACTATAAATGAGGTTTAAGCGAGAGGAAAAGTTTATGCTAACCCACCTTCAGAAGGGGCCAAGGTGTAATGTTGAGAGACACCAAGGTAAAACATTTAGCTATGCGGAGCCAAGGGGGTTCATTAACAAGAGTTTAAGAACTAGAACAACTAAGTCACAACCTCCATCTATGTCGTCTGGCTCCAACAAGGTTTTCACTCGATGAAGAAATTTGATTTTAATTATATCTTTGGATGACAAGATAGTCTACTAGGCTATGAAGGAGGAGTTAGCTCTACACACTCCAAGAAAAGTTTGACTGTGTCACTCCTATCAGACGGGCTTAAGTCAATGCCACTAAACATACTAACTAAGACGATAAGCCCATTCTTGAGCTCTGATTTTCCTAAATTAGGACATTCCACCGAGGGCAAAGATTAAGTTCATCCTATGGTTTTCAATGTCTTCTACGGTAAGGAGTATCGCACATGAAAAACATGTTATGTCCCAATGTTGAACAAGGGTAGGATGTTTCGATTTAATTCTCTTTATTACATTTACAAAGTATGAATGTACAAGATAAATCATTAATCATTTATTGAGCACTAAACATGCACTACAAGATATTACTTCAAATTCATTTACCTTATATAAATATCAAACCTTTTTACCAGGTGTACTATAAATCAAAATTAAACCTAAGATTAAATGCACATTTCCTAGATGTCCTAGAAACTCAGCATCTCATACATAGCAACAAATTATCAAATATAACCTTCTAAAACATGAGACTACAAAATACATTTATTCATTTAAAAATGAACTATATAAATTACAATGATAATTAATGCATTACACAATGCCTTTACGTCATCATTCTTTCATCCTGCAAAAACACGTGAGCATGATATCAGCGATAATTCGCTAGCATGACATCCACCCTAACCTAACATAAGTATCATTTTTCAATTTCCCATTTACATATGACAATAATTACAATTTGCAATTGAAATAAAAATGTCTAGAGACATGTATTCATTGCATTTCATTTTTCTTCATTTTGTAACCCAGGAGAGAGAAAGAGAAGGGAAGAGAGAGAAAACACCATTTTGTCAAAAGTTCTAATGCACACAACAAGTTCCACTATAGAGTTTTAAATAGTTATTTGTATGTGTTAAGAGTTTACAGGGTGGTTTGGCAACCCTACGAGGGTCTGCAGCTTTCTATTTTTACATTTTCTTACTAGCTACAAAATGTACAAAACAAAGCAAGAGACTAAGAAATCACTTCCAAAAGTTGACTTCTAATGAGAACAGAGACACCACGATTAAATTTCTACGTGTTCCCGAGATATACCAAGAGTTCATAAAGAACTGAAAAAAATGGGAAAGAGTGAATGGTCTCGTGTTTGGTAGCTAGTTCTCTAGGGCCACCGGGTCGTAGTTGACCCAGTTGCAAATGAACACAATTTAGCTCGAGGGCCCTGAAAATTGCGTCCATAATCGACATTTGATGGATGAGCACGCAACGAGATGCTTCCATAAGTTCCCCTATATGAGGATAATTCATCAGAGTTGACGGGACTGAGAACTAGAAAACCATTTTCAAATGGCGACAAGTTTTCTGGAGCGACAAGTTGAAATTGGTCCATTTGACCTCAAACCGCGCCGAGGGCTAAAAAGGGCTTTACCAAACTATCCGGAAGAGTGATTTTCCCTAAGCTGAATGTTCCATGTAATTGTCTAGTATAAACACTAGAGGTTTGTGAAGACGGGAAATAATTTCTCTATCCAGGTTTCAAATGGCGGTTCAAAATGAAAGCAAACTTTCTAGATTTGACAAACTTTCTACTACCGTAAACAAAGTGTAACAGGCTCCTATAAGAGCGTCAAAAAGATTACAAATGTTTGTTCGAGGTCAATCCAATGGTCCAAGTGATTCCTCACATATCAAGGTACACGAATGAAGCCTAACATATCATTTTCATAGTTCGAAAGGGTACTTAATGAGTCTCTACGAAAATGTAAAAATTAACTATTAAACAGGAGAAGGTCAACATTATTACTGGAAATTCAATTTCATCTAGTCGATAAGACAATGTTGTAGTGATCCAGTTGGGTAGGATTTTTTCTACATCACCTCGTAATAAGGGTGGGAGTTTGTGGTTTAATGCGAGAAGATTTATTTTGATTTTGTGAGTTACAACACGAACTTTCATTGTTTTTTGCAATGAGTTGATGTAAACATTTAACCGTATTAAAAACCTAATATTTTAAGATACTATTAATTTGTAAAAGAGAACTAAAACACGAGAATTATGAGAGGTAAGGGAATATGAACCATGCCGGAGAATGAAGTCGGTTGAAATTGGGGATTCGGTTCAAGAGCTTGCTTGGGCACATTGTCAACCAGATCACGAGCATCCACAGCTCCACCATTTTACATACATGTCTATCATAAAATCTGTAACTACAGATTTGAAACCATCCGCTACTCTGATCACATTTCTCCTACCTTTTGGATTCGATCCACCACTTGTTGAGCATGATCAAATGGTTTTTATTGTTGTTGTTTGGATAAAAAGAGATCTTCCTCCTTTTGTGCATAGCCTTAAATCTTGCAACCATGAGACCATGATTTTTGAAGGCATTTTGTCAAACACTTCACATGCCTTAAGCATGCCTCCACATTTTGCACATTCTCATGTGCTCATCAAACACCAAGCAAACATATCCACACACCCACCACAGGCTAGATTGGCATGTTGATGAAACAATATAGGGTTTCCTCAAGATAACTGCACGGCCAAGAATTTAAATCATGCAAACATAATGATTAATTCTAGGCATGATTCTATAAGAGGCACTCATGCCATCGAAGTATTTACAACCCTCATGCACTGAACCTACATGGCTAAATGCTAATAAAATAAAAATGAAACTTACATGGTCAGGGTATGTTCCATAAGACCACATCTCTTTGAGGCATTTTGTCAAACAGTTGACTTGCCTTGTGTATGCTTCCGCAATTTGCATACTTGTCTACTAGCACACTTGTAACTAAAAATCCTCTACCATTATGCTTTGACGGTTGTCCGAGGCTTGCTCTAAAGATCCCATTTTGACAAAGGTTGGGAGGATGCTGGAAAAGGTTATGGAGTCTGGCTTTACACGTACCAATTGCATTTGCTTGAAAGTTTCCAAGGCCTTTTCAACAAACTCATTTTTTTGCACATCCTGCAATCATTGCAATCCATAAAGCACATTTCTTTCAGGCATTGTCGAATAGTTCACATGCTTCCACATTTTGCATATGTATCTGCCAAGACACTTGCAACTAAAACACACAAAAATCCCTTCTCCATAATGCTTTGGTGAATGTCTGCACCTCAGTTTCAAAGCTCTTATTTTGGCACAGGCTGGGAGTATGCTAGCAAATGAAAAATGATGGGGTTGAAACCCTGTTTACACATGTGAAACAATGTGACTATCTCTTGAGGAAACCCATGCCTTTTGTATCCTGTAATAGACACATTCCAGAGAAGCTATCTCATTCTTTCATTTGGTCAACACTGGAGCAGTGCCTCCAAGTATTTACGACTACAACATCTGATAGAAATCCTCCCTCCACGCCTTCTTCAACCTCTGTGGGGTGCGTAGAATTTGGTCAGAGTTCCCCCCGCCTCCTTCCATGGCGGCAGCTGCCCTCCTTCTCTCCATTCCACCAAACCAAAGGCAGAAAAAAAAACAAAAGGAGCCCGAGCCCCCATGCCCTAAACCGCCCCCAAAACAAATGATGGGTTTTTAATTTTAATTCTTTTATTTTATTTTTTTATATTTATTTTATTATTATTATTTTAATAATAAAAGGAGGCATTACAATGAGAGAATAGTTGGCCCAAAAATCCATGTCATGGTTTATTTAAGTAGTAACATAATTATTTGTAGTTCTAAACCAACAAATCCGCTTATTTATTTTAAACACGTAACACTACAAGTGTTACAATGGAAAACATATATATCTAAAGTTTAAAACATTAATTGCTACTATGTAATGCACTGGAGTAAGAAAGGACATGGGAATAAATCTATTCCAAGTATACTCAATAGTATTAGGATATTCACAACCAAAAATAGTGATGCACATAACTCATATTGATATATCCATAAAATCAACATCTACGAACTCAAGGCACATCTTTCGAATATAGAGAAGGATAAGTAGAGGTACGATTGGACATGCCTCTTAATGAAGGCTGTAAGATGATTTATATGAGACCTTGATTCTCACCATGTTGTTTAAACACCCCCAAAATAAGATCCAAGCTCTACCGTGTAAACATAATATTATCCCAAAAATATAGAAATACTAAATATTTTTTTCTTCACTCTAAATTCAGAATTGCATATATATATAACTTCCATCTTAGTCACAATTGATTTTTTAACATGACTTTTATTAATTATTTTTTTAAAAGGATGGCTTTCATGAACTGTCGGGAATTCTAGATCCGCTTTACTAACAATTCTTATTGAATGCATGATCTAAATAATAAAAAAGTACTTTGGGTTTGTGTAGAATATCTTAAACTAAACCCTTAAAATTCATGTAAATCCCTCTCTCCCACTTAAATTTTCCAAGCTAAGCATGTTTGTTTTCAAAAATAGGTTTTTCCAATAAGTTTAAAGATCGTACAATAACCTTTCAAAGAGTTTCTATTTTAAAACCTAAAAGTATTCAAATTTATAACTTATTGAAGATAAGATTTGAGATGTACAATATTTTTTGAGATAAGGATATGTAGTGCCCTACCCCATTTTATTTGATCGGTAAGCGTGCAATCCTAGCTTGACGATTTTGAGTTGTGGTTGAGCTTCATCAGTGGAGAGACATGTCCTTCCTTAACAAGCATAACCTTGTCATATGTGGGACTACCTTTACTTGTCTGGGTTGATGTGTACGTACCTATATGAACATTACCATAAATAGGTACTAATATATTTATATAAGTATGATTATAACAATAGTTTCGTATATGAGGGGAAAATATTGTTTACACACACACACACATTAAGATCTAAAATGAGAAACAAAACTAGGAATAAAAATAATGAATAAATGAACTTGTAAATAAATAAAAAGTGGTAAACGCTGAATTTTATCCCGGGAAGGCTTTAAAAATTAACATAACTCCAAACTCCAATACCTTCCACGTGCCCAACTAGAGCGTTATGGCACATTTTTTCCAAATTATTTATGATGAAAAACAAAGTGTGTTTTTCAACCCAAATAGAGCGTTATGGATCATTTCTTCTCGGAATGTGTCGGGATCTTGGAATCGGTTTCAAGTTTGTTTGCATAGTGAAGTTTATTCTCCCAATAGAATGCACCCATCCCATGCATACGTGTCACACACACTTGTACTTAGTTTTATTTTTATTTTTTTCTATTGAAAAATACACTTTCTATAGCATTATGGAGTGTTTATTCTCGTAATACATGGGGAGATTGGAATCGGTTTCAATTTTGTTTGAGGAAAAGGATATTCTCTGATAGAATGCATTAATCTAGAGTGTTATGGATCATTTATTCTTGGAATGTTTGGGGAGCTTGGAATCATTTTCAAGTTTGTTTGAGGAGAAGGCTATTCTCTTGATAGAATGTGCCTATTTCATACATGTGTTGCACACACTTGTACTTAGTTTTAATTTTTTTTTTGTCTAGAGTATTATAAAGAATTTATTCTTAGAATGCATGGGGAGCTTGGAATTAGTTTCAAGTTTGTTTGAGGTGAAGGTTATTATCTCAATAGAATGTTCCTATCCCATACATACGTGTCACATGCACTTGTAATTAATTTGTAAGTTTTTTTAGATGAAGGCTATTCTCTTGATAGAATTCAACCATCCCATGCATACGTGTCGCATGCACTTGTACATGGTTTTTTTCAAAAAAATCTATTGAAAAACACATTCCAATTACTTGTGATTTGTGGTATTCGAACCTGCAACCTTTTGTTCACCAACACATGATCTAACCACCCAAGCTACATAGGAACAAATACAAATATTTATTTTCAAATTCAAATATAGGAAAAAATACACCCGTGATGTGACGGCTAACAACGGACCCGCCCATACATGGGCATGCATAAATTGAATGGGGGCATGGTCGCATGCATGTATACATATACATTTTATTGAGAGTTTATCCATCACCTTTGTTTGATGGCCTAGGAAACTTCAACCAAAAATAAATTGAGAGGTGTAAGGAAACCTACCTTACCCTTTTCTTTATTCACCTAACTTGCATCAAGAAAGAGCTTCCATTAAGAATTGGATTTGATGGTGGACAAAGGAAGCATTAAATGTTTTATTTAGATGCATGGTGGTTTGGAAAATATGCCAAATAGGGGATATCTTAGATGTCAAAGGTGGAGGCGTGATGGTTGGATTAGAAGTGGTGTGTGGGAGTTGTGCAGAGCCTTGTATACATTACACCTTGGCGAGGCGAGTCACCACGAAACCAAAGTAAGGAGGCAACACATGTAAACCTGAGGTGATAAGGGAAGAGTTTATTAATGTAACTTGGAAATATTTACAACTCTAATCTTGTTGTGAATGTAATAATATGAACCAAACCTTGTAAACTTGCAAACAATGTCTCTATAAACGATATCTCTAGACTCGAGTTTTTCCCTCTTCTCGGATCATACAAAAATTGAGACATTGTTTAGCATGTGGAGGGTTGTCAATGTACATTCCAAACACTTTAAATAAAATAATGTAATCCAACATCAATCCCAACCATCCGTAAATCTATTTCACTTTTAGTTAGTTTACATTTTACATTTCATGGTGTCCTAGTTATCCCTAAATAATCCATCCCATACCAACATCAATGAGATAAAGGAATTTGATCTATTTAATAGTTCCTCAAATAAATGCATGATTGCAATGTTTATTGGATGTACACTTGGAGAAGGTTAAAGAGGTGCTGAAAAAATTCAAGAAAATGCAACGTGTAGGTTTAAATATAGACTTACACCACCTTATTATCCCCCTCATAACAATGCCAAGTATTATTTGAACACATTGATATTATGCTCCTATCCTCTAACAAATCAAGATATTTTAAATTTGGTATAGATGTCCATGGAGCTTGGAATAGGAGACCTTGTAAGGTAGAGCTTAGTTGTTTCTTGCATTTTAGAATTGGAGACATGATGCAAGGGCATCTTCAAAGAACATCCAAATTGACAAATTATCATCCTAACTATGGTTGTGAGATCAAATAAAGTGTGTTGGAGTGTGATGAGGTCATAAGAGAGAGAGTGTTAGGTGTTTAAGTGATATGAATTTCAAATTTGACATTTCCCTCCAAAATACAATTCAACTTATAAAGCATGTAAATAAGCCAATATGGCTTGTCAAGGTGAAAAAGGGATGGTTTAAAGTTTGTGTAAGTGTAATAGGTGTCTAGACCTATAGACATGAGTCCTAGAGATGTATGTGAGCCAATAAAGTATCAATAATGATGTAAAAATACTTCATGTTGATATATGGGCGTAGGGAAGTTGAAAAGTTGGTTAGGTTTTAAAACGGGGTTACATTAAAGAAGAGGTATTTGAGTGAGTGAGAGTAGTTAACCTCGTAGAGAAGAGAGAGAGAGAGAGAGAGAGAGAGAGAGAGAGAGAGAGAGAGAGAGAGAGAGAGAGAGAGAGAGAGAGAGAGAGAGAGAGTAATCCTTGAGAAAGGAGGAAGAATAATGGGAGGAAGGAGTAGAAAAATTTTGTAATATAATTATGAAGTAAATAAACTCTATTTTTGGTAAAAAAATGGTCCTTGTAACTTTTTTTGAGTTTGTTTGATATCTTTTTGTTAAGAATGTAAAATCCTCCCTTATGAGGCATGCATGATATGTGTTCATTGCATTAGAACTCTAAGTGTTTCTTGGTGGATAATGAAATTGGGTTTGTAGATAATTAATACCATGTTCTAGTAATTCAAGGGATTCTTATTTGTCACAATGGTGAGGTATGACTGTAATAATCTTTGCAAAGAATTTTTAAAGTTTTTAATTAATAATATCGTGGTAAGAGGCATGGAAGTTTGGGGTGCATGTTTCAAGGTTGAACCCTGTTATTCTCTAATGCATGTTTGAAATCCTTTAGAAAACAAGACCGTGACTATGCACCCTTTGTTTGAAAAAACTTAGACTTGTTGACATTGAAGTGATTGGATTGGTTGCATGATATCTTCAAGAGAGTTGTGTAGATGCATGTCATGAGTACTAGATAAGGCATCCTTTAGAATAAGGCTCTGAGATCTCACATTTGAAGCTTGAAGGTTTAGATACCCTGTCTTAGTGAACATACACAAACCCCTTGTTTAGTTGAAAATGAGGATTATTTGACTTGACAACCATTACCATTAGCTCATAACTCCAAGAAATGGTGAAACAAATGTAAGAGTAAAATTTGAAGGTTTGCAAGCAAAGACAATGCATTTTATAATAAATTTACTCTTCTTGAGCTGACATAGTGGCAACTAGGGTTTTGGTGAAGAAATAGTGTTGAAGCCTTGTAACAATGAGTTTAGACCCAAAACTTGAAAGAAATAACAATGATATAGTCCTTAAATATATAGAGAAGGAATATTGGATTTTCATTGGTCAAATTTTAAGATATCCATGATAGTTCATTGAAAGGTTGTATGCTCAATTTGAAGGGCTAATTGAGGAGGCCAAATTACAAAGGAAGTGAATCTTAGAGGCAAAATCTTATCATGAAACTTGTTATATAGAAGAAAATTTTAAATGGGTGTCCTAAAATTTCACCATTTTGTCTTGAAGCCTCTTGCAAAGGAAATTATGATTGAATTTTCTTGATTACGGGACAAGTTGAGGCTAAGAGGGCTAAAAGGAAAAAGAGTGATGGAGAGAGAAAGAAAAAGAGATAGCTCCTAAAATTTACACCACACCTTGCTGAGCCAAAAGGGTATTTGAGTGTGTTTTAATTTTTTTGGGTATTTCTATTTCATCCCAACCAAGAGCAATGGTCTTAAGCGACTAGAATGAAAATTTGGAGCAAAATAAGAAAAAGTTGATGTTTTTGATATTTTTGTGGCAAGTAGATAATCGGATGAACATTTTTGTGAATGAGAAACAAGGTACTAAGGTGCAAGGAGGTCATTGGAGGATAAAATTACAAAAGTTGCATGTTTGGGCTAAGAACTAGTGAAGAAAGGGTGAAGGATAAAATAGAGAAAGTAAAGGTAATTGAATATTTCATGGAATTTGTTCATATGTCAAGTGGATTTTTCATTAAATGAAGTGTTTAGAGCAAGGTATTGTGCTTGGTGAAGCTACCTAAGGTGAAATAGGCTAATAAATGAATATTAGTGCCATTTTAAGTTTATTGAAAAGATCCTCATATGCAGAGCTTGAGTATAGTTTGTTAATTGATTCTCCTTAACTACTTAAATGCATGATGAATGTATACACTTTTGCATTAGGCATAAGGATGATTATATCCCATTTAGAGAAATCCAAAATTAAAAAAAAATCCTTTCGAGATGGATACAATTGCTTGGAATCAACCTTGAATAAGATAAAAGAATATGTGATGGATAAATTAGATGTGGTCTTGTGGTACACATGGATTATTGAGCTTGCATGAAATTTATTTATTTATTCCTACGAAAAATTCCCATCACTTCCAGGAATGGATTTTATTTCCTCCTCTCCAACTTGCTTTTGAATTTTTCCTCATTTCATAGTAGATTGAATATTAGATCTGGAATCAAGATTGTTAGAATTGCATTGTTGTTTTTAAATCATATTAAAAACTGCATAAAATAGTTTCCACATCATATTAAACTAATGATGAAAATAGTCACCTTGGATAACATGTCATAACACTAGCCCATGAACTTGATCAAAACAAACCTATAACATGTTCACCATAGCTTATGTTTCGTGACTAGTCAAACTAACATGGGAAATGTGTTTGAAAATGAAAAATTTTGATCTCGAAACAACCTCCAATTAAACCGAACACCTCTCAAAACTCACGCACAAGAAGCGTCTCTAAGCCCCATTTTTATTTTGAAATAATGTAACATCTTCCTTATCATATGATGATCTCATTCTAACCAATAAACATTGTTAAACCATTGCAAAATAAGTTCACGAAGTGGGTTTCCATCCTACTTCATAAAATTGGTTGTTAGGAGCAACCGCATATTACGATCAAATCCTCTTGGAATCACCTTGAATTTTGTGCCTATAGACTCTATAAGTAAAATTTTACCCCACAAATCCCTTTGTTTCTATATGGAGAATAATGTAGCATATTTCATTTTACCCTTTCCCTTATAAATTACATTTTATGCATCCGTTTAAGAGCCAACTTGATTTAGTTTGCTAAAGGGTAAACAACCAAACTCGTGCAATTGGCTATAGAAATTTGTTGCAATTTGAGGTTCGTTTACCATTTTTGGATTCCTTTAGTTTATTTTGATTTTATTTATAGCAGATAATAGGTTAATATTAATAAACATCCTATTTCGAGGTTTTGCACTCTCTTTGCAAGTCCATTATTTGGCCACTTTGGTCTCTTTAAGAAGTAACACGACTAGTACCCATGGACTCGTGTGGACCCTCCAAGGTTTGTTCGATGGGTAAAAATCCGTGTCATTCTTGGATTCATGTATGATGATGGTAAATAATTTTTTTAGTACACTTAAACAAGATGATTAATGAAAATTTAGAATCGTGTAATTTGACACATCTACTTAGATCCCTATATTGACAATGGGAATGAGAATCGTGTTAGAGGTCGTAAAACTTGTAATACTCTAATTTTTTTAGAATTTGAATGTTGAGAATCAAAATTGATTGTGTTATCTCTCACCCTCTCTGATCATGGAAATGTGCCAATTTACTTGTGTAAAATAAAATGAGTGTTTTCTCTCTAATATTTCTCTAAATCCGAAAAGTTGTCTTGGTTTGAAAAGTATGGAAAGTAAATATTTTTTTATCTCTCTCTAACTCTAAATTGATGTTGTGAGTTTTTATAGTGTGTTAGATAGGAGGTATGGTCCATGAAAACATTTTCGTTAACCATGTTTGCACAATCATATAAGTCACAGGTAGTGTGGCGAGATTAAAATGGTTGCTGAAATATAAGTTTAAAGTTGTCTATAACTTGAAAATGGTGTAATCCTGATGGAATAAGAAATATATTTTATTTCAGAAATTTTAATTGTATAATTGTAGGAATAAAATTTTGGTATATCATGTATGTGTGGTAATTAATGAGTTGATTTATTTTTACATTGTACTTTATAGTTTAATTACATTGAAGAATGTGCACTTGGTTATTACGGTAAATCCTTGTAATTTTGCATAATTACATGGTTATGAACTTAAACTCTTAAGCTTATGTAAATGAATGAGATAACTAATCCTCCTTACCCGGCTTCATGTTCTTATTCTATCCATGGCTATTAATAAGACTAACCAAAACAAACCTACTCTTGTGGTGAGTTCAATCACGTGACTCATCGGGTACTCAATGACCGTATAAAAGAGCCCGAATTGCTAGTGAAGTCAAGTGCGTAAGTCAATCATTACACTTGTTTGTCTTGATAGTGAACTCCTCATTAGTTGGATTTATTATACTTGTTTTCTTGTGTGTATTAAGCTTAAGTGATTGAACTATTTATGCTTTCACGGGAAAGAGTGTAAACTAAACAAGTGACAAAGCTAAATGGGAAAATTAATTTCAATAAACTAGTGAAATCATGATATTGTGACAATTGTGATACCTTCCTCTCCTTCAACTACAAGAATGTTAATTTTGCTATTAAATATTTTTTGAGATGAGAATAACATAGATATTCTAGTGTGGACCACCTCACAATTATAGATATTTCATTATGAATAAACTCAATCCCAAGACATCTTAAGAGGTCAATTGTAGTTAATACCTCGTAATTGACTCCGAGTATCGATTTTTATTTAACAATATGTTGTGGAAGGGGTTAATAGGAAATTTGAAGTTGTACTTTTAAACTTGGCATTAAACCCTTGTTACTAAATAAAGTATGATGAATGTTTCAAGTGGAAACACACATCTTGATAACTTAAATACCATCTCAAAATGAATGGTAGGTGATATATGTGCACCTTCCATATGACACAAAATAAATGATTTAATGATATAATTTATTGTAACAAGGATAAGAGTCAATGGATTTCTGAAAATTGAATGTGATAAGGTATCTAAAAAATGACGAGGTATACTAATTATGAGTGAATGTTTTAATGAAACAATAAATATGCAATTTTAAATGAGAACATATGTGTTGTGCACATCAAGGTGGTATGGTCAATGATTGAAAACATGAAGTTTTTTTCCAGTATAAAATGGTACCTAATAGGATGGTTTCGTAGCGTAAAGTGAATTTGCTTGATCTCTTTTAAAGGTTGGTCAACCTTTCTTTTTTATAATAGTTAAATGGACTCATTCCCATGTAGGGAAATTTTTCTTAGGAACATGGATTCCCTATTTAGAAATGATTTTTATATGAATCATATGCACCTTAAATTATATCAAAATGACTAAAGCACCTAACATGATTGTAATATAAATGAAAGTAAATGGAGTGTATCCTTGGTGACCAAACATTTTTAATAAAATGGGAAGGTTGCAATAATTTTGATACATGATCATATGTTTCATGCACATAAACATTGTTTAATCAATTATTTTAGATGAATAAATTTAACAAAAAGGGAAATACAAACTAAATAACCTATGCATATTATGGGTAATGCCCTTTCTCATTATGCCCTTCATGAAGTCATTATATTATATTATGTTTGCTCATGTGAAGTGAATTTGAAATTGTTAATTATTGTCTCATTCGTTAGATTGACGTGTATATGACTCCCATTTTCATCTAACTAATGCTTAATACAAAATGACTAAATTGTAATAAGATGTAAAATGAGAAATATATGTATATGGTGGTTAAATACCTTACTCTACCTTTTCCTTGTGGTTTATGTTTACTAAAATTTGTTTTGTTCTTTTGGATCCTATGTGAAATGTATGAAAGTATGGGGGTGGGGTACATCATTGTTTATAGAGGGATAAGTGTGATGTTAGTGAAGGGAGGAATAAGAAGTTTTTTTGTAACACCTCTGTCATCATTTCATCTGTACTTGCTCATTGTGAATTGGATTGCAACATTGACATGTGATTTTTATTGAGTTGTTGCTCCGTAGAACTAAATAAATCATGTTGCTAGATTAATGTTTATCTCAGTTGATATTTTTGTGATTAATCATCCATTAGTTGTAAGGTACTCTTGAATTGTGATGTTATTTAATTAATTCGTGAAATGAACTAGACGTCTGCAACTTGTGGAAAGTTTGATTTATGTTCTTGGAACCATTGGGTAAGCTGGTAATTTGGAGAATTATCCTAAGTCAATGATAATTAATTATATTATTATTGAGAATCGATTAAGAAAATACCTTGGATCAGTTTCATTAATCCAAGGCATTCTCTTAATTCAATCTGCAATTACGATTAAAGTAAGAAATTGCAGTTGTTCAATTTTTAGTGGATTATCAATTTATGCTAATTGATCTTGGTGAATTATTCTAGTTTTCCTAAGGTGAGGGTTGGAAAGTGTTAAGAGATGGCTCAAGTAGCACTAATCCATTTGAAAAACATCGCCCAACTGATAAGGTTTGGTTGTGTTAGTTATTAAACCTATATTATTACTACTATTTTGTTAACATTTGAATTTCTATGGCCTAACCTAAGACCTAAGGCATATGAATTATATTGGTTTTTTGGGAACCTAACCTAAATGATATATGCCTAATTGTAATGTTTCTAAGTTTAATCTAAACCCTAACCTATGAAGGAAAGGGACTCGGATCCTAACTTGATGTTAACCCCAATTGGCATTGGGAAGGGGATGCATGGTCAATGGTAAGTTGGTGGTTTCCGCCACCCTTGCATGTATTGGAGATTTGATTTAATTTGCATTAATTTCAGAAACCACCGCTCCTTAGCAGTAAGCCAAATTTGAATTTGGCAGGTTGCTAAAAATGACTCTAATAAGGTTGTTTGGTTAGCTAAACAGAGTTAAGAAGCTATCCTAGAGGAAGTTGGAGGAAGTAGGTGGGTTGGAGGGATGAACGGACCATTCTAACAAGCATTGATTATTTGGAAAAACGTTTCAAACTACCTAGGGAAAAACATGCTAGATTCGGTGAAGGTAGTATTGTTTTTGGTTTTCCATTTGGTCATTTTGTTCTCCTCTGCTCTGTAAACAAAGGTTTTGGGTGATTGATATGGGTTTTGATTTGGTTTGAATATTCACTTTCTATTTCATGGATAAGATATTAGGATAGATTCCAATGGAAGCATGGAGAAATTTTTGTGAAGATTAATTGCTTGATTGTAGAAGTTGTTGTGGGAGTTCAAGAAGGATCCAGGGGAGTGGAGGAAGACTTCGTGAATCTCTACCAGGCATGATAGGATCTAATCCATCGCAAATACTCTCTCTGTCTAATTAGGTCATAAAAATAATTCTTCTTATTATAAAAAGAATTTTGGGGTTATGGGTTTTTATTATTACACAATAAATGGAACCCTTTTCTTGGTAAGTAGTTGTTGGAACTGGTTTTTGATCTTGCAATTGTATACAACTATATAATTTCTTTATCATGGTTGAAATGTTGATTTTATTTACATGACTGTGTTGGATGTTTTGAAACAAACTCACCATGACTGTGATGGAAATAATAAGTGTATTTTTGAGTTTCATGTGCATATATATTAGTTTAAAGTGGATTTTGCAGTGTGTTAATTGATCTCTATTTGTTATTTGAGGTCTGTGGAATGCATGTGTATATATTTAAAGAAAATATGACCTTGTGTTATGGGTCAAGTTGGAACTCAATCACTCAGTTAGGTTAGACTGGTATCATTTAATGATATGGTCATCTATCGGGTATGTGTTGTATTTTGGTTCAAATACTTGAACCTTTAATACCTGTAATTGTGGATTTAATGGGATTTTCTCTGGAACACCCTCATGTGGATGAGTTATGATTCAAACCAAGTTGGGTAATATTTTTTCAATGGGTTTTGATCATTCTTAGATACTATCCATTCATCATTGCATCTTAGATCATTTGGGGATTAGGCAAGTACCATGTTTGATGGAAAGAGGATTTTGTTTAATTCTCTTTCTCAGTGTATGTCACTTCTCTGAGTGACCATTTTGTGTCAGTGTTTGATAGGATTGGATATTGTTTTGAGTTGGTATTTAGAAATGATTGAGTCATAGTTTTATTATCCTTCTTGAACCAGAGAGTAGGTTGACCACTGCATGTGTTTGGTGCATTCTTATGCAGATTTATGGGTCTTAGTTGGCAGGGTACCATTATTCTAATGGTGTCAATTGTTCCTTATCTCTTGCTTGGATATTATGAAGTGGTCTTGTGAATTTTGACTGTTGATATGAATGTTTTGAACTAGGGAAGTTTAATATCTACTTGGGGGTTATTGTGAATCCTTCTATGAACTATTCAGATCTTTGGGCAGACTTCCAGTGTGCTAACAGTATGTTGAATCTGTTATATATTTTGGTATGTTTAATTTTTGATCACTATTTTTATTAATCTTAAATGATTAGGTTGGAGCCTTGGCATGGACCAGTTGGATGGTTTATTAAACTTTCCTTTGAGTGTTGATCAAACTAAACTCTTCTCGATACTTTATCATACGAAGATGATCAAGGATATTGTTTATTCAGTTGAAAGGTTGTTGACTATGAGATTTATCTTCCTTAGTTGAGTCACTTTGTTTCTCAGTCTGAATGATGTATTCAGTTAAGTATGATTATTTACCAGAATTTTATGGAATACTTGTACTGACTTAATATTGCCTCATTGATGATTATATGTGTTGTGTATTCTAATGAATTGCATGCACTCTAAACTAGTTGAAGCCAAGTTATTCTTGTTTAGATTGCTTTTCTGATAAGTTAAATTGGATTTGAGCCTTGAGATTCTTATCACCGTTATTTTATATACTCAGTTGTATAAATCTTCTCGGTATTTAGATTGTTGGATTGTTGGAATTGAATGCATTTTGAATGTCATGATTAGATTCGAGTAAAATGTTTTAATCATGTAGTATGGGCTGCATGATTAAGGAATTTTCACTCTTTCTTGCTTGCCTATAGTTATCTATAATTGGCTTTACATTATTGGTGTGATATTTCTTAAGCGAGAATGTGTACTTATATGGTTTTGGGTTACTTGTCGATTGAATATGGATGAATGCTAAACCTGTTCTTGTTAGACTTTAAGTTGATATAAATGAGACTTATTTTGGATTTTTAGATGCTAAGATTCGGGTAGGTTTTGTGATACACTTGAGTATTGTACTTCTGAAGTGTTTAAACAAGAAAACATCTTTCTGAACCCTTGACTCATTTCTAATAGTAAGAAGTGTTCATTTTCAAATTTGTTAGTTAGAACATATGGTTCCAAGGATTTAGCTCATAGCATGCCTCGGTTCAAATGAATCGCGATGCTAACACTCTTGTAGATGAATTACGAGCAAAAAGAAAGAAGGATGAATTATGGAAAGATGCATTTATTTTGTTAATTGAAGAAGTGTAGTTTGCTAGAAAAATTGTGTTTCATTTACTGATTTATTCTTGTGAATAAATGTTTATGGCCTAAGGCCAATTATGTAAACTGATGAAAGAACTTGATTACTTTTGGTTTATTTGAATTGATATCTTTATGGTTAAGGATAGAAGTGGTTGCTTGAATCATTCCTTCTTTTGAGTGGTTCGGTTGTGTATGAATGATGTTTTCAATTTAAGATTTATTTCAATTGGAAAGTAAGCTTGTAGGGAATCAGTTGATTTGCATTTCTTTACTTCTTGACATTGATCAGTAATTTTGTAAAATTTATATGAAATGTCATCTAATATATTATTTTTGATCCTTGAATATTTGGAAAAGGGGATAGGTAGGAATCATTACCTTTGCGAATGACTTGTATGAAATGGTTATTGATTCTTATAAATTTTAATTACTGAATTCATTTGAATAAGACAATAATGAATAAGTTGTATTTAAACAAGTTTAATTTTGTGGAAATTAAAGTTATGATTGACTATGCTTAATTACATCATTATAAGACTATATTAGTATGGTTGTTTTATGAGGAACAATATCAAGAAGACGAAGGTTGTGTGACTAACCGTAAAGGGGTTTCGAACCTTAGGAATAATCACAAGAGTACTTAATCTCATTGAGTACATATAGGAATCAACCTTGTGAAAAAAAATCTAAGTGATTAAACTATAAGGCAATCTATATATCCTAAATGACGATTAAGTACAATAATGAAATGGAATTGTGCTTAAGAAAATATAGGAATGATAACATGGGGTTATATGTATAACGTGAACTAACCTTTAAGGTATTAAGAACAAAGTTCTTCTTACTACAATAATGAAGTCATAAATATGATACATATTTGACTTACGTGCGTAATGTAATTATGTTATGAAACCTCGATAAAGGGGGTTGTCCACTAATTGGTAACAAAACAAACCCTTCGAATAGACTATGAGGTGGATGCAAAATATCCTTCCATCATAGATGAGTTACACTTAGGGGATAAAATTTTGACTAAGTAACGATGGTTTGAATAGTTGAATGACTTAAAGGAAAGTGAATGTAAGTCATGAGACTATTGTGGGTTGAATGCATAAAACCCATTTGGAGTCATTAAAATGAAATTTAAAATGATCTTAATCATGTTTTGACGTATGTGGTTGCTTCCCTACAATATAATTAATATGTGTCTAAGATTCTTAGTCAGCTAAAGGGGATTTCAAACTCAAAGGAGATTAAGTAATGAGTAGAAATAAATCTGCAAATCCTTTGTATTGATTAAGTAGAAACATAATGTTTCTTATTGGAATGATGATAGAACCTAAGGTAGTCCTTAGGAATGACACATAAAGGCTGAAAATAACTAGGGTGGGATTAATGTTGTGAATTAAAGGGATTAATGAACTTGTTAAGAAGGGAGGTTTAGATTTCTTGAACTTAATGGGTTGTTGCAGCATAATCACGGTTGCCAGACAATATCAATCCAATGAGGGGGTTCATTGGGTGGTTAACGTGGATTAGTTGTTATGGAATAATAATCCATTCATCTCCTCTAATCAAGACTATATCGGAATAGGATATGAATTCATTGTTAAACACTAAGCAGTTGATGAATCCATGGTCTATGGCCAATTTCAACTTACGTTGATTACGGGTGATGAATTTTACTCGAAGTGACGAGGGTCGATTTGAATAAATTTGATGACCCTTAGTTACCGTAAGTGGACTATCTACACTATCCCATGTGGTTTATCTATTTTTAGCGTCTAACACGGAAATGGGAAGGAATGCCGAAGTTAAGAAAGTCTAATCAAGATAACAATTTCAAGTGTGGTGAAATACATATTCCTTCATGATGAGTATGTTGTCTTGGAATATAGGCATGGAAAACATGTCTAAAACTTTAGCCAAAGTATCACAAACTATTGGTTGCGTTGTCTTAAATTCACCAGACTAAGGTGCGAGATATAGGATGGGTACTCGTAACAAGTACCTAGATAAGCCCTTGGTCAGTTGTACTTGATGAGCCCTTAAATGAAAGAGGGAACCACAAATATATCGAGTATAATATGAAATGAAATATGAGAGATCAGTTCTATACCGAGTCATCATTGAAATGAAATATGAGAGATTGGTTTTACTCGAGTTATAACATTTGTATATGGTTACTATTGTAGGATTGATTAGAAAATTTAATGTGGTTCTAAATGTTGAATTTAGAACAGAGAACATTGATATAAAAAAATCCCCTACTTTTGTAATCATGAAATATGGATGTTACATCTTGGTATCGAGTCAAGGTTGTAGCTCTTGGACTTATTTGAGTCTACTTCTGATAAAAATAAACTTCTTGATTACAGAAATGGTAAGAATAAGGGGACATGCTGCCTTTGGTTAAAAATGAAAATTAAAAAGTAGAAGGTAAAGCTGTAACAAATAACAATAGTATTGAACAAAAGGGTAATCGTGGGAAAAACAATACTTTCAAGGCTGCGAATAAATATGAGCCTAAGAAAGGACCTGTTGGAGGTTGTTTTAATTGTGGAGGAAGCCACTATGCAAGTCATTGTCCT
Organism: Taxus wallichiana var. yunnanensis; assembly: GCA_018340775.1. Lineage (NCBI taxonomy): Eukaryota > Viridiplantae > Streptophyta > Pinopsida > Cupressales > Taxaceae > Taxus > Taxus wallichiana. The sequence goes on along the minus strand of CM031240.1, from coordinate 670,660,576 downwards.
TTAAAGAAAAATGAAAACAACCAAAACATGACACACATGTTATGATAGCAAAAAGTAAGGCTACACCCATAGAAGTGTCGGGTAAGTTGTATGGCCTACCTGTAACTATACTTTTTGATACTGGTGCTTCTGAATGTTTTATTTCTAGCAAGTTAGTTACTAAATTAAAACATAAAGCTAGTTTTATGGAAAAACCATGGACTTTCCAATATGGGAATAATGTTTTCCACACAGTTAGTAAGTGTCTTTTTGGCACAACCTTAGAATTTTTGAGCTTCACAATTGAGGTAGACCTGTATGTGGCACCTCTAGGATCTTATGAAATAATAATTTGTGTGAACTGGTTGGCTGATCATAAGGCACTTTTGGACTATTTTTGGAAACATATAAGGTGTTTGGATGACTTGTAGAAATCAACAAACATTCAAGGGAATAAAAAGAAGCATAAAAGTTAGAGAAATATCAGCTATACAACTGAAAAAGGCCAAAAATAAGGGTTGCATGCTTTATGCAATAAAAATTTCAGATTCAACTAAAGATGGAGATAAATTTAAGGAAATATATACATTGTTACGGAACTACATCGATGTGTTTCCGTAAGAACTATCAATTCTTCCACCGAAAAGAGAATTTGAATTCACCATTGAAATCAAAGTGAGAACAAAACCTATTTCCAAGGCACCTTATCAAATGCCTACCACTGAATTGGTAGAGATTAAGGCATAGTTGCATGAATTATTGTCTAAAGGGTTAATAAGGCCGAGTGTCTCACCTTGAGGAGCATTGGTGATCTTTATTAAAAAGAAACATATAAACTTAAGACTTTTCATGACTACGGGATGTTGAACAAAGCAAATATTAAGAATAGATATCCTCTTCCAGGGGTAGATGATCTTTTTGATAAGATGCATGGAGCATCAATTTACTCTAAAATAGATCCACATTTTGGATATCATCAATTAAGAATCAAGGAAGAATATATTCATAAGACTTCTTTAAGAACAAGATATCGCTTTGACGGTTTTACCTTTTGGGCTAACTAATGCTCTTGCAGTGAAAGCCTTCATGCATTTGATGAATAATATCTTTCAAGAATACTTGGACAAGTTTGTGCTTGTATTCTTGGATGATATTCTCATCTATTCATGGATCTTGGAGGAGCATAGCGAACACTTAAAGATTGTACTTGGGGTGCTAAGAAAGAGAAAATTGTACGGAAAACTATCCAAGTGTTCTTTTTATGAAACTGAGGTACAATACTTAGGAAATATAATAAATAAATATGGAATATCGATTGATCCCTAAAATATATCAGCCATAATTGATTGGCTAACACCTAATAATGTACATGAAGTTAGAAGCTTCATGGAACTTGTTGGTTACTACAAAAATCATAAGGATTTCTCAAGGGTTGTTGCCCCAATAACTTCATTGCAAAAGAAAGATAAAATTTGTATATTGAGTGAGAAATGTGAGGCTGCATTTGAATCATTGAAAGAATAGTTGACTTCGGCCCCTATTTTGACTATCTTTTATCCAAACGGGAGTTTTATTATGGTGGCGGATGCTTCCTGGGAGGGATTTGGGGTATATTGCTACAAAATGATCATGTGATAGCATATGAAAGAAGGAAACTTAAAGTGCATGAGAAAAATTATTCTCCTCATGATTTAGATCTTACCGATATAGTACATGCACTACAAGTTTGGAGATATTACCTCTTAGGAAACCCTTTGAGTTTAAACTGATTATCTTGGGCTGAAATATATCTTCACTCAAATTTAACTTAAATGCAAGGAAGAGGATATGGTTGGAGTTCTTATCTCAATATGATTTTGACATCAACTACATAAAAGGAAAATAAAATAGAGTGACAGATGCACTAAGTCATAGAAAATATATTTCTGCACTTGTGACTTTGAGAACTCGGTTTAAGGATGAGGTCAGAAATACCTTAATGTCTGATCCATACTTCAAAGCAAGTAAAAGTAGCACTTGTTGTAAATCCAAAGGATGTGAGGTACAAAGGATTTTGGTTAGATGATGAAGGAATTATGAGGTATGAGGATAGAGTGTACGTTCCACTAGGAAATGAATTAAGGAAGAAAGTGATGAATTAATTTCACAATGCACCATACTTTGGACATCCCGGGGTGAAAAAATGCTTACTAATGTTAAACAACAATATTTTTGGAAAGGGATGAAGAGAGATATCTTGAATTACATGTCTTATTGTCCTGAATGGCAGCATGTGAAAGTTGAGCATATGCACCCGATTGGTTTGTTGTACCCTCATAGCATACTGCAATTTAAATGGTAGGTAATAAGTATGGACTTTTTTCAAGGACTTCCTATGTCAAGAAATAAACATGATATTATTTTGGTTATAGTTGATAAGCTAACTAAAGTGGATCATTTCATTGTTGGAAATCTGTAAGATGACTCACTTGTGCTTGCAAAAAGGTTTGTTTACGAAATTTTCAGATTGTGTGGTGTTCCCGAATTGATAATCTCCGATAGGGAGCCATGAATGAATTCACGATTCTAGAAAAATCTTAATGTATCTTTGGGAACAAAGATGAACTTTAGCTCTTCTTATCATCCGGAAACAGATGGACAAAATAAAAGAGTGAATCAAGTTCTTGAAGATATGATTAGGATGTACTACATGGATCAGCAGTACAAATGGGAAGAATATCTTCCTTTGGTTGAATTTGCATACAATAATACTTACCATTCTTCTCTAAAAATGGCACCTTTCGAGGCTTTGTATGGGTGGAGGTGCAGGACCCCTATCAGTTGGGATAACATTGAGGATAGAGAAGTAATTGGGCCTGAGATGATTTTTGAAATGGAACAATAGGTAAAGTTAATCTAAGAAAGGTTAAAAGAGGTTGTTGATAGAAAGAAAAGTTATGCAGATCTGAAAAGGGTCGAAAGGAAATTTGAACTTGGTGATAAATTTTTTCTAAGAGTCAAGCCTAAAAAGAGCTCGATTACCTTTGGCAAGTCAGCCAAGTTGTCACCTCGTTATGTAGGCCCCTTTGAGGTTGTTGAAATAGTCAATCATGTGGCCTACCAACTTGCATTGCCTCCCTCATTGACATGGATGCATGATGTTTTTCATATTTCTTTACTTAAGAAATATATTTTAGATTTATCACATGTTTTAAATTGGAATGCCTTGTAGGTCCAAGACCCAGGGGTAATCATGGTGGATCCAGTTAGAGTGCTAGAAACCCGCAAGTTGCACTTGCGTAATCATGAAATTGGACAATGTAAGGTCCAATGGGATCAGTTTAATGAAGAAAGTGCAACCTAGGAAAACTTGGAGGACATGAAAGTTGCTTTTCCTCACTTGTTTTAGCAGAAAGATTTCATTTCTCTTCCAAAAAATTGAATCATTTTGACTTGTTGTTTTTATAAAAATACCTTTATCGAGTATTATTACAGCCATTGATGTTGTTATACCATTAGAAAACTGAATTTTTGGATTAAATTATGTTTGTTGTTAAGGAATATTTTGGTTAAATAATTTTTTATTAAACCCTTTTTGCTAGATGAGATGTTGTAATTAAGACAATCATCGGATGATGATACTTTAGATGGGAAGAAGGTAACACATCTACCATCCTTTCATCTATAATTTCTCATTGTGAAATGAATTTTAATGTTGACATACAATTTTTCTTGATTTGTTACTCCGTAGGACTGAATAAATCATGTTGCTAGATTAATGTTTATCTTAGTTGATATTTGTGTGATTAATCACCCATTAGTTACAAGGTACTCTTGAATTGTGATGTTATTTAATTAATTCATGAAATGACCTAGACGTCTCCAACTTGTGGAAAGTTTGATTTCTATTCTTGGAACCATTGGGTAAGCTGGTAATTTGGATAATTATCCTAATTCAATGATAAATGATTATTATTATTATTGAGAATCGATTAAGAAAATACCTTGGATCAGTTTCATTGATATAAGACATTATCTTAATTCAATCTTCAATTACGATTAAAGTAAGAAATTACAGTTGTTCAATTGTTAGTGGATTATCAATTTATGCTAATTGATCTTGGTGACTTGCTCCAATTTTCCTATGATTTAGTCTCATAGTGAGGGCTAGAAAGTGTCGAGAGATAGCTCGAGTAGCACTACTCCATTTGAAAAACATCACCCAGCTAGTAAGGTTCGGTTGTGGCAGTTATTAAGCCTAGACTATGACTACTATTTTGTTAACATTTGAATTTCTATGGCCTAACCTAAGACCTAAGGCATATGAATTATATTGGTTTCTTGGGAACCTAACCTAAATTATCTATGCCTAATTGTAATATTTTAAAGTTTAATATAAACCCTAACCTATGAAGGAAAGGGACTCAGATCCTAACTCGATGTTAACACCCGGTCGACATTCGTAAGGGAGATGCATGGTCAATGGTAAGTTTGTGGTCTCCACCACCCTTGCATGTATTGGAGATTTGATTTAATTTGCATTAATGGTGGAAATCTCCACTTATCAAGTAAGTCAAATTCAAATTTGACAAGGTTGCTAAAAATGACTCTAACAAGTTTGTTTGGTTACCTAAAAAGTTAATAAGCTAACCTAGAGGAAGTTGGTGGTCTCAGATAAACATGACGATCTTGAAAAGCATTGATGATTTGAAAAAACGTTCTAAACTGCCTAGGGGAAAACATGTTGGATTCGGTGAAGGCAATATTGTTTTTGGTTTTCCATTTGGTCATTTTGTTCTCCTTCTCACTTTGCAAATGGAGGTTTTGGGTGTTTGATATGGGTTTTGATTTGGTTTGAATCTTAGCTTCTCTATTTTGTGGAGAAGTTGTTAGGAGAGATTCCAGTGGAAGAGTGGAGAAAGTTTTATGAAGATTAATCGCTTAAACTGTAGAAGTTTTCATGGGATTTGGAAGAAGGATCCTAGGAGCTAGAAGAAAACTTCATGAAGCTCTACCAAGCATGATAGGATCTAATCCCTTGCAAAAACTTGCTCTATCTAATTAGTTCGTAAAAATAACTCTTCTTATTATAGAAAGAATTTCGGGTTCTAGGTTTTTTATTATTGCACACTAAATGGAATCCTTTGCTTGGTAAGTAGATGTTGGAACTATATACTTACTTTATCATGGTTGAAATTTCTATTTTCTTTACATGCCTGGGTTGGATGTTTTGAAATGAACTTGCCATGACTGTTATGGAAAGAAGAAGTGTAATTTGAGTTGCATGTGCATATATATTAGTTTAAAGTGAATTTAAAGTGTGTTAGTTTATTCGAGGTATGTGGAACATGTGTATATCTTTAAAGAAAATATGACCCTATGTTATGGGTCAAGTTGGAACTCGATCACTCATTCAGGTTAGACTGTTATCGTTTAATGATATGGTCATCTATCTGGGTCTGTGTTGTATTCTAGTTCAAATAATCAAACCTTTAATACCTATAACTATGGATTTAATGGGATTTTATTTGGAACACCCTCATGTGGATGAGTTTTGATTCAAACCAAGTTGGGTAAGATTCGTTCAATGGGTTTTGATCATTCTTGGATACTAGCCATTCGGACTTGCATCTTAGATCATTTGGGGATTAGGAAATACCATGTTTGATGAAATGAGGATTTTGTTTCATTCTATTTCTTGGTGTTTGTCCCTTCTCTGATTGAATTTTTGTGTCAGCCATTTGATAGGCTTGGATATTGTTTTGAGTTGGTCTTTAGAAAGGCTCGAGTCATAGTCTTATTCTCCTTCTCGAACCAGTAGAGTAGGTTGACCACTGCATGTGTTCGGTGCATTCTTATGTGGATTTATGGGTATTGGTTTGAGGGTACTGTTATTCTAATGGTGTCAGTTATCCCTTATCTCTTGATTGGATATTATGAAGTGGTCTTATGAAGTTTGGCCTATAGTTGTGGCTATTTCAAACCAGGGAAGTTTAATGTCTACCTAGGGGTTATTGTGAATCCTTCTATGAACCTGCTCAAATCTTTGGGCGGAATCCAAAGTGTGCTAATAGTATGCTGAATTGTTATATCTTTTGGTATGTTTAAGTTTTGATCACTATTTTTATTAATCTTAAATGATTAGGTTAGAGCCTTGGCATGGACTAGTTGGATGGTTTATTAAAATTTCCTTTGAGTGTTGATCAAACTAAACTCTTCTTGATACTTGATCATACGAAGATGATCAAGGATATCGTTTAGTTGGTTGAAAGGTTGTTGATTGTGAGCTTTCTCTTCCTTGGTTGAGTCATTTCGTTTCTTAGTCTGAATGATGTATTTGGTTAAGTATGATTCTTTACCGACTTGTATGGAATACTTGTATTGACTTAATATTATCTCATTGATGATTATATGTGTTGTGTATTCCAATGAATTGCATGCACTCTAAATTGGTTGAAGCCAAGTTTTTGTTTAGATTGCTTGTCTGATAAGTTAAGTTGGATTTGGGCCTTGAGAGCTTGCTGCTGTTATTTTTATACTCAGTTGTATAAATCTTGTCCAATATTTAGATTGTTGGACTGTTGGAATTGAATGCATTTTTGAATGTCACTGATTGGATTCGAGTAAAATGTTTTAATCATGTAGTATGGGCTGCATGATTAAGGCATTTTCACTCTTTCTTTCTTGCCTATTGTTATGTATACTTGGCTTTACATTATTGGTGTGATATTTCTTAAGCGAGAATGTATACTTATATGGTTTTGGGTTACTTGTTGGCTGAATATGGATGAATGTTAAACCTGTTATTGTTAGACTTCTAGTTGATAGAAATCAGACTTGTTTTGGATTGTTAGATGCTAACATTGCAGGGTTTTGTGATACACTTGAGTATGGTACTTCTGAAGTGTTTAAACAGAAAATATCTTTCTGAACCCTTGACTGATTTCTATTAATAAGAAGTGTTCCTTTTCAAAGTTGTTAGTTAGAACATATGGTTCCAAGGATTTATCTCCTATCATGCTCAGTTCAAATGAACTAACAGATGCTAACACTCTTGTAGATGAATTACTAGCAAAAATAAAGAAGGATGAATTATGGAAAGTTGCATTTATTCGTTAATTGAAGACGTGTAGTTTTTGGAAAAATTGAGTTTCATTTACTAATTTATTCTTGTGAATAAATGTTTATGACTTAAGGCCAATTATGTAAACCGATGAAAGAAATTGATTACTTCTAGTTTATTTGAATTTATATTTTAATGAGAAAGTATTGTTAGCGCATTAGTTAATAAGTTAATACATTGTTAGTTGTGAACAATTATTTAACTGTTCATGTTCCTCTCTTCTCCGTAGCCTATATATGGCTCACATGTTTTGTTTTACAAATGCATTGAATGAAAACATTCTCTTCTTGTCGTCATTGGTATCAGAGAAGGAGAATTTATCGTGGCTTTGGAAGAGGTTGTTGTGCAAGGAGCATAAGCCTGCATGAAGATTCATTGGAGCCGTTGTATTTTTGTTTGCACGTGGCAGATTGAAGACTATTTTTGGTGTATTCTTTGTGTGCTGTGCATGGAGGTCGTTGTTCATGGAACCGCAGATTCTTTTTCTACCATCATTGGACCTTTGGCGTGTGGAGACGTGTGCAGAGTTTAAAACTTGATGAAATGTGGTGACTTATTTGTCTTACCCTATATTAAAGGAGTGGACGTGTTAGCTTTGGCATCTTTCTTACTGGATTTGGCGTTTGAAATAGTAGTGAAGACCTATTTTGTGTTGTAACTGATCTTCTTCTTTGAACAAAATGTATGTGGTTTTGTTTGGAAGACAATGGCATTGCATTCGGTCCCATCCTGATCAAGCGAGCCCGTAAAGGAGAGTTTGAGGCATATCCACGCAGGTAGAGTCCTGCATACTAGCCGAGAAAATCCATGCAGACATACAACCTATGTAAGCACGTGGAAGATAGCCTGCAAAGAGGAAGAAGCATTACCTCTCCACGTACATGTCGCACATTTTTGATGTCGAGAGTGCTGCAAGAAACCCTTCCGCCTGAGTCACCCGAGAGCCCAAGAGGACACCACCAGCATCTATTTTTCCTTTCTCAATGAATTACTAAATACCTATTTGATGAATTGGTGCGTCAAGGATTGCTTGACTATTTTTGGTTCGATGTATGTTGTCAAGCACACCAAATCGGTGAAGAATTGGAGTATGGCTATGATGCAGAGTATGAACGTGAAGTAGAACACCCACAAAAGTGTCCACGTCTCACTGCACGAGCCTATAGAGCCCATCTTCAGGATAGGTTCCTTCAATAAGCATTGTAGCCATTTCTTGAAAAATAAATAAATAAAATACAATTTTGAGTTTTTGAAAATGTCTACACCTCGCATTTTGTTTTCGGATTCCCAATTGCTCAAAGGGCCAAATTTCACCACAAGGAAAACCAAGATGTGGACAATTCTTCAGTTTGAAGATCTTTGGGGGATCATTTCTGGAAAAGATGCCCCTCCCACAGACGTTGATCTGTTGGCTAAGTATGAAAAGGCCGATGTAAAATCACTAATTCTTATCACCCTGAGCCTTTCTGATGAGGTTCAACCTTACATTCGGGAAGCAACCACTTCCTCTATGGCATGGGCCGTGTTGTGTACCATCTATGAAGCCAAGAATCTAATGACAAAGTTGCATCTTCAGACAAAGCTTCACACGATGAGTATGCATGATGGTGAATCAGTAGAAGCCTTCTTGTGGCGTGTGGCCAAGTTATGTGTAAAACTTTCTGCTCTCGGTGAACCAATGGATGACAAGTTGCTAGTCCCGCTCACCTTACGAGCTCTTCCTTCCCGATTTCAGACACTGATCACCATGTTGACCATCACTCAACAGGAGGTGAGTTTTTCCACATTGGTGAATTATCTCTAACAGGAAGAATCCATTCAGAATGTTCAAGAAGCCTTTGAAGACAAGGCTCTCATCACAAGGCAAAAGCATAAGCCTGGAAAGGGTAGTCAGCCCCCCAGAATTAGAAGCAACATCCACAGTAGTAACCTTCTCAGCGGCCACCCCAAAAGTAGTAAAACAACAAGGCGGATCAATGGTGCCACATTTTCTCCATGGATACACACATGAATGCAAACTGTTATTACAACGGTCGCAAGTATGGTAACTCTGGCGAAGAGAGCACTTATGGCCAAGGATATTCCAAGAAATCCCGATAGTGTGCTTGTAATCAGAGGCAGAAGGGTCATATTTCTACTCAATAAGATGCCACCTCCGATGAAGAGGTTCCAGACACAACTCATCTAGACATTTTCCTAGTCTCGCAGACTTCACAACCGTCAAAAAGTGTCTGGTTGATTGATTCGGTGCAAGCAAACACATGACTAGCAATAAGAAGTTGTTCCATACCCTAAGTGACCAGCCCATTGGAGATCGGATCACCATCGCAGATAATCAAGAGTATATTGTAGCAGGATTGGTGATGTCATCATTCCTCTTGGGACATGAAGATGTACACTCACGAAGGTGCTCTATGTTCCAAGTTTGACCTCAAATCTCTTGTCTGTGAGTCACTTCTTAACCATCGAATGCAGGTTGAATTCTTTGTTGAGAAAGGGGTCAAGTCCTGCATCATTTCCTAGGGAGACTCAATTATTGCTTGAGCATTTATGAAGGGCCATCTATTTGCACTAGATACGGTCACTTCATCTAACATTGCTCTCTCTATTTCAACGACAGAGTCCACTGCACTATGACACTTTTGATATGGTCTTCTTTCTACCGGGGCTCTGCATCATCTCAGTGCCAAGGAAATGGTAAGAGGGCTTCTTCCACTCCCCCATTCCTTACCTGTTTTCTCGGGATGTCTTGCGGGAAAACATCACAGAGGTCCATTCAAACAAATCTCTTATCATTCTACAAAGCATCTTTAAGTTATACATATCAATCATAGACCCTCGCACGCCTAGCTTCCAAGGTTTTGAATACTTCCAGCTCATCATTAATGATTACTCACGAAAAATGTGGGTATATTTTCTCCAGAAGAAGAGTGAGGCATTTGCCAATTTCCAAACCTTTTACCAAAGACACCACCAGAAGTTTGAGAATCCTCTCCTTATCCTCCACTCGATCAAGGGAGGGAATTTGTATCAAAGAAGTTCTTAGCATACCGAGCAAGCATGGCATTCAAAGAACATTTGATCGCACCCTACACTCCCCAATAGAATGGGATTTCTGAGTGACACAACAGAACTATCATGGAGATGGCTTGTTGTATGCTCTCCATCGCCAAGTTGGAGGATCAGTTTTGGGTAGAAACAATCCAGACAATAGTGTATCTACTCAACTGGGCACCCATGAAGATCTTATAGAACATGACACCGGAAGAGGTATGGACTAGTCGTAAACCTTTTATTCATCATTTGAGATTTATTGGTTGTACTGCATATATGCATGTTCCAGATGAGAAAAGGAAGAAGATCGATCCAAAGACACCGCCATGTCTTTTTTTTGGGTATAGTACTACCTCAAATGCATATTGTCTCATGGATCCTGAGACAATGAAGATCTATGAGATTTGAGATGTGGTGTGTGATGAGTCATCCTTTGACTCCCTACCACACAATGGAGATCCAGTACCAACCTCGTCACATAGATTTCTCACACATCCAGATGATGGGCAAGATGATTCTTCTCAGAGAGAAGAAGAGTTGAGTGGAGACTTGTTCGTTGATCTAGGCACACTGGAAAACACATCTTCACATCAATAACAACAACACCAACGTCCGAAATGGGTCCAGAATACTATTGGGGATGCACACCTAAACTCACTTCCTGATACTTCTATGGGAGTCAGAACATGAAGTCAAGCTAGACATGAGGTAAATTTTACACTCATGAGTTTAGTTGTTGATAGCACCGAACTTGACACTATTTGTGAGGCATTAGACCAACCACAAGTGGAAACGGCTATGGATGTTGAATATGATTCCCTACTTCAGAATCGGATGTGGGAACTTGTTGATCTACCTCCAAGTAAGAAATCCATTGGCTGCAAATGGATTTTCAAAACAAAATATAAGGCAGATGGTTCAATCGAAAAACACAAAGCATGACTTATTGCAAAGGGTTATGCTCAACAAGAAGGAATTGACTATGACGAGACCTTTGCACCCACTGCGAAGATCAAAACCATCAGAGTTGTCTATGCACTGGCAGCACAAAATGGATGGAAACTTTAGTAGATGGATGTCAAGAGTGCTTTTCTAAATGGTGATCTCAAAGAAGAAGTATACATGGCCCAACCTGAAGGGTTTGTAGATGAGCATCAACCACACAAGGTATGTCGTCTGATAAAATCACTCTATGGACTAAAAAAAGCACCTAGGGCATGGTATATAAAAATTGATGATCACCTATTGCAAAGCATGGATTCACTCATAGCCCCTTGGATACAAATTTGTATATCAAGAAGGTAGGAACAAAGATTGTTATTCTGGTTTTGTACGTAGATGATCTTGAGATCACATGAAGTTCTGACAATCTTGTGGATGATGTAAAGAATGATATGAAGAAATCCTTCAACATGATTGATTTGGGGCTACTCCACTACTGTCTTGGCTTAGAGATATGGTAGAAGAAGAATCATATCTTCATCTCCTAGATGAAATATGCCAAGACTCTCCTGGAGAAGTATGGAATGTCATATTGTAAACCAATGTCCACACCTATGGAAAAAGGTTTGCAATTATCTAGATTATAGATTCACCAAAGGTAGATGGTGCTCACTACAAAAACTTGTGGGGAGTCTCATTTACTTAACTTATACCAGGCCAGATCTTTGCTTTGCAGAGAGCTATCTTGCCAGATTTATGCAGGAGCCAAAGAAATGTCATTGGATAGCAGCAAAGCATGTGTTGAGATATGTCTAAGGTACAGTTGATTTTGGTCTAGAGTATCAGAAGAACACTCAGTTCTTCTTACAGGGATATACAGACTCAGACTATGCATGATCCATTAATGATAGGAAATCCACTTCAGGTATGTTTTTCATCTCAGATCTAGACCTATCTCGTGGGTTAGCAAGAAACAAACCGTTGTTGCTCTCTCATTGACTGAGGTTAAATACCACACTGCATGAGGAGCTGTGTGCGAAGTGATTTGGTTACGTCGCATTCTTGTAGATATAGGGACTCCTTAAGAGAAACATCACATCATTCACCGTGATAATCATGGTGTGTTGAAGCTTATGAAGAATCCTATTTTTTATGAATGAACAAAGAATATTGAGGTTGAATGTCACTACATTCGTGAATGTGCATTGAACCACCAAATTCAGCCCAAAGACTACCCTACCGATTTTTAGGTTGTAGATATTCTCACCAAGCCTCTCGGCAAGGTGAATTTTGATTTGTTTAGGGGGTACATATGTAGGAACAATGTATTAAGGGGGGGAATGTTAGCGCATTAGTTAATAAGTTAATACATTGTTAGTTGTGAACAATTATTTAACTGTTCTTGTTCCTCTCTTCTCTGCAGCCTATATATGGCTCACATGTTTTGTTTTACAAACGCATTGAATGAAAACATTCTCTTCTTGCCATCAAGTATATAACTGTTGCTTGAATAATTCCTTCTCTTGACCATTTTGGTTGTGTATGAATGATGTTTTTAATTTAAGATTTCTTTCACTTGGAAAGTAAGCTTGTAGGGAATCAATTGATTTGCATTTCTTTACTTCTTGACATTGATTAGTAATTTTGGGGAAGTTATATGAAATGTCATCTACTATATTATTGTTGATCCTTGAATATGTGGAAAAGGGGATAGGTAGGAATCATTACCTTTGCATGAATGACTTGTATGAAATGGTTATTGGTTGTTATAACTTTTAATTACTGAATTCATTTGAATAAGACAATAATGAATAAGTTGTATTTAAACAATTTTAATGTTGTGGAAATTAAGTTATGATTGACTATGCTTAATTACATCATTATGAGATTATATTAGTATGGTTGTTTTATGAGGAACAATATAAAATAGATGAAGGTTGCATGACTAAACATAAAGGGGTTTTGAACCTTAGGAATAATCACAAGATTACTTAATCTCATTGAGTACATATAGGAATCAACCTTGTGAAAAGGAATCTAAGTGATTAAACTATAAGGAAATCTATCTATCCTAAATGACGATTAAGTACAATAATGAAATGGAATTGTACTTAAGAAAAGATAGGAATGATAACATGGGGTTAGATGTATAATGTGAACTAACCTTTAAGGTATTAAGAACAAAGTTATTCTTGTTGCAATAATGAAGTCATAAATATGATACATATTTGACTTACGTGCGTAATGTAATTATGTTACAAAACCTTGATAAAGGGGGTTTTCTACTAATTGGTAACAGAACGAACCCTTCGAACAAAATATGAGGTGGATGCAAAATATCCTTCCATCATAGATGAGTTACACTTAGGGGATAAATTTTAACTAAGTAACGACAGTTTGAATAGTTGAATGACTTAAAGGAAAGTGAATGTAAGTCATGAGACTATTGCGGGTTGAATGCATAAAACCCATTTGGAGTCATTAAAATGAACTTTAAAATGCTCCTAAGTATGTTTGGACATATGTGGTTGCTACCCTACAATATACTTAATATATTTCTAATATTCTTAGTCAACTAAAGGAGATTTCATACTCAAAGGAGATTAAGTAATGAACAGAAATAAATCTACAGATCCTTCATATTGATTAAGTAGAAACATAATGTTCCTTATTGGAATGTTGATAAAACCCGAGTTAGTCCTTAGGAATGACACCTAAAGGCTAAAAATAACTAGGGTGGGATTAACAAGCTGCGAATTAAAAGGATTAATGAACTTGTTAAGAAGGGAGGTTTAGATTTCGGAACTTAATGGGTTGTTGCAGCATAATCACTGTTATATTAAGAATCATCCAATGAAGAGGTTCATTGGGTGGTTATTTTGGAGTAGTCGTTATGGTACAATAATCCATTCAAATCCTCTAATTGAGATCATATCGGAATGGGATCTCAATTCATTATTAAACACTAGGTAGTGATGAGTCCATGGTTTCATGACCAATGTCAACTTATGTTGACTATGGCTAATGAAGTGTACTCAAAGTGAAGGGGGTCGATTCGAATACACTTGATGACCCTTAGTTACTGTAAGTGGACTATCTGCACTAGCCCATGTGGTTTATCTCTTCTTAGCATCTAACACGGAAATGGGAAGGAATGACAGGAGTCAAGAAATTCTAATCAAGATAACAGTTTCAAGTGTGGTGAAATACATATTCCTTCATGACAAGTATGTCGTCTTGGAATATAGGCATGGAAAACATGTCTGAAAATTTGGCCAAAGTATCACAAGATGTTGGTTGTGTTGTCTTAAATTCACCAAACTAAGGTGCGGGATATAGGATGGGTACTCATAACAAGTACCTAGATAAGCCCTCGGTTGACTTGATGATCCCTTAAATGAAAGAGGTAATCGCAAGTATATCGAGTATACTATGAAATGAAATATGAGATATCGGTTCTATACCGAGTCATCATTGAAATGAAATATGAGAGATCAATTTTACATCGAGTCATAACAACTACATATGGTTACTATTGTAGGATTGATTAGCAGATTTAATGTAGCTCTAAATGCTAACTTTAGAACAGAGAACATTGATATAAAAAAATTCCCCTATTTTTGTAATCATGAAATAGGGATGTTACATTTTTGTTTCATGTGGAGGAACCAAGGGTATTCATGGCTAGCCTTAGTGGAGCGAGTGTTGTCTCAAATAGAGGGATATGTGTATATTTGTTATTTTATATTGCATGTTTATTAGGAGGAACCAAATGCTAGCCATGATTTCCTAGTATAGTGATACATTGTAGTTGTAATGATGACCCCTACTCTTTGTAAGACTTATAATAATGCTTTATAATTTGGCTCATATTTATTGACGGAATACCAATTTCACACTCTCATTATTCTTAATCTTTTGTTTCTTTTTGGTTTCTCATTGGAGCATGTTTTCATTTATTTGATGGTGGTTGTATCTTGCATGTATGGGTATGTTTATGTGTGTGTATGTTTATGTATGTGTGTATTTTGGGGACTTGTATTTTCATAGTGGAGGGATAAGTGTTATTATGGTGTATGAGTTTGATTATTTTTGGGAGGAAACAAAGGTTAGAGAGACTAGCCTTAGTGGAGGGATAAGGGTGTTTTCATGTGTGGTTGCATGACTGTTTTGGAGGAACCAAAGGCTAGTATTCCTTCCTTAGTGGAGGGATAAGTGGAATTAATGGCATCATTTTCCCTTGAAAATCTATTGATGGCTTGGTTATATTATACATTTTCATTTCTGTTGATTTGTTGGCATCACCTTATCTTTGTTTTGGAGATGCATTTGAAGTGATGCATATTGTGTATGGTTTAGGCATTGTGTTGTTGTTATGTGGGCCCAAGTATTGTTGATGATAAGGAAAATATTCTGTGTTTTCGCGTGTTACTAGTGTGGGCATGAAAGGATCCATATTAAGGTCAAACACTTAAGTGGTTTTTAATTCCTTCCATTCCATAGTGGTAACACTATAATCATAAATACAATGTAACATTATAACAACTCCATCATACTAATAATAATAGTATTTTCAGTTGTGGGTTAGATAAATAGAAATTTTAATACTTTTTCAAAGTGATATCAACCACGTAACCCCAAAATTATTGTATTGGATGGTATGAGTCGAAAGTATCATCATATGTC
This sequence comes from Taxus wallichiana var. yunnanensis, assembly GCA_018340775.1. Classification (NCBI taxonomy): domain Eukaryota; kingdom Viridiplantae; phylum Streptophyta; class Pinopsida; order Cupressales; family Taxaceae; genus Taxus; species Taxus wallichiana. The sequence goes on along the minus strand of CM031240.1, from coordinate 670,644,813 downwards.
AATTTTCTCTTAGGTATTATTTTACAAATGTCACCACAAGTAATGTATTACACTACTAGAGATATCCTAGGAGGTGTAACCACTCGTGAGCATCCTATGTAGTGTATACTAGTGTTTTTAATCTAATGAGAAATCATCTTGGATAAATTAGAATAAAGTGTAACCAAAAATGCATACATCAAACAATAATATAAAAATAATGATGCAACACAACAACACAATATAAAACAAAATCATACTCAATCATATAAATTATTAACTACAAAATACTACAAGATGGTATATGCAAATTCTCAAACTAAACTTGTTTTGAAGTGTCCCTCTCGATCTTACAAATTCTCCTCAATTATTCCCTCCTCAATATTTTCAAGTATTAGAAAGGGGGCATGCTCTACATCCACCTCAAGCCATAAGATGTAGGAGTCGATAATATATACAAATATTTGAAGCAACTAAAATTAATCAATGTGTTTTAAAATAAACAATAGATATCTAACTAATGGAATATATCCAATTGAATTAGTTAATCCAAATGCTATTAAAACAATATCCATAAATGTCTAATGTGCATAATAATTTCCAATAATATAAATAATTAATCATCAACTATTCTTTGCTTGAATAATAATCCTACTAGTAATTAATAAAATAACATCTCTATGAGACAAGATACTAGAAATGGGTTATGGCATAAGAAAAGGTGGGAATATATATAAAAACATAAGGAGGATGCTAATAGAAATGAAATAGTTTTACAAATGGTCGATTGGTGTGTATCTAGATACAATAATCTCTATCATTTGACATCATTAGGATATCCTAAAATGTGTAAATATTACTCTAATATTATAGAGCTATGTGTGTGTCTTTGGGAATACAAACCCGTGCTTTACATCCAAAAATCTCATGTTCTCAATTAAATTTTTCCTGCTACTTTAAGATTCTTTAGGATTCATACCTTTGATTTCTTTATGTCGAGTGAAAAATTTAATATGAATCACAAAAACTATAACTTTAGCCTAAAAAGGAGAAAGATCATGAGACTAAATCATATAAGTGGCCATTTGCTTTCAAGTGTGATTTTTTATTTTAGCAATTCCATTTTTTTGTGGACCATAAGGAATTGTATGCTAAGTTGGATTTCATGCATGGAAAAACATTCTTCAAAGTTATAATTCACATAATATATTCCATTGTATGTCTATGAACACTTGATGTTCTTTATTTATTGTTTTTCAAAAAAATTCTTTAAGAAAACAAAAGTGGGAAATTTTTTTACTTTTGTTCATAAAAAAATATACGCAATTATATCTAGAGAATTCATAAATGAAAGTGAGCACATAACATGATCGATCACAAGAAATTAGTGGAAAGGGAATGAAATATCAATTTGTACAAGTTTAAGATCATATGAAGCTCTCCATGCTTTAAATTTTAGATAGTTGTCATCAATATGTTTACTAAGAGCACATCCAGAAAAACACCATAAAAAAATAGCAAAATGTAAGATAGTGACCATGTTGTGTTGATGAAGATGCTAAAGATAGTATAATTTCAAGTGACCAAACTTATCATGCCACAACTTACTTGATTTATCAGTATAAGTAATACATGGGAATGAAAATGCAAACAAAATGAGAGAAAGTTTAGAATTGTACATGGTGATTTATGTTTCCCACAACAATGATTTGCGATTGTTCATCATGCTCTCTAATGATGAATGAATAGGTAGTGAATTCAATTTTCTTATCCATTTGATTTATTTTTAAAATTGAAAGAAGATTTATTAAGAAAGAGGACATATAGGAAGACATTTTAAAAGTTTTATTAGATAGATAGAAAGATAATTGTCCCTAAATATTTAGAGAAGAATGATTACCCAAAAATATTTGTTGTGTAGTACAAGAATCAAGAGAAGAGAACATGCCTATAGATTTTTCCATGTGGTGGGTTGTTATAAAGTCAAGTATCCTATTAGGTTTTTATGATGAAGTGGGATTAATGGATGAAAGGGGTTTTTCCTTTCCTTTCCATTAGGATAAGAGGAATAAAACAATTGAATACTTGTTTTTCACTTCATATCCTCAATAAGAATAACAATATTCTTAAGAATTTAGAATAGAGATGTCCATTATCTCCACAAAAATCACATTTTTTCACATGACCATTCTTTTGTCTAAAGGTATTAAAAGAAAAATATTGCAGTGTGATTGTATCTTAGGACCTAGATTCATGTGTTTTAGTGGTGTTTAGTTGTTTTAAACTAATTTACAATTGGAACATTTTAAACAAATCCCATCTAAAATATCTTACCTTTGTTGTTGATAGTATGCTTTTTTTATGTTGTTTAGTTATAGTTTAATCCATGTCTTTTTTTTTAAAGCTTCTCTTTTGACTATTGTTGGACTTATTGTAATATTTGGATTCAGATCCTTTTTGCTACTTTTTCATGTTTATCTAGTTGTTGAGCCTCTTTTGTAACAGGGTATAGTCCCTTCAAAACTACTTTCCATTAATAAAAAAATTATTGCTCCATGAATTTTGATTTGAATTGAAAGTAGAGACAAAAACAATATATGAAACCCAATTTGTATAAGACTTGAAGGAAAAACTACTCTTCATTTTTTGATATTATAATTTAGGAGTTGAAGCCTTAAATACTTGATTTTATATATGTAATCCTCAATGTGATAAAAATCATCAGGATTAAGTGTAGTGAGTTTTATATGCATTTAGTGGGTCATGATAGAATTAATTTTATTATACAATTTATTTAGCTCCCCGCACCTCTTTTGGATTAGATTGATTTTATATGTGAAACAAGAACTTGGGAGAAATAAATAAACAAAGGATAGAATATTACTTTTCACACCTATCGTACCATTTTGGATTTTCAATGTCTCATGCAATTTCTAGCTTTGTTACTTTTGTGACTGTAAGAAACCCTTTACTCTTCAATAAGTTTTTCATTCATTATTTCCATGTGTAGTTTTTAGGGGGTAAGAAAAGTGATTATTTCATCCATGTAATAAGTTGTGGGAAAAAAAGAGACCCAAATAGAAAGAAGAACACAAATTGTGTTTACTATTGTGTACAAAAATTAAAAATGGCACAAAAAGGCCTTGGAAAAACCTCAAATATGCATGAAGGGTGATCCTTCTTAAATGTGATATATGTGACACTTGGTAATAGTATGAGACAAATAATCCCCCTCCAAAATATTGTTTGAGATATTTATAAGTAGTGCAATAACACCAATCTACAATTGGTTATAACTTTGTGGTTTACAATAAATGTTTTGTGTGCTTAAATCTAAAAACAAAACAAAGATTATTTTTATTAAAAAATTAGTACATTTTGAGTGCAAATTCAGAATATTCACAAAAAACAAAAAGTTTCCAAAGAACTTCACCTTGATTAGAGTCCAAAGCTAGGAGAATGAACCTCTAGAAGTTGTCATCAAATGTAGACAAGAAAAGGAAACATGTGAAAAGGAATATCTTTGTAGGGTCATGATCTCATGCATTGCTAGACCCACCTCCTGTTCTTCAATAATCACTGAAACTACCTTAGAAAAGTTTGAAAAAATAGTCTAAAAAAATATGAGAATTGTTAAAAGGGAACACCATTAAAATAACTTTATAAAAAGACCCTTTGAAAAAGTTAGTTATCCTTTTAAAAGATTACAAAATTTTAAAATGCTTTTCACTCCCATCGTTAAAAAAACATGTGTTTATTATTATTATTATTATTATTGGATTTCAAAATAGATTTTATTTTTGTAAACATGAATGTGGGTATTATAAAATTCAAAGGGTTTTTTTTTACATGGGAAAGTTAGAGGAATGTAATAGGACATAAAATATAGGGGTTAGGTGGAGGGTAGCCTATGCAATGATGACCCAATTTCATGAGGATGGTATGCCTTTTTAAATAAAGATTTTGAAGTTTTTTTTTTTTAATTTTTATTACAAATTGAAAAATGGTTGAAAAACTAATGTAAAATATATTTCCTATTAAAACAAAACTCTTTATTCAAAATTTTCATATAAAGTACCCACACATGCACGGACACACACACATTAATGCACACACAAACACACACACACACACACACACACACACACACACACACACACACACACACACACACACACACACACACACACACACACACACACACACACACACACACACACACACACACACACACACACACACACACACACACACACACACACACACACACACACACACACACACACACACACACACACACACACACACACACACACAGAGAGAGAGAGAGAGAGAGAGAGAGAGAGAGAGAGAGAGAGAGAGAGACGCACACACATGTATACACGTACACACACATGCACACATGCATGCACGCACAAATGCACACCCCACCCCGTGCACACACACGTGCACAAATACACATGCATGCACACACACATGATGAAGCTTTAACAATATCATCTTAATAAGGTTTAATTCCTCAATTTTGAGTAAGTTTGAAATGTACTTAATCATGTTTGTAAGTCTTTTTTTTATGTTTTAAAGATTAAGTATGGTACATGTATGATGAATTAACTTTCATATTATTGTGGCTTGTTTACTACATAAATCCTAATCATTCTTGTGGAAAATATGATTTATCATGAAAAAGAATAGAGATAAGAATTGCAACAAGAAACACATCAATTAAAATCCTTAATTTTGGTCGAGTCATGAGTTGTAAAACTTCATTGCTTATCTCCGACTAGAAGGATGAAAATCACATGACCTCCAAAGAAATCACAGGACTTCTAAATAAATTCCAAGAGTCTGAGAAAAGTGCATGACTCCGAGAAAAGCATAAGACTCTTTCTTCCGGCTCAAAACTCCAATTCACAATTGATAGATTCCTCACTCTAGCACCCAACTTTCAAAACTACTCGAGATATTTGGAGAATAAAAGGATTTTTTAGATTATGATGGAATATTCTTCATCGCAACACATGGTTGAACAACATTGAAGAAACAATATTCAAAGAAGAAGAAAGGGGACTCTCCTTCTTGTTGAGAGAGAAGTCCTAGTGCAAATTTCAAACTAAAGAATTCACAATTACTTTGTAATAGAATAGTTATAAAAACATCCACTTGTCAATTGTGAGTTGGATCCATATTTAAGTTTGAATAGAATTTGAATTCAATAAATTCACCATGAATACATAATTTATTTTTACACTTATGAGGGGATGATTGTTTAAAATTCCTAGTAGTTTATAAACACCTTATAAACTTGGAATTAGTTAGTCAATTAATCAATAGATATTAGATATCCTGTATGACCCATCAAGTTAATAGAATTGGATTTCATGAATACATGAATTGATCATTATTGATTAGTTTCACACCAAATCTAAGGGAGAGAGAAAGAGACACTCTCACCCTAAGGAGGAGGAACATTTTCTAGTATTTTCATTAGTTAGTTTCATTCCCTGCATTATGTATTTGACTAAATTTTAGAATTATTTAAATGAGTAAGATGGTTTTAAATCATTCATCTATGTTATGCATTTAAGTTAAAGATTTATTTGTAGTTAATGATATTTCAGTTTTCCTTCATTTTTTAAAATATTCAAATGTTATTTGTTTTAACTTAGTTCATAGGATTGTTGGGAAAATATCTTTTCCTATTACCTATTGTAGATAGTATTATATGCCTCCTTGGATTTGATATAATTAAAATAAAGTGGAGGATACAACCATCACCAACACACATGCACACGCACGCACGCACGCACGCGCACACACACACACACACACACACACACACACACACACACACACACACACACACACACACACACACACACACGCACATCACACATACATGCACAAAGACACATACACACTCACACCCACATGTACACACACACGTGAACACATAAGCACAAACATACATACACACACATGCTCACACCCACACATGTACATACACACATGCACATGCATACACGTGTGCGCACACACACACACACACACACACACACACACACACACACACACACACACACACACACACACACACACACACACACACACTTACATGTGAAAACACAAAAACACACATTCACACACATACATGCTCATGCATGTGAATGTGCATGCGTTTGTGTGTCAATTTTTTTCTTGTGTGTGTGCATGCACACGCACACGTGAACGTGCACACACGCATGCACATGCAAAATGCATGTGTGCACATATGCATGCACAAGCATGAAAATATGCACAACCATACATGCACATATGCATAAACACAATTACACATGTGCACATGCACACACACACATAGACATGTCTTTAAAAATTAATAACTATATATTTTGAAAATAAATTCTAATATTGTAAAAAATTGTCAAATTTCAAGTTTTTAAAAACAAGTCCCTCTTGAAATTCTATATCACTTGTTAGGCCGACAAAATTACCAAGTGTTGGATATGTACAAATGTTGAAGAGTGCATAATAGTTGTGCACAAAAGTATGATAGAGCATGCACGAAGGTTTGTGCATGGAAATGATATGAACAAGAGATAGTGTGATCATCAAGAAAGCTAAAAATAGGAAAAAGCAGAAGTTGACATGATCACCAAGACAAGCTCGTAATGCCTCCATTTTTTTTAAATATAATAAAATAAAAATAAAAATAAAATAAAATAAAAGGATTCAAATTAAAAGAAAAGCCCGTGATATTCTTCTTGGGGCGGTTAGGGAAAAACGGAAGGAGGGCGAGAAAGCTCAAAAGTGTGGCGTTAGGGTTTTATCATTTTGGCTTTTGGAAGGGGCGAATTTGGGAAGGGCGGTGGCATGGCAGACTCCACAACCATTTTTAGCATCCTCCCAGGCCACGCCACACACCTGCGTGGGAAAATCAAAGCACATTGGGAGAGGGTTTTGACAGATGTTGTAGTCGCATGTGCTTGGGTGGGTGCCGTTTCTAGGTTTTGACCAAATGAAAGAATGAAACAACTCTCATGGGATGCGAGTTTTGTAGCAACTCGACCCCATTAGTTACATTTTCTAGCACACCTCGGCCGCATCAAAACTCGAGAACCTTTTTGCTGCATGGACACCTAGCAAAGCACAAAAGGATAGAGGGATTTTGTTAGATGTGTTAGTTGCAAGCACCCTGGCAGATACGTATGAAAAATGTGGAAGCATATAAGTGCCCTGGAAGATACATATGCAAAATGTGGAAGCATGCAAGCACCTTGACAGATACATATGCAAAATGTGGAGGCATGCAAACCATTCGACTAAATGCATGGAAGAAATGCAGTTCCATGGACTGCAATGATTGCGGGATCTGCACAAAATGGATTTGTTGAAAAGGCTTTAGAATCTTTCAACCAAATGTAAACAACAGGAGTAAAGCTAAATTTAACAACCTTTGCCAGCGAATCTCTAGCTTGTGCAAAAATGTGGCAGCTTGGAGCAGGGTATGGACAAAAGAATCTGGTTTTTTTTTAAGTGTTTTAGTTGTTATTCGTGAAAATGTGGAAGTGTTTTCAGGGCATGTGAACTGTTTGATAGAATGCCTCAAAGAAATGTTATCTCATGGAATGCCATGATGGCAACATATGCACAAAATGGAAGCATAGAAAAGGCACAAAACTGTTTGACAAAATGCCTCAATTAGATGTGGCAATTTCCAACATCCTTAGTGTTTGTGCCAAAATGGCAACGTAGGAACAGGTTATGGACATCCATGATAGTTCAAAAGACCACATAATCACCTTGAAGCTCTGTGGTTGTTCCTTCAAATGCAAACACCTAGTGTCTTCATGGACATATTTGCCATTGCTAGTATATCCCAGACTATGTTAAAATGGGTGCTTTGAATCAAGTCTTATGGATATGGCCATTGCATGTAGTTGTAAATGCTTTGTTAGACCTGAATGCAAAGCCTAGACTTAGAGACAAAGCACATGAAGTGTTTGAAAAAGTTCCTCCAAGAAATAAACACAAATTAGCCCACGTGGATAGCTAAAATTTCATGCAAGGATATGCACATAATGGATCTATTTAAAAAGTTTTAGAAATGCACAAGCAACTACTTACTCTGTTGGAAAACTTCAAGTGATCGGGAAGTTGGTGTGACATGGTGGAGGTTAGATCCAGGCTCATGAACTGGTTGATGAAGTGCCAAGCAAGATGTTGAACCAAAGCCTGCAGCTTCGACCGAACTTCGTTCTCTAGGCATGGTTCTTCTTCCCTTACCTCTCATAATTCTCGTGTTTTAGTTCTCTTTTGCAACTAAATAGAATTTTAAATTATTAGGATTTTTAATACAGTTAAATGTCCCTTCAACTTGTTGCAAAACAATAAATTATCGTGTCGTAACTCACGACGTCATTATAACTCATCTACTTTAAACCATGAACTATTACCCTCACTTTGAGATGATTTAGAAAACTCTTACCCATCTTGATCACTCCAATATTGTTTTATCGACCAGATGAATTTGACTCCCCATTGATAAAGTTGACCTTCTTCCTGTTTAAAATAGTTAAATTTTGCATTTTTCGGAGACTCACTAAGTACCCTTCATAACTCTGGAAACGAGATGTGAAGTTTCATTCATGTACCTTGGTATACGAGGAGTCACCTTGACCTTTGGTTTGACCTGAAATGAACATATGACATCCTTTTGACGCTCTTATAGGAGCCTGTTACACTAGTTTACAATAGTAGAAAGCTGTTAAATCTAGAAAGTTGGCTTTTGTTTTGAACCGCCATTTGAAACCTAGATGGAGAAATTACTTCCCGTCTTCGCAAACCTCTAGTGTTTATACTAGAAAATTGCATGGAAGTTTTAGCTTAGGGAAAATCAATTTTTGGGATAGTTTGGCAAAGCCATTTTGTAGGCCTCGGTCATAATTTGACAAGCTCAAACTGGACCAATTTTGTCTTGTCACCCCAGAAAACTTATCACCGTTTGAAAATAGTTTTCTAGTTCTTAGTCCCATCGACTCTAATGAATTCTCCTTATATAAGGGAGCTAGTAGGAGATGTCTCGTTGTGTGCTCCTCCATCAAACGTTAGTTATGGACGTGGTTTTCTGGTCCCTCGAGCTAACTTTTGTCATTTTACAATTGGGTGAACTACGATCGGATCTCGGAGAACTAGCCGCCAAACGCAAACCGTTCGCTCTTTTTCAATTCTATCAGTTGCTATGAACTCTTGGTATATCTAGGGACACATAGAAAGTTGATCATGGTGTGCATTCTCATGGAAGATAACTTTTGGAAGTGGTTTCTTAGCCTCTGAGCCCGTTTTGTACATTTTTGTAGCTAGTAAGAAAATGTAAAAATAGAAAGCTGCAGACCCTCGTAGGGTTGCCAAACCACCCTGGAAACTTTTAACACATGCAAATAACTGTTTAAAACCCTTTAGTGTATCTGTTGTGTGAAATAGAACTTTTGACAAAATGGTGTTTTCTCTCTCTTCCCTTCTCTTTCTCTCTCCTGGGTTACAAATGAAGAAAAATGAAATGCAATGAATACATGTTTCTAGACCTTTTTATTTCGATTGCAAATTTTAAATCATTATCATATGTAAATGGGAAACTGAAAAATGATACTTATGATAGGTTAGGGTGGATGCCATGCCAGTGAATTATCGTTGATATCATGCTCACGTGGTTTTTGCAGGATGAAAGAATGATGATGTAAAGGCGTTGAGTAATTCTTTGTTTATTTTTGGTAATATATTGAAAGACTTATTGTGGAAAATTGGTAGTATGTAAAATTCGTTAGATTATTAAGTGCTCGAGAAATTGGTATTTCTTTCATGGATGTTATTTTTGATCCCAAAATTTGTTATGGTAAAAGTGGAATACAAATGTCAAAAGGAATTGAAATTATTACCTTGTAGTGAACTTTCATTGTGCTATTATTGGTTTAGTAATTGGTGTTGTGTTTCTTACCTTGAAAATGTAATAAAGGAACCTAACCACAACAACCAACCTTAGTTCAAAATTTGTATATAACTAACCTGCCGATGTTAATCCCTTAGCGTAGAAAACCGTGACCTTCAAACGAACCTTTACACTCGATGGAACATCCTAGTGTTAGGAAAATAAGATCCCAAGAAAGGGGTTTAATGTCTTAGTAGGTACGTTTAGTGACATCGACATAAACCAGACATATAGGAGCAACACAGCCAAACTCGACCTAGGAGTAAGTAGAGCTAACCCTCCCTCCGTATCCTAGTGGATTACCTTGTTTTTCCAAAGATAGATTTAAAAGTAAATTTTTCCCCCATCGAATGAAATCCCTGTTGAATCCAAATGACATAATTAGAGATTGTGATATAGTTTCTCTATGTCTGGCATTCTTGTTAGTAAACTCTTTTGTCCCTCATAGATAAATGTCTTATCCTTGGCTAGTGACAATATAGTGTTTTGATCTTTTACGGAGAGTTTATAGGGTGGATATGTTTTGAATCTTATTCTAATCTATAATAGAGTGTAAAGCCCTAAGTGAAAAATTGGAATTTAACTAAACCCTAGTGGATTAGGAAGTTAGCTTGTGGGTAGAAAACTATAATTTAACTCCTTGCATATGAAATTGAGTTGAAAGATGTTGATTCTAGAGAACCTTAGAAATTGTAATCTTGTCCCTTAATCCCTTGTTATGTCATTTTATGGCATTAAGGAATAAATAATATTTCTTATGCGGAATCGTGCAATGCAAAGATATGGGATCTTCATGAACATAGATCACTTGTGTTCATGTGTAGTTTATAATGCTCCTAGCCATGTACTTCCTTAAGATGTCAGACAAGTGCTTTCGTAACTCTTTTGTTTTGAGACGATGCTAAGAATGAGACCATAGTGTGATGTAAGAGCATATCATATAAGATGAGAATGAGATTGGAGATTAGGATTAAGGTCACTCTTGGAGTCCTTATAACTTATTTAAGCATTTTCATGTGTTGCAAAGAATATGAATTGTTTGGTGTGATCAAACTTCGAGAATATATATATATATATATATATATATATATATATATATATATAAATCAAATTTGGAATTCAACAAGTTATTGTACTACAATGATAATGGTAGGGAAATAACTATACCATGATCAAAGAATGTTTTGGGAAAAAGCTTTATTGAATCTAAGTCTCCCTCAATCCCAAGATTTCACCTTGACACCACGTTAGGTTCACTTGTGTAGTAAGGTTAAATTTTAAACATTGAATAAGCGTTTTGGGAAGCATAATCTTAACATAAGAATGAGAGAATTAGAATTTTGTATGAAATTTGAAATATGGAAAAAACTTATGTAAGTTATGAAGATTGTCATAAGGGTAAAGAGCAAAATTAACTGGTTGAACAATAAGTGAAATGTGAAACGAATTTTCAGAATATGTAGGTGGAAAAAGGGAGAAAATTATGCTTACATAATAATGTTATTGGATGTTTAACGTACTCTAGATGTAACCATGGTAATGTTGTGTTGTGGGTTGTCAATCCTTAAGTCCCTTTTATTGTGGTCGTGTTATTTCTAGCATTCATTCATTGGGGAAAGTGTGGTATCGACATGTATATGGCGTTGTCATGTGTCTATGTGATTTGATGACTGATGTAAGTGTCGTATATGTTGTTGAGTTTTCCTACTTGGAGTCCTTGTGGCGTTTTGCAATGAGCAATGTATAGAAAAAAAAAAAATTATCCTAGTATTTTACTGTTGTATTTGTGTGTGTAAAGTGTGGGCACTACATATGGTATCAAAGCAGAGGTTCATGCTCTCGAACCTCTGGGATGGATTGGAGTTGTGATGATTTTGCATGATGGTGGTGGATAATGGAAGAGTAATGTGATATATGTTGTTATGTGAACTATGTCTATGTAATTGTGATAATGTGAACGCACATGATGTGTTTGTCACTTAGTGCACATTTGTTATCACATTGATGTGCAAGGGATGGGAGTATTCTCTCTCCTTCATGTGGATTCTATGAAGAATTCACGTGTGAATTACTGCTTGTGATGAGAGTATTGACTCTCCTTTTTGTGGATCCAATGAGGAATCCATGTGTGATGTACCGCCTTGTTGTGTGTGAAAGGAATGATATTGTGAATTACAGAGTGTTGAAGCATTTTGACCTTATGTGATGTGAAGATGTATTGATGTATTGCATGACAAAATTGATGTAAAGTGAATCAATTTTATCGTGATGTCATCACCGTATTGTGATTAGTTGTGTGCATCATCGTGTTGTTTTGCAATTGACTATATGTTGTAAGGTTAGACATTGTGTTCCTCATACGTATAATTCATGTAATATGTGATGGTTCATGTCATGATTTAGGGGCATATGGTGAGTATGATCCCTAGCGTATAGTGATTGCACTTTGGGTGCAGGATGTGGTAATGTGATGTATTGTAACCGTGAAAGTAATGATTATGTTATACCTATATATATATACCATGCGTAAGACGTTATGGTTAATGTGTGTGAATCACCATTGTGTTAGTGATGTAGTTATGTGTATGTTGTGAAACCTTACACTAGATGACCCTAAGGGGATAAAATGTCAAGAGTGTATGTGTGGAGAGAGGAGGCGTGGACTAGGTTTTCATAATCTTGAGCCGAGTATGAGTGAGGAAGTGGAGTCTTATATAGACTGAAAATCCACTTCTATCTATTTAGTATACTTCGAGCTTGCTCAATATATTGTGGGTGTGCACCACCTTAGGCTCAACTTATGTAACTAGAGTTCCCTGCTCTTTCCTATTGGATTGTTCATGAATAACCCTATGTAATTTTGACTATGTTGATCCTTATGGGAGTATGGAGGGATGATTCAGGAAGAGATGATGACAGATACATTATTTGACATACTCATTTTTGGTTACATGTATATTTTCACGAGCTGAGGCTCGATGTCCGAGTGCCAGCAACTCGATGAGTACCCCTTTGGTGGTGGTATGAGGCCACATAGTGATTGTGATGTGCTATTTTTCTCATTACGTATTTTATTCGTAAATTAATCTTTCTCTTTTAGCTAGAACCAGTTGTTTTCTTGATTGACATGTTCTTATATTTTGGGCATTTATTTGATTGTTGCATTAACATTTGGATTTTACACTAACCATGGCTAATTAGCCATTTGTTTTTCTTGGTTTTAAAACTTTCTTTTCATATTTGAAAGTTTTGTAGCCTAGCCCAAGGCTTTTGATTTTTCCACTTGGCATTTGAATGGATTGTTATGCTGGTTCTAATGTTGTAATGTGTTGGAATAGGGTCATGGGATTCACCATGGAGTGGTGGAACCTATGGACCCGCTTCGTTGTATGGGGGTATGCCCCAAGGAGTTATAGATAACTAGCGGGTTGTTGAACCATGAGTTATTATGTCACTTGGGTTGGGGGTGATGGGGCTCTATGTGCCCAGGGCAATAGGGTGACCCAACCTCATTAAAAGGAGAAAGGAGATGGGACTCTATGGTTGAGTGACCTGTTATTCTTTATGACACTCTATGGTTGAGTGACCTGATATTCTTGATGGGGCTCTATGGTTGAGTGACCCGACTTGGTTCTGGCACTATGTTTCTTTCTCCTTGGGAGGTATATGGAGCTTATCTAGTGATGCTTTGGGGAGATATATGGAGTTTTACCTTGTACTTTTGGAGATATCTGGGGTTGTTTCGTGATGTCTTGTTATGTGTGGAGTTGGTATAGTGAGTTATGTGTACCCTTGTGAGCCTTTTGACACCTTGTTGATGTTTGAGGTTTGACTCTTCCCTTGGTTGGTATGGACTATTGGATATTGTCTTGGCACTATGTTGGTACAGTCATGGATTTTGGGTCATGTAATACCCATTGTATATGCATCAGCGTGATCATTTGTGTGTCAGTTATATGTGTGTACTAGATCTATGTCTAGGACGTAATTCTTGGAAATTATTTGCTATGTGGTCTACTTGTTGTCATTCCATGGTTTGGTGAAACCCTTGTGATGTGATACGGTCGTGAAAGTATGTAAAAGTATGCTTGTGAAATTTTGGTGTTGTGTATGACCCTGGTAGGGTGTTGTGACTGTAGTTCATGATGGGAACCCACAGGAATGAATAAACTAAAATTCTTCAAAAATGAAAATTTAAAGGACTTGAATTAAGAATAATGTTAATAGAAAGAGACTAATGAAATAATGAATAAGAGAGAACTGCCAATCTTCACAGAACCTTGAAAGTTAAAATTTCTACCAAATGTTCCTAGGGCCACCCCGTAACCGTGATTTTGTATTTGAAATCTTAACCTTAGAGCATACCTTCGCCACATTCGTCCCTTGTTGCGTACTTTTTTTTCTTTCTTCATTGTATGTCACATCGAGGACGATGCTTTCTTAAGGGGAGGAGAATGTAATGCCTCCGTTTATTTTAAAAAAATAAATAATAAAATAAATATAAAAATAAAATAAAATAAAAGGATTCAAATTAAAAGAAATAGCCTGTGATATTATTCTTGGGGCGGTTAGGGAAAAGTGGAAGGAGGGTGAGAAAGCTCAAAAGCGTGGCGTTAGGGTTTTATCATTTTGGCTTTTGGAAGGGGTGAATTTGGGGAGGCGGTGGCATGGCGAGACTCCACAACGCGTTTTTTAGCATCCTCCTAGGCCACACCACACACCTGCGTGGGAAAATCAAGGCACATTGGAGAGAGGGTTTTGATAGATGTTGTAGTCACATGTGCTTGAGTGGGCACCGTTTCAGGTTTTGAACAAATGAAATAATGAAACAACTCTCATGGGATGTGAGTTTTTTTAAACTCCACGACCCCATCGATTACATTTGCTAGCGCACCTCCTACTGCTGTCAAAACTTGAGCTCCTTTTTGTTGCATGGACACCTAGCAAAGCACAAAAGGATAGAGGGATTTTGTCAGATGTGTTAGTTGCAAGTGCCCTGGCAGATACGTATGCAAAATGTGGAAGCATACAAGCAACCTGGCAGATACATATGTAAAATGTGGAAGCATGCAAGTGCCCTGGCAGATACGTATGCAAAATGTGGAAGCATGCAAACCATTCGACTAAATGCATGGAAGAAATGTAGTTCCATGGACTGCAATGATTGCGGGATCTGCACAAAATGGTTTTGTTGGAAAGGCTTTATAATCTTTCAACCAAATGTAAACAACAAGAGTAAAGCTAAATTTAACAATCTTTGCCATTGAATCTCCAGCCTGTGTAAAAAACGTGGCAGCTTGGAGTAGGGTATGGACAAAAGAATATGGTTTTTTTTGTAAGTGTTTTAGTTGTTATTCGTGAAAATGTGGAAGTGTTTTCAGGGAATGTGAAATATTTGATAGAATGCCTCAAAGAAATGTTATCTCATGGAATGCCATGATGGCAGCATATGCACAAAATGGAAGCATAGAAAAGGCACAAAACTATTTGACAAAATGCCTCAATTAGATGTGGCAATTTCCAACATCCTTAGTGTTTGTGCCAAAATGGCAATGTAGGAATAGGTTATGGACGTCCATGATAGTTCAGAAGACCACATAATCACCTTGAAGCTCTGTGGTTGTTCCTTCAAATGCAAACACCTAGTGTCTTCATGGACATATTTTCCATTGCTAGTATATCCCAGACTATGTTAAAATGGGTGCTTTGAATCAAGTCTTATGGATATGGCCATTGCATGTAGTTGTAAATGCTTTGTTAGACCTGAATGCAAATCCTGGACTTAGAGACAAAGCACATGAAGCATTTGACAAAGTTCCTCCAAGAAATAAACATAGATTAGCCCACGTGGATAGCTGAAATTTCATGCAAGGATATGCACATAATGGATTTGTTTAAAAGGTTTTAGAAACGCACAAGCAACTACTTACTCTGTTGGAAAACTTCAAGTGATCGGGAAGTTGGTGTGACATGGTGGAGGTTAGATCCAGGCTCGTGAACTGGTTGATGAAGTGCCAAGCAAGATGTTGAACCGAAGCCTACGGCTTCAACCGACTTCGTTCTCCAGGCATGGTTCTTCTTCCCTTACCTCTCATAATTCTCATGTTTTAGTTCTCTTTTGCAACTAAATAGAATTTTAAATTATTAGGATTTTTAATACAAGTTAAATGTCCCTTCAACTCGTTGCAAAACAATAAATTGTCATGTCGTAACTCACGACGTCATTATAACTCGTCTACTTTAAACCATGAACTATTACCCTCACTTCAAGATGATTTAGAAAAATCTTACCCATCTTGATCACTCCAATATTGTTTTATCGACCAGATGAATTTGACTCCCCATTGATAAAGTTGACCTTCTTCCTATTTAAAATAGTTAAATTTTTTTTTTCGGAGACTCACTAAGTACCCTTCGTAACTCTGGAAACGAGATGTGAAGTTTCATTCATGTACCTTGGTATACGAGGAGTCACCTTGACCTTTGGTTTGACCAAAACAAACATATGACATCCTTTTGACGCTCTTATAGGAGCCCTGTTACACTGGTTTACAACAGTAGAAAGCTGTTAAATCTAGAAAGTTGGCTTTCATTTTGAACCGCCATTTGAAACCTGGATGGAGAAATTACTTCCCGTCTTCGCAAACCTCTAGTGTTTATACTAGACAATTGCATGGAACTTTCAGCTTAGGGAAAAGAAATTTTTGGGATAGTTTGGTGAAGCCATTTTGTAGGCCTCTGTCGCAGTTTGATGAGGTCAAACTAGACCAATTTCATCTTGTCGCTCCAGAAAACTTGTCGCCGTTTGAAAATAGTTTTCTAGTTCTCAGTCCCGTCGACTCTGATGAATTCTCCTTATATAGGGGAACTAGTAGGAGATGTCTCGTTGTGTTCTCCACCATTGAACGCCAGTTATGGATGTGGTTTTCTGGGCCCTCGAGCTAACTTTTGTCATTTTACAACTGGGTGAACTACGATCAGTAGCCCCAGAGAACTAGCCACCAAACACAAACCGTTTTCTCTTTTTCAATTCCGTCAGTTGCTTTGAACTCTTATTATTTCTGGGGACATGTATAAAGTTGATCGTGGTGTGTGTTATCATTGGAAGATAACTTTTGGAAGTTATTTCTTAGCCTCCGAGCCCATTTTGCACATTTTTGTAGCTAGTAAGAAAATGTAAAAATAGAAAGATGCGGACCCTCGTAGGGTTGCAAACCACCCTGGAAACTTTTAACACATGAAAATAAATTTTTAAAACCCTTTAGTGTATCTATTGTGTGAAATAGAACTTTTGACAAAATGGTGTTTTCTCTCTCTTCCCTTCTCTTTCTCTCTCCTGGGTTACAAAATGAAGAAAAATGAAATGCAATGAATACATGTTTCTAGACCTTTTTATTTCGATTGCAAATTGTAATCATTATCATATGTAAATGGGAAACTGAAAAATGATACTTATGTTAGGTTAGGGTGGATGCCATGCCAGTGAATTATTGTTGATATCATGTTCACGTGGTTTTTGTAGGATGAAAGAATGATGATGTAAAGGCGTTGAGTAATTCTTTGTTTATTTTTGGTAATATATTGAAAGACTTATTGTGGAAAATTGGTAGTATGTAAAAGTCGTTAGATTATTAAGTGCTCGAGAGATTGGTATTTCTTTCATGGATGTTATTTTTGATCCCAAAATTTGTTATGGTAAAAATGGAATACAAATGTCAAAAGGAATTGAAATTATTATCTTGTAGTGAACTTTCATTGTGCTATTATTGGTTTAGTAATTGGTGTTGTTTTCTTACCGGAAAAAGTAATAAAGGAACCTAACCACAACAGCCAACCTTAGTTCAAAATTTGTATATAACTAACTTTCCGATGTTAATCCCTTAGCGTAGAAAACCGTGACCTTCAAATGAACCTTTACACTCGATGGAACATCCTAGTGTTAGGAAAATAAGATCCCAAGAAAGGGGTTTATCGTCTTAGTAGGTACGTTTAGTGACATCAACATGCTAGACATATAGGAGCAACACACCAAACTCGACCTGGAGTAAGTAGAGCTAACCCTCCCTCCGTATCCTAGTGGATTACCTTGTTTTTCCGAAGATAGATTTAAAAGTAAATTTTCCCCATCGAATGAAATCCCTGTTGAATCCAAACGACATAATTAGAGATCGTGATATAGTTGCTCTATGTCTGGCATTCTTGTTAGTAAACTCTTTTGTCCCTCGTAGATAAATGTCTTATCCTTGGCTAGTGACAATATAGTGTTTTGATCTTTTATGGAGAGTTTATAGGGCAGATATGTTTTGAATCTTATTCTAATCTATAATAGAGTGTAAAGCCCTAAGTGAAAAATTGGAATTTAACTAAACCCTAGTGGATTAGGATGTTAACTTGTGGGTAGAAAACTATAATTTAACTCCTTGCATACGAAATTGAGTTGAAAGATGTTGATTCTAGAGAACCTTAGAAATTGTAATCTTGTCCCTTAATCCCTTGTTATGTCATTTTATGGCATTAAGGAATAAAGAATATTTCTTATGCGGAATCGTGCAATGCAAAGATATGGGATCTTCGTGAACATAGATCACTTGTGTTCATGTGTAGTTTATAATGCTCCTAGCCATGTACTTCCTTAAGATGTCAGACAAGTGCTTTCGTAACTCTTTTGTTTTGAGACGATGCTAAGAACGAGACCATAGTGCGATGTAAGAGCATATCATATAAGATGAAAACGAGATTGGAGATTAGGATTAAGGTCACTCTTGGAGTCCTTATAACTTATTTAAACATTTTCATGTGTTGCAAAGAATATGAATTGTTTGGTGTGATCAAACTTCAAGAAAAAATATATATATATATATATATATATATAATATATATATATATCAAATTTGGAATTTAACAAGTTATTGTACTACAATGATAATGGTAGGGAAATAACTATACCATGATCAAAGAATGTTTTGGGAAAAATATTTATTGAATCTAAGTCTCCTCAATCCCAAGATTTCACCTAACACCACGTTAGGTTCAATTTGTGTAGTAAGGTTAAATTTTAAACATTGAATAAGCGTTTTGGGAAGCATACTCTTAACATAAGAATGAGAGAATTAGAATTTTGTATGAAATTTGAAATATGGAAAAATTATGTAAGTTATGAAGATTGTCAGAAGGGTAAAGAGAAAAATTAACTGGTTGAACAATAAGTGAAATGTGAAACGAATTTTCATAATATGTAGGTGGAAAAAGGGAGAAAATTATGCTTACATAATAATGTTATTGGATGTTTAACGATATCCTAGATGTAACCATGGTAATGATGTGTTGTGGGTTGTCAATCCTTAAGTCCCTTTTATTGTGGTTGTGTTATTTCTAGCATTCGTTCATTGGGGAAACCGTGGTATCAACATGTGTATATGGCGTTGTCATGTGTCTATGTGATTTGATGACTGATGTAAGTGTCATATATGTTATTGAGTTTTCCTACTTGGAGTCCTTGTGGCATTTTGCATTGAGAAATGTATAGAAAGAAAAAAAAATTATCCTGGTATTTTACTGTTGTATTTGTGTGTGTAAAGTGTGGGCACTACAAAGCCATAAATAGATGAGCATGGACCGAGTAATGTGGTAAGGACATGCATGGCTAAGTATAGAAATTGATAATGCATAAAAGGATCAAATCTATTTAAAGTGTGGGATGTGAATAAATAAAGGCTATTTATAGCATGTGGATAGAAATAGAGCTTCCAGAATAAATCCAACCACTTATAGGGAGCCGTGGATATGTATCTAATAATATGAAAGTGTTATTGATGAGATCATATAATCTAGGTATAGGTTTGGTATTTTCTTAGAGTGTAACTCAATTTAGCAAATGAAGGAAAATTTCCTACCTTCTATGTACATCTAACATGTAAAATATCCATGTAATCAGGGAGTGCTAATGTTGTTAGAGTCATTATTAGGTCCTACTTTGCAGATGAGTTTGTAGATGAAGAATTTTAAGCATATCATGAATCTATATCTTTGGTCAATGTAATCAGATAAGCATCATGATTATAATGGATATTCATCTCTCACTTAATTGTGGAAATTTTTATTTTCTTATGATATGATTTTGTGAACACATATATTCTCCACGTGGTATGTATGTATGTTGTGATAACCATGAGTGCAGAAACTACATTTTGAAAGCCAACACAAGAATGAAGTCAGTAGGTTTGTGCATGCTTTGGGGGAGAATCTAAACCTCTATTTAGGTGAAGGGCTAGCATGCAAAACCATGTTGTGATAAACCTAGACTATGACATAACATTTTAGTTTAATTGTTAGGACCTTCTTTAATTTAAACTCTCAAGATGTGGCACACACATGACATTTTGTTTATCCTTGGAAACTATTTAACATTGGTTACATGAGGGTGAAGATTTTTTTTTGAAAAGACACAATACCTATGGAAAGTTCAATCCATGCAAATGGGTTAGAAAAAATGTGTATGATGCTCTTTATGAGACATTATTTAGATTCTTTCCTTGGGAGTTATATGAAGTTAGCAAAGTATGCACAAAATAGGGGAACTAAGTCGACAACAACAATTATGGACTTATGATATGTACCAAGAATTAGATGATTTGGACAAGTGTGGATGCACACAATAGATTTTTGGTGGGAAGGTATTTTAAGGAACTATACTTTAGAGTTCGCAATCTCAACTTTTTCGTGTCTGGAGGAGGCTGAATTCTAGTTTCTTCATGAGCCAAAAGGATCGTATTTACACGCACTTCAAATTTCCATTAAGATCTTGATGATAGAACTTAGACTTGAATATCTTACTATGGTTGGATAACAACTGTCACATGCAAAACAAGAAAAGGGCTTGGAAAGGATGTAATTGATCTAGATGGAAGCATAAAGAGAGAGAGAGAGAGAGAGAGAGAGAGAGAGAGAGAGAGAGAATAAATACTACGCATATATAATGATGCATGAGAAAGGATGGTTGAAGAGGCATTGAGATAAAGAGGAATAAGGATAGACGGTAGTGATGAGAAACCCGAGGAAAGTGATGGGCCATAGGACTACATCCTCCGATATTAGGAAAGCGCATAAGGACCCCCTTGGAATCAGGTGAAAGTGAGTCTAGTGATTTGGAAACCATTGGCGCACATCCAAACCACCATAGACCCTTATCCCTTTTGTATGGTACTCAAGATTCAAATTTTCATATAGCGAGGTTGAAGAATGTGATCACAATAAAGGATCCCCACACTAGGAAGGTGACATAGGTAGTATTGTGTTAGTGTCCATTCAAGAGGCATGACAGATAAAAGCAACACACACTATATTGGCCTCTCATTGCTCAATAGGATTTGGTAACCGGTTGGTAATATTTATTTGGGAGTAGTACTATAGGTGCAAAATTGGGACATGTTGTTAGTTTATTACTCTCTTTAAGTACTAACATAGGTGCATCACTAACAAAAAGTTTTGGTGCACATACTAGATCTACCATCGATGTACATACAAGATTTATAGCCAGAGGGGGTTTGGGAGGTGCTTTTCATCCCTCGAGCAAGAGGCAATATTAGTGGAGGTTCAAGGTTAAGATGTGGTCCTAATCTAGGATAAGGAAAACCTCTCCATGTTGAGCCTCAAATTTTCTATGAAATATCACTCCCTTGCTCGAGTACAGAGGAGTAGAGGATGCAGGTGAACATGTGCACAAATGTGATCTTCTATAGAGATCCAAGGGCATCACTACTTCAAATAGGAAGGACATGTCATTGGTTTATGACTTACATTATAAGGCCACACACATAGTTAGCACCACAAGTATGATCCACACTAGACAACAGTGGATTACGACACCTTGTGTGCTACCTTCTTGGAATAATTCCATATCCCTTTATTTGAACCGTAGTGCATCAATGTGTTAAAATGCATTAAGAAAGAACTTCTTAAAAGTGTCTCAGAATATGATGCACAGTTCAAAACTTTGTTGTCAAATATTTCATATGATATCCACCAAAGTCAACATGCACAATGATTTTTAGGGAGCGTATTGATACCTTTTAGGAAGGCACTTTTGCACATGATGTTTACTAACTCCGCCCAAGGATTTGGAGGAAACCTGTGTGCAAAAGTAGTTAGTAGTGTATAAACTAGGGTGTACTAATTCTTAGAAGCACAAATTACAATCATAGCCACATAGTTGGAGAATTTATCTCGATAACTCAACACATGACACTCGAATTGGAATGTGGTGTAAAAATGTGAAGTAGAAGGGTATACTAAAAAAAGTTAACCGCGTAGGAATGTATGTGCTCTACTATTGTCTTGTCGATATGCCATTGTTAGGTAAAACTTAGTTTACCTAGGTTAATTATGCATCAGAACTTAGGTAATTAGGTGCTTTATTATTATTATTATGGTTATGATTATATAACCATTATATTGTTTTTTGTGCATATGTGAAGGATCGTTGTTGCATTGTTCCAACAACATATTTGTTTGTATTTTATTTTATTTCGCTTCCCGGATGTATTTTGGAAGCTCTCGTAACTAGTCTACATTTAGTACCAGAGTAGGTTAATCTTGCATGTGGAGAAGTGAGGAAGTTTCGAGAGTGTTGAGGAAATTCTGAGAGGGAAATAGTGTTTGAGTGAGCCAGAGGAGCCACCTACATTCCCTCCATCCCAACCCCTACATTCCCATCTCCCTGATTGTTTCAGAGTAGGATAGGAGAGCCTCCAATTTAATCGCTAGAAAAAAATTCTTCCTGGAGCCCTTCCGATTCAAGAAAATAAGAATGTAGATTAAAAAAATTGTAGAGT
Source organism: Taxus wallichiana var. yunnanensis (assembly GCA_018340775.1). NCBI lineage: Eukaryota > Viridiplantae > Streptophyta > Pinopsida > Cupressales > Taxaceae > Taxus > Taxus wallichiana. The sequence goes on along the minus strand of CM031240.1, from coordinate 670,622,019 downwards.
TCTATTGGAGGTCAGTAAATGACCAAGCTCTCCATTTGGACACCGAGCTACTTTGACTAAAATTTGTATCAATTTGGGCTACCTCTCTCTCTGTCTGAGTTGAACATCTAAATAGAGTTATCTCCATTGAGTTGGTTGAAATGAGCCCCTCCTGCACTTGTGATTTACATTGGCGAGCCACTTTACATTAGTTTAGAGCTCATTGCCGAGCTTCCTAACATTCCAAAGTAGAGTTAGATCCATACGGAATTTTAAACGAGTTACACCTATCTTGTATCTATCACCGAGTTGCATCGAGTTACTTGTGCATTGGAAAAGTTGGGGGAGCACTCCACCCGATCACCAAAGCACTTAGATCCTTCCACATCATCGAACCTCCACCATACAACAATCTTGTAGATTGAAATTTGATCTCTGTTTCAGACTGTGAAATTGAGCCATAGCCAAGTTTTCTCACACCATTGAGACATAGCCAAGTAAGAGCCATCAAACATAACGCAGTAACCCTACAATCCAAACACAAGTAAATTCCACACAAACAAAATGCAATGGATCCCGCAAAATGGCAATAAGCGAGATCAAATAAACAAACGATGACCAATAAATAAAATAAAAGCGTTCAAAGGTGTAGATCCAGTTTCTCAAATGAACCCTAATCCGCCTTCTACCAAGTACCGCCACGTGGGTCATATGAGTCACATCCACGTTGCCTTTCCAAAGGTTAGTCAAATTGTTTTTAGTTTAAATATAATTTTCTTGCTTTATAACAAAATTGCATACAAGTTGTGTTGGATAAGAGGAGAATCTTGGAAGGGTGTGGTGTTGGGTTTGAGCCCCCCGCCTCGTCAAGCCCTTCATTTTCTTAAAAATATTGGCCTATTAAAATTTTGCGACTTTTCTAGAAAGAACCTCCATAATTAGTGGCCAAAAACACTGCCTAACCCACTCATCACAACTAAAACCCCCTCTATATTTAGGGATAAAAACCCTAATTTTGGGGTGAAATTTTTGTCCTTTTTTTCTTAAAACTGCATTCGAGCACCTTTTTCCAAAGGAGGGGCATCTTAAATTACATTTTTGAGCATTTTTTCCAGTTTTTTTCACATTGAGAGCCATTATGAGCTCCAGAGGCCAACAATGCCTCACAAAACAAAACAAAAATTTCTGTCATTTAATTTTTTGGAATATTTGGATGTAATAGTATATTTTAGTGTATATTTCAAGAGATTGTACTAATTTTTCAGGTTTCCATATTCAACCGTAAAATTTGTAACTATTAAAAACTGACAGAGATTTGTAAACAAAATCAATAAAATTTGTTTTGTAACACTCACGAGATCTTCGGATCTCTTTCGCAGCATTCGGTATATACAAGCCTTTGGGAAGTGCTTATCAAAAATTCGTCGTGACTACTACCGCACTTAATGCCTAATATAGCTATAACAACGTCGTCCTCGAGAATCGACCCTATAAATCAATGGGCGTAATAAGGACATAATGCACACACTTTGATCCATCCCATCCATCTGTGAATGATTGCATGACGTAAATCCAGACACTAAAATTATCCAAGTATATAGTGAAGTTACGCATGCGTATGAGGATATTTATTTGATCCGGTGTCAATAATCACAAAAACCCTTTCAGTACTATCTTGGTACCACGTATCAAATTCTTTTACGTATGTTAATGCCTCTTTCACGTACTACCAATTATATCAAAAGGGTGATCTTATTCCACGTACTAATGGTATATTAGAAGGGTGTGTATATAGAAAGGTTCGGTATATAGGAATGATGATATATAAATTGGGAGACCATATACCTAGAGTGATAAGATCCTTAACCTTTGTAAGTGCATTCAAAAATGGGAGCTAATGCCCCCAAGTTCATTATTCCAGACTCACAGATCGTAAGAGGAGATAATTATGTTTCATGGAAAACTAAGATCAAAACATAACTCGAGTTTGAGGAAATATGGCTTGTTTTGAATGGTTTTTGTAACAAGATCACAAGATGATGTTGCATAGTAGATACAATTTGACAAGGCCAATCGAAGGAAAATTCATTATCTTGTTTGCAATATCAGACGATGTGTAACCCCACATTTGAGATGCCAAAATAGCTAAAAAAGTGTGGGATGAATTGAGCATTGTGTATGAGGCCAAACAAAAAACACAAATTTGAATTTACAGAGTCGATTACACACAATGAAATTCAAACAAAATGATAAAGTAGAAGCTTTCTTAAGAAGAATTGCATAATTGAGGGCTTCTCTTCTAGCCATGGGAGAGGAGGCTACCGGTATAGCTCTTGTTCCCATTGTTTGAGAGAACTCCCTCCTTCATATCACATTTTTGTGATGACACTCAACTTTTCGGATCAAACAAATTATTTTCACAAGTTAGTGAATCCATTACAACATGAAGAAGCAATTTATATCAAAGATGATGAAAAGGAGTAGGCACTATCTTCTCATTAGAAAGGAAAAGGAAAATCTCATTCCTCTCAAAAGTCCCAAAAATAGCATTAGTGGGGACAAGAATAAGAATAAATGTCCTTTCTGTAATAAAGGACATAATATAAAATATTGTCAGTACAATACATATAATAAAGGTTCACCAAGTCATTCTGGACCTCAAAATCAGAAATCTCATAAGGGAAAATCTCACTACAATCAAGGGCATAAAAGGGGAACTGGAAAAGAAAACCCCATCGGAAAGGAAATATAGCTAAGAAAGAAGAACATTCAGAAAATGAGGACTTCTTGTACATTGCTCATTCCAGTGAACCATCCATGTCATCTAATGGTTTTTGGTATGTTGATTCGGGAGCCACTCGATACATGACCAGCACAGAGACTAGTTTATCAAAATGAGGGACACACCTTCAAAAAATCATGTTTTTCGTTAGGTGATGATTCTTCATACACAATATAAGGGATTGGGAACATTTCTCTACCTCTTGGTTCACAAAATTGTAGACTATCAGATGTACTATATGTCCCTAGGTTAACAAAGAATATGCTATCATTAGTCAGCTTCTAGATCACAATTTGAAGATTGAATTTGATAGTCATTCTAGTAAGAAAGTGTGTTTAATTCGAGACAAATCAAGAGGCTCGAAAATTGTTGCAAAATCCTCCAATGTGGGACGTATGTTCTAGCTTGACTTTGTCCATAGAGATGATCAAACACTTGTGGCTAAGAATTCTTCATCAACACAGTTGTGGCATCAAAGACTTGGTCACATCAGTTTCAAGTATCTTGAAACACTTTTTCTCAGTACAACATGGTGAGAGGTTTTCCATCTCTCCAAAAGGATACAGATAAGTGTCCTAACTTCCTAACAGGAAAACAACACAGAGCTTTATTCCAGAAGAGTACTTGTCGAGCTCATGGTAAGATTGATATGGTTTATGTCGATCTTTTCAGTCCGATGCAACTAATTCATTATGGATTTTAGTACTTCATGCTACATGTTGATGACTATTCAAGAAAAATGTGGATATATTGTCTTCATAATAAAATTGATGCTTTTGAGAAATTCGAAAAGTTCAAAGTCGCTATAGAGAATGAGACTAGTTGACACATCATATCTCTCCACTCAAATTGAGGGGGGGAATTCACCAATAATGAGTTCAAATCCTACCTCCAAGCTCATGGGATTCATTGACAGTTTCCTCCACACACACTACAAAACAATGGTGTTGTTGAGAGAAGAAATCATACTATCATGGAAATGGTGTGTTACATGATCAATTATTCTTGACTAGCAAGGAGATTTTGTTAAAAAGCAAAAAATACAACCATTTACTTGTTAAACAAAGTGCCTATAGTTTCTATTGATAAAGTGACACCATATGAATCATGGTCAAAGAGGAATCCATCTATTGCACACCTCAGAGTATTTGGGTGTAAAGCTAACATGCACATACCCAAGTAAAAGAAAGAAGCTAGATATGAAGTCACAAAAACTCATCTTCATTAGATAAAGTGAAGAGAATCTTGGGTATAGATTGATGGATCCGAAGACCAAGAAATTCTTCACAAGCAGAGATGTTCATTTCTTTGAGAAGAAGGAAGAAGATACTCCTCCTCCAGACTCACCTGATGTAGATATTCCACCTATTGTAAAAATAGAAGTTGATGTTCCCAGAGGATGACAGTGATGATGGGGATAATGGTGATGATCAGACATGACCATGACCTATAAGATAAGTACATCATATGCCCAAGTGGTATAATAACATGATACGAGATGCAAAACTGGATGTTCCACCGGATACATCCACCATCTGGACCACGACTCGTAGTATAACACAAGAAGAAGTAAAATTTTCCTTCATGAGTAGAGTTGTTGAATTTGTTGATCCATCTACTATCTAAGAAACCCTACAAGTTGAAAAATTGGAAATATGCCATGGATGTTGAATATCTATCGTAATTAAAAACACCACTTGACAAACTTGTCGATCTTCCACCAGGAAGAAGCCCATTGGTTGTAGATGGATATTCAAAACAAAATAAAAAGAATATGGTACATTATACAAGTACAAAGAGAGACTGGTAGAAAATGGGTACACACAAAAGGAAGGCATAGACTATGAGGAGACATTTTATCCCATAGCTAAGATCAAAATGATCAGGATGATATTTTCTCTAGCTATACAATTTGGTTGTAAATTCCATCAGATGGATGTGAAGAGTGCCTTTCTGAATGGATATCTACAAGAGGAAGTCTATATGACTCAACCTGAGGGTTATGTTGTACCTGGAGAAGAAACAAAGGTATGCAAACTCAGGAAATATCTTGTATGGCCTTAAACATGCACCTTGGGCTTGGTACATAAAAATTTATTAGCATCTCATTCAGCATGGATTCATCATAAATCCATATGATCCCAATATCTACCTCAAAAATCAATGGGGAGATTTTGATTGTTGTTGTTTATGTTGAAATTCTAGTCATCTTTGCTAGTTCAAAGTGAAGATGATCAATGTAATGAAGAAAGATCTTAATCGATCATTCGACATGATAGATCTTGGGCTCATGCACTACTATCTTGGATTGGAAGTATGATAGAAAGAGAATCACATTTTTTTTTCTTAGTTGAATTATACCAAGAAAACACTCGAGAAATTTAGGATGATGGATTGCACACCTATTGCTACACCTATGGAGATGAGACTGCAGTTATCTTGTTCAAATCCATCTCCTGTGGTAGATGTAACTCTTTATCGACAGTTGATTGGGAGTCTCATTTACCTAACTTATACTAGACCAGATATCAACTTTACAGTGAGCTATCTTTCTAGGTTCATGTAGGAACCCAGAGTTTGTCATTAGAAGGCAACAAGGTAAATCTTGAGATATCTCAAGGGTATAGTAGATCTTGGTCTAGTATAAGAAGAATTATAACTTCTTCTAAACTAGATATTTAGATTTAGATCATGCAGGTAACATTAATGACAAGAAATCTACTTCTAGATTTGTATTCTTTTTGGGATCTGGACCGATATCATGAGGAAGTAAGAAACAACACTTTTTTTTTCTCACTCTTCTATAGTCGAATATCGTGCTCGCAAGTAAAACTGTCTACAAAGTGATATGGCTACATCACATACTGGAAGGACTTGGAATACAACAGGATAAAACTACCATCTTGTATGTTGACAATGAAGGTGTTCTCAAACTTGTTCACAATACAGTGTTTCATGAAATAACAAATCACATCAAAGTATAGGTTTATTTCATACACGAGCATGTCTTGAAACACAACATACAACTTCAGTTTTTCCCAATAGATGAACAACGAGAAGATATCTTAACAAATTCACTTGCACATGACAATTTTGAGTTGTTCAGAGAGTTCCTCTCCTCATCTCTTGAAACAATGAAAAATTAAGGGGGGATGTTAGGTAAAAATTAGTTTACCTAGGTTAGTTATGCATTGTACCTTAGGTAATTATGTGATTTATTATTATTATATAACCATTATATTGTTTTTTGTGCATACGTTAAGGATTATTGTTGCATTTTTGCAACAACATATTTGTTTGTGTCTTATTTTATTTCGCTTTTGGATGTATTTTGGAAGTTTTTGTAACCAAGTTTATTGTTTCACCTATGCAACTTAATTATTTATTTATACTTGACTGTCTAATATATATAAATATTGTAATCATTCCTATTGTACTTGATTTGATTGAACATCAATAGAATTGTGAGCTTTATGTCCATCTTCTACACCACAAGGACCATGATGTCTAGGAGTTCCCACTCCTTAAATGCATTACGTAGAAAAATGTATCCAACTACTACAATATTTTTGATGCACACACACACACACATGATATAATTCAATACCAGTTGATTGATCGCATCCATGAAGTATGTAAGCTAGGACGTGTCAGACTAGTACAAAAGGAAATTTGTAGGCACACGAAGGTAAAAATAATGGTTCGATCTTAATAGAAATGGAGGCTACAAAGGAGGTTATCAAGGAAGAGGTTGTGGTGGTCACGGAGGAAGGTTCATCTATGACACTTATTACTCATGTGGGTCACTAAACCATTATCAACGTGATTTCCCAAGAACTTGTCTTGCGATATATGGAAAAGGGAATAAGGTAGGAGATTGTCAAGATTTATATGAGAACATGTGCAAGAACAAAAATGAGAGGGGTATGATGATGATAGAAGTTGAGCATACAATGAAAGGGAAGTGGAAGCCTAAGGAGTTGGAAGTGGCTAAGAAAGAACCATTATTTATCACCACACACGCGAGGATTCACATGTGTGGGAACATGTGAGAACTATACCACTCATCCAATGAGAAGAGATTGTGAAACCAAATAACTATCCTAATACAGGTTAGCATAAGAAGGCATTTCAGGAAACTATGGGCTTGATAAGATATTTACAGGGAGAGAAACAATGCTTAAAATAATAAGCGTGGGATAGGAAATGCACGAAACATATGGAAGTACCTTATAAGGATGTTGATGAACTCAAGGAAATATGTCAAATGCTTATACAAGAAAATATCGTACCCATGTTAGTTGAATGGTTACGAGAGAAGGTTATATGAATGGAAAAGGAAAATGATAGAAAAATATTACATGTGAATCTGCAACCAAAACACCATGAATATGAAAAGGAGATCACCTTGGATATTGTTATTGATGGTTAGTTGGTGAGTAACATCCCAATTGAAACAAGTGTAGAGGTAAATGTGCTTACTTTGGATGCATGGAACAAAATGGGTGGTCGTCACTAGAACCTTCTTCTAATGTTCTCTAGATGGCTAATAAGACAATGACATTGCTCATTGAATTCCTAAAGGATTCAAACATCACTATACGTGGGGATAAGTTTAAAGGTGTCTTTACGGTGTTGGAATTAGCAAAGGTAGAAAATTTCCCGCATTACTTAGATGACCTTAGTGTTGTAAAAAATTATAGATATGCACTATAATAAGTGCTATATTATTTTGATAATGAAGATGGGCGAATATAAATTTCGATAGATGTGACTTGAATCACACTATATACATACAAAGAGCCAATAAGCGAGGAATATATAAATAAGATATATGCACAAAACATGTGTGATCTATAATGGATTAATCCTACAAGGAAGGGGTGCTCAAATGGGAAGACACGCACTCAATTAGTGACACTACTAGCATTGCATGTGATAATTGGGCACATGGAACTTATGAGATGGTTGGCTATAAATGTCGTGACGAGTAACCCGAGTGATCGACTATAGATAGTTAGGTGTTTAGGAAGGACTTCACTTCTAAGGTATACTAGAGAGGAGAATCCTAAATTAATCTTGCATGCCATGGAAGAACATCTCTGTACAACGAGAGTGAAAAATTAACATGTTGGTATATTCACTCAGAGGAACAAGAGCGTGATAGTGAGCCATGTATAGAGATGATTTTTTGAAATTGCTCTAGATCATGGTTACCTTATTAACTAGGATTTTAAAATATAATCTTCCCTAAAAGATACTAACCTATGATGGATAATCATCTCCCGGACCTATATACAAAATTGTGAGAAGTATTATCTTAAAGGTCTCAAAATGCTACCACCATCCTGTGTGGGTCCACAATTCTCGCTCCACTTTATGTGAGTGTAGGTTTGCATGGTACATGCATATTGAGTTGAAACAAGAGACTTCCAATTGGAAAGACTTGACATCAAGTATCGTACATGTATTTAATTAATTTTCATCTAACCCTCCAAAGTGCATAAGGCCTTGTAGTTGATGAAGCACATAACTTTGGGGGTTAGAGTAAAGGTAGAAGAGCTCATGACTCGTTGTATGAGGATATTGTTCTGGATGAGTGCACCAATGAACGCACATGGTTGGAATCTGATGAGGATCTCTTAGAGTACACTTGGAAGGAAAAATAAAAAGGAAAGCTAGTGTACCTGATTGATGACGAGGAGGTTGAAGAATTTAACATAGAACACATAGAGGGTGAGCGTGAGGTATTAGATAAGGAAAATGAGTAGGCATACACGTACTCACTTTATATTAAAGAAAAGAAAGTAAATATTGGGTCAGATGATGCACGAAAGGAACAATCATTGGTGATTACTAGTTCGAGGCGAAGTTGCAAATATTTTTAAGTGTTATGTGAATTTCATGATCTCTTTCCTAGGGGATACCACGAGCTAAAAGGTGTTCATCCTTCACTAGGAGAGATGAAGATAAAGCTAAAAGAAGGTGTGTGACCAGTTCAGTAAAAGACCATATCAAATGAATCCCAATTTGTGTGTCAAGGTGAAGAATGAGATTGAAAAGATGCTACAAGATGACATTATTGATCCCATAGAAGAATATGAATGGATTATCCCCATGGTCATAAGTATAAAGAAAGATGGAAGAATTAGAATTTGTGTGGACTATAGAGTGTTAAATTCTTCTTGTGTTATTGATCCATTCCCTACACCATTTATTGAAGAAATACTTGAGGGTGTAGCAAGGTGTAAAATCTACTCATTCACATATGGTTTCTCAGGATATCATCAAGTTCAAATTATGCACGAAGATCAGACCAAGACTACATTTTCTATAGAATGGGGTTGCTTTGCTTATCAAATATTCGCTTTGGACTTAAAATGTACCAAGAGTGTTTTTACATATTGTTGTACAATATTTTTAGGATTTCATGCATAACTTCCTTCAGGATATTTGGATGATCGACGGGATGTGTATGGCTTAGATAAGGATAATTGTGACTATTTGAGGCTAATGTTTGAAAGATGTAGACAACTAAGTATATCCTTGAATATCAAGAAGTGCATATTTTCCACACCATTTGGAACATTGTTGGGGAATATTATCTACAAGGAGGGTCTTCTAGTTGATCCAACCAAGATATTAGTTATCTTAGGATCTGGAAGAGCCCACCAACCAAAGTGAGGTGAGTGGATTCCTTAGTAATACAAGTTACTACAGAAAATTCATCAAGGGATACACAAAGATAGTTGCACCACTAGAGGATATTTTGAAGGAAAAGTGTAAGTTCTATCGAATGATGTGCAATATCAAGATTTTGAGTAGTTGAAGGAAAGATTGACCACCGCACCTAACCTTTACTTCCTTGCATAGAATATTCCCTTCCATGTCTATATCGATGCCTTAGGAACTGTGATTTGAGTTGTATTAGCACAACCGAGAGACGATAATATTGATCATCCAATTTGTTTTACAAGTAGGAATCTAACACCCATGGAATAAAATTATAAAAATATGGAGGGTGAGGATTTTTCTACTATGGTGTATGTGCTTTATAAGCTCGTGAAGTATCTTATGGGAACTCCTTTTTTATTTTATACTGAACATATGAAATTGAAGTACTTGGTTAATAATATTGTGCTACAAGGTCACATTTACTTGTTCCAAGATTTTGAATTTTTCTGTGATAGTGAAACTTGGTAAGAGTAATCTGGGACCTAATCACCTATTACGTATCATACCTAGGGAGGATGCATAAAGTATTGAAGATACCTTATCGGATGCACAATTTTTCAAATTGAAGTGCTCATCGATCCTGAAGACATAACAAAAAAATTCACATAGGTGTTGCACTTGAAGGGATGAAAAAAATGGAGAAGAAACAGTTAGCTATACGTGATGTGCCTTATCAGCTGGTTAGGGGAGATATTTACAAAATGTTTTGTGATGAAGTGTTGTGTAAATTAATCTTAGAGCATGAACACCAATCAATTATGGAAGAGGGACATGGTATTTCTTGAGGACATTATGCTAGAGAAGTCACCGCACGTAAGATACTTCTAGTTGGCTTATGGTGGGAAACACTATATAAGGATACCAAGAAGTTATGCAAGGCTTTGTAACCATTTTAGAGGATGCGTAAGCTAGGATCAAGAGATGAAATGTCATTGTGCCCCATTTCATCTACAAAACCTTTGAGAAATGGGCCATTAAATTTTTCAGACCATTTGTGTTAGTTGTGTGATGAATAGTTGTGTGGTACATTATTACGTGTACATATTACTTGATGTGATGGGTAGAGGCTGCTCCAGCCTAAGGACCGTACAAATGCATGCTTTCTATGGGAGAATATTATAAGTAGGTATGGCTACCCATTAAGCCTTATAAGTGATAGGGGTACTCATTTCCTAAATGATACCATCAAGATATTGTTATCATAATTTATGGTGGTACACCAAAAAACCTCTTTCACCCATTGGATAATGGAGCAATGACACCTTTAATAAAATATTGGGTTATACCTTGACCAATATTTGTGATGTTGGAAGAAAATACTAGGTGATAAATTTTTAGTTGTCATTTGGGAATACATAACCACTTATAAGAGGTAGAATAAGGCAACACCTTTCCAGTTGATGTTTGGCACATAAGTAGTGTTTCCTATGGAATTCATGTTACCATCACTATACATTGCACATGTGGAAGGAATCGCGCATGAACATGCATCGAAGTGAACATAGAGGAGTTAATGAAACTTGATGAATGACATGTCATTGCTTAATGGAGCCAAAAGATAGAGACTGCACGATAAAAGGCTTGGCATGATAAGAAAATTAGGAACAAGTCTTTTATAATTGATGGATTAGTGCTTCTATATGAGTCTAAGTTTTCACGCTACCTATTAAAATTGAAAGTACATTGGTTGGGACCATTCAAAGTAACTAATATTTTAGAATCTAGCGCATATTAGTTACATGAGCTTGATGGCACCATGTTTCTTGGTTACTTCAATGGAAGTAGGTGAAGCCCTAATATAAATAATCTTATTTTAATTTTTTTTTGTAATAAGGTTGTATTGACATTTAGTTTATATTTTTGATTTCAGCATTGTTCTTTTTTTTTTAATAAGCATGTTTGGGCAAAGAGGAGTCAATTTATTTTTGAAGCATGATGCGCAAAGGACCACACATAATTTTAGTGTTGGGAAGCAGGTAAAAGTAATGGTAAAACTTCATGTGAATGGAATAAAGGTGCCAATAATGGACTATGTGTCTCAATGGTGTATAAAGAAGCTCAGTGGGGATAAAAATAGGAACACAAGATAACACGAGTTAGGAAACGCAAGAAGAACACTACTTGGAATGTGGCATAGAGGAACGGTGCGACACGTGAAGTTGCATGGAAGAGGATCAGAGCTTAGAGGCAAAGTGGCCCACTAGAAGATTAAGGATATCGCACATGGAAGAGGAAATTTATAAGACCTCGGACTTGGTGAAAAGAGTGGGAAAGTGACATCTACCGCCAACTACCACATTAAATGCACTTAAAAAGTAAAAATATATAAATAGGTGTGAGCGATAGTTGTAATTTACATTTCAAATTGAAGCTCTTGTGAACTTGTGTGAATTGGAAAACAAAAGAAATGACCCAAGGAAATCGTAGAAACCAATATCTAGTGACTAAGAGCTTCTTTTATTTAAAAGGATTGGATTTCAAGTATCATAGTGGTAGTGAAGACGGTGTTGGAAGGTTGAAGGTGAATTTTGAGTAGAGTAAAAGTAGTTGCAAAGTTAGGTTATGAAGCGAAGTTGTGGAGCTAGGGAATGTCACTGAAGTGTAGAGTTGGGTTTCAATGCATTTAGTGGTTGAAAATTTTCAGGGGAGACACAAAGAGAGTAATAAGGGATTGTGAATAAGAGAAAAGGAAGGATTTCAAAGTTAGGGCATGTAATTTATAGGGTTCACAATTGAAAGAGGTTAAGTTACAAGTTTAAACAATGACACTAGTGAAGAAGGCATCAAAAGGGAAGAAGGTAAGGCAGATTCCCTAGATGACTAGTTCTCCAAGATGTAGTACTCTAAAGAGGTTAAGATTGGGAAGAAATGGGATTTGAAGCTCTAGAGATGAAAGATTAGAGAATACAATCATAGAGATCCATTCCATGAGGGATATATAAGGAATGACACATTTCCATACACTATCCAAGGCACGTAAGAAGGTCATATTGTGTTCGATGAAAAAGTGCGTAAAATGTTGGACGCTAGTGGCATGGTGCAACTTGTTGGCTAGATTTTCTGCATTGTTGAAAACCTAGGCAATCATGAGATAAATCTCCCTCATTTACCGGTGAGGCTCCCATGTCAGATTTGTCAATTAAAATATGCTAGTATCTATATGGGGTTTTACTTTAACCATGCAGCTCATGAACCATAGCTGTATAGTTTTGCAACAAGTAAGCAACTGTTTAAAGAAAGGAAATATTTAAAGAAGAAGGGAATAATAAAACACAAGGAAGAAATAGGGAAGATGTGCAACCCAATCAATAGATAACAGAGTTGATTGCATGCACATAGACAGAACCAATAGATATCAACACACAGTAATTATAAGCAAAGGCAGCTTCAGATCTAGATCTAAAATAACACAAAGTTTATAAGTAGATCTAAGACAAAAGCTAGAAACAAAATGCACCGTGACACAAAGTTCTCCGGAAATCTGCTCCTTTGTATTCCTTTGCTTCAAATAGCTATCAGGGATTTCAGCACAAAGTCTAGAACACAAGAATGCTACTTACAAATTCTGATCCTTTAACCCATAGGTTCTTCCTCTACTTATAGCATGTAGAGGGGAAATTACAAATAGGAAGATTTTAGTTGAACTGGCACATGTGAAAATCAGAAAGGAAACAACTAGCAATCTCCATCCTGAGATTCCTCTTTGCATGACATGCATGATTTGCAACTGGAGATAGAACCTTCTATTTTGCATGTCTGCCACCTATTTCCAAGTAGTTGAATTCTTTAAGTAATGACTTTTAAACCAATCACTTAAGTTTTATAATTTAATTGATTGCTCAATTACTTTGTCGGAGGAAATAAGAGAAAGAAGAAGAAAGAGGAAAGCTGTAGTCTTGTCCTTTTTCATATTCTGCATGCAGTTGATTCTTTTGCCTTTGATTCTCACCAAACTGGATCTAGAAGTAGCTGGATCTGAAAGCAAGTGACCGTGATTTGTTTGCGGGTATTGCCTTTTACATGTCTTCCCTCTTATCCTTGAAGCTTTTACGCAGTTCTTCTCCAAAGTACATGCATCAAAGCAATGTTTTCCATGAATAACTCATCATTTTTATTTTTAATTGCATATGATAAATTAAAAATTATGGAAATCACTCCCAGGGTGAATGCAAATTCAATGAAGGCTTCAATCGGAAGATCGGGAGAACATGCACAAGGTTCTCGGAAGGAATTATCCATGCATTGACTTCTTCACGTGTCGTTGCATTCGAAACAAGAGGATGAAGCCTTTGTAATTATGGATCTAGATCTAGATCTATGCATGATTTTGCTAATCTTTCTTGTTCATCCTACTTTTCCATGGCTGGAGTGATCTTTATCTGAGCAATTCTTTTCTTTTTATTCAGCTGGAATTCTTTACAACCAATACAGATCCGGAGATTTCTTCGATTCGGAGGATATGTTTAATGTATCGACATTGATTTAAGCTCCATTTCTCTTATAAAATCACCTGTAATGAATTCCTGCAATTAATTCTGATAAAGACGGCAACTGGAACATAAACACTTGATTTTAATTATAAAAATATGCATATATCAAGTCTGCTGCCCCAAAATTTGATGTTTTGCTTGCATGCAAAGCAAGCATGAATTTTGTCAACTTCACCTAAGCACCTGTACCACTATGTAGACAATTAATCAGACTTAATTCAAACTTCTTCAAAAATAGGTGCCAAAATTTGAAGTCTTCCAACAGTAAAAACACCTTCTTCTGTGCAAAATTCCTCCTAAATTGGGTGTCAAAATTGCCTGGGCTGCACTTCCTTGTTGAAGAATTAATTAATTCATCATTATGGCAACCCATTCTTATATAACCTTCACCATTCTATAATTAATAATTGCCTCTCATATTCTTGGCAATTAATTAATTAATTAACATGCTTTTCTCTTCAATTTGGGTGCCTATTTTGTGCATGCTCGTATTGCATTAAATAAATTAAATTTATTTAATTTTAGCATGCTACCTTCAGATTCACTTTGGCTTGTCTTCATGCATTGACTTTCCTTCTATTTATGGTGCCAAAATTGGGTGAATAAATATTATTAAATGCATTGTTATTCACCCAAGGTGGGTCGTACTTTTTGGCATGGGTGAATTCTAAATTTAAGAAGTCAACTTCTAATGGGAATAATCACCCTACACCACACTCCAAAATTCCCATGATCCACCTAAGTTGTTTGACTTCTATAAAGGGATTTTTACCTTGCAAGGTAGGTAAGAAATTCCCATCAATGCCTTAAGTGATTTTCTTTTATTTTATAATGGGAATTTTCACCCTGCAAGGTAGGTAAGAAATTCCCGCCTGCCTGCTGCCTCTAATTTTCCCATCATGACTTAAGTGACTTTGCTTCCATGGGAAAAAGTACCTGTCAGCAGTACAAAATTTTCACCGCCACGTTGCTACTAAAAATCTCATTGCAGCTTAAAACCTTTCTTTCCCAAAAATGCGACTCCGCCCGTAAGAGGCCTTTTTCAGGTACTCACGACTTCATCTTTTTAGAGAG
The DNA here is from genome assembly GCA_018340775.1 of Taxus wallichiana var. yunnanensis. NCBI lineage: Eukaryota > Viridiplantae > Streptophyta > Pinopsida > Cupressales > Taxaceae > Taxus > Taxus wallichiana. The sequence goes on along the minus strand of CM031240.1, from coordinate 670,606,959 downwards.
AACCAGACCTCCTGTGGCAAATTCCTTCTGGCATAACGTCCGTAGATGATCTCCAGATACTCCAGGCAAGAAATCAAACTAAACCGACAAAGGAATTGACCTAGAGAAATTTCACATAAAACAAAACGAAAACACCAAAAACGCAAAACGTTGCCAGAAGTCACAGATAAAGCCCAGGATTCATTCCTGGTGGAAACCCTATTGGTATATGGGAATATTGACATGTAAGACCACAACAGGGTTAAACCGGAGCTCAATTTGCCTCAAACGGGGCTTAGAATAATTAAATAAAAATTTCCCGCAAACAAACTCCTGCAATGGAATATAACAATTTTGGGAATCTGGGTGTTTGGCGAAATTGGTTGATATGACTTTCTCGGGAATATCTTGACACTGAGACACTTTCTGGCAATAAAAACACAAAACGACTCATTATTTTAAAAGTACGAAAATCTTTACAGAGGGTAGTCCCAGATTTCAGGGTGAAATCTAGGGACACCACAACTATATGAGTTTCCTTTATTCAGAAAACACATGTGACTCTATCACTGGGCTTTGGTGTCCCAAGTACCTGAATATTAATTCTAATTTTTAGGTAGAAGAATGTGCATCACCGCACAACTCATAAATAAGGTGACAGGGCTGTGATATAGGCGGAGGAGATTGCATTGTACATGCATGAAAAGGAGGAAGCAAAAGAAACAATAACACAATTGCACTATTAGAAGGGGAGCCACGCATTTAACATCACCAATATCTCTCGACCCTGGAACAAGGGAAGTTGTGTGTTTGGTGAGTTGTAAGTTGGGCACATTAGAGTGATGGACTGAAATAACTAAGATTTTTGGTGCATAACACCAAATACAATATTGTTATGTACATTGCACATAGTATTATGAAGGAATCCAAGACACAACATGAAAAAGGATAAAATATAACATGGGGGTTGATTTTAATTCTTATAATATTCTAGGAAATTGGTGTCCCGGATGGACCACTAGGGCACGAGTGGGAGCACCCAGTAGCTGTATGATCTTCCACAAAAACATTTGACAGGGACACATGCGATAGGAAATAAAAATGCATACAATTATTTTTAGTATTTTTGGTACAAAAGGATGTGTGACACCTATGAAATTGAATGACCCGTACTTAGTGAGTTGCCCATTGTTTTGAACGGAAAGGATGAATTTGTTGTTATGCAGCATTTTTGTCTCACATTATTTTTGCTACTAAGTGGAGATATGGGTCCTTGAACAAAATACCATTTGCATTTACAACCAAGTACTTCAAAATCATGGTCAACAGGATAAAATATGTGCAACCGCTGAAATTTAATGCACAAAGGTGGACGTAGAGTATCATACTCTACCCAAGACATACTATTATGTGGCAAGACAGTCATATGAGGAAACAATGGATTCATGTGGGATGGATTTGAATCCAATAGTAGATTTTACGGTAGGGAAAATTTTATGCACGGTATACATCTATCTTCTCCCATATTTACAGAATGGCAAGGTGCTGAAAGTGCGCGATACATTTATCACACCACCAACTTCAGGGAGGATGTCCATAAGACATAAGAACCGCAATCTTGAGTTGGTCCAACAACAGGAAGAATAAGAGGAAGGAGATGAAACTGAGGGACATTTGTATCATATTAGGAGGAAGATAATGCAAACACAACAACATGTGATTTTAGTGTGCACCCCTCCTAGGAGCCCTCCAATTATTCTAGGAGGAGAAGATAAAGATGAAGAAGCTAAAATAATAGGAGAGGACTCAGAGGGAGAAAGGAGTCCTCGCGTAATACATATTGTGGAGGAAGAATAGCCTGAGAAGTTTGAGCGCGGGGAGGGATAAATACCCTTCAATACCTCGGTGCACATGGAGAACCATGAGAAAGAAGAGGATCAGCAGCAAGAAGAACATGAACAATAGGCTGGGAAATAAGAGGAAGAGGACACTGACCATGCGCAGGAGGATGTCATGCAAGAATCTTCATGAGAGAAGTGCATAGGAAGACGAGGACCTTCACATGAAGGAAGAATCTCACCTCCTTGCACTTTCATTTCCTACATCAATGACCTGAGAAGGGTCATGACTCATTAGAGAGATATTCCAGAACAAGACAGACCCTAAATATCCTTATTGTTGGGACATGCTGAAGAAAACATAGGATCATGTCCACATGCACAAGGTGATGTCCTTCATGATGCAAACACATATGGAAGATTCGAAGTCTGAAATAAATCTTGAAGCTCTCCGTAAATGGTAGGGAAGGAGGGACTCGACTAGAACACTTTCAATTTTGGATTCTACACACTTAACGGATGTGCAAGTCGGCGATGCCTTAAAAATGTTGGCCACTAAAGTGACGCGAAGGAATTTGAATAAAGGAGAAACATTGCACGATGTCGAAAAAAATTCTGATGTGGGTAAGAAGAATAGGAAGCTTGCGACTCAATTGAATAAAGCGAAGATGAGGAATACCGAATTTGACGTTAAAATGACAAATCTTATTCAGACTATTATCAATTCATGGTCGGAGATAAATTTTGAAGGCCATGAAGGATTTAAGCAAATAAATTGATAAGAGAATTGGTTACCTTATTGATAAAGAAAGTCAATTCAAGATGAAAAACAACTGCAGAAGATATGGCCAAGGAGAGGAAGAAAGAAATTGAGAGAAGAATAAAGGAGTACGAAGAACCTGGCACAGAGGTTAAGGAAGCTTCACAGAAAGCCCAGAAAATATTCATCAATTTTAAAAATGCTTCCATTTTTAACGTGCACCTTGTAGAAGAGGAAACGAAAAGGAGTCACCTTCAGGCCTATTTTTATACAGTAGATAAGGTGGCATGCGTGAAGATTTTCCAGGAGTTAGAGGAAATGAAGAAAATTGTAAGGACAAACATGGCCGGGTAGAAGTGAGACTAGGGAGCTGCAAGCTATGGTGATGAAAGGGGTAGAAGTCCTAGAAGGAATGACTTCTGAATGGGACCTTATTTTACGTGAATTAGAAGAGAATGCCAGTGGAGTAACCATAGAGGGGCTCCAAGATATTTTTGAAATCATTTTTGGCTTTCAAACAACTTTATAGTCTCATTAAGCTCTAAACAATACTTGGTGGCTTCAAATTTACATTTTCTAGTATTGTGCAGCTTATTTAATATTCCACAACTTATGATATCCTTGATATATAAAAATTCCATAAACTTTTTTTAGACTATGTAATAAACTAGATATTTGAAAATGGGTTTGTACAAAACACAAACACTATATAATAGAATTACGAACAACTCCAATGTCACAAGAAAAACAATACTAGTACTTTGTGTTCCACCACCAACATACTTCGCTCATGACGTGGTCCGTTAACAACACAAATACAAAATCAAATGTAAATATCTAACCCCAAATTACTCAAATAGTCTATTTTTTATATAGTATTCCCTGTGAACCGTATTACTCCTACATCATATTATATGTAGGATAATTAACCTTGAGTATTTGATAATAGGGTTAAAAACAATTTAGCTATATAATATTATACTATGATGAAATTTAATGTGTTAAAACTCTAACATATTAAATCAAATAAATTATAAAGATAAAAATGCAATACCATTATTTAGAGGAAACTCACAAATTTTAAACAATTTCCACATCTATATAATACCTATCCTTTCCTTTATACTATATGACACAATATATAACTTCATATCATCTATTACGCTCAACTCAGTAATGTACATGTATAATATTACTATATTCAACTATAAATTAATATTGATGATAATAGATCCTCTTGAACACAACCCCTCAAATTCATGAAAATTACATACATAATTATCTTATAATCATTTTTATCTATTTTGACACAAAGTTATAGATTTATGGAAATTAAATGAAGGCGGTTAGAAGTGTTGTGTCTCTTATTTGTTTTATTTGTATTCCTTTTAATATCATGGTGATATGTTAATCATAGAAAGAACCCATAACAAATCAATAAATGTTAAATATAGCTAGATTAGTTTTTATCCAAGGAAAACCCCTTCCCATATATATAACTTATAGATTCAATCAAGGGGAAAAAAATTACAAATAAGATTGAAATTTAACTTAGGATTCCCATTCTTAAAAATGATTCAAAATACCATAACTTTTTCATAACAACTTCTTTTTATTCATATTTCAAGTATTATAAGTATTAAAGATCTCTCCCATTTGGTGGATTTTTCATATATATTTTTTCAATATTTACAAGTATCCAAGAGAATCAAAAACATTAGTTTTGATTTTTGAGATTTAAGTTAAATTTTAGCATACCAAATTACATACATAGTTATCTTTAAAACATGTATATCAACTTTGACACTAATTCATAGATATATGGTAATTCAAGAAGGGGGTCATAAGTGTTTTCTCTATTCTACTTCCTTTTAATATCATGGTGATGTGTGTGTGTGTGTGTGTGTGTGTGTGTGTGTGTGTGTGTGTGTGTGTGTGTGTGTGTGTGTGTGTGTGTGTGTGTGTGTGTGTGTGTGTGTGTGTGTGTGTGTGTGTGTAAAATATCGCACTTAAACTAAAATATTAAAAATCATATTTCATCTAAATATTAAGAATGGAATAGTCTCATAAATATATCAAAAATCTCAAAATTGTAGGGTGTTAGCGTTTTCATTGATGTCAAGTCCATTGATGGAAAATGATGTCATGAGGTCATATGTGTCTCCAAGCTAATGTTAATCATTTGTTAAGTATGAAGGTTGATTGGTAGTGTCAAGTTTTGTGAAGTCTTGTGAGGTCATGGAGATTGGTTTGTGATTAACTAAAATTAACTAAGATGTAGAAAGAATAATTGTTGATATAATCTAGAACAACATGTAAATACAATAAATAAATGCAGTAAATGACTATGGAAAATGACCCAAACAACTAAGCTAATGAAAATAAAAACCCTAATATGAAATAAGAGTGAGGAAGTGACTCACTTGATTTGTTGAACATGTGGGACCGTGTCGCAAGTCCTGCTCAGAGAAACAAGTTACAGGAATGACTTTGCAGAGGTCCTAAAAAGGACAGATCTAGACTAATTCTCTAGACTGGGGTGCACAGAGGGGGATCGAGGCACCTACGGGTGTTTTAGTCTATAGAATGGGCGCCTAATCTATGTAAAAGGTCCGGAACTAAATTTTATAGGCTTGGCATATGGTCTAAAACACTTGTTGTTTGTCGCATTAGGTTCGTTGCAGACCGCGCCAAGTGTCACTAATAATATGAGATGAAGCAAAGACCTACAAAAGACCACAAGAATCAAAACCCTAAAAAATAAGAATTCATATAAATAGGTTGGACTAACCTTAGATGCCACAACAATGGGCTTACTAACTGAGCGTTGCACTACATTCCAAACCTAAATGTATTTCTATTGTGTGTGTGAATCATGTGCCCTAGGTGCTCTTGTGTCAGTCACACTTTGTGAAGTAGTGAGAAATAACTAGATGTAAAAATGTAGTAAAATGGTGGATGGAATAGAATATAATCCCCTCCTATGCTTGTGTGATGCAGATGAACCAACCTTGTCCCTTGTAATGAAGTTAAATGTATGAAAATGATCTCCAAGTGCCTTACATAAATGTAACCCTAGGTGGATGATAGTAGTGACTAGTGTTTGGTCCCTCATTATGGTCTCATAACTTTATATTTATAGGGTTCTCTTGATATAATTTTGTAATTAACCCTGAAATGGATGACCACCAAAAAGATAAGAAGCTGAAATGGATATAAATTTCCCAAAAAGTGGAAGGAAAGTTCAAAAATGATCGAGGCACCCTGGTGGCACCCAGAGTGCCCATGGGCGCCTACCAAAGATAAAATAACGTGACATGGAAAAATTTGATTGGGCATGCTAGTGGAAGAGGTCGGGGAAAGACAAAAGAAATCAAAGCAAGATGGGCAAAAGAGTAGCATTAATTATTACTTTCTTCACTCAAAAACCTTCTAAATAGTAGTATGAGACCGAAACTAAATATTACCCAAAGTGCGTGATTTAGTGACAACATTTTGTTAGACACGGTCATGGTATGAGCTCTATTGATTTATTTGGATGTTTTCATTTGGTCATCCATGGTCCATGAGGTATGTTACATGTGTATATGAGTCTACATTGGGTCAACATGGTCGGGTTCATGGTTTGTCATGGTTGAGTCAAGTCATTCCAAGATTATTCCTAGCCATGGTACATGCGCAGATGGAGATGGATATATGAGATTTAGAGATGATCAGTATTATTGGAGCATGGTAACAAAATGGTGACATTATTTAGTACATGTGTGATGAGTTTTGAGTCGAACTCGAGGTATGATGTATGTATGAGGCCCTTGGGAAGAAAGAAGGTGAAAATATGCTAGAAAGCATAGGTAAATGAGATTTTCTAGAGAGTTTCGGACATATTTGAGCTAAGATATGCGTATGGAAATTTATATAATGTTTTCATGATGCTTCATGATAAGTTTCAAGTCATTTTGAAGAATAAATTTCAATATATCTCAGTTTTGGCAAAACCGGGTAAGTCATAGTGTGTTTTTGAGACAAAAGTGGACCTTCTAATGCTCGTTGTGAATTATATGATTTTCATGGGGACTTGAGATCTTTGGCATAACTTCTTAGGTCAGTTATTAAGGTTTCAAAAATTAATGAGGTGGTTTGATAGTCACGTTTTTATGAATGATCGTTAAGAAGGTAAGTTGGTTTGAAACCCTAGTTAAACCCTAGCTAGAAGTAATTTGGAGGAAATTGAGTATATTGAGCCTATTGTTATTGGTTTTGAAAAAGTGATGATTTGATGTTGTAGAGGACTCTTCTATATTTCCATAAAGGTAAGATAGAGCATGTGGCTATATGTGGGCCCCACCGAAATTGTTTATTCTTTGAAGAACTTTAGTTTAAGAAATGATTGTCCAAAGAAGTTGAGAGATAGATTGACATTGTTTTTATCCCTAAAGTTTTCTACATGTCCATTATAGTTTCAGATCATGGTTGTGTATGCGGTGAAAAATATAGAGTAATGAAAGATGACCAAATTAAAAATGCAAACCTCAATAAGGGTTATGAAGACCTTGCAAGTGAATGTCGAGATGATTTTGGGTGCTCTCGAGTGCTCTCCAAGATTTGAAGGTAAATGCTACGGCTGCATACGCTCAATAGAGTTTTTGTGCTTCAAAATTAAGAGGATTTGAAAGTAAGGTAATCCTATAATTTATAGAAGAAAAAGTTAGTTGGAATCAGTTACACACGGATAAATGAGTATGCTAAAAATAACATTGTGGGTAGTTGCAAAAGTGTCGGGGGTAGTAAATGAATTAATTGCAAAAGCTGCATCCAGAAAGGTGGTTGTACGTGCAATTTAATTTCCCCACCTTTCTAGGATTCTAGAAGTGCAGTTAACTAGGGTAAGGATAGGGATTCCAAGTGGAGTCTAAGTGGAGTTTGAACAAGTGGCAGATGACTAGGATGTGCACACACTTAATTAATTAATTAATAATAATTAATTTAGCCAAAGGGGTACAAAGGGTACATGGGATTAATTTAATTAATCCAAAGGGGTACAATATGTATTAATTAATTAATTTAATCAATTAATTGCAAATGGGTGAATAACAGGGTGTACTAGAATAATATTGGGAACAAGTGGAAACATAAGTGTAATTTTGGGGTGTCTACATTTTGTCCCTCTTTAAAGTGCTATTGCAGAGTAATAGTGCTTTAAAGATAGTAGACACATGCAGATCGATGAGTGGAAAAATTGTGAAGCATTGAGATGCCCCAACAAACAAAACAATAGAGGAATGCCCCTCAAGGGGATGGATGATGTAGCAAGGCAGCAGACAACCGCTTGATAGGAAGAAAGAAAGGGAGTAAAACAAGGATGGGAAAGGACTATGTTCTTAGCATGAGCGTTATTTGGAGAGTAAATTTTTAGAGCAACCTAATTTTTGCTATTGCATAATAGAGTTGTCACCATGATTATAAAAGAATCAAGATGGTTAACCCAGATGTGCATAAACAAACACACACAACAAAGAAAAGATAAAAAGGAAAACAAACCTAATATATAAAGTAGGTTCCAACATCAGGGTTATAAGGGAACCAAGATGTTATCACACTACTTGTAAGTGGTCCAAAAAGAGTAAACATCAACAAAGAAACAAAAATTTGAAAAAGAAGACAATCAACTATGTCCCTAATGTGTGCCACAATGATGATTAAGTAGATACAAATAATCCCAAGTGGGAATAGGATTAGACTAGAAGAGCGGAGTTAAAGCGGATCCTTATGACACTCTTGCTGCAAATGTTGTGTAAATGATCAAGGTTGAAATTTCCCCATGCAAAGTTATATCACGAAGGAAAAATAATTTAGTGACTTTCCCCAAGCAGAGTTAGCATATCATGCAAAGGGAAGAAAGTGATAGGTGTAAGATTGGCATGAGCACTAGAGTAATAGATAAAAGTATGACATTTATCAAAAGTGTATTAAGATGTTGAACGATTTACTTCAAGGGTTTTCCAATTGTATGATTTCGTGAGAAGTGAATGTTTGTTCAATTTTTTGTGAGTTTTTTTTTTTTTGGATTTTTGAAAAATTTGATTTTGTTTTGGATTTTCGCAAGTTTTGAAATACAAATGTAAACAAAAAATGAAGACATTCCATGGCTTAAATAAATTAGGAGGAAAACACAACACGTGCAAATGACAAAAAGATATAAAAGAAGTAATAGAAATAAACCCAATATGAATAGGAAAGAACCACACCAAAGTTATATGTGAACTAGGATGCAAATAAATTTCTTGTAATTGGTCCATGAGTGCATTCCAGATACACAGAGTACTAGTTATTCAAACTATCAAACATAAGAAACTAAGTTAATAAAATACAATAAAAATTCCGTATGTATAAATGGTAAACAAGAAAACAAGCTAGTGAACAAATAAACACTAATGTAAACAAAATTCTAATAAAGAAGTGAATATAAACAAGCTGTCAAGTTTCCCAAGAGAAAGCCAAAACCAAGTGATGTCCCTATGCAAATTTACATTGCAAAGAGTAGCTTGATTGATTGGAAAAGATGATTGGGAACAATCAGATGAAGAAAATGGTGAATGAAATTACATAGTTGCGAGTTTTTTTTTTGAAAAGCATTTTGAAACATTTTGTATGTTTTTTTGTATTTTTGAACAATTTTATATTGTTTTTGGGATTTTGAACAATTTTATATTGTTTTTATAGTTTTTCGAGACATTTTTTGAATGTTTTTGGTTTTTGTTAGAATTTTGAACCACATGCCAAAGAAGAGGGAAAGGAAATTCCCAAGTCAAAACCGACATGCTAAATGGAAGGTGAACAATGGTGGTAGAAAATGGGCATGATAACCTACCAAGGAGAACATGTGACACATGGCGAGGTGAAAATTTACAAGTAGGAAACAAAGTGAAACGATGAAACAGGTGGATACACTGATAAGCCCCCAGTAGAAGGGTTACTCTTCAGAGACTTAGGAGTATAACTTATTCAGATGAATTACATTCATAGGCTCCTTCAACTCTTTTCCATCCTCGGTAGATAGTTTGTATGCACCAGATCCAAATTTAGCAGTTATAACATAAGGACCAACCAATTAGGCTCAAATTTGCCCATTTTTCTCATGGTTTTGTTGTGTTCTTTTTATTTTCCTTTAGGACCAAATCACCGATTTCAAACTGTTGAGGTTTGATCTTGCAATTATAATTACGGTGTATTCTATTTTGATATACATGCATATGGTTTAAGACACGAATCCATCTCTTGTCTAGTAATTCCAGCTCTGCAAGGCATGCAACATGGTAATCCTCTTCATGAATGAGATGTTGGAGGGATACACAAAGTGAAGGAAGCTCAACTTTGATAGGTAATATGGCTTTAAATCCATATACTAGGGGAAAGGAGTAGCTCCTATAGGTTTGCTGTAAGGAAGAGAAGTAGGCCCAAAGGGTAGGATATAACTGTGTATGCCAATTATGTCTGTGTTTATTGATAGTATTTTCCATAATGGACTTGATAGTCTTGTTTGATGCTTTGGATTGGCCATTGCATTGTGGATAATAGGGTATATCCTATTTTAGGTGGATATTATATTTCTTATCTAGGGCCTTGAGATCCTTATTTTTGAAAGAACCACCATTGTCAATGCCAAAATGATAGATAATATGGTTGAAGATGAATTTAGAAATATTGTGCACCCAAGTAATGTTAGTAAGAGGCATAGCCTCAACCCACTTAGTGAAATACTCAGTGGTGGTTATAATAAAAGTGTGGCCATCAAAAGATGTGGGCTTTATTTTTCTAATTAAATCAAGTCCCCATTTTGAAAAAGGCCAAGGTGAAGTAATAGGTGCAAGGCTTGGGATGGTGCATGAATGAGATTACCGTGTTTTTGGCAAGCCTGACATTTCTTCACAAAGTTACATGCATCTTCCTCCATTGTGGGCTAGTAGTATCCAATGCGTAAAATATTCTTTGTAAGGACTATTCCATTGGTATGGGCATTGAAATACCTAAATGTACTTCAGCTAGCATCTGATTAGCTTCATCCTGATTGAGACATCTTAAGAGAGTCCCATCATAGCCTCTTCAATACAAGGTGTCAACAAGAAGGGTGTAGTGTGAAGCACATTGTGCTAAGGCTCTTTTATTAGCTGAATTAAAATTAGGAGGATAGGCTTTAGTTTGAATGAAGGTGTATATATTGTGGTACCAGGATGATCAAGACCAAAAATATCACAAACCATGGTGGACTCCGATAATTCATATGCGGGCACCAAAATATGTTTAACAAGGAACTCATTGTGAGTTTGATTAGTGTCAAATGAAAGAAGGGAAGCGATAGTTGCCATGGAATCCACTGCTTTGTTTTGTATGCGAGGAAATTGTTCAAAATTGATAATCCAAAAATACCCTCTAAGGCTATCAACCATTCTTTTATAAGGTAAGATCTTTTCATCTTTTACCTAATATTCTTTGTTAACTTGATTAATGACTAGAAGAGAATCACCAAGAACTATCAATTCTTATAGGTGCCATGAGATAGCAAACCCTAAGCCTGCTTATCAGTGCTTCATAATCTGCTATGTTATTTGTGCAAGGGAAGTTGATACGATAAGATTTAGGTATGATGTCTCCATCCGGTGTACGTAAGACAATTCCTACTCCAGAACCATGGATATTGCAAGATCCATCAAAGAATAATGTCCATAAGGGTGTTGCTTCTATGTACAACAATTCTTCATCTGGAAATTCAAAATTTAGCGGTTGTGAACCTGGTAGTGGTGTTGCGGCCAGTTGGTCTGCCAGTGCTTGACCTTTGATATCCTTTTGATTGATAATTTCAATGTCAAATTCATTGAGTAGTGCAATCTAGCTAGACATTCGTCCTATTATGATTGGTCTCGAAAGTAGGTACTTAAGAGGATCAACCCTTGAAATTATCTTGGTGGTATGATTTAGGAGATAGTGTCACAACTTGTCGAAAGTATAAGCAACTGATAAACAAGTCTTTTCAACCTATGAGAACTTGGTCTCATGCTTAAGAAGATTTCTAATCAAGTAATACACAGCTTGTTCATGACCCTCATCATTGTGTCGCACCAATAATAACCCAATGGTATGTTGCATTACGAGATGTATATAACAACATAGGCTTATTCTGTATAGGCAAGCATGAGTACCGAGAGGAGATGTCGGGTATTCTTTCAATTTTGCAAGCATCTTGACAGTCTTGTCTCCATTTAAACTGGACATCCTTTTTAATTAGCTGGTTGAAATGATGGCACTTATCTGCTAATTGAGAGATGAAGTGACGAATAGACTGTATTTTACCTTGTAGGCCCCCTACTTGTCGAAGGTTTTGTGGAGGTGGCATATCTATTATAGGTTTGACCTTGGTAGGGTCCACTTCAATTCCTCTTTGTGATATAATGAATCCCATAAGTTTCCCTAAAGTGACACTAAAGACGTGTTTTTTTGGATTAAGGAAAACCTTGTAGTCCCTTAACCACTCAAATATACACCTAAGAACTGTCGAATGATCCACCCAAGTCTTTGATTTAGCAATAATATCATCAACATAATCTTCCATTATGTTGTGAAGAAGGTCATGGAAAATAACAGTCATGGCACGTTGATAAGTTGCACTAGCGTTTTGAAGGCCAAAATGCATGACCTTGTAACAAAATGTTCCCCATGGGGTTTTAAAATTTGTTTTATGCTGGTCTTCTTCAGCAATTTGAATTTGGTTATACCTAGAAAATCCATCTATAATGGATAACATCTCATGGTCCACAATAGAATCGACAATCATGTTAATATTAGGCAAAGGGATATCATCCTTAGGACATGCCTTGTTAATGTGATGGAAATCTATACAAACATAGATTTTGGGGGTCTTCTTCGCAACTAGTACCATATTAGATATCCATTTTGAGTAATCAATGCACCATATGAAGCCCTTATCCAATAATTTTTGTAATTCAACCTTAACAAGCAATGCAACCTGGGGATGCATTTTACGTAATTTTTTCTTGACATGTTTAGCATCTGGGTGCGCCACAAGGTGATGAACCACTAGAGAATGATCAAGACTGAGCATATCTTTGTAAGATCAAGTGAATACATCTTGAAACTTGGTTAGAAGTGTTGTGAAGGCTTTGATTTCAGTTTTTGATAAACTGACACCTAGTTGTAACAATTTTGGTTGGTCTTCGGTTCCAATGTTAATGGTTGTCGTCTCTTCTACCAATAGTTTAGAAGTGTCATTATCTTGAAATGATGTTGGCAGATTGTGTAGATTTTCAGATATTTCTAGATCCAAATCTCCTCTCTCTCTATTGCCTCTAAATTTTTTTCACTAGGAGATGCGTCCTTTTCTTTCTTTTTCTTTTCATTTTTTCTTCTCGTATATTGCCTCATAAAGGTTTTCACTATGCGAGATATAATTTGTATTTTTCTATGTTTAATTTCTTTTTCTTTTAAGACTCTGGAGGTTGTAAGTTCTTTGCCAAAGTAAGTGGTAGAATCAAGTTTTATATTGAAACCCTTCTTGTGATCTGACAAGGGAAAAGGTTCCTGAGCCCCGAGGAACTCCAAGATGGCCTCATCATTTTGAAATAGATCCATGGAAATATGAAATTGTTGGTCCTGATCAATGAGGGAAGGATAAAAAACGTCAAGGGTTTGAATGGATAAGTAGTCTAGGAAAATTGAAGTTTCGGCTAGGTCTTCGAAGAGGATATGTGTGGAACCGGTCTCAATTTCATAATCTAAGTCTGCATCACTAGATAACACCTCAAATACTATAGGTCTCTTCTCATATGTCTCATATCCTAGACCATATGTGTAAAGGCTAAAATTGATATTCATAGGTTCAAGAACACCATGCCCTTGTGGGCCAAGGCCTCTTCCTTTCCAGTTCATGTTTTTCATCATTTTATGGCCCTTGGTGTAATCAGTGGATTCATAGCATTCTACCATCCTATCATCGTATAGCCAAGAGTCATCGGAGATTAGAATATGTTCATCTTCTAGATATCCATATCGTCTCCAAAGAGTTTTTCCGAGATAGTAAGCTGGAGGTTCTTATAAATGAGGAGTGTTAGGATGCCCATAGCTGCGAGGCGATAATGGGATTTTGCCAACAAGAAATGCATTGTCAAGTGTGTACTCACCTAAGCCTTTATGAGAGAATATAACTTTAGGTGACACCTTAGATGTAGATGCTTCAGAGGAAGATGCAGAGGTGTGAGGAATATCCTTAGGTGATGCTTTAGACATAGATTCTTTAGAAGAAGATGTGGAAGCATGAGGGCACAATATGACATCAGGATCAATACGGTTGGTAACAATAGAAGTTGCGCTAGATCCAATTGTGTTATCAGCATATGGACAATATTTTTCCTTTTTGTACCTTTCTTCAAAAAATTACAGTATTCAAAGGGGTCAAGTATCACCATGTAAGGTGAAATATTTTTCATTATGTGGAAACTTTATGCATTGATGGAAAGTGGAAGGTACTGCGTGCATCACATGTATCCAAGGTCTACCCAAAAGAAGGTTATATGATGTGTCTACGTCAACTACGTGACACATAATGTCAAGGAGTTGTGGGCCTACTTGTATGGGAAGAGTGATGGTGCCATAGGATTGGCACTTGATATTATCATAACCATGAATGGTAATAATATTAGCATCTAAGTCATCTATTGTATGACCAAGGTAGTGGAGCATTTTTATAGAGCAGATGTTAAGAGCTGCTCCATTATCGATAATAACTCTCTTGAATTTATGATCGGTAACATAGGATTCGATGTACAAGGAGTTATTATTAATGAGATTCATGGTTAACATATCTTGAGGGAAAAAGATAGGATAGGAGTTTCAGGTGTAAGGTTCACAATCATATCCTAAAACTATTGAACATTGAGAGTATGAGGAACATGTGATTCATTTAGAGCATGAGTGAGAATATCCTGAAAGCTAGGTGACTCTTTCAATAGTTCCATGAGAGAGATATGTGTTGGCGTGGTTGTTAATTATTTGATGAAGTCATACTAACCTGGAGTGGAAGATTTGGCATTAGAATTTGACTTTTGATTTGAAGGAGCGGTTGGTTTGGACATTTGAGGTTACTGCGCAGAGATGTAGAAGGCTGGTTTTCCGTAGGAACCCATATCTTTATTGGCGTGTGGTCACAAAATTATTCAAAGGTGTGAATTTAATGGTCACCATTGTAGATGGTACTTCCTCAATAAATGAGATAATTGAACTAAAATCAACGTTATTGGTAGAAGGACCTTTGTCAACTTTTTATTGTCACCGCCATGTTTGGGAAATGGGTTTGAGAACACCTTAATATTGTCATTGGGTGTCTTATTTGGTGATGGTTCTTAAAAAATGATATATCCACTATCAATGAGATATTAGACAAAGCGACGTAGGTGAAAGCATCGATCGGTCGGATGACCGTCAATGTGATGAAAATCACAATAAGTATCAGCCTTGTGCTAAGCAAGCAGGTTTTCCCTCAACCTAAGGTTTGGTGATGGGATAAGTAGCCATGTTTGCATTAACGATTTGTTGAAGGAAATTTGATATAGGTTATCCCAAAGGAGTGAAACGATGTCGTTTAGAATTAGGAGAGGAGGAAACCTCTCTTGCTAGAAACAAAAAGAGGTTGTTTACCTTTGTTTGGTCTAGTCTCGAGTGTTTTAGACTTTTTGGACATTGCGGTTGTTATCTGTAATACCATCATTGACCATATTATGATTGCGGTTAACATGTTTAGATTTGTCTTGGTGAGAGCTACTAAGATGGTTACTATGTTGCCCACTGTCTTTTGAATGAGGTTTAATCAAATATTTTGCGATAAGGGATTTTTTAATCTGCGATCCTTTCTCAATAACTTATTTGAAAGTATTAAGGAAATGGATTTGTATGTGAAAAAATAGCTCACTATTGAAATTGGGTACAAAGATGATCACGAGATGCTTCTTAGGAATGGAGCATGGGAAATGGCTAGCAATCCCATGCCATCTTTGTAGGAATTGTGTGAAGGTTTCATTTGTTTGTTGTTTGGAATTACACACTTCCATCATTGTAATTTGGACTCTATGTTGAATGATAAATGTTTGACGAACTTCTCTGAGAGGTCCACAAAATTTTACATAGAGCCCTTGGGGAGGAGTAGGAACCAGTCCAAGGCTTGTCTTCCTAGACTTTGTGGAAAGAGATGCATTAAGAAGACATCGCTATAGGCCACCTCTTGGCAAGCCATATAAAACTCCCTAATATTCTCTCTAAGGTCACTCTTTCCCTGTATTTATCAAAGTTAGATGTCTCAAAATATTTTGGAAAATAAACATGCAAAATGTCCTTATCGAATGGGTAAGGACATAATTCTTCAAATCTAAATTATTTGCGTTTATCTTTCATATTAGAGATGGTATCCTTCATCATTTTCCATTCTTGAGAAAACAGTGAGTTTTTCTGTAAGAAAGATAAAGAGCCATCATTTTTATAGTTAATGTTATCTTTGGTGTGCATGGTATGACTCTTAAATGAAGCATCACTAGATCTCTTGCTTGCCTCCTTGTCATGGGATTCATTGCTGACTTTGGAATTCAAAATATCAAGTTGTTTATCATTGTCATTAATTTGATTCATGAGGGTTTGAGTAGGATTAGTGATTGAATCAGTTGATTTTCCCTTGTTCCTTTCATCATATTTTTCTTTGTTTGATTCATTTCCTTTGGTGTTGTTCAAGGTGGTCTTGTTTCAATCATCATTATTCATGTGACTAGGTCTTGTCTCATCGTCATTGTTTTTCGAAATGAAAGGTTCACCCTTATTAGGTGGTGGTTTGCCAAGTAATGTTTGTAAACTAGCTTCATCAAATTCAAATGGTAATTTTTCTCCCATCTCAAGGAGACAAAGCAAAAATTGGTCTTTATTCATACGTAAAATATTTTCAACGTGGGATTGTTCTTCAAGTGAGATGTCATTCTGATCATCCTCAAATTTTTGGTCATTATCACTATCAAAATTTCTAAAAGGATTTCGTTCGCCCCTTCCAAAAGGACTATAATATTTGTGTTGTGTTCCCACCATTTTTAAAAGAGGGAGGGAGTAAAGAGATGTGTGAAAGATAACTCAACCCCGAATAACATGAATGCGGTGATGGAAGAGAGGTGTGTAATGAATTTTGATGATAACTTGTCCCTTAACAAAGTGAATGCTAAGATGGGAAAGAGGTTTGGAGGATATGAGTGACGTAACCCTTAACAAAGTGAATGTCAAGATGGAAGTGTGCAAAAGTGTGTGATAAACTCGACCCTTGACAAATTGAATGCCAAGATAGAAGAGTGGCACGATTTGATGAAGGTTCTTGTCCTCTAACAAATTGAATGCTAGAATGGAGGAGGGTTATAGTGACAAAGTTCCAAATTCGTTCAACCTCTAACAATGTGTATGCTATAGTGAAAAATCGAGGATAGCTTGATTGTAAAATGCACTCTACCACCTAGAAAAAAAGAATGCTAAATGGGAAGAGGGTATGGAAAAAGGAGTCAAATCGTATCCGATGTGATCAACCCTTAACAAGAATAAGTTAAGAATGAAGACGCTAATGAAGAGATAAGACTCAAATATTGATAGTGTAAGTGTTGAAAAGAAGATATGACAAATTGTCTAGAACGTAACAAATATGTTCTCAAGTTAGAGACATGAAGAAATCAAATGTATATAGTTTAACAATGATGTTCTCAAACTAAAGGTTGTAAGAGGAGAATGAAGATAAAATATGATGAAATAATTTGTGGAAAAGTGAAACACAACACCGCTAAGATGTGAGTTGTAAGATGAAATTGCTTGAGCGAGGACATGGATATCTCGCAACTCAAGACTTGAAGTCGAAAAGAGGATGAAAACTTAAACTTTAGGAAATGTAATCCAAATTTTTAAGTGTTAAATGAAATGGGAGATGAATTCAAGGAGGTGCATAGGAAAGATAGAAGGATTTGATAATCACGAAAGGGGAATAATCAAATAAGTGAATAAAAACTCCAAATGAGTGAAAGAAGCTCAAATGGAGAAGACAATGAGGATGAAAAGAAGAGAAAATTGAAATAATGAAAAAGAGATGAAAGTTTGAAAAAGGGAAAAATTGAGAGTAAAATGAAGGTTAGTGAACGAAAAATGACAAGAAGAAAATAAGATGAGAACTGATAAAACTAGGATGAAATTAGAATCCAAACAAGGATAGTTTAGAAAAAAGATGAAAAGATAAGAAAAGAGAAAGATGGATCCAAAAAAAGGAATATTTGGGAAAAAGTGAGTGTGGAAGACTACTACAAAAAGAAAGAAAAACAAAAGAAGGAAAATTGAAAAATAAATTTTTATTTGAATGTTTGTTTGTGGCCTCTACTTTAGATTGGCTTAGAAAGTGTTTGGATTCCTAGGTGGCTCTCTCATCTATGTCAAAGCCAAAATATACGAGTGAGCACGATGTTATTGCTAGATGATGACTTTACTTAAATGCCTTTGAAGTCTTGAGAAAATACCTTTCTTAGAATTAATCACACTGGGGTCATTTGTACGTGCCCAAAAATGTAGGGTACTACACCGTCGGAACAACGTAACACATACCCCAATGATGATACAGGTCTCCTCGCAAGGTGTTCGAGATCCAAAAAGCTCTCCAAGTGTGTGTTAACATCTCGCATGCCCCGCTTAACCCCCGCATGCTTTGTTTCTCTCTTTTCCCTCTTTTCTTGGCCTTTTGCTCTTGATTATGAAAGCTGCTGCCCGCCCGGGTGGCGGTCTCGTGACCGCTGCCCCAAGCAGGGCGGCGGTCCTGTAACCACCGCCCTGCTCAGGGCGGTGGTCCTTTACGCATTTTCCAGAATGCTCTTTTAACACGACTCACGTAAATTTCAACGATTCACCAGCTTTTTTCACCGCCATAAGCTTGCATTAATGATTCTGGTTCCCTGGAATAGTGTTTTGCCATTGTTTATAGTTTAAGAGTTCTATTTGGTTTTTACCTTGGGTAAATCCAAATGCTATAAATAGTTGGCTTGTGCTCAAGCAAATGGCCCCTCAAATTTGCCTTTGAATTTCTCATTACAATAGATTAGTCTTTCATTTTGCTTAGAATTCTTAGTTTCTTTCATTGCATGCTTAGTTAGTGTTGTTTTGTTGTTAGTAAGCCACATATCCATCTTGTGCAAATGCTATTGATATTTTATCCAATCCATTGGAGTAAAATAGTTTGTTTTCAATAGGAAGCCATTAAAGTTGCAGGTTTTGCTCTTCAAACAGGATAGTTTCAGGTTCTGGATGTTTTATGTTACATGACTCGCAATAAATCCCGCTAGGAATTGCATAAGCCAAGCTCTGTACTCTTGCGCTATCCCTCTCCTACTCGCATTATATTCAGTCTGTATCTTGAGCTGCCTTTGTCCCAATATCTACTTCTATTGATGCTAGCATTACACACTTTTTTGGATCCACGTGAACACGAAGGAACGAGGAGATCACACTGAGGGGACATAGCCACACACACCATCGGATTCGCCACTGTTCTGCAAAATCCAGGTTCTAGCTTTCAAAGTTCTAATTAGAAACATATCAAATAGAGTAGTCAATTACTTTATTTCAATCAATTTTACTTTCGATATTGCTGGGGAAGCTGTGGGGATTGATAGTTTCTGAGAGACTATGATTCATTCCTCACTTCTGAGGTAGGATCGAGAGTCTTGCAAATAGACTAGATCAAGTATTTCATTATTTAGAATAGATTCACAGTTGCACAGACAAATAGCTATACTCGGTTATCTTGTTTGTTTTAATTTGTTATTCTAAATTGTCAATTTCTAGATATATTAAATAGTTACTCTTTAAATTCGTTCGAATAGTTCATCAGAAAATACAAAAATAGAGAAATCATATATGCTATAGATATACTTAACGTAGTTAAATTTCACTTTGCGTTGCAGTTAATTTTCATTGTTGCTTTTGTATGACAATCACGGGACCTAGAGAGCCCAGGGAATACATATTCGAGCCAATCGTGCCCCAACCCAATCTCGTCACAGCCATAACTGATATAGATCAGAATCTCAGGATCCAAGTCTTCCAAACAACGGTAAACTTACAACAAATCAGTTTCCAACTGCATGGGTTAAACATAGAAGACGACCAAGCACACACATTTTGGTCAAATCAACCAAACTACAGATTACCCTAGATTCATATCTACATGTAGTAGAAGGGTTTGAGAGAGAGTGGACATTCGGTTGTGATCCTTTGGTCCCATGACCAGAGACACGGGAGATACTCTCACAGATATAGATACCAGCTTGAGAATTCAGGTTGCACAAACGCCTGTAAGATATTCTGAGAAGATCACACAATTATTGATTCTGAATATAGAAGCTGAAAAGGCATATGACTATTGGATACTAGGGATTAGGGATTGATTCCATGCATGACCATAGTAGGACCACAACAAATACAAATCTACGGGTGTGACCCACAAATCCCACAGCCCAATGAGCCTATAGGTGAATCAGACATAGATGCTGGCCTACATACACTAGTATTCAAATCTACTCCACTTCCACCTATCATCATCGAACAATTATCCTTATTAGACATAGCAGCTAACAAAGCTAAGGAGTTCTGGACTAGGCTAGAGAATCGCCCATAGAGTCAATTATATTTATCATCCGTCCTATGACCTTATCGGGGGACATACACGAAACTATCCCAGGACATTTTCCACGTATTCCACAACCTATAGACCGAATCATGCCAGAGCTCGATATTGATTGGAGCCTTCGAGAAGTCATCCTTGCTGATCGATCTATCACACCAGTTCAGGTTAGGAGGGCCTTCTTTGCCTTAGATTCACAGTTTCCACTAGTGTGCGTCGAAGACATTAGATTGCCTAACTAGTTTTTATGTATATCCACGCATATTCCATCCCCACATTTGTCTCTCGCACGACCTTGGGAGGTCGGGTGCGAGGAAGAGTTACTTGTAGATTCCCAAGCTCGCTTGTCACTTTTCCATCGTACAAAATTGGTGAACCCGACGTGAACCTTTCTACTTTCTAGTCTGGAGTCATATTTCTACTAGTTCTTTCAAATTAAAAATGACTCTTTCATCTTTACTACCTCATTATCTTTCACCATCACCTTCGCTCCTTCCCATTATTCTACGCAGGTATTCATATACCCCCCAAATATGTCGGGATTCGATGCATATGGCAGACCCCTTTGGGCTTTGAGGCATACTACGCCCAACAAAATAGATAATCATCACCCTCGCTCTCAGTATGGGGTGACAACTACTCAACTAACCAGTTGTCAACACAAACTCCAGGATCAGATATACCTCATCCCTCCGAATAGAGGAGTTGGATCAGTTCGCTCAAACATGGCAAACAGAGCCTTTAGGCTCGAACAATATGACGCTCACAGGAGAATCAAGTTCGTCTCCTCAGGTACTACTTAGACCACAAATTAGTAGACAATCAGACTCATACCTAGGTTTAGATGATGAACATTTGGTACATTATGCCAGGAATGAACAACATTCTCGAAGTATGTACCCACCTGTAGGAGGTTTACAAACACAACCCGAGGTCTCTTTTCAAGGAAATACCTCCATGCCACTACACATAGGAAATGCCCTCGGGGAAACTTGGTAGGGCAGCGATCAATTCATAGCAGGATATCACATGCCTATACAACATCAGGATATACAACAAATTCCACCAAGGAAAAATATCGTGACTTCACCAAATGAAGTCATTTCAACTCTAGTAGAAAAGGTTAGGGGGTTAGAACTTGCCCAAGCAAGTCAAAATTCTCAATTCATGCAGGCAGGAAGTTCCAATCCTCCACACCATCCTAGCCAAATAGACCTCCTCACAGGAGTAGGCACGTTAGGCATGACTCCTCAGTATTCACAACAAACCCCAACTAGACCCACCATCCCTAACACCGCTCCTCCCGGTCTGGTACAAAGTAATCCATTCTTGGACAATACCCCTTCATACTTAAACATGTACTCCAAATCACCACAAGGGGATATGTTCTCCTCTCCGGTATTTTTACTCAACCACAGGGGTTCCCTTATGCTCCTACCAATGCATATGCAATGCCATATCAACAACCCATTCCACCTCCGCTCCCTCAGCAGGCACCATCAATGGTCGAAACCTATGCGATAGGGACTTACTCAGAATATTTGAAAGAGCCCCTAGATTTCACCATACGAAGTGTCATGCTTCCAAGACCTCTTCCCAATTTTCCCAAATACAAAGGTGAGGGAGATCCAAATGCCCATATCAAGGCTTACGCAATAACCATCGAGAACTACTCCCTTGGGATGGGGTTGTTGCTAAAATATTCCCCAAAACTTTGGAAGGCATCGCTCTCGATTGGTATTATAGAATACCTGAGGCTTCCATCCATTCGTTCAAGCAGCTCATGTCAGAGTTCATCAAAGCCTTTGACATGAACAAACTATTAAGGACAGGAATCAGGGAATTCTTGCACATTAAGCAAGAACACAATGAATCTGTCACCCATTTCATCCAGAGGTGGCGCACAGTTCTCTATTCTTCGGCAAGTGCTCCAAACATGGATCAGATGGAACTATGTGATCTATTCCTTCATTCTCTTAGCAGAGAGGTAAAGGAAGAGGTCCAGAAGTTCCCACTAAGAACTTATGATGAAGTACTTGAGAGTGCTCTCCGAATAGATCAAGTGGCAATTGATAGTGGTCGCAAGACATATGGAGCAAACGGGAGGTTAATCACCTCCAACCAAAACACTACAACTTATCCTACTATCACGAATGTCAATCAAGGACCTAAAATTCTTAACAAAAATTGTGGAGTGACAACGGATGGAGTAACTGATCAGGCTAGAAAGACAAATGTTGTGAATACTCCACCACAAATAAACAATCAATGAAACAACAACTTTACCCGACAATCAATGCAGTGGATTTTAATCATCCATGGCAACAACAACAACAACAATGATGGTGAAGTCCTACATGGGATTCAAGCCAAAGCTCAACTGGTTATCAAAATCAGAATCAAAATCAAAAACAACAGACACAAAACTTTAATAGGCAATGGTTTGATCAAAGTTTTGGGCCACAATATGCACCAAACCAACAAACTAGGAATTACAATCCTAATTCGTATTGTGGTTTCCACAAAATTCAGGGCCATGACACTAGAACATGCCGTGACTACAATAAATTCATGCAACGCTTGCCAGATGAACAAAGACAACTTTTCATAGATATGTTCTTGGCAGATCCTACGTCACCAGCACCAAATACTTTTACAGGGCGGTTTCCCTCAAAATGCACCCCTCAAGATCTTTAATGATCCGCTCCCAAATCACAACAATAACAAGTTAAATCCAAGTGGGACAAACAAGGGTGTAATTGCAGGAAACAATGATCATGAGGCTTCAACTTCGCTAAATCCATTAGTTGCGCCACAACTAGGAAGTCAGCCACGACCTAAGATAGTCGGATTAGTGGAGTTAGATGCCGAATTACCCGTAGAAGCTGTAACAAGGACACGAGAGTATTCCTCTCAGCCAAGTCCAAGCTACCCGCTAGAAACAGACAATATCCAACAAGTATTAATAAAACCCGTGGGTGCTTATGACTTAATTAATGATCTAACAAAAACCTTCTCGCACATCTCCTTTTTGGATTTATTGAAGAACTCTCCTACCCACAGGGCTGCTCTTTTAGAAGCATTGGGTTTAGGTCATCTAATTAGCATCACTCCACCTCCCGAAACACAGGTAAATCATATAGACTTTGATATCCATCCTCAGGGCAGCCGGATAGGGACACCGAATTCATATTCGAAATAAACAAAATGCCAACAGATGTTGAGATTGCACGCCGAGGTGATCCGGCCTTACACTTGCAAGTATGGGTTTATAACAATTATGTGAAACACGCGATGGTTGATGATGGGGCAGCAGTTAACATAGTCCCTTTTTCTTTCCTTCAAAAGCTAGGGTATGGAGAAACAAATTGTTCCACAACCCGAAATACGCTAAGAGGCTATGACAGCCTTAAAGCCACCTCGATTGGAACTATAATATTACCAGTCACCTTAGGACCCAAAACCATCCTGACTGAGTTTTATATTATAGATCAGAAACTAACTATAATATGATCCTCGGCCGACCATGGATACACCGCATGAAGGCAATCCCTTCTACGCTATTTCAAGAAGTAAGGTTTTTACACTTAGGAAAGATATTCGTAGCCAAAGGTGATCCAAAACCATTTGATGTACACCTAGCTGACTTAAAGAAAAGACCAGGCGTGCACTCGGAGTTTGAACTCCCAACGAACCAACTTAATAAACCTACCGATGCAAAACCAGAGGAAAAATTGGTACCTACCACAGACCTTGAAACTATGAGCCTAGCCACGGCAACCCCAGCCCCCAAAGATGAGGCTAACACTATAGAAACAGTGTCATTAGGAACTACTGCAAAAATTGTTGAATTACTGGAACAGGATCTACCAATGTTCCTACCATTTGATTCTGTAGGCATGGGGTGCACCCTAGGTGTTGGCTCTCTTCCAGTAGTGGAACTCTGCATGATAGAAGTAGAAGACGTTAACACAACAAGTGTCCCAGCGCCCATATTCCCAGCTAAGTATTGGACTCTCCATTTCGATGGAGCTAGATGCCATTACGGAGCTGGGGCAGGTGTAATCCTTACTTCTCCCAAGGGAAAAGTCCTACCATTTTCCTTTAAGCTAAAATTTGAATGCACTAACAACGGTCGCTGAGTATGAAGCCCTCCTCCTTGGCCTCATCGTAGCTAAGAGAATCGGTGTTGATAACATCAGAGTGTTAGGAGACTCACAATTGGTAGCAAACCAAGTCTCTGAAGTATATGAAACCAAAGCCGAGCACCTACAGCTCTACAAAACAGTTGTATTGAATTTAAGCAAGGAGTTTGACTTCATATCAATTGAAGCAATCCCGCGAGAACAAAATCTTCTCACCGATTCTATAGCAACCTCGGCATCACGCTTCACTCCAAACAATGAATTCCAAGATACCCATTTCATGGTGTCCCTTCGTACCGAACCATTGATAAAAACAATGTCAAATCCTCTTTTAAATAGAAATGAAAACAAATCTGCTATCCTAGACCACGTTGGTAGTGATATGGCAACTCTGAATTACTTAAACACCTATGCGGCATTACATCTCTCCCATCACGTGATAGATTTATCTTTGATCCCACATTCATCTTCCTATTACGGGAATCCCATGACAGAGCTTCCCCCACAAAAAGAACCCAGCATATACACAGTCGAGAATGGAGATGAGCTGGGGCTACCCCCAGCCCCGCCTGAGTTTGAAGAAGGTAACACTTCTTTAATCGAAGAAACAATTGATATTAACATCGGAACGGAAGATGAACCAAGGATGTTGAAGTTAGGATCCTCGTTAACTCCATTAGAGGTAGAAATACACACTCGGATCCTCAAGGAACATCAGAAGGATTTCACATTTAGTTATAAAGAAATGACAGGAGTTGCACCGCACATTGCGGTACATAACCTCATCACTAAATCAGATGCAAAGCCGATTAAACAAAAATCAAGACCAATGAAACCTAAGGTAGCTCTCATGGTGAAAGAGGAGGTGATAAAACTCCTCCAAGTAGGATTCATCAAACCAGTCGATTACTCTCAATGGGTATCTAATATTGTTCCCGTTCAAAAAGAATGGGAAGATACGCATCTGCATAGACTTCCGAGACATTAACAAAGCATGTCCTAAAGATGACTTCCCGTTGCCATCCATTGATGTCATTGTTGATGCAACAACTAGATTTGAACTTTTGTCTCTCATGGATGGATTCTCGGGATACAATCAAATCAGAATATCTGAACAAGATCAAGCTAAAACCACATTTATAACTCCTTGGGGAACCTATTGCTATGTTGTTATGCCATTCGGTCTCAAGAATGCTGGCGCTACATACCAGCGGGCTATGACATATATATTTCATGATCTAATTCATCAAATCGTGGAATCCTATGTAGACGACTTGTTGGCTAAGGCCAAGAAGCGTTGTGACCATCCGGAAGTACTTCACATCATTCTTTCACGTCTGATAGAATACAGAGTCACGCTAAATCCAGAAAAATGCGTCTTTGGTGTAACAAGAGGGAAGCTCCTAGGTTACATTATATCATCACGTGGGATCGATGTTGACCCAACCAAAATTTGGGCTGTCCTCGAAATGGTCCCACCTTCGGATGAATATGGAATCAGGTCATTTCTCGGAAAGCTTGGTGCAATCCAGGAGATTCATCCCGGACTTAAGTTTTGCCATTCATCCAATCAACAATCTACTCAAGAAAGACTATAGCATTGATTGGACCAAAGACTGCAATGAAGCTTTCAACACAGTTAAGCATTTCTTGTTATCACCACCTACACTAATGCCACCTAAGCCAGATCGCCCATTAATTTTATATTCGCGAGCTACCAATGTCTCACTAGCCTGTATGTTGGCTCAAGAAGATGATGACAAGAGAGAACGTGTGATTTATTTCATTAGCCGGACATTGCTCGACTATGAAACATGTTACACACAAGCAGAATGAGAATGCCTCGCCATAGTCTTTGCAACAAAACGCTTAAGACATTACATGTTAAATCAAGAAACAAAGGTCATGGTAAAAACGGATCATTTACGAACTTTCCTCACGCAAGGGTCCTTGTCTAAAAAGGCTGGATGTTTTATAACCTTAATGGGTGAATTCGAATTAACATTTGTAAATCAGAAGTCCGTTAAGGGACAAATCATCGTGGATTGGTTAGCTGATAACCCATTAGACGGATGCGATCTAGTAGATCTGGACTTTCCAGATGAATGCGTATACTACATCGAAACCAGACCTCCTATCTCTGAGTGTCCTTGGTACACTGATATCATTAATTATATCATGGACCATACATATCTAGAAGGTGCTACTCCGCAACAAATAAGGTGGTTACGCATTATCGTAGCCAAATACGTCATTATAGAGTAAGTACTCTATCGAAAAGCATTCGATGGAATACTTCTAAGATGTGTCGACACAGAAGAATCCAAGAAGATTCTCCATGAATCTCACAGTGGGATGTGTGGAGGCCACTTCGGTGGCCATGCCACCACTCATAAAATACATCGAATGGGCTATTTCTGGCCCACTCTAGAACACGACGCAGTAGAGTTTGTACGCAGATGTCATAAGTGTCAAGAATTCTCCCACGAGATTCACATGCCAGCACAAGCTCTATAACCGATCGCTACTCCATGGCCCTTTTCCACATGGGGCCTAGATTTGATAGGGAAATTCTCTCCCTCATCCACAAACGGCCATAATTTTATAATCACGGCCATTGAATATTTTACCAAGTGGGTAGAGGCTATGCCTCTTATTACTATATCGGGTTCTGTAATCACCAAGTTCATTTTGAACCAAATCATTTGTAGGTACGGTGTCCCACAAATCATTATCTTAGATAATGGAACTTCTTTTAAGAATGACGAAGTTCACGAATTGTGCAATAAATTTAAAATAAGCCATCATACGGCTTCATTATATTACCCTCAAGCCAATGGACGCTGAGGCGACAAACAAAACATTAAAATCCATTCTCCTTAAAACGGTGAAAGAAAACAAACGAGATTGGAATTTGAAGTTATATCCGGCCTTATGGGCCCACCGAACCTCAATAAGAACACCAACAAGAGTGACTCCTTTCTCGCTAGTATTCGGGGCAGAAGCAGTTCTCCCGCTCGAGGTTGAAATACCCAGTCTCCACATTTCATTACAAGGGATTCTAGATGAAGACGCTTATAGAGAAGCACGTCTTTCCCAACTAGAAAGTCTAGATGAAGCTAGGTTAGATCTTTGAACAAAGCACAAAGTCTATGTTGACCGGATGTGGTAGTATAACAAGAAGGTCTATGAACATGACATATATGAAGGTGATCTAGTTCTAAGGCTAGACAGCCGGATCGACAAAAAACCGGCGAAGGAAGGAAGTTCCAGCCCAAATGGTTGGGCCCATACCGAGTCATGAAGGACTATGGAAATGGTGCATACCTCTTATGTACACTAGAAGGTGAGGAATTTGGTGAAACAGTCAATTCCCTACACCTCAAACGATTCTACGCGTAAGCAACTAGCACTACTTATAATTATATCTACATTGCATCTTCATATAGGTTAGGATCATTTTGTCCGCTTGTTTCGTACAAAAAATGTGATCAAGGAATTTGTTCTCAAAGCAATTCATTACAAACTCATGATGTTGTTGGCATAAACACTCTAATCATACTTCTCCATTTCCATGATATCATCAAACTATTTTGGAATCATTTCATCAAATAAAGCTAGATATGACAAAGTCTTAATGGTAACCATGCCAAGATCTGCGGGTTTATTCTCACTTTTGGTTTCTTCTTAGGATAGGTGTCTTGCCTATGGTCTATTCTAGAAGCTTCATGGTGTCACATCTATCCCGTATGAATATCTCTTTGGAAATAAGAACACACTGACATTTTGCTCAAATAAATAAGTCAAATATAAATCAAACAGAAAATTTTAATTTTACACATTTCCTTGCCCCACCAACCTTTGGTGATGAGCTTGCATCTCTTACTAGTGACGTAGGGTTGGGAAAGGATGGAAATGCCCTTACTCGCCTATGCCTTTCCTATGGTGATAAACCCATGCTTCTTACTAGTAGCATGGGGCAAAGTGTAGGGGGTCCTCTTGAAAAACAAATGTAAAAGGTCATAGACAAACAATTCAAATCTTAAAATCTTGAGTCAAAAACAAATGAATCAGATGTCCAAAATTCCAAGAGAATTAAAATCCTAAAAATCCAGATTTTGTCTACCATGTGGCCATCTAAGGATCTAAGTCTAGATAAACCGCAAAGCAAGTTGCATCCCAAAACTATGAAGTCACTCGAGTGGAGTAAGCTTGTAGCATCCTAATTTGGTTCCACCAAAGCTTTGTCTATCTCTCATCACTACCATTTCAACACATTTCACAACTTGTGCCCTTTCTAGCTCTCGGTGATGAGCCCTCACATCTTACTAGTTGTGTGGAGTTAGGAGAGAGGCAAGTCTATCTGCTCATCGTACCGGTTTTGTCTTCACCACTTTGCCAAAACAAATATGAGGCATCCAAAATTGCTTACAGAAACTAAGATTCAAAATCACATTATATCTACATTATCATATATCAGCATCATGAAATACAAAAAGAAAGTAAAACACTTGCATCATTTGTTCTCCATTGCATACATTCTAAAGAGCATACAAGCATAACATCATAATCTACATGAGGAAACTGGAAAGGAAACAAAGTCATGAATGCCAAAATTCTGATCCAAATATATATATATATATATATATATATATATATCAAAGTTTCTGTACAATGCCATCATGCGCCAAGCATGGTCAAAACGCTCAAAGAGCCCGGGATATACAAAAGAATATATCATACAAAATCTAGGAGAGCCAAGTGGCTTCTCAACCCCTATGAGACCCCTCCGAAGGTGCACGCCCGCACCTAGGACTCGGCTACGCCGGCGCTCTGAGTGCACAGAGGGCTCAGGATCCCGAGGGGCAGCCGCAGTCTCGCCACGAGAATGACTCCTCATCAGGCGCTCGGCTGTCCTATACCCCGCTAGCTCCGTGCGGAGAGTTGATACCATCCTGGCCATGTGCCAGACTAGGGCAAAGACATCAGTGTGTCTACCAGCTGCTGAGGGCTCCCCAGCATCCACAGACAACTCTGTATGGGTCCTCTCCATGGGGATCATCAGGGT
The DNA here is from genome assembly GCA_018340775.1 of Taxus wallichiana var. yunnanensis. NCBI lineage: Eukaryota > Viridiplantae > Streptophyta > Pinopsida > Cupressales > Taxaceae > Taxus > Taxus wallichiana. The sequence continues at coordinate 670,577,435 of CM031240.1, read as the reverse complement.
ATCGGTGCATACCCTACGAATCAAGTCCCGCCACTCATCGGTGGTCTCTGCAAACAAAGGAGAAAATAAATTAGAAATAAAACAAGAGATTAGAAATACAAGATAAAACAAAAGGAGAGATAGTAACTAAGGAAATCCTAACTAAAAACAAACATTAAAAGGAAGGATGGTAACTTACTCGGATCACCAAGCCTCTAGGATGGATCGCTAGGGTCAGCACCTGCCATGGATGCCACCGCTGACTGAGGTGCTGCTCCTATGACTGGAGCAACGTAGCACCCCGCAACAATGGACTCATCCTCCCCACCATGGCCCTAGGAGAGTGGCTCCTCTGAAACCAGAGTAACTCTCTCTGCACTCTGCTCGGCCCTCGCTGCCTGCATGATATCCTGAGTGTCATGCCACTCAGGATCGCTGTCCTCCTCTGTCTCTCCCCCTGTAAACTCCTCGGACTCGGAGTCTATGTCAATGGGGTCATCGCTACTATGGGCAGGACCCGTGGCAATCGAAGCAAAGGTTCCTGAGGTGCACCGGCTCTCCCTCGAGCACGTACTACCCTCCTGGCCGCAATAGGGACGTCCGGGAGTAACAACTGTCCAACCCGGCCTCTAGGACCCCCTCTGGCCTCTCAAACTGACCTGTATACTGGCGCTACCGGGGGAAGCATGCCCATGTAAGGTAGGCCAAACTGCTGAGGAACTCGGCCAAAGGGGTGTATCTCCACTCGCCCCACTCTGTCAATAAGCTGCCTGTGGTGGAGCAGGAGATCAAAGTAAGAGCCTCCTCGCCCCATATGCCTGCCATGGTCTGATATGGTGTGGCCTCCATGTCGTCGGTGGTCAAGAGAAGCAACTGGATGATGAGGTGCTCTGAGCACCGACATATCTATCCATCTAGCTGCCCTCACAGCTCCGGGATCTGTCACCTCTACACCTCTGCCATAGGGGATGAAGTGCTCGTAGACCCAACTCATGACCAAGGTCGGGTGGCTCAAGGACTGCCCCTGTAAATGGACTACCCTATATAAGTCATGGTAGGTAGTCCCAAGTATGTCTACTCCCCAGGCATATATCCGGCCATGTCCCTCTATCTGTGCAATGATGGGGGACCAGCAGTATAGCAGTGTGTCTCCTCCCTTGTCCCGATCAGTCTCGAGGCAAGGATCCCCATAATAGCCTGACGAAGCAAGGGGATGGGAAAACTAGGAATGGATCGAACTCTAACCCCCTTCTTCGACCCCGTGGAGATGACTGCATCTCCCATATAGGAAGCCCACTGTGCTATCTGGGCCCGTGAACCTGCTGTCTCAAGGGTGAGATGTCTCCCAATAATCGGGACCCCCAGAATGCGATAAACATCCTCCAAAGTGATGGTCCACTCACCGCGGACCCCTGGAAATCGGAAGGTGTTCGATCAGCATCCCAATAGGAAAATAAGTCACAAAGAATGTGACTGGATGGTGCAACATGTGGAACGCATGAGATATAGTAGTATCCGGCCCTCTGAAGAGTGTCCTCCTCATCCTGAGAAAGTGCATCTAGTACTGCTGGGAGCCAGTCACACTCCCTCTCTCGGCTCCACCGAATATACTCCTCTCTCACCTGCATACACCCAAAAACACACAAAATAGAGCAAGTTAGCATCCGAGTGATACTGGAAAAATCATGAAAACACATAGAAATGCTAAAAATGTAAAAACAATCTCAAACAGATGTACTTTTGGCATTCTATGCAAAACCGCCACCCTGAGCAGGGAGGCGGTTTTGTAACCGCCGCCTTAAGGGTGGTGGTCGTGTAACCGCCACCCTGAATAGGGGGGGCGGCGGTGTGTGTAACCACTACTGGGCAGGGAGGATGGTGGTCGTGGCGGAAAACCCACGCGGGTTTTTAAACCTAAAAAAGCCTAAAAACGCAAAAAAAGACCATTTTAACTAAAAACAAAGCCTACCCAGTAGGCGCCCCCTAGATGGACCTTTTGGACCTAACATTTTCAAAAATAACCCCCCCACGACAAAGATTTTAGCATTTTAAAATTAAGGGGGTGAAAAGGATAAATTGAAGAAAACTAACATGTGATCTCGCAGTCGATGTTCCGCTCATGAGGCATGATCACTATCCGTCACAAAATTTTGGCTCTACTCACGCAAGAAACCATCGCCATGGGTCCCAGAGCTCAGAATCAATCAAATCAACACGCGCAAATGAATAGGAAAATGGGCCCACTTTCATATATATAGCAGCCTGACTTGTTTTAAAAAATGTTTTTTTCACAGGTTTGGAGCACCGACGGAGGTAAGTTCTTACCCCCGCACAAATGGTACGTCCTCATTTCCCATTATTTTAGCATTTGTTTTCCGATCTATCTTGTCTATCTGCACTTGAGTTCTCTTTTCATTTTGTAGGGAGCGGGAATTTTGGATGGCGTCATTTCGACACACGGACGTATCAGGTATAACTTTCAACTTCCCATTTCGGGACCACCATACTCGGACCCACCGTTTTACGCCTCTTCATGGCTAAAATGCTTCTCCGAGGGGGCAATATGTATGTACCCAAAATTGTAGGGTACTGCACCGTCGGAACAATGTAACACGTACCCCAATGATGATACAGGTCTCCTCGCAAGGTGTTTGGGATCCAGAAAAGCTCTCCAAGTGTGCGTTAACATCCCGCATGCCCCGCTTAGCCCCCGCATGCTTTGTTTTTCTCTTTTCCCTCTTTTCTTGGCCTTTTTTTCTCTTAAGTTGGTCTCAGCGCCGCCCCGCATGGGCGGCGGTCCTGTGAAACCGCCGCCCGCTTTCAGGGCGGCGGTCCTTTATGCATTTTCCAAAATGCTCTTTTAACATGACTCACATAAATTTCAATGATTCACGACTTTTTCACCGCCATAAGCTTGCATTAATGATTTTGGTTCCCTGGAATAGTGTTTTGCCATTGTTTATAGTTTAAGAGTTCTATTTGGTTTTTACCTTGGGTAAATCCAAATGCTATAAATAGTTGGCTTGTGCTCAAGCAAATGGCCCCTCAAATTTTCCTCTGAATTTCTCATTGCAATAGATTAGTCTTTCATTTTGCTTAGAATTCTTAGTTTCTTTCATTGCATGCTTAGTTAGTGTTGTTTTGTTGTTAGTAAGCCACATATCCATCTTGTGCAAATGCTATTGATATTTTATCCAATCCATTGGAGTAAAATAGTTTGTTTTCAATAGGAAGCCATTAAAGTTGCAGGTTTTTCTCTTCAAATAGGATAGTTTCAGGTTCTGGATGTTTTATGTTGCATGACTCGCAATAAATCCCGCTAGGAATTACATAAGCCAAGCTTTGTACTCTTGCGCTATCCCTCTCCTACTCGCATTGTATTCAAGTCTGTATCTTGAGCTGCCTTTGTCCCAATATCTACTTTGTTGATGCTAGCATTACACACTTTTCTGGATCCACGTGAACATGAAGGAATGAGGAGATCACACTGAGGGGACATAGCCACACACACCATCAGATTCGCCACTATTCTGCAAAATCCAGGTTCTAGCTTTCAAAGTTCTAATTAGAAACATATCAAATAGAGTAGTCAATTACTTTATTTCAATCAATTTTACTTTCGATATTGCCAGGGAAGTTGTGGGGATTGATAGTTTCTGAGAGACTATGATTCATTCCTCACTTCTGAGGTAGGATCGAGAGTCTTGCAAATAGACTAGATCAAGTATTTCATTATTTAGAATAGATTCACAGTTGCAATAGACAAATAGCTATACTCGGTTATCTTGTTTGTTTTAATTTGTTATTCTAAATTGTCAATTTCTAGATATATTAAAAATTACTCTTTTAAATTCGTTCGAATAGTTCATCAGAAAATACAAAAATAGAGAAATCATATATGCTATAGATATACTTAATGTAGTTAAATTTCACTTTGCTGCAGTTAATTTTCATTGTTGCTTTTGTATGACAATCACGGGACCTAGAGAGCCCAGGGAATACATATTCGAGCCAATCGTGCCCCAACCCAATCTTGTCACAGCCATAACTGATATAGATCAGAATCTCAGGATCCAAGTCTTCCAAACAACGGTAAACTTACAACAAATCAGTTTCCAACTGCATGGGTTAAACATAGAAGACGACCAAGCACACACATTTTGGTCAAATCAACCAAACTACAGATTACCCTAGATTCATATCCGCATGACTGTAGAAGGGTTTGAGAGAGAGCGGACATTCGGTTGTGATCCTTTGGTCCCACAGCCAGACGCAGGAGATACTCTCACAGATATAGATACCAGCTTGAGAATTCAGGTTGCACAAACACCTGTAAGATATTCTGAGAAGATCACACAATTATTGATTCTGAATATAGAAGTTGAAAAGGCATATGACTATTGGATACTAGGGATTAGGGATTGATTCCACGCATGACCATAGTAGGACCACAACAAATACGAATCTACGGGTGTGACCCACAAATCCCACAGCCCAATGAGCCTATAGGTGAATCAGACATAGATGTTGGCCTACGTACACTAGTATTCAGATCTACTCCACTTCCACCTATCATCATCGAATAGTTATCCTTATTAGACATAGCAGCTAACAAAGCTAAGGAGTTCTGGACTAGGCCAGAGAATCACCCATAGAGTCAATTATATTTATCATCCGTCCTATGACCTTATCGGGGGACATACACAAAACTATCCCAGGAAATTTTCCACGTATTCCATAACCTATAGACCGAATCATGCTAGAGCTTGATATTAATTGGAGCCTTCGAGCAGTCATCCTTGCTAATCGATCTATCACACCAGTTCAAGTTAGGAGGGCCTTCTTTGCCTTAGATTCATATTTTCCACTAGTACGTGTCGAAGACATCAGATTGCCTAACTAGTTTGTATGTATCCCACACATATTCCATCCCCACTAGCTGTCTTGGCATGACCTCAAGAGGTCGGGTGCAAGGAAGAGTTACTTGTAGATTCCTAAGCTCGCTTTTCACTTTTCCGTCATATTTGCTTGCCACTAAGGATATTTGTGACTCTAACTCACAAAGGCTTTACTAGTCAAGTAGGATAAAAAGGTTCCCATTTCATCCACCAGTTCCCTCAAGGTGTGGACTACTTTAGGGTTCCTAGAACCACCCCATTTGTTGTAGCTTAAGGCTTATGCCAAGGGGGTTATGTTCTAGTTAAGCAGTTGAGCCGTAGCTCTTAACCGAACCTACAAATCAAGTGTTTTGAATGTGGTGTTTTTTTATCTTTTGATTTAGGTGTGGTTTGGTTGAACTCCTTTAGTAAACTATAGTTATTATTTTTCAATGTTTTAATCCACCTTTTGAGAGAAGATCCTGTAAACAATAATTAGAAAGTTTTCCGAAATGAGGGAAAAATAACAAATAAAATAAATAAGATGATAGAAGCGAACCCACGTTTCTGATTTCCAAGATCGTTTAAAAAGTGCAAGGAAAGAGCATACGTGTGGGTTGGATTTGGTTAAGTGAAGTGTCAATTCCCAAAAAACAAAAAAAAAGAAAGAAACAACCACATTTTGATTCCCGAGATCACTTTAAAAAGTGCAAGGGAAGAGCATACACATGAGCGATCCACAATTAGTAGTAGAAAAAAAACAAAACACGCACACAAAACATGTTAGAAATGATTAGGCGATAAACAAAAATGAGGAAATGTGTGCACAAGTGATTAAAAATGTGACAAAAATTGAACTAAAAATTCCAATAACACTAAGTATGCAACATTTACAATGAGCGCACAAGAGTGATGAAAAGCGTCCATGAACCCTGCAAAAGAAAAGTGCACATTTAGGCCAATAAGAATAAATAAATAAACTAAGTAACTGATAACTTAAACAAAAATAAGAAAGTATAAATAAAATTAAATAAAATAATAAATAAAAATAAAAAAACTAATAACTAATAATAAAAAAGTAAACCTAAACCTAAAACTATACAATATAAACTAATAAAAAAACCTAATGTGTGTGGTGTGTGTAGGTAAAATGAGTGGAGGAGCTCGGTGTATGGGCGAGCCGGGGATGGCTCGGGGCGAGTAGAGATAAGGGAGAGCTTGGTCGAGATCGGGGTGAGGTGACTTGGTCAACGGTGGGGTTGGGTCATAGGTTGGGTAGCAGGGAGTAAGCTCTAATGTGAGGGATCGAGGTGGGCACGGTCCTGCAGGTTGGTAAGTGAGGCGGGGCACGGAGCTAGGGGCCGATTTGGCTGGGGTGTAAGTACAGAGATCAGTAGTCCGTAGGTGAGGGAGGGATCGAGGGAGGGAGGGGTCGAGTTTGTAGGGTTGGGAAAGCTTGGGATTGGAACCGGGAGATTTGGATGTGGGAGCAGGGGTAGTTAGTAATAGAGCTTGGGATGGGGTAGGGAGGTGGGGAAGGGCCCATGGGGATTAGCAAGGTAGTGAGGATGGGAAAAGGGATTTAAGACAAAGAACGGGAACGGAGAGATAGCTTGGCATTTGGTGGCCGAGTGGGGAGGGGAGAAGTGAGGGGTAAGGGGTATGGAGAGAGCCGAGGGCTCGATCCGTGAGGTGGTGAGGTGGTGAGGTCGAATTGGTCGAGCCGGGTAGGGAGGTGTGGGGTAGATCTAGGTTTAGGGGTTTAAAATTTGTTTTAGTATTTTGTTTTTAATTTTAAATTTTGTCTTTTTTAACTAAAAATAAATAAATGAAAAACTAACCAAAAAATTTGTCTATTGTTTTATTTGTGTGCAGGTGTTGCAGAATGTGCAGGTGAAGTTACTTACCTACACACAGACCAAGAGCAGAAATATGAAGAAAACAAAGACTGGTAAGAAAGCAACAAAAGTGCAGAAAATGATAAACCAAAAACAAAAATAAACAACTTCCAACTTCCTGCAACTGCAAAAACACCTTCCTATTAATGCAAACACCGTATAACTACTCAATTCACCTATGAAAACTTTAGACAAACAAGAAGGTTATTATGAAATAAAGAACACATGAACAAGGAAAGAAACCATAAATGAAATACAATGGGGTGCAAGTCCCACCGGGCGTGCCAAAATGTATGCAAAGTGAAAAACTACAGAGTAATGAAAGATGAACAAATTAAAAATGCAAACCTTCCCTGTACTTTCTCCAATGCAAACCTCAATAAGGGTTGTGAATACCTTGTCTATGAAACCTTGCAAGTGAATGTCAAAGATGATTTGTGGGTGCTCTTGAGTGCTCTCCAAGCTTTGAAGGAAAATGCTACAAACACAGTTCAACAGAGTTTTTGTGCTTCAAATTCAAGAGGATTTGAAAGGAAGGTAAGCCTGTAATTTATAGAAGTAGAAGGTAGTTGGAATCAGTTACACACGGATAAATGAGTATGCTAAAAATAGCATTATGGGTAGTTGCAAAAGTTTTGGGGGCAATAAATGAATTAATTGCACAAAGATGCATCCCAAAAGGTGGTTGTACGTGTAATTTAACCGCCCCCACCTTTCTAGGATTCTAGAAGTGCGAGTTAACAGGGTAAGGATAGGAGTCCAAGTGGAGTCTAAGTGGATTTTGAACAAGTGGTAGATGACTAGGATGTGCACACACTTAATTAATTAATTAATTAATTAATTAAGCCAAATGGTTACAAAGAGTACATGGGATTAATTTCATTAATCCAAAGGGGTACAATATGTATTAATTAATCAATTTAATCAATTAATGGCAAATGGGTGAATAACATGATGTACTAGAATAATACTAGGAACAAGTTGAAACAAAATTTTAATTTTGGGGTGTCTACAAGTTGAAGTTAAAAGGGGTAAAGTGTACATTGTTTATGAAGATTGGTTTTTGGGGTAGTTTGGAGCATCTTGTAGTAAAATTGGAATTACATGAGCTACATGAGGAGTTAGGAGTTGATTCAAGTTGTTTTGTGCTCCTGGTTCAAATATATTTCCATTTTTATATCAAATTGTGTTTTTGATATGAAATGCAGAATTTATGACCTGATCTTTGAAGGTCAAATTTAGAGAATGCTTGATCCAACAGGGTATGAAGTTGGTTCATGAGCGTAAATTGTCGATTATAAGTTATTCTTGATTGGTGAAGGTTTGTAATTTTTATAAAAAAATTCTAAGGGTTTTCCATGATTTTTTTATTGTGGAAGTTATTTTTGGTGTGAAGGAGCATGTTGAGCTCAAGATCGTTCTTGAGTCCTAGAAGGCTTAAGAAGTAGTTTGCATAGATGGGATTGGTTGAAGGCCTTCCACTTAGATTTGGAAGTATTTCCAATATGTTTTGTAAATAGGATTCATATTTATTTATATTTTTATATGGTTTGTCTCATGATGATGAGATTTGATTGGTCTTTCAAGTCAATTTGTGAGGAAGAAGGTATGTTGATTTTTAGGACAGGTTTTCTCAGGTTTAAAGAATGAGGTGAATAAGACATGAAATGTATTAGTTGATGATTTATATTAGCTTTATATTGAAAGGATTAAAATTTTTCCTATTGAATTCCTTTAGATGAAATTAAAGTTGCAAAGCAAGGGTGAAAACCAATGGATTTGTAAAACTACTTTCTAGGTAGCTTAATTTGGAGAAGAGGAAATTTGTTGTGATTTGAACACATGGGTGTTTCATGAGATATCAAATGTATGGATGTGATATATAGGCCCTGAGGATTCATATAATGGTTACATACCATATTTTAGTTATTTTGGAGTGTGTTTGATGCCCAAAGGCGAAGACAGTCTTTGGAAACAACTATTTGGTGAAGGTTTTGAGCCTTTTGAGTTGTGTTATGAATTATTTTATTAGTGAAATCAAGTATACAACCATGGATGGTGTTTATATGTCATATTACACATGTGTGATGAATTGTGGATCTTTAATAATAATAGTTTTGCCATTTGTGGTTTTATCTCATTGATTAACTAAAATATGAATTTTAGATGTTAATCTAAACTAGAACAACAATGAAAAACTTATGTAAAATGAATTATGAATGTTAACTATTTTTATTTGATATTTAAATAAAATGAAATAATTTAAATAGGATGGAAATTTTACTAAATTGGAAATGAATTACCTCTCTTTGATCCGAGAATGAATAGGATGATGAGTGAACAGAGAAGAGTATGAAGACACGGCTCAAGAAATTGTAAGAGATGAAGATTCACTAAAGCGGGGTGCGTGGAGGAGGATTAGGGTACATGTGGGTGCCCTAGTCTATATAATAGCTCAAAACCGAAACTGGGAGTGTCACTAGATCTTCGTAATTATTCACCTTTTGTCATGTGGATGTCACACTAGCTTCATTGATGATGACGTAAACCTGCAATGAAGATTCACTTGCAAAACCCCATACAAAGCATCAAACCCCTAAAAATAGAAAGACACATATAAAGAGGTTAGACCATACTTAGCGAGACATAATGGTGGACTTACAACTAGGTGTTGCACTACATTCCAGACCCAATGTACTTATTTGAGCTTTTTGTGTGCCATGATGTGCCTAGAGTTTCCTAACGTCAATGATGCAGAGATAGGAGGAAATAGATAGATAAAATTCAAAAGAGTGGATGGAATAGAATAGAAATTCCTTTCCTATGTAGTGTGTTTGATTCAATTATGTCTAAATGTAGTCCTTTTCCTTCATAGATAGCTAGCCCTTAGTAGTAGATAGTTCACCCATAAGGTAGTAAGTATGTTGTGTTTATATAGTGATCTCTTTCTCAAATTTCAACACTAATGACCCAACATACCGACTAGTACCTTGAGGAATGGTAGGAAAAGCTGTAAAGATCAACCTCGAAACTCTAAATAAGACCCAAGTGCCACTAGGACTAGGGCACCTAAACATAAGGACTGTAGCACCCATGGGTGCCCTAATCCATCCCTAAGTGCCATAGTCATAGACTAGAGATGACAAATAAGTAATTAACAATAGCTAATACTCCCTAAGAGATGACTAGAACCGTGTAAACAACTAACAACTATGCAAGCACCTAATGACAACAACCAACTAAATTGATGATAGGAATAGGGGATGAACCATTAGTGAATACTTTTCTTATGCGATATCCATTTATAAAACAACATACTTGGTAGTATAATTGTAATAGTAAGTGCGTGATTTTGTGACTACATTTTCCCCACTTTATGTTGGTGAGTGGAAAGCTTGGTAACATAAAGTAGATAGATATGCGTAATTGAGAGAAGTCTAGAGAAGCCCATAATGTAGTAGAACAAGTATATGTGTAGTAAAATTGTGTTGAAATAACCATATAGCGTGTCAAACCATGGATCAGTGTGTTAATTCATGCAGCATAGAGAGAAACATAATATTGTGATGAAGTGAGCTAAACGCGAGTGGTGATTGTAATGCTAGATGATTGATGATTTCAAATGTTTTATGATGATGATAAAATGGGGTAGGGAGTGATCAATTCCCAACCCGATTGCGTGTATACGAATAATCGATCGGAGGATTTGGGCATCTTGCCACCAGAGGAAGAGTGTAGGGAGAAAATTGTGTTATTCTCCAACCTCTAACTACATCCTCAAGATATAGCCACTACAAATGGACTCAGATCAAACATTTGTGATTTTTGGATCCAAATAATTTTGATCAAATAGTAGACCCATATAGGAGTGGTATAGGAAAGGCACTCTTACCCCCACTCCATGGGTGTCACCATGCAATGTAATGGCTTTTAAGTTAGGTCATCTGGAAGCAAATGTAAAATGTATGATGGCTTCCAAGTTAGGTCATCTAGAATAAAATTTGAAATGTAGAATAACTTCCCAAGTTAGGTCATCTGGGAAAGTAACGTATGTAACTCCCAAGTTAGGTCCTTTGGGAGGCTAATTATGTTTTATTGACTGAATGACATGGTTTCGATTGTTATATATTTTAACGCATTGATTGATTGATTGGTTACTCATAAAGATATTTTATGCCAGTTTCCCCCAAGTTAGGTCATTAGGGGGGCTTGATAGAGGTTGGTGAATAATCACATGGAAAATATTTTAATGATTTTTTTCCCCATGTTAGGTCATTAGGGGGAAGTGATGAAATTTCATATAGAAAAATTGTTAGTTTGTTGCCCCCAAGTTAGGTCATTAGGGGGAATTGAAGGTGAGATGTCATGTAGTGTATTAGTAAATGACTCAATTTTTTGAATTGGTGGTATTTGTTTGAACGCATGGCAATATAAGGGTAATTTTAAGATCAATTGTATGCCCCCTTTTGGTGAAAGGGGAAGTGATGATAGGAATGAATGCTATGTCAAAAGTAAGCTGAAATAGATAAAAGTGATAGAAAATTCCAAAATATGGAAATATTAGATGAAATACCATGTCACAAAGAGATAAAACATGCATAATGTGTATATTATGATGGTAGGTAGAATTATGAAAATAATTCCGCAAAAGGGGTGAAAATCAGAGTAAAAACGCTCAATATATGACAAAAATTATGTGGTGTGTATTAGTTGTGATAATAATCATGAAATAATGACTATAATAAAGTGGGCGGTGAAAAGTAACTATAAATAGTAAGATGAAAAAGTGATTAGTCACTTCATTACTCTTTTATGTGATTTTGATAGAGCTCGAGTAATAAATAATGTCACAAGTGAGAGCAACATGAACTAGATAATTTGAGATGGTGGTGACTTTCATAGCGTCACATTTGACAAAAGAGTTAGTAAGTGTGGTGTTTTTCAAAAAATGTATGGTTTAGTAGCTATTTTTGTTGAATTTTTACAAATTTGAGATTTTTAATTTTCTCTACATTTGAGACCTAGACAAGAGTGGTGAGGGCACTAGTGAACCTTAGGACAAGAGCACCCAGAACTGGGTGCTAGTCCTACTCCTAGGTTCCCCAATCTTGCATCTAGGTGCCCTGGTCCAAAAAGTGTGTATGTGGCCTAGAATGGTGAAGATTAGATTTCTATTGTATAGTAATGTGCTAAGAAAATGTGTTTGGACTTGCATAGTGATCAAACAATGTGTTTGTTGTCATTTTTTGTTGTGCAGAGGGATATTCACTCAAGAGAGTTACGTGGTGATCATCATATGAGTAATTTTCTCAGGATAGGATTTTCAGATGATGATTGGGATGTTATGAACCATGTCCCCCTGCGACACATATCACATATGGGGGATGTGCCCCCAAATATGCCTATGTTGACTACACTATATGAGAGATGGTGCATAGCTAGGTTTACGTTTAGTTGCCTATGAGTGAGATGATAATACCTTGGAGTATGTGTATCACATACTATGAATCCTAGTTGCTGGGGAGAGAGTACAAGTTATACTGTTGGAGGATATGGAGAGAAAAATATGATCTTATAGATAATATTTTGTGGGGACTCAAGTACCGCCAAGTCCCATATCAGTTTGGATGTTATTTTGAGGTTAGGAGTTTCATGGTTGCAAAATTTCATTTCTGTGGTCATTGCTTCATCTATCGTAATAGAGGAAGGAGGTGTGGGCATCTTATATAAGATGCACGACATATGACATCAGATAGAGGAGGAGAGTACCATATATGTGTGGGCATAGCATGTTTTGGTCCACCTATATAATGACCTATATCAATTTACTCATAATGAGCATGGAGGTGGGATATGAGATACTATGCTATTACATGTATGGGCGTATGAGCACATAGCAGTGTTGAGGCTAGTTGGAGGTCCACGAGTAGAGTGGGATAGGCCAGATATATTTTTGAGGAGGTGGATTAATGTGCATGGGAGGAAGATGGACACTAATACTTATAGGGCCTTGATAGATAGGATGGGGCCCGAGGTAGTTGTATGGAGGCCATACCATGATTATGGAGGATTGCTAGAGGATGATGTAGATTTGTGGTGTATACATAGGACTATGTGGCTAAAGGACCAATTTACAGGAGCAACCAAGATCTTCTAGGTGGAGAGAGTATCGTGACAGTTTAGCATGGCTCAAGATGTGCCCCTAGAGTCATATATATGGTTGAGAGCTATTAGAGCACCTTATAGGGCTAGAGCTAGACCAGGGCCCATAGGAGAAAATATAGTACCTCCTTGGCTATATGAGGTAGACGTGGAAATAGAGCCAATAGATTTTGATGATATGGGGTGTATGGATGAGTATCATGCATGATGGGAAGCTCATCAATGGGTTTTCTTGTATCCGTTGTTTGCAGACGCATCAAGATTACCATAGGGACGAGGATATGGGGAAGCACATTCCCCTAATAATGTAACAACGACTATAACAAAGTGTGAGTATCTATGTATAGATTTTTTTATGTTTTGTTGTTTTCTTATGTGATAGCGATGGTTATCTAATGTGTTGTTCTATTTGTTTTGTAGGGATGCATATTGGTCTTTGATAGTGGACACATCCATCCGCACATTGACGTGGAATATGCCCACCGATGTACTCATGGGTGGAGGGATGATAGAGTGCATTGACAACATTACAAGTGAGTATGCCCATTTTTTTGAGCATGTGGCCATAGTAACACCGATGTGTATTGTGTTTCTAGGTGAGAGAGACAAGGTACATGAGGAGATTTGAGTATCTAGAGAGGTGGGTGGTGGTGGTCCTTGGCACGGGATGTGTTTACCTATTATGTGGAGTTGCAACACTAGTTTACAGAGATGTCTACCAAGGTCACACTACTACGGAGGTAGGTTGAGAGGTATTGAGGTCGTGACCAACGATGTAGAGTTAGTGGTGAGGCATTAAGTTCTAGGGCTCTCATAGTACCCGAGAGCGATAGTGATGATGATATTTGAGTTATATTGTTGTATATGATGTAGGGGAGTTTCCCCAGTGATGGGATGTTTTTGTAATGATGATTGTACTTGATATATATATATATATATATATATATATATATGTATGTATGTATGTATGTATGTATGTATGTATGTATGTATGTATGTATGTATGTGTGTGTATATATATATATTGAGTTCTTGGTGTGCGATGATTTTTATTGGTTGTGTATTGATGTTGTAATATGATTAATGATTCATGATTCGATGATTATTGCCGTAATGTATGTAATGTGTTAGATATTTGTTCATGTTAGTTGATGTAGATTTGTACTATGATGTTGGTATTGATAAAAAAATGTGTAATGTGAATGATGAGTTAAGTGACATACATATTTTTTGAATGGCACGTGTAATGAGTAGTTAGTGTAATGATGATAGTAGAATGTATGTAAAAATAGATAATGTATGATTGTAAAACTAACGTGTCGTCGTAGAAATGAGTTGATGTAATATGGTCATAATATGTTAGTGTGATGAATAGTAGGAGGAAGATTAACGATGTCCCCAACTTATGGATACTAGGTTCATTTAGTTAATACCCCTCACCAGTCAAGAATGAACCACGTAAAGAAAGAGTGCGTCATCGAGAAATTATTGAGTGCGCTAGATGAAATGACGAAGCGTGTGATGAAATATTCTTAGAGAAAAACCCTCAACAATCATGTAAGAATAGTAATAACACAAGTGTGTTATCATGGGGTAAGGTGATAATAATAACCTACCAAAGAACAAGATGGCGTGAAGCGGTGGAAGAATGTGGTATGGAATTATTGTGAGCATATGAAAAAAACTAAATATCAGATGGAGTAGTAATGGGATGTATGAATGCAAAGGGCCATGAAGGCCAATGTAAGGTAGTGGAGTGATGTGGTGGATAAGATGGATGAGGTAAATGTGATGGATGTGATGATGTATCAGTGTATGGATGCAATGGGAAGTGTGCATGAGTAAAAAACTATGGTGGTGGACATACCATGGTCTTAGCATCAAATGGAGGAGGTGACTCAACTGTAGTAGAAAATATTTGATGAGGTAGAGGAGAGATGGATTTCTCACGTGATCGCAAGCCAAAGGAGATTATTCCCTTGTCCTCTAATTGTTGTAATCTATCATGAAGGGAAAAATAATCATTATCCCTATGGTCATTGATGCAATGATAATTAAAATAAGGTTGGTCACGCTGACACTATAGTCTATTCTTTAGATGATGTTGGCTAGATGGTAAGAGAATTAGATTCTTTTCAAGTAAGGTAAGAAACACATCATGAGGTCTAACATAATGATAGAAGTGTAATGGCTCACACGGCATAGATGGATTGGAAGGAGAAGTAGCATGTCGCATAGGAGGAGAAGAAGTATTCTTTTTGATGGAATAGGTTGAGCTTGTTTGCTAGGAAAAGGTGGAGACTTTGTAGGATGCTCAACCAATGTCAATGGAGGAGAACTAGATGATACAATAGTAGTAGATATGCATGGAGGATCAATGATATGTGTTGAAAGAATATATTGTTCTAGGTCTATAACTTTATAACATAGAAGAATTAATGACTCACATGTATCATATTGTAATATTTTTAAGCATGGGAATCAAACCATGATAGAAAATGAATTGCTTCTCAAGGTCAATAGGTTGGAATAATAGTTGATGCATACAAGTGTTGAAGCGTAAGATATAATCCTTGATAGATTCGATGAGCCTTGATGTAAAGTAGGTAAGTGGTCATAAGTAACTCTAGGGTCATTTTTTATTATAAATCGATGAAGGAAAGCGTCATCTATGTCATAGAAAGTAATAATGGACCTAAATGGAAGATGAGTGTACCATTGTAATGCCTCATCAATAAGATGATCGAAAGGCCTTAAGAAATAATCTATCATTAGAATAAAATGTCATAGATATGCGGTAATGTCGAAGATGAGCATGAGGGTCACTAGTACCATAAAAACATGTGAATGTAGGCATGATAAAGTCCTTAGGAAATGTAGAATTATGAATCTTCTTGGGAATATGGTTACCATGTAATGAGTTGTTATCAATAAAGATGACAAAGAAGGCCTACTTTCTACGATTAGAGACTAAACATGAGATTATAATTGACCTATAACATGCATGAGAGATATGATATCATGTGAAGGAATAGTGGAAGATGGAAATAATGTATTAATAGGTTGTAACTTTCCATTGTGAGTGATCATAGGAATATCAAGAGAAGATAGCATAGTTCCCGATGTTAAGGCCACGCTAGGAGTAGCTTCCAAAGATGCAATAGTAGATGATATAGATGAAAAATCAATAGTGATGATAGGATTAGCATTGGAAACATCTGTAGGAGGTGAAGTGACTGATGGAGACACAACTATAGGAGAAGATGAACTAATAGGCATAGATGATGTGACAAGAGGAGATGAAATAGTAGGAGAAGAAGAATCAACGGATGGAGATGAATCATGCACTATGCTAGATGTAACCTTAGGAGAAGGTGGTGATGGAGATTCACACACATCCAAATAAAAAGTAGAAGAATCATGGCTATCAATTGCTTCATCAGATATAGACTCAGAGATGATAATGTCACTAAGAATGCTATCAATAGGATCATCAACATAATATGAAGGTGTATGAGGACTAGTATGTGAGGAATGATGAGAAGCAATATCAGAAGTAGAAGAATCATGAGATGGAACTATTGAATAAGAATTGGTTACCTACTTTACATCAATAAGAGAGTCACTCTCAAATTTCCTTAAAGAAAGATCAGAAGGAGGATCACTAGTAGTTGTATAGCAAGGTGTACAATGAGTGAAGGCTACTGAATTCTCAACAATACTAATGTCAATGGGATGATATTCAAAATGAGTAGGCACATATTGTTGACCATCAAAAAGTTGTTGAATATCATTTGGGGTAGTAGTCTTACTATAGAGAGTCATGAGATCAATGATTCTAGCCTCATGATAAATAAGGTTGACACTAAAATGAGACATGATGGGTGGAGAACAAAATGAACTATCCTTATCCATTTTTAAGTGGATCCTAGGGAAAAATATTATAAAGTATGGGTTCACCAAAATGATTATCTAAAATATGAATTTTATATGTTAATTTAAACAAGGAACAACAATGAAATAAGCTGATGTAAATTGAAGTCCGAATGCTAACTATTTTTATTTGATATTTAAATGAAATGAATTAATTGAAATATGAGAGAAAATGTAATAACACTGAAAAATGAATTACCTCATTGTGATATGGGACTGAATAGGATGATGAGTGGATGGAGAAAATTATGATATCACACCTCGGGAAATTGCAGCAAATGAAGATTCAGTCATCTTGGGGCACTGGAGGAGGATTAGGGATCTTGTGGATGCCCCGGGGCTGCAGTATGGGTGCCCCTGGTTTGCAGAATAGCTCAGAACTTGAATCTAGGAGTTTTGCTAGATATTTGAGATTATTCACCTTTTTCATGTGGATGTCATACTAGATTTTTTGATGACATCATAAACCTTTAATGAAGATTCACCTGCAAAACTCCATACAAAGCATCAAACCCCTAAAAAATAAAGATGCATATAAAGGGGTCAGATTATCCTTAACGGCCACAATGGTGGACTTACAACTAAGTGTTGCACTACATTCCAAACCTAATGTATATCTTTGTTCTTTGTGTGTGCAATGACGTGCATTGGGTTCCCAAAGCATCAATGACGTAGAGATAGGGGGCAATATCTAGATAAAATGCAAAATGGTGGATGGAATAGAATAGACTTCCCTTTCCTATGTAGTGTGTGTGATGTAATGATGCCCAAATGCAGTCCCTTTCCTTAGTAGATAGCTAGCCCTTAGTAGTAGATAGTCCACCCATAAGGTAGTATGTTATGTTTATATAGGGATCTATTGCTCAAATTTCAACACTAATGACCCGACATGTCGACTAGTACCTAGGGGAATGGGAGGAAAAATTGTAAAGATCGACCTCAAAACTCTAAATAAGATCCAAGTGCCACCAAGTACTATTACACCTAAAAATCAAGACCAAGGCACCCATGGGCACCCTAATCCATCCTTAAGCACCCTATTCAATGACTAGAGATGACAACTAAGTAACTAACGACAGTTGATACTCCCTGAGAGACGACTATAACTATGTAAACAACCGACGATCGTATGCAAGACACCTAATGACAATGACCGACTAAACCGATGATAGGAATAGGGGATGAACCATTGGTGAATATGTTTCTTACACTATATCCATAAATAAAACAACATACTTGGCAGTATAATTGTAATAGTAAGTGTGTGATTTTGTGGCTACACTCATCCAAGTGATGGGGTTTTGAGCTAGTTTGATGATTTTGGGCATGGATGACCTATATAGGTCATATGTGAACATTTTAATGAATGTATTGGAAATTTTTAATTCTTTTTGGTCAAACTAAAGAATTTAGATTGAATTTCTTTATGTTTTTGAGTTGAGAATGGTATAAAGCAAGTGCTTTGAATTTATTTTTAAACTAGTCATGTATGAAGGAAAAGTATGGCCCATGTAGAAGAATATAATAGGTATGATGGCATGATTTGAAGGCTGAGAAAGTGTTTTACAGGTTTAATATTGATTGAGAGCATGTGAGAAATGATTTAGATCAAATATAATTCCAATCTAAGAAGGAGAAAGAGTGAGTTACGTGAATGAGGTTTTGAAGGTGAAGTTATGAGCTGAATTTGAGATCTCCATCAATTGTGGTAGTAACCAAATTTAGAGATCATCATCATAATGTGGCTGAGTTGGTGCTTATTCATCTTAGGGGTTGTGACCTCTTTGTGGAGTGGGTGTTTTTCTAAATTAGGGGTTGGTGATCCTTATAGGGTTGGTGCTCTATGATTAAGAAAATCTAGAATTTATAGATGCCTAAATCATCGCATGATGTAATAGTAAATTAATAAAAATTTAAGTACAAAATAGTCCTAAACAAATAAGAAATTAAGATTTAAAACCCTTAGTGCAAATGAGGAGATAAAATGACTTAGTTGATTCACGAATAATCTTGGATATTGCCAAAGTGACAAATTGATGAAAAGAGAGGGAAAATTGTCGTACAAGCCTAAATAAAATTAAGAGCATTGGATTATGCTAGAATGGGGCGCACGTGTAGGTTCGTGCGTGCCTCGGGAATTAGAGACCTTTTTGGGTGCTGTGAGTGCCCGGGGAACATAGAAAACTAGCTTCAATGGATTGCGAGATGTTCGTTATCCTCTGTTTCTTGTCTCAGTATGTCACACCAAGTTCGCAGATGTCACCTATAACCTACAATGAATAAATGACATATTAAAGCCGTCAAAGTTCATCAAATCCCAAAAATTAAATAATGCAAATGAGGGGTTAGATTGTGCTCAACTATCAAATAAGTGATCTTATAGCTGAGAGATGCTCTACATTTCAAACCCAATGTAGTTCTATGTTTGTGTGGAAATTTTCCCTAGGTGGCTCTTGTGTGTGTCACACTTGATAGCGAGTAACTAGCTAGATCTAATAAATGTAAATAGATACGTGTATGAAATAACAAACTTCCCATCCTATGCGTGTATACATAAGTATCATTCCATTGCCCTTTTGTGTGGATGTTAGATGGATGCTTGAATGCTCTTGATAAAGGACTTTGAATGCAACCTTGTGTGTTAGTAGCTAATTCTTAGTGCTTGGTCCTTTATTATGGTCCCATAACTTTATATTTATATTATTCCCTTTCTTGAATTTCATAATTAACCTTGAAAATTTTGACTACAAAAAGATAAGATGCCCAAATGGCTAGGAAGGACCAAAATATGTGGATAAAAAGTACAAAGATGTCGGGGGCACCCCGAGGGGACAGGGGCGCCTAGTGCCTAGTGTCTTGGCTAGGCCATGGTGTCTAAGATGAGAAATGTTGAAGTATAAAAAGACATACTAGGCTGGAAATAGTGTAAGATAATTAGTGACAACAAAAAGTAAGAAAATATGGCCGAAGGTATGGGTTAGTTATTAGTTTTATTACTTTTGAATCATATGAATAGTATTATGCGATCAAGACTAAATAGATGCCCAAAGTGTGTGCTTTAGTGTATACATTTTCCCCCACTTTATGTTGTTGAGAGAAATATCGATAACATAAAATAGATAGAATATGCGTACCTGATAACCATGTAGATCGATGGCAAAAAGTGTGCCGAGAGACAAGGAAAAGTGTGGAGTGATAAAAATGTGAAGCATGGAAGTTAGATAAGAGGAAGTACAAAAATGTATGATAATGATGATGACCCTAGGACGAGAGTGTATGTGTAGATTTCACGTGTGTACATGTTGTCAATGTCGATGTTGCTAATGTGATTGATGATTGATGTGTGAATGTTGTTTATTGATGTGATGTGACTACCGCTTCCCATAAGGACGGACCTACAAAAGAGAAGAATGATCAAGTAGTCAAATATGTGTGTATATGATCAAAATGAGTAAAAAATATGTACAAAAATATGTGAAAACAAAAAAAAAGGACATGTGCACCTAATCGTGATGAGTAAATGAGATAGAAAGGATATTTTAGATGATGTAGATGAACAAGTTTTTCGGGCGATCTCACGATAGTTGCGCTAAATGTGATTTTTTTGGGTGAACTCATGCCAAGACATGGAATAAGTGTAGAGAGAAAATTATGGTGTCATCCTACAATATTTAATTGCAGATGGTGTGTAAAAATCTAATCCATTTCAAATAGTTATGATCTAATTCAAAAGTAGAAAATGTTGTGTAGTGCATGCATGTTGAGTACTAGGATTGTGTGCCCTATAAAATCCACGTGTGAAGTGATAAAAATATTCTAAACTAGAAAATGTTGTGTAACTCCCCCTAGTCACATGTGTCCATGATGGGTTAGGGGTACTTAGGCACTATTATCAGTGTCCAGGTGTTAGTGACTATATTGTCTTGAGGACCCAAGTCAGATCTGGGTTATTCTTGTGTGATCGATGACCAGGTTATACCAAGATCTTGAACTATGTTATGTGATGATTGTGAACTGTTGTGTGGGGTGACTGATCTAACAAATTATTCTCCCTCATTTTAGGTGCATTCAACATTCGAGGAGTATGTGACCCAAATGAGGACTGCCACTGTCTTTAAAATGGATGCCCTACATGGGGTAGTGTGTTTAGTAGAAACCAAGGCACACAAAAAAAGTGGCTAGGAGACAAGTGTTAGTACAAACAAGAAAAACACGCATGTAGGATGATAATGTGTAAGATAGAAAACAAGCGAGATAATGTGTAAGCTAACATGCAAGAAGACAAAGTAAATCGTGAAAAGTGGGTTTCAAACATGGGACATCACTCATGATGTTGCAAGATAATTAAGGTTGTAGTGGCCATGAGTATAGAGAAAATCATAGGACAAGGAATACATAGGGAAAATACTGCAAGCAATGGCATACAATGATAAATAATAACATACAATAACAAGCAATGTATCGACAACCATGGAAGAAAATATACCTGCAGAGGAAATGTTACACATGAAGCACCCATTAACATGTTAGAAAGATAGAAAGTATGTCAAATCATGTAGAATCTGGTATAATAATGTGTTATGCAAAATGAAACAATAGAACCTGTAATGTGTATGAAAGTGGATGCCCCCAAGATCCATTGTGGGACTTGTATGAAGTACTACACCAAACATCTATGCTACGTGTATTGATTTGTATAATATGTATGCGAAGTAAACAAGATTAAATGCAACAAATATATGTAGTATGTTGTGGATGAGTGAGATGGAATAGAATGCAAATTGAGTGTGATAGGATCCACATGCCCCCAAGAGAATGTGAATGAGCATATATGAGATGAGTCTCATTTATACATGCCCCCTCAACAGTCAAGAATGAACCATAGAACAAGAGTGCGTCATCAGGAAATTGTTTGAATGTGTGCACTAGAAATATGTGATTGATAAAGCATAGAGCATAGCGAGTGAGTGAGTGAGTGAATGCGTGAGTCTGGTGAGGTCCATTTGAGAGGTAGACCCTTAACAGTTGAGTATAGACTGTGGAACTAGACTCGCATCATAGAGTAATGACCACAACATGTAAAATTAGATGCAAGAAAGATATGTCATGAATGCATAGATTAGATGTCGCATAGAAATAAATGAATGTGCGATGTGTGTGTAGTGTGTAGTGTGTAGTGTGTAGTGTGTAGTGGATGCCCTCAACAGTCAAGTGTGAACCGTAGCACGAGAGTGCATCATCAAGTAATGAAAATACAAGTGTATCAAGATGTGTATGATGTGTGTGAAAGATTAGATGTGGATTTTGTATTATGTATGACCACTAATAATGTGAAAAGGGGGAGAGTAAGAATGATGGCCCCAAGTGTATGATGATATGTGTGATCAAGTAACATCATCTAGAAGATCATCATTGTCATGGTCAAAACTGAAATTTGAGGCATCCAAGACTTGGTAAGTGATTGTATTAAGTTGATCAAGCAAAGAGCCATTATGACATAGATTGTACATGTCCATTTCATTTTCCTCATCAATGAAAGGTGGTAATGGGAATTCATGTACATAGAATGAGTAAAGTTTTGTGAATATCCGATAAATGTATCGTTGCGAAATGAAAACACGAAAAAGGGCATGGGGAATGAAATTTTGATATGATTAGGATCTAAAGTAGCCCCAATATAATCGAGTCAAGATTGGCCAAGAGTAGAGGGGAACTACATGGGGTGCATGTGAAAAATACCAAGAGATGAAATACTTGGAGACTATAGGAAGCGATGATGTAAGTATGTCCATGATATAGATGTGGTGAATGGTATGGTGGTAAGATATTGTTTCACCTCAAAGTATGCGATAAAATATATAAGGTAATGGTCAAGGAGGAATACTGTGATTATGTAGATGGTATGCACGTGTTGTAGAATTTGATCAAAATGAATGTGAGAGCTTCCCTTTGGCTAGGAGGAATGACCTATATAAGAAACAAAACAAGACCACCAAATGATATTAAATAGCAAATGACAGTGGACTACCTAGCGATTGCTAGTTCCGGGAAGTGTGATACTTCCTAGATGGTTGTCAATCCACTATTTTTATCAAATTAATGAAAGTAAATATGAGAAATAAAGGTCATATTGCTAACACTTTGATTTAGGTATCTCAAAACATTATCAACACACTAGATTAAGAAGAATATTGAAATACAAACTAATATAGCATCAGGAAAGGTATGTTTCTGGTTGGGGAAGGTCATAGAGGTATTAGGTAAGGTCACATGGGTGTTTGGTAAGGTCTGGGTGGAGTTTGGTTGAGTTATGGGTTATTTGGTGGAGGTTAAGAAAAAGACACAGTGACCGATGTCGATAGAGAGGTGATACCGATGACGGTTAAGGTGACCGACATTGGTAGGGGAAATTTGGTAATAATTTAATAAAAGCATGTGATTATATAGAGAATGAAGGGAGAGTGGTTGGGTTTGTAATATTACCAAGAAGACTTAGGAAAACATAGGGGAAAATACGGGAGCCAAAATTGTATGTGGTTGGATTGATGGATTGGTGAGAAGGTGGAGATAAAGGAATACAGGGAGAAGTAAAGTATAATGAAAGAGATAATGGATCTAAAGTTTAAGCAAGCACAATATGATTAAAATCACATATACTTACTTGTAGTTATAAATCAGTTAGTGAAGGAGGATGGTAGTTGATATGTGAATAGCTTATGTGTTCAATGTCGCGGAAATACTCCCAGAGTGTCCCTATGAATATTCTAATGCCTTGGGATGAGATCCAGATGCTTTCTTGGGCCTATGGTTGAGTATTTTGTGTTTTCTAGATACTGAGAGGCTTTGGATTTGTGTTTGAATGCAATAGTTCTCCCAAAACTGAAAATGAACAATCCGGGTAAAAGGTTAAAAAATTGTATATAAAGTAACCGATGGCGGTTAGGTGACCGGCGCCAGTCAAGGAATAACTAGCATTGGTCAAGGCGGGAAAGTATAGGTTTACCAAAAATAGGCAAATCTTCCTAGATTTGTTATGCTTTATCATTGAATTCCCTTAGGAAAGTGGAGTTCTCGTGAGAGAAGGTAGGAAGATCTTAGAATAAGTCTAGTTAGGTTTGGGAAGAATTCTTGGTTAGTTAGGTCAAGTAGCGATTCAGACCTGGGAGTGAGGACTCAATGCTAAGAGTGATGACTTGGTCACTGTGAGTTAAATGCCCCTGGAATGGGTCCAGGGTGAGGTGTAATGATGAGGTGGAGGTGTGAGGATGAAATTAACTTAATTAAATTAATTAATAATGTGAGGATGAATATTAATATGGGATGAAGGGGTCATGATGTGTTACTTTAATTAATTAAAGGGAACCAAAGGGAGTGTGATCAAAATTTGGTGTCCGCATTTGTCCATTTTTGTCATGTAGATTGTATTGATAAGAAGTTATTGCCCCAAATATAGGTGAGAGTGTGTTTGGCCCGGTAGGAGTGAAGGTGATTCCCCCTCAAACTAGGAATTGTTAAAGTTGGAGGTAGAAGCGGTGAGTGGTTTGATAAACAAGTTATTAATAAAAACAAGGGTGGATGGGTTGTAGGTAAGGGTAATGGTCAAGTTGGGTAATAGGTAATGGAAATCAAACACACACACACGTATAGATTGTGATAAGGTACCAAGTTGAAGAGCTTATAAACTCTACTTTGTCAAAGGTCAATAGGTTTATCCAAACGAGGTTGAAGTGGTTCAGGTATCCAAGGTATAGGATATGGTCTTGAATCACAACTAGGCAAGGTGTAGGAATAAGTAATAGGTTTTGTTCCAAGGCACCAAAGGTTTGGTCGAGATAAACATCACGACATTAGGCAAGGTAAGGTCATTAGGCTAAACAACATGGGTAACAACATCACAAGTTATAGTGAGTACACAAATTCGAATGGCATAAAAGGAGGTTCAGGTCAGGGTATGTAGGTCAGGGTACAGGTAAGGCCAAGGTATAGGTAAATAACATGTCCCTAAATGCAATTAAGGAAATGTACAGGTAATATAGGCTTGTGGGTGAGTTGTAATAGGTGTTGGTAAGGGTAAAAGTTGTTTGAGCAACATTGTTTTGTAGGCAAAGTGGGCATAATGTGGGTCAAATAATTATATCACGTGACCAATGCCGTTATATCTTAACCGATGTTGATCATGTTCGATTTGGGTCTAAAAATCTGGTCTGTGAAAGAGGATCAATAAGTAAGAGAAGAGGTGAATGGTAAGAGGTGACAAAAAATCTACCTAATTGATAAGAACCATTACGATTCTATCATACCAAAGATTGGCTTATGAACATAAAACCCTAAAGGAATTGTATGATTTATTGTTCTAAGGGTGAAGAAGGTCACATGATAATGAAATGTCAAATTTGTGTCATGTCCCTTGAGTAGGCAGAAGATTAGAGAGGAAAGGCAGTGAGGTGAAAGAGTTTGTTTTAGCTTAACTTGGTGTGAGACAACATGCCTCTTTGGCAAAACACCCAAGATCAAAATAGGAGATTCCATGACGAAAAAGTTATCTTTTCTTTTTGCTTTTGTTTTATAGACTAGTCGATGCGGGAAGTATATGTGGGATGAGTAGAATATCTCCTTGAGGTTTTCATGAAGTTGATCGATGTTGTAAGCTTCAGAATATTTTTATTTTATTTTTGCAGGAATAGTCTTCTTTTTGTGAAATACCGATGGGTCATTGTATTCTTCCAATCATTTAACTGACATAATCTTTGTCAGTGTCATTCTAAACTAGGGTTGTGTCCTAGGCAATATGCAATGGAGTCTAGGAGAACCAGTTATATGTTGAGTTTGTTGGGGGGTTGCTTAGCTTTAGTGACTATTCTATGGAAGTGCAGTTAAAATCTACGGAAATTAAATACAAGTCTACAGAATTCAATTATTTCAATGAAATGGATTTCAACAACTAATCTTCTACTGTAAAGTAAAATACGCACACACTTATTCTTAACAAATTAAATCACAAACTGAATAACTGGAAGTTTTAGCGGAAAGCAAGACTATTCATGAATTAAATTTACATAACAAAAGCATATACTCTAAGCGAAAGCGGTAATGGAGAAAATAGAGACAATTAATCAAAGCATGCATGCAAAAACTCATCAAATGATAATTACAGTAAAACTAATCGAAGGACTGTATGCATGAAAAACTCAAAGTAACCTCGTTTCTCCTTAGTTGAGTGGGCCCTTGCTTTTCCTCGGGATAGAGTGATCAAAAACTTATGATTCTCAAATGTCGTAGCTTTCATTAACTTTAAAATGAGTTCATAACATATCCAAAACAAATCCATAACAATATGTGGATAATCTTCTTTGATAATCAAAAAGTGGTATTCAAGTTCTGAAGACAAAGTCTTCATATAGATAATGTTGGTTACAAGATCCACCATATCAGGCGGCATAAAACATTGTCCATCAAATAGCAATTTAAAACTTTCCTACGGGCCATTAGAGTCAAGCCCAAGCTAACAAATCAATTCGATGGAAACAGATCTTCATCCGCATCGGGTTCATTTTAAGAGACCTCTTGGAAATCGAGGTGGAGAATACTCCGCGAATATCCCAGAAGCAGTTTCACAGAAGGTGAATTTTTGGGGTTGTATGAAAAAATTTCACCTGATTATCAAGCACTATGACAGAAGGCTGCAGACGCGCGACAGGATATTTTACTGTCACACATCAAAAAAAATGCAGTGACGCGCATCAAAAGACCTTAGTGACGCCGCGTGTCAGCCGGACCTTAGTGACACACGCCAATGACCTATTAACGCGCGTCACTAAGGTCTATGACACACGTCACTAAGGTCTTTTGATGCACGTCACTACATTTTTTTTTACGCGTGACAGCAAAATATCCTTTTGCGCGTCTGCAGCCTCCGACCTCTGCTTTCTCATCAAAAAATCTCTGTGTCGTGCATCAACAAACTCTTTGTCGTGCATCTGCTATGCGTCAATATCTATTGTACCTCCTTGTTGCGCGTCAAAAAAAAATGCGGTGGACGCCGCGCGTCAGCGAGCCTTAGTAGCGCGCGTCAGCAGACCTAGTAGTGACGCGTCAGCGGAGCACCCTAGTGACACGCGTCACTAAGATCTGTTGACGTGCGTCACTAAGGCGTTAAGGCGTCAACAGAGCCTTAGTGACGTGTGTCAGCGAGCCTTAGTGACACGCGTCAATAGACCTTAGTGACGCGTGTCACTAAGGTCTGTTGACACGCCGTCTACTAAGGCCCGTTGATATGCGTCACTAAGGCTGTTGACACCTTAGTGGCGCGACGTCAACAGCCTTAGTGACGCGTGTCAATAGACCTTAGTGACGCGTGTCACTAGGGTCCGTTGACATGTGTCACTAAGGCATGTTGGCGCGCGCGTCTTCGCATTTTTTTGACGCGCGGACAAAGAAATATCTGTCGCGCGTCGCCTACAACCTCTACCCTCTTCTTGCTCATCGAAAAAAACTCCATGTCACTCGTCAGCGAATCTTTGTCATGCGTCTACTATGCGTCAATATCTACAAGATATCTCCTATGTCCGTAAACCCTCCTTGTCGCGCGTCAATAACTTACCCCCTTGTCACGCGTCTATAATACGGGATATATCATATTGTTGAAAAATGTGAAGTAGAAGTGTTCTACCTGGTGAATAATCTAGGTTTATATAGGGGATATTTTTCAAGGGTAGGCGAAGCCGACCCCTAAAAAAATTAAAGTGTAATTTTTAGGCGAACAGGTCACTGGCCCGTGCCAAAAAATTTGCCTTTTCAAAATTTTCAAAAATGGAATATTCACCATATTACGAATATTTGCCACTAAAATTTTCCCCGATCCGCATGCTTCGAACTTAGACTTATTATCCACCAAGTAACTTCCATTATTCCCTGCACACATCATCACATTTAATCTCATAAAGGCAGTTAGTAGGAAATTCATGGAATAAATGGTTTTCATAAATAATAGCAAGGAAAATGCATCAACCTACTAAGACATGACTACACGAAACATCCCCATATACCAATAAGTCATATCACAAAGAGTATTTCCGGTCTGAAGAAATGATATAAATGAGACAAACAATGCACTCATCATTTTCCCCCTGAATTTACCTGTTGCATGTCCCAATGCAACTCATCTACACCCTACTCTCCTTCCAAGTTGGTCAACCATGTCATACTCCTCTAATTGATCAACATATTGCTTTGTGCTATTCTTGCAGCCCTAAGTATTAGAGGTCATTTCCACCCAGGCAGTGAAACTGTCATGGGACTGTGCTGCATTGTTCTGCCAAGTCGTGAGAGGGCTCAAGAGGAGTGGTGGCTACACTTGGAGGCCTGCCCATTCATCAGTGTATTGTTGGCTGGTTTTCTCTGTAGTTTTTTTGATAATGGCAATAAGGGCATCACCCCTTCACATGCTCCAGCTCAAATTTTGGGGAGAGAGGACCTCCCTACATTTCAAAGGTAGGCTTAAAGTATCCCATCTCCTATCATAAGCTTGCCAAGCAGCCCCAAAATTCTCTTGACTATAATTTTCAAAATCAATAATACACCAAGTAAAATCGAGTAGTATTCACACCAACCCCGCCCGATACTATAATGATCTAATTTTTTTCCACAGGGTGACATCTATATGATGAGTTGGGTGAATGTAAAATCCGATGGACTGAGCAGTGTTATTGAAACTGTCTGTTTGCTACCTCCAAATTATCTGATTCCACAATACAGACTGAAAGGCTTTAATTTGAAAATCACCCACAAATAGGTTGATCAAGAAATCAGGGACATTGGTCACTATCATGTTATGTAGATAAAATTCACAGAGAAAATTTTGAATTTCAGAGTGTTGTTCTTGTAGACTGATAAAAAACTAGGGCCATTGGGAATTTCGTGAGGGGCTTGAGAACACAATTGAAATAACTGCCAAGAATAAAATTGTTCTTGGACATACATGTTGTAGACTGAGGAGGGTTTCCTACAGGATAGTAGTTTGATGGCTAAAGGACAGACAGAGTCTAAGATAGATGTTACTTTTCGTTTTTCCTCTTCCATAGATTCTTTTTCTTTTTTAATTTTTTATTTTCTTTCTGCAATTCCCTTTCCTAAAGGGACAACTGTTGGAAATTATTCAAGAGGGTAAGACTCTTATCATGTTGTCACTTTAGACAACTCACTTCAAGCTGTAGGGCAGCAATCTCCTAAACTTTTCTACTGTCTTTTGTGTAAATTCAGCTTGTAATAAAAGGGTGGATTCTTCCATACCTTGTAACTGAGATTTTAGCAAGTGCTATCTCCTCCAGATAGTTGTGAGAAGGCGCCACTTGGGTGTCAAGCATTTCCAGAGTTACAATGTGAATTTCCATAGATGATGGAACAATAGATGATGGAGCAGCTGGGACATCCTCCGTATGCAGTTCCTCCCGAATGTGGGTGGTGTCATCAAGCAAGGACTCGATTGGAAACCACTTTGTCTGCAAAAATGAGCTAAGCCACCGGGACCGTAGTTACATGGAGGAAGATGGGGCCATGGGACACTTTCCTTTTGAATTAGAAATGGATGGGGATGGTCCCTCAAGAGTACCAACTGTGTCGGCATGCTCAGGAACGTCAGCTGCCTCTGCTTGACTATGTGAAGGGCCCAATGCAAGGGTAGACCAAGGTGTAGAAGAGAGACCAGATTTTAATTGCTTAGGCCTAGACCCTTCGCCACCAACACATCCCTCGAGCCTCCGCTTTGGGTGAAAGAAAACTTGGTGTGAACACAATAGATGAATCAACCCTGTGTGCTTAATCATAGACTTTCCCCTGGACCGGTGTTTCTGGCATACCTTAATGATGGAATCTATGAGGTACTCTAGAAAATTTACCTAAAGGACCTAGTTGACATGTCCCTTTTCAAGGTGAATGAGAATTTTGAGCACATCACCACCCAAGACAGAGGCCTGACGTCACATATAAAATACCTGTTGACCCATTTAGCAATCTCACCCCAGATTCCAGGTAAACTTTTCCACTTAACACCCTTTTGGACACCTAATGGAGTCAGGATGACCTCCGGGAGTGCCTCTCCTTCGTTGTGGAACTAAGCAATCAAAATTTGCAAAGGGGCATTTGTCATAACCTTTAAACCGAAGTTTGGCAGCCAGACAGGTCAGAAATGACCTGACTGGTAATTTCAACTCTTTGTCCACCAACTTGCGAGCATGTGGACTCAAAATTGTTCAAGAACTCTTCCACAATGCTCTCATCAAAACCTTCAAATTTTCGAATGAAATCTAACCATCCAAAATCATGAAATACCTATGAAAGGGTGGCATTCCGAGCAAGGCATTAGGTGAAGCTAGGTTCTGATGTCTTTCGCAGTCCCATGTTGAGCCAAAAAGTGAGAAATACATGGTAGCGGAAAAACCAGAGCAGAGCGTCTCTTCCACTTCCCGTCTAGTGCCTGATAAAACTAGTCATGATTGATGTGCATACCACAATGGGAAGAAGCGGTTGTAGAGCATTAAATTTCAAATGACACCATATTCCTTGGGTAGTGCAACATCAAGCAAAGGTGACAATGAAAAATAGTGATGAGACCGGCCACCCGTGTGAGATTAAGATTTTTGCGGCGGCACATATCCCATGGTTGAGGAGCAAGTGCCATCTGTCCTGACATTGGAGAGTGTGACACATCAAAGCATGTGGAGATTTATGAGCCATTACTCCTTTTATGTCGTCATTCTTAGAGCTAGATTTGGAAGAGATCTAGAATGATCATAGCAATCATTTTATGATGGCATTATAATAAAAAATGACTACATGGGGAAATGTTTCAGCATAGAAATATCATTAGCAAGTTAAAAGCACTTACCCATGCCATATTTAGTCATCTGATATCCATAGATTCCTACGCCCTATAATTTAGGATGAAACATGATTAGCGGCAGTAGAAATAATCAAAATTTCCTACATTTATTGGAAATTACAATAAAAATTGCTAAGGGAAGAAGATCGAATGAAGGACCATCTTCCTTTATTGAATTTTGCAAAAGATTGATTACTCCATGTATGAGAGGAAAAGAGCCTCCTCAGCATGCATATATGTTAACAGAACATCATTGGTGAAAGTATTCTTATCCAGCGGTTGGTGATAAACTCAGAGCCTGTGCCCATTCACCAGAAGAGTCCGTTTGTCTCCATCAATCGGTATCAATCGAACAGAGCCATTATCAAACACTTGATTTACCTGATAGGGACCTAACCAATTCATACACAACTTGCCTTTAAACTGTGAATAGTGGGAATCAAAGAGAAAACCCACTGCCCTTCATGAAATATCCTTTTTTTGATGTGAGCATCATGCCAAGTTTTCCATTGATGCTATAGAATTTCGGGCTATTATTTGTGCCTCCATCCGCATTTCATCTAATTCATTCAACTGCAACACTTGTTCATGTTGTGCTTCATCCAAATCGATCCCAACTTCCAACGTTGTTCACCAGGTGCACAACTTGAACTCAACAGGTAACAATGGCTTCTTCCCAAAGACCAACTCATAGGGAGAGAAACCAATAGTTGTTTTCCAGGTCATGTTGTAGGCCCAGACGGCCTCAGGAAGCTTTGGTACCCAATTCTTTCTATCGGCATTGACCACCTTAGTTAGAATATTCTTGAGCTCTCGATTGGTTACCTCCACTTGCCCATTGGATTGGGGGTGATATGGTGATGATTTCCGGTGCCTAATTCTATAGATTCCTAAGAAAGCTTCAATCATATTTGAAACAAATTGAGGACCTTGATCAGATACAATGGCCCTTGGTGCTCCAAATCACAGCAATATCTAGTTGTAGAGAAAATCAGCAACAACATCTTCATTGGCAGATGCCAATGCTTGAACTTCAGCCCATTTGGTGACATAGTCTATGCATACCAAGAGATACTCCTTCCCGAAATATGGAGGATCAAATGGTCCAACAAAGTCAATACCCCATTTCTCAAATGGTCCTAGAACCAACTGAGGGTTCTAGAGGCATTTCCGTAGAAAGTGTAGGTTTTCCCATTCGTTGGCATGCATCACACTGCCACACATACTTTTTGACAATCTTATGGAGGGAAGGCCAATAGTACCCTGCTCCAAGGATCTTGTGAATTGTTCATTTCATTGAATAATGTCCACCTCCTGGCTCATCATGACATGCTCACAGTATGTCATGTACCTCATCCTCTTGAACACACCTGCGAAGAACCATGTCAGGAAAACATTTAAATAAGAATCTGTTACACCATTTATACGTTGCACTATTTCTAACCAATCACCTTCTTTCCTTATGAGTAAAATAGGCAGGAAACTTCCCTGTTGTTAAATAATTCATGAGATCAGTGAACCAGGGAGTCTTAGTGGAGATAGCAAACAAGTTTTCATTGGGAAATTGGTCTTGGACTGCTTCGTCATCACCTAAAACATTTATTCTGGAAAGAAAGTCAACAACAATGTTAGATTTCCCAGGCTTATCTATAATAGTGAGATTGAATTCTTGCAACAAGAGTAACCAGTGAATGAGCCTTCCACCAACCACTGGTTTGTTCATCAAATATCGAATGGCGAGTGGTCAGTGTAAACAAAAATTTTATATCTAGTGATGTAATGACGAAATTTATTCAAAGCATATACAACAACCAAAAACTCTTTTTCTATAGTAGTGTAATTCTTTTCCGTAGGAGTCATATTTTTTCTGATAAAATAAATTACATACATATGATCTTTTGAGTCTTTTTGTCCAAGGACAACACCCATGGCTATATTAGAAGCATCAGTGTGGATATGGAAAGGTTGTCCCCAGTCAGGGCCACATAAGATAGGGGTTGTTGTCAACTTTTCTTTGATAGAATCAAATGCCTGTTGACACTGAGAAGACCATTCAAAAACACAATCTTTGGTTAGCAATGAAAACATTGGGGCGGTAATTTTGCTAAAATATTTTATGAATCGATGGTAATAACCTGCATGGCCAAGGAAACTTTTGATGTCAATCGATTAGCTGGTGTAGGTAATTGGGTGATGACTAATATCTTTTTGGGATCCACCTTTATACCTTGGGCTGAAACATGGTGACCTAAGATAATTCCTTGATCAACCATCATTAGACATTTTTCATGACTCAGAGATAGTTGGTGTTGTTCACATCGACTGAGTACTTTCTCAAGATTATTCAAAGATTCTTCAAAAGTGGATCCATGGACAGTGAAATCATCCATGTAAACCTCAACACAGTCGTTAGCAAGATCTGCAAAAATGGCCAAGACTACCCGCTGAAATGTGGCAGGGGCATTACAAAGCCCAAAAGGTAAGACTCTGTAAGAAAATGTACCCCAAGGGCACGTAAAATTAGTCTTATCCTAATCAGCAGGGGCAATACTAATTTGATTATACCCACTAAACCCATCTAAGAAATATAAATATTTCTTACCAGCTAAATTTTCAGGACTTGGTCAATGAAAGGCAAGGGAAAATAATCTTTCTTGGTGGCTTTGTTAAGTTCCCTGTAATCAACACATATTCGCCACTTACCATTCTTCTTGGGAACAATAACTAATGGGGAAACCCACTGACTATCAAATATAGGATAGATGAAACCTACCTTTAGGAGCTTTTCAATCTCAGTTTTGACTATGTCTCTCAATGCTGGATTGATTCTTTATTGCGGTTGCCTTATAGGTTTGATGTCATCGGTGTAAATATGATGTGTATAGATGCTAGGATGAATTCCTTTCATATCAGTGTAATCCCAAGAAAAATCATGAGAATTTTTCTTCAAAACCTCAAGCACCCTAGCTTCTTGATTGACCTCCAAGTCACTTCCTATAGTCAGCTCTCTACCCATACTGACAAGCACCTACTTAGTATCATTCGCAAGAGCAAGCTCTGTACTAGTGATAAAATAATTCAATAGGAAAACATGGGGCTAAAGCATGTGCGAGATGGATATGTTATCAAAAGGACAATAGAAATCAGGAACTAAATGTTTGGAATTATAAGCATAGAGTTTCCTACCAGACTTAGTAGATGTGATGTCTAATCGATATTCCAAATTCCGTAGTAGTAGTGCTAATTTTCGTAGTTGTAGAGTCTTTGGAATCGGTCAAAGCACATATGACTCTGCAGCTTCCGTCATATGATTGTGTATCGCAATAGTGGCTAGAAAAGAAGAATTCAAAGAGTTAGCATCCAAATAATCCACCCATACCTGGTCATAATTGTTCGTATAAGGCTAGGCAGGAGGATATAACGAAATGTGTTTGGATTTCTGCCCATTTAGAATTGTCATGTTGCTTGACCTACAGTCAATGTAAGCAGCAACCGTAGCCAGCCAAGGTCTTCCCAAGATGACTAGATATCCCAACTTCCGAGCTTTAGGCTGCAAAACCATGAAATCAACTGGGTACTCCCATGATTCAACAGTGACCATTATCTCTTCAACCACACCATCGTGTACAATGAATGGATTGATCTACTAAGCGCAAAAGCAGTGTTGGTTGGTTGAAGTCATGTCAAGGATATTAGGTTAAACATTTATGTTGTGATGACATTAATAAGAACACCAAGATCCACGAACATTAGATATTGGTGGTTGTTTATATAAATAGTAATGACAGGGCTCCCAGGATCCCCATATTTTGGTGAGATGAGGGTGCCAGCAACTAAATCAGCTAAATTCCCTTCAACTCTAACAGTCTTTGGGTATTTCTTTTTTCTTCTTGGTGTCTTTATACATTTGTTTCTAATGGTTTGGTTTAGTTCAGGGATGTCCCTTATTACACGTAGCAGTGGAACCTCAATATGTACTTTTTTCAATTCCTGAACTAGTTTTGTTTCATCTGCAATCCGAGTGTCCTGTAATCGCTCAGGAAAAGGGGTTGTAGTTGGTTTGGGTATTTGATCATCCTGTTTATCTGGCATTGGTGAAGAACTAGTGTTACCCTCAAGTTTTTCTTCCTTATTGGCATCATCAGGAAATTCTGTGATAACAATAGGAGGGTTCAATATTTTTCCAGATCGTAATCATAAATTACCAATAGTGTTAACCTGCATGGTGTTACCTGTGTCTATGTCATCAATCAAAGTTGTCTATTGATTTTTAGGATTGGAAATCAATTTGAGTGGAAGTTGTGTCTGTGTTTCTTGACCTTGATTTTGGTAGGCTTGAGGTGGAGGCATTAAAGCTTCTTTGTGGTTTGTTGGAACTGTGTTGTTGATTACCATTTTGTGAAGGTTCCCAGGACCAATTTTGGCTAAAATTTTGTTGAGGACCCCACCGCTGATTGTGCCAAGGATTGGATGCGCGTTTGGAGCCCAACATGGTGAGTGTAGGGATTTGTCCAAGGTGATGGATATGGATAAGTCATCCAGTTTGATTTTTCCAGTCAGTTGTCCCCAAGAAGACTGAGAGGCCTAATTTGGCCATGGCATTCTCCAGGGATTCTAAGTTGGTCTAGATGGGAACCCACCCTGATTTTTTGGTCTTTGGAAAAATTTAATTCAGCACTTGTTTGAGAGATGGCATTCAAACCTCCCTTCAATTATGGTAGAAGTGTGCAATGTTTAGTGTCATGGTCAGTAACTTCACAGATTAAGCACATATCTGTGACATCCAAAGGAAATTCTCTCAAGGGGTGTCTCTTCCAACATTTAGGGAAATACATGTCCAATGGTTCTTTAGCAAGGGTGGATTTTGCCTTGAGTCCATCTATGGTGGATGTTAATTATAGCAGAATGTTTGTTTTCATGTTGGCCATTTCTTCTAGAAGTTCAGAGGTACCCAAAGACTTGGATGTTTGTTTCCTTCTTATTCCTCCACATGTTCTAGAATATCTTCTACATAGCTCAGTAATTTGTTCCATGGTAAGCTTATGCACGTCTCCACCTCCCATGAGATGGAGAGAATCCTTGGTTTCCTCATCCAGTCCTTTCAGAAAGACTATTTTAGTGATGTCTGCATGTAACTCATACCCACTGCGTTTATGGAGAAAGAGGAATCTATCCAGATAATCCTCTAGATTCTCATCTTCCTTTTGTCGTATTTGGAAGAACTCCTCCTTCCTATCCCTTCCTCTACAATAGTCTTGGTATTTATCCAGGAAGGTTGTTTCCATGGCTTCCCAGGAATTAATGGAGTTAGATGGTAACCCCATAAACCATCTCATAGCTAGAATCTTTGAGAGTGGAGGGAAATAATTTGAGTTTTTGATTGTCAGTTTGGTAGTCATATGTTTGGCACAAGATTTTAAATTCAAACAGAAACTGATCAGGGTCTTCTTTGGTCATTCCTCAAAAGAGGGGGAGGATGGATGGTGAGATGTTTTTCATGGGTGCATCCTCATCTGCATCGAGGACAATGGGGTATGTAAATGTTCATCCTAAAGGTTGTTCTTCAACATTCCCAAGATCCCCCATTGCAGAATGATGTGAAGAGGATACAGAATGCTCAGAAAAGGTTCTAGGCGTTGAATTGGAATCTATATCACTCTCAGTGTTTCTCTCTTGTGAAGTGTCTAAAGAGATTTGTTGAATATTGTGTGCTATAAATCTCCCTTGGTTATCTCGTGACCTATGCATCTAGGTTGGTTGGTTTAAATCGAGGTCTGAGAGAACTACTGGTTTCCTATATGAACTCCATTAACACCCATAGCATATGGAATAAAATAATGGAGCTTATGGTTATGTTTCCCCGGAAATGGCACAAAAAATGATGGATTATTGTATTCTTCAAATCATTTATCTAAACCAGGCTATGTCCTAGGCAATATGCAATGGAGTCTAGGAGAACCAGTTATACGTTGAGTTTGTTGGGGGGTTTCTTAGCTTTAGTGGCTATTCTACGGAAGTGCAGTTAAAATCTATGGAAATTAAATACAAGTCTACAAAATTCAACTGTTTGCAATGAAATGGATTTCAACAACTAATCTTCTACTATAAAGTAAAATACGCACACACTTATTCTTAACAAATTAAACCACAACTGAATAACTGGAATTTTTAGTAGAAAGCAAGACTGTTCATGAACTAAATTTGCATAACAAAAGCATCTACTCTAAGCGAAAGTGGTAATGGAGAAAACAGGGACAGTTAATCAAAGCATGCATGCAAAAACTCATCAAATGATAATTGCAGTAAAACTAATCGAAGGACTGTATGCATGAAAAACTCAAAGTAACCTCATATCTCCTCGGTCGAGTGGGCCCTTGCTCTTCCTTGGGATAGAGTGATCAAAAATTTTGATTCTCAAAATGCCGTAGATTTCATTAACTTTAAAATGAGTTCATAACATATCAAAAACAAATCTAGAACAATATGCAAATAATCTTCTTCAATAATCAAAAAGTGGTACTCAAGTTCTGAAGACAAATTCTTCATATAGATAATGTTGGTTACAAGATCTACCATATCAAGGTGGCATAAAACATTGTCCATCAAATAGCAATTTAAAACTCATAGATTCCTATGGGCCATTAGAGTCAAGCCCAAGTTAATAGGTCAATTCGATGGAAATAGTCTTCAGCCGCATGCTTTGAACTTGGGCTTCTTATCCACCAGTAACTTCCATTATTCCCTACACACATCATCACATTTGATCTCATAAAGGCAGTTAGTAGGAATTTCATGGAATAAATGGTTTTCATAAATAATAGCAAGGAAAATGCATCAACCTACTAAGACATGACTACACAAAACATCCCCATATACTAATAAGTCATATCACAAAGAGTATTTCCAGTCTGAAGAAATGATATAAATGAGCCAAACAATGCACTCATCAAATACTATGTACAATATGGCTAGCTTTGTATAGTTTTCCTTTGAGGGAGTAGTCTATTTATAGTAGCAAGATAGAAAGATAGATGTCCTTTTGAGGGATTCATATTTTTCTAGAATTTTGACTCAAGGAGTTTGAATTTGAAAATCTCGTATATTACTTTTGAATTGTTTTTGGACTTTTAGGTCATGGACAAGACTATAGAGAAGTATAGGCTTATTTTATGAAGACAAAACCATAACACATAGGGGTTATCTATGAAAGAGAGGTTTTAAGTGACAAATGACCATGGGATTCCATCTTGAAAAGGATGAAAAGTATCCATGAGAATCATGCCATGAGTAGATCTATGGTACTCATATTGAAGATAAGGCTGAAAGGTGATGGGTAATCACATGATTCTTATTTAGCGTTGATCCTTAAAATAGGTAAGTGGAAGGTGAATGTTTCTCAAGGGACAAGTGTTTAATAGATAGAAGGTGATACATGACTTGATTCAACAATAGAATGGTCAAAGATGCAAGGAATTGAGGGGATTAGGTTCGGGTTTACCTTGAGTGAAGATAAATGATAAGCACTCGATCCATAGGCATGAGTAATGATATAGGGTCCAATACAATTAGGAGAAAAATTTCCTTGTTTACTTTTTTCCGCTTTTGTTACATGTTGATTTTCCTTCAGGATGAGGTCATCGACCTAGAAGGTTTGTTCTTGGACACATTTATCATAGGCACGTTTGATACATTTTTGGTAGATTTGGAGGTGATCAAGAGCATTTAGACGGTGTTCATCTAATAACTCAAGTTGTGCCAAACGATCCTAGAAAAAATCATCATCGTTGAGCATATATTTGAGTGAGATATGAAGTGATGGAATTTGGAATTTGAGAGGAAAGATAGCCTTTGTACCATAGACCAAAGAGAAATGTGTGGCAATAGTTGAGGTACAAATACTAGTATGATAAGTCCATAAGATAAAAGGAATGTGTGTGTGCCAATCCTTACCAATATCGTCAACCACTTTCATAAGAATTTTATTTAAGGTTTTGTTGGTTGATTTGGCTTGGCCATTTGTTTGAGGATAATAAGGTGAAGAAAAAAATGAGTTGAATTTGAAGGCATCATAGAGGTTCCACAGGTGGTTTTGTTCTTGAATTAGTTTCCGTTATCAGTGATGAGGCGGTGAAGAACACCAAAGCAACAAATGATGTTATGATTGATGAATTCAATGATTTTCTCAGCTTTTGTAGAAATAAGAGGTATGGATTCCCCCATTTAGTGTAATATTTAGTAGTGGTAATAATCCATTGATGACATTCGGAAGAATAAGGTTTGATCTCTCCGACAAGATCCAAACCCCATTAAGAGAAAGGCCAAAGGTCTCATGTGACCTGTAAGGCATGACTAGGGGTGTGATGAAGATCAAGGTTCATTTTAAGAGACCTCCTAGAAATCGAGGTGGAGAATACTAAAGCGAATATCCCTGGAACCGATTTCACGGGAAGGTGAATTTTTTGGGGGTTGTATGAAAAAATTTCACCTGATTATCAAACTATTTCTGACGAGAAGGCTGCAGACGTGCGATGGGAGATTTTGTTGTCGCGTGTCAAAAAAATGCAGTGACACGCATCAAAAGACCTTAGTGATGCGCGTCACTAAGGTCTTTTGACGCGCGTCACTACATTTTTTTGACGCGCTGCAACAAAGAAAATCTCCCGCCGCACGTCTGCGCAGCCTCCGACCTCTGCTTTCTCATCAAAAAATCTTCGTGTCGCGCATCAACAAACTCTTTGTCGTGTGTCTGCTATGCGTCAATATCTATTGTACCTCCTTGTCACGTGTCAAAAATGCGGTGGACGCACGTCAACGAGCCTTAGTGACGCTGCGCAGTGTGTCTGCACCCTAGTGACGCGCGTCACTAGGGTCCGCCGACACGCGTCACTAAGGCCTCTGACCTGACGCAGCCACATCGCATTTTTTTGACGCGCGACAAAGAAATATCTGTCACTCGCCTACAACGTCCGCCCTCTTCTTGCTCATAAAAAAACTCCATGTCGCTCGTAAACAAAATCTTTTCATGCATCTACTATGCGTCAATATCTACAAGATCTCCTTGTCTCAGTAAACCCTCCTTATCGTCGCGTCAAGAACTTACCCCTTTGTCGCGCGTCTATAATATGGGATATATCATATTGTTGAAAAATGTGAAGTAGAAGTGTTCTACCCGGCGAATAATCTAGGTTTATATAGGGGATAATTTTCAAGGGTAGCGTTTGACCCTAAAACAAATTAAAATGTAATTTTAGGCGAATAGGTCACTGGCCCGTGCCAAAAAATTCACCTTTTCAAAATTTTCAAAAATGGAATATTCGTCATATTACGAATATTCGCCACTAAAATTTTCCCTGATGAAGATTATAATGTTCGACACATCACACAACGCTTGACATAGTCACAACAATCATGGTTTGGGGTTGGCCAATAATATCCTAGGAGAAGGATACACTTAATGACAGACTAAGCCACTGAAGTGACCCCCACAAATCCCATCATGAACTTCCTTGATGGTGTAGGGAATTTCAGAACTCGTAAGGCATCGTAAGAGGATACCGTCAAAGCCAAGTTTATAGAGAATACCACCCATTATGACATATCAAGAGACACTTTGGAGATAGGCTCGTTGTCCATTGTGAGTAAGATCTGAAGGAAAAATTGAAATGGAAAGGTAGTCAACAAACTACTTATACCAAAGGTCACATGGGTCAATTTCAATGTTTCTTACAAGGTTGATGTCTCAAATTAGATAAGAAGGTGATTGAAACCTTTGTATTGTGAAAAATATTTTTGAGTCGAGGGTAAAGCGGGGATTTGAGAAGAAAGATAGGCCATGGTGTCCGCAAATTTATTAGTGGAATGTAGGGTGGTTTGAAGTTCATAATGGTCAAAAATAGTCAAAATCATGTCAACATGGTGCTTATACTTTTGAAGTATCTCATTACAACACTGGTATATATCATTAACTTGGTTCACAACTAATTGAGAGTTGCCAAAGATATTAATTTATTTAATGTCTAAGGCTATGGTGGTTTGAAGACCTAACACGAGTGCTTCATATTCGACGATATTGTTAGTAGAATCAAAATATTTTGAAACATAATGGCATAGGCTCTCTGTCAAGAGGAATGAGGATAACTCTAGCATGACCCCCACACTAACATTTGGAACCATCGAAGAATAAGGTCATTCAGTAAATGCTATCATCGAGGGAGAGGGTAGAAATGAATTCGTCAGGGAAATCAAAGTTAGAATATTGGTTTCAGAGAGAGAGGTGCATCGTGATTTGGTCAACACTTTGTTTTGTCTTTTTACATATTTTTGATGGATGAATTCGAGATCTAGGTCTGCAAGAATCATGAGCCAATGTGCAACACATTGATGTTGGTAGGGCTTATCATACATGTAATGTAAGGGGTAAGTTTTGTGGCAAAGTTTAGTGCCAAAAATACTAAGGCTAAGTAGAGTTTTTTGGCATGAGCATATCTAGTTTCGCAGTCTAAAAGTGTATGGCTTATATAATAAACCACTTTCTCCCTGTGTTTCTCATCGTGATGAGTGAGCATGGCACCTAGGGAATGATCAGTAATATAAATGTAAAGGTAAAATGGTTGGTAATCCTTAGGGGGAATGAGCACAGGTGGTTGGAGGAGATATTATTTTAAGACGTCAAAGGATTTGTGGTATTCATCAACCCATTTGAACGAGACATCCTTTTTGAGAAGATGATGAAATGGATGGCAATGGTGAAAAATTGATAAATAAAGTGATGAATAGATTGTAACTTTCCTTGAAAACTATAAAGTTTCCAAAGGGTAGTAGGTGGAGGTATTTCAATAATAACATTGATTTTAGTGGGATAAAATTCAATGCCATGCAAAGAAACAATAAAACCAAGGAGCTTTCTAGAGAGAACAACAAAGAAAAACTTATTTGGTTGAAGGTGAATGTAGTATTTGATGAGATAGTAAAATACAAATTTAAGGAAAGCAAGGTTATTGGACCGATTTTTCTATTTTGCAAGAAGATCGTCAACATAATCTTCCAATATGTTATGCATGATGTCATGAAAAATATAATTCATAGCCCATTGATATGTAACACCAGCATTTTTAAGGCCAAAGGGCATGAATCGATAGCAGAAGGTTCCCCAAGGAGTGATGAAGGTGGTTTTGTATTGATCTTCTAAGGCAAGTAATATTTGGTTATAACTCGAGAAACCATCCATGAGTGATAGCATCTCATGGTCGGTAGTGAGATCAACTATTTGGTCAATACTAGGTAGAGGAAAATCATCTTTGGAGTAGGCTAAGTTAAGGTCACAAAAATCTATGTAAATGCGGAATCCCCTTGTTGCTTTTGTGATAGGAATGATGTTAGAGATCCATTGGGGATAATCAATGGGTAGGATAAAGGAAACTGAAATAAGGCGTTGGAGTTCTTATTTGAAAATAACGGCAATGCGTGGATGCATTTTTCTTAGCTTTTGTTTCACAGGTTTTGCTTAAGGAATGGTTACGATATTGTGGACCACAATGTTTTGGTCAATACCATGCATATCGGTGTAGGACCAAGAAAACACGTTGGTATGATCCCAAAAGAAAGAAGTGAAAGCTTCTTGTTTAACAAAATTTAAATATTGTCCTATTTTTAGAATGTGTGGGTCGTCCTGAGTGTGAATATTGATTTCAATGGTTGATTCATTCAACATGGTTTGCATCTTAGAAGGTAATGATTGGTGAATATAATAATCTTCCACACCAAGGTAGGTGAGAATAGACTCATCGTCCCTACATTGAACAATGTTAATAAAAGGAGTATCATCATTGATCATGTCAGAATACAGGAAGTAAAGAGAAGAGGGAGCCTCACCATTATGTTGATAAGTTAGAGGTCCCAGGGAAATGGTGTTCAAGAAAAAAATAGGAGGAATAGATTATGGGTCCATAGACTCTATAGGTGAAGGTGGTGAAGTTGGTGAATGGGGTGGGGAATGTTTATCATCCTCAATGAGTTCGACTCGGGCCTTTCTAGAAGGTGGTTCAAAAATCCAATACCACTACAGTATTTATGCTTATGAGTGGTGTAAGGAATGACAGTATGGTGGCATTGGTCATAGAAACCAAAGACAAATTCCTTCCAATCACAATGATGGAGGAAGGTGTGGGCAAAGTGGTGATTGGTGAGAGATTGAAGGTCAGAGGAAAATGGTCGAGTTTGGGAAGGTGGCTCGGG
Organism: Taxus wallichiana var. yunnanensis; assembly: GCA_018340775.1. Lineage (NCBI taxonomy): Eukaryota > Viridiplantae > Streptophyta > Pinopsida > Cupressales > Taxaceae > Taxus > Taxus wallichiana. The sequence goes on along the minus strand of CM031240.1, from coordinate 670,534,476 downwards.
TGAGTAGGTAGAAGCATCAAGTCCCCCATACATTAAGTTAGTATGAAGGTGGGGAGGACCATAGGGGAAAACATCTCCTATGTGGTGATCATAGCGGGGATGTTGGTGAAGTTTACCATACTCTTGAGGAGTAAGGAATGTGTCAATATTATAAAGGTGGTACTCCTCTAAAGTGAGGCGTTGAAAAACACCTTATAAGTGATCAGTATTTGATATGTGGGTAGTGGGAATGGATGAATCACTAGTCAGTTGGGAAGAAGAAGCATTAGTTGGTTGAGAAATAGATGGGTTTGTTGATGGGTCAGTAGTAGAAGTTGAGTCGAGAGTGAGAATAGAGAAGTTAGTTATGGAAGATGTAAAGCAGAAACATTGGTGGATGAAGTCAAAGCTAAAGAAGAAATGGTAGCGGTGGTAGATGCCTTAACTGGTATAAGGACATCATTGGGTCGATACAACATGTTATAGGTCTTAAATGGTGAAGGGTCAGCTAGAATGGTATAGTTGTTTCCTTCATGTTTGAATTTTAAACAACAAAGTGTAAGGTTGAAGGAACACAACCCATGACGTATATCCAAGGTCGTCCAAGAAACATGTTGTACTAGAATTCCCCCTCTAAGACATAGAATAATTAAGGAATGGTACGGGGCCCACATGAATGTGGAGAATGATAATGCCAAGGGTGGAACGCATGACATCATTGAATGAACATAAGATAATTGGGTTATTATGCATGCAATTGGTAGGGATGCATATTTATTTATACACTTGAGAGGAAATGATGTTAATCTGGAACCTCCATCGATCATAACACATATATTATCAATGTAGACATAAATAAATAGGAAGGGTCGGGATCATCCGATTGAGAGAGGCCACATGGTGAGGAGTGATAATGGATACAACAGAGTAGGGTCATTAGGTACAACCTCAATAGATTGCAAAACCTCAATGAGGGCTTATCGATGAGACTCGAGAGGTTTGGACAAGGTCGTCTGACAAAGAATATTTTAGAGGAGAATGGTGTAATTGTTTAATCATAATAGGATGGGAAACCTCGTCGTAAATAGGGTATGTGAGGTTCACGTATGGTGATTTTCAAAGAGGTGTGGGTAAAAGAGTGGTGGATGAGTTGGTTGTTTTCTCCTTTCCTTTTTCCTTTTAGGCTCGAGTGGCAATGTGAACCATATTAACCTATAGTAAAGGAGAAAGTGAGCCATGATATGTGTAGCAACAAGTTAGGAAAAAATATGGTGAGGGCATATACTAGTTTTGTGAAAACAATGCATCACATTGGCATTTTGGTAGAGGTTTGGCTAGCTCTCTTATGTGGACAATATTGATCTCAAATGTTGGAGGATAAAAGGGTTGTGGAGGGGGAGATGAAGGTCATTAAATAGGTAAGGGATGATGATGTGTGGTGATAGGTGAAGGTGGAATAGGTTCCTCATCTAAAATATCATCATCGTCAAAGTTTTCTTCAAGAGGACATAGTTGGAGAAGAATAATCTTAATATCCTTACATTTTTCCACATCATGCCCTGGCACATGATGGTAAGTGAAAATTTTGGTATTTTCAAACCCTTTTGGTTTAGGTTTTAGTGGGTTGTAAGGTCTAAGTGGTGGCCATGTGATGACAGAGGTTTCTAAAAGGCTAGCTAAGATGTTGGCATAAGACCCTACCAATGGATCACAATGTGAAGTAAGTATGGGTATAGATGGAAGTATGGGTGACTTTGGTGGGAGAGGTTCCACTGGAGGTGGAATCAAAGGTTGAGTAAGTTTGACCACCTATTTGGTAGATAGTATGGTTTTAGGTTTGGATTGCACCTTCTTGGGTAAAGATGTAGTAAGTGAACTAGTTGTTGAAGGTGGTGTAGGTTTAACTACCTCTTTGAATGGTAGTGGGTTCTTGGGATTTGATTGCACCTTCTTAGGTAAAGGTGAAGAATAAGTCTATGATATATAAGGGGAGGAATATTTTAGAAGGGGACGGGTTACCCAAGGAGATAATGGAGGTACGGTGAAGGCTATGGGAAGAGGCAATGTGGAAGGTACTGGTTGAAGAGAAGGGAATGGCATGGGTAATGATGAGGATACTGGAAGTGATGTAGGTATAGGAGGTAAAAAGGATGTAGGTGACAGAGAAGGCATAAGTTGTGTAGGTAATTTGGGTGCAACAGAGGATTTTGACAAGGTACATTACTATGATTTTGGCTTACTCTAGGTATGAGGCTATTTAGCTAAGATTTATGGGTGGGAACCTAGGATAGATGGAAGTGGTGAAGGTGATAGAGGGGTAGTGGGTGAAGTCAATGTATGCAGCCTAAGAGGTGGGTCTTCCTCTTAGGTGAGGGATGTGGCTAAATTCAATTTGACAGAGGATGGAATATGCTTGATATCGACATGACTCCCAATGTGGAAATGGGTATGGACATGGAGGGATATATAGGTACAGTAAGGTTTTAGGCATAGGAAAAATTTCATTTGATGGTAATGTTTTATGTGTGGGTGAGGGTGATGAAGAAGAGGTTGTTACTGTTGTCATGAGCATGGTGGGTTTGGTTGTCTGAAACACCTTTGGGTAGATCGTGGAAGTATCAAAAGATAATCTTTGCATCTGAGTTGAGAAAGGCAGCCAAAGGCATCCCCAAAGCATACATAATCCAAGCAGTCGGCCAAATGTGAAAATGACACCATTGTAGGGGGAATATGTTGATGTGTTATTAATCCATGTAAATAATGTATGTGAGACAGGGAAATGGTTGGCTTCAGACTCTATGGGTAAAAGAGTTGAGAGAAAATCAACAGGATCCTTAAAATCCAATGGAGAATTGTCACCAATAGGAAGGGATGCTGCTAATGGATCCCCTGTGGGTAGGGGAAATGACAAGTTAGATGAGGTAGGTTCATCTTTTGGCAAAGAATAAGGTAAGCATGACTCTCTATGGGTAGAAGAGTAAGTATTGTGGGTTGTTTATCAGGTTGAGAGGTGAGTAGGGAAACCGCAATGCGGTAAATATGGTGGACTCCTCTGTGGGTGAAGGAGGAGTATCCAGATGGAGTAGGAGGACATTGAGGAAGATATGATATGATGTTGAAAACATCATGAACCTCATGAAAATTACTGTCATTGGTCAACATTTCGCTAGTTTAGTTAGAAGATGGGGTGTAATTTGGGAACGGGTTCTTGAAGATGTGAAGCTTCTGATTAGCTGGTGCATTAGTATTGGCCAAGATGAGATCTCCATTATCTAACATTTCTTGGATGATATTTTTAAAATTTATACAATTACCATCGCTATGACCTTTAATGTGATGATAGTTGTAGTAATCATTTTCTTTGTACCATGCAGGCATAGGACAAGAGGGGTCAAAACTAGTATGTGGTTTGACAGGTGGAAGAGTGATTGCTTATGGCTTTTAGAAGTTTTTATAAAACTTAAGAGTAGGGTTCTCCTATTCGTGTATTGCTCCGCTTGAACTAAAAATCCTAAACATGAGAAATATTGGAAGAAGGCTTTGATTGGTTGGATGGGTGAGATGGGCCGACTTTCAAAACTACTGCGTTGGTAGATCCTTTTTCTTTAGAGTAATTATTTTTAGTTTGTAAGAAGAAGAGGTATCGTTTGATTTAAACGTAGCGTTCTTGTTACGTAATTGTATCTTCTTCTCTTCAATGGCACAAATTTCAAGTTTCTAGGCCATGGTGAATGCCTCATCAAATGTGCAGAAGGTTTGAACTTGGAGAGTTGGTGAGATGTGTCTAGCACAAGCCCTAGTGAACAACTCTATTAACTTGATTTGAGGTAGTTGGAATGTGAGTTGGTTGATCAGGCTCCACCAACGAGTGACAAAGTCTGCGATAGATTTGTCTTTGTATTGGCGTGTCATGTACAAGTTGGTCATGGTGACCTTCTTGACAATGTTGATAGAAAAGTGGTCTAGGAAAGCTTGAGCTACTTTGTTGAATGAGAAAATGGAATGCCTAGGTAGAGCACTATACTAATCTAAAGAAGGTATTGTCAAGGACATTGGGAATGTTTTTAAGAGTAAAGCGTCATCATGAGCGATCAAATAACACCCATGTTTAAAAGACCGCAAGTGTTGTTGTGGGTCTTCTTTGTTGTTAAATCAGTTGAATTTAGGAATTTCCCAATGCATAGGGTATGGATGAATTGGAATGGATGGGTGAATGGGATCATTGCAAATCTCATCATATGTTAGAGAGTTATGTGAGCCGAAGAAAAATAATTCTAATGTATGCATTTTATCCATCATCATTTTGATAATATCATTGGTAGGTTGTGATGATTGGGCACCCCCTACAAGTATAGGGGTAGATGAGGAGGGTATGACATGGGAAGCATCCCAAGTATGTGGTGGTGTCGAGTACAAAAATTGTGAGGAAGGAATATAGGTTGGAATAGATGTAGATGGAAAGTATCTTGAATAAGTGGTAGATGAAATAGGGGTTGTTGGTGATAAGTGTAGGTAGGTGGAGTGGACATAAAGACTCTTGTAGCAATCAGAGGAAGAGACTATAGGATGGAGAGAATGAGGTTTTTGAAGGGATTTAGGGATGCCAACACCAAAGGTAGGCTGGGATATGCTAGTTAAATGGGTAGAGAAAGACATGGACAAGCCTGTATTGAGGGTGGTGGATGTAGGCATGGTAGATTTTGTAGGGGCGATGGTTATCGTGGGTGTGATAGATGCCATAGGTGTGGCAAATATTGATGAGGTGGGGTAAAGCTACAAAACAACAGGTGGTGAGGTGGAAGCGGTAGGGCAATGTTGGTAGTTACAGAGGCAGAGGTGGGTGCAAGTGTAGGTGGGATAGATATAGGCATGCCATAGATAAGCTTCCCAGATGAGTCCCGAGTGGATGAATGGGCTAAATAATATTGTAAAGTAGTGGGGTTTTGATCAAGGATTCTTGCAAACTCCTCATCACCGGTATTGATGGTAATAGGTGATTGGGATCCATATGTGATAGAATGGAAGGCGATGATGGGCTAGGCGGGAGTGGCTGAAGGATAGTGTGGAACACGAGGGCATTGGCTTGGCTATGATTCAAAACCATGTGACTAATAGTATACCTAGTAATTTGAGCTTCGTAGATGACATAAGAGTACAAAAGGAATGGAGAAAATGGTTCCGAAGGTGAAAACTAATCATTGTTTTAATTGAAAAATTAAAACACAAAGACCAATGATGAGTTGAGTAACCGTTTGGTGACAGAGGGTAACCGATGTTGGTCAGAGGACCGATACTAGTCACTATGGAAAATAAAATGACTTACAAATTTGGCAACAAATGATGAAAATGGAGTAGATCTAGAATTTTGACAAAGTGATTTTAGAGACATAGAGATATGGTGAGGTAATTGAGGAAATCCCAGAAAGAACAACAATGTGGTGAATGCTACTTTGGTTAAAATGACCAAAACAATAGGAAAATAATAGCAGTCAGTAAATTGATGATGGTGAGATGAGGGAACCAATGATGGTCGCTAGACCAACGTTGGTTCGTGGAAATTTTTGAAAAGATGTTAAAAATGAATTTGGTGATTTAGATCAAGTAAAAGACCACCCTGAAACTGAGTATGGCAATGATTGACCCTAACACACTCAGAAAGATTCAGAATACACCAACTATGATTATGGAGTGTGAAGGGAAAGAAGAATGGAGAAAACAAACTCACACCTCAAAACACAGATCAAGCAGAAAGCTAGCAAACACGAAATCCTATGTGGTAGATTTTATGTTCTGGCTTATGCCATTTTGGACTGACTTGTGAATATAGTAGAGTTTTTGGTTTGATAAAGGTGCCCTACAAAATCCAACAACTATGGATAGTTTTAGGTATGTTTTGGCATGGGGGATCCTTCTCTGAGATGATAACTAGACAGAGAAACTAATTTGGAGCCCATTGTCAATCCTCTGATCATGTGATCATTGACAACTTCTTCCAAGAAATATGTTGTTCAAGAAAATGAGTAATTTATTTTTAGTGGTTTGGTATAGAGAAAGAAGGGTGCAAAGTGTGAGCTACGGTTCAATTCGTCAACCATCAGCTAGTCATGACTTCTAGCATATAGGTTGCCCATAATTTTTAAATGAGCTACAGATGCAACACACAAAAATGATATGAAAATATTTTAGACCCAAATCCATAATGAAATTTGATGAGAGCAATGATGAATAGGCAAGAGTATGTCTTTCACTAATGCAATACAAAATAGAAATAAGTGTTCTTTTTAGTCCAAAATACGAGTGTCACTGAGACCAGTAGAAGAAAAATAATGTTCCAAGGAGAAAATTTAATGTGAACTCTTTCAAAAGGAAATATACACACAATGATTCACCTAGGAATGAACAATGCAAAAGAACCAAAATGGGTCCCACTAGGCGTGCCAAAATGTTTTACCTCAAACTATGCGATAAAACAAATAAGGTAACAATCAAGGAGGAATACCTGTGATTATGTATATGGTATGCATGCGCATTGTAGAATTTGATCATATTGAATGTGAGAGATTCCCTTTGGCTAGGAGGAATGACTTGTATAAGAAACAAAACAAGACCACCAAATGATATTAAATAGCAAATGACAATGGCCTACCTAGCAATTTCTAGTTCCATGAAGTCTGATACTTCCTAGATGGTTGTCAATCCACTATTTTAATCAAATTAATGAAAGTAAATACGAGAAATAAAGGTCCTATTGCTAACACTTTGATTTAGGTATCTCAAAACATTATCAACACACTAGATTAAGCAGAATATTGAAATACAAACTAATCTAGCATTAGGAAAGGTATGTTTTTGGTTGGGGAAGGTCGCAGAGGTATTAGGTAAGGTCACAAGGGTGTCTAGTAAGGTCTAGGTGGAGTTTGGTTGAGTTATGCGTTATTTGGTAGAGGTTAAGAAAATGAAATAGTGACGATATTGGTATGGTGACCGATGCCGGTAGAAAGGTGAGACCAACGTCGGTAGGGGAAATTTTGGAGTAATTTAATAAAATCAGTTTTTTAACTTCTCTATGATTACACATAGAATGAAGGGAGAGTGGTTGGGTTCATAATATTACCAAGAAGACTCAGGAATACATAAGGGGCAAGTACGGGAGCCAAAAGTCCGTAGGTGGTTGGATTGATGGATTGGTGAGAAGGTGGAGATAAAGGAATATAGGGAGAAGTAAAGTATAATGAAAGAGGTAATGAATCTAAACTTTAAGAAAGCACAATATGATTAAAATCACGTATACTTACTTACATTCATAGATCTAGTAGGTGAAGGATGATGATAGTTAATCCATGAATAGCTTCTATGTTCAGTGTCGTGACAATACTCACAGAGTGTCCCCGTGAATAATATAATTCCTTGGGATGAGAGCTAGAAGCGTGCTTGGGCATTTGGTTGAGTATTTTGTGTTTTCTAGATACTAAGAGGTTTTGGATTCATGCTTTAATGCAATAGTTCTCCTAGAATTGAAAATTACCAACTCGGGTAAAAGGTTGTTGAAATATATAAAGTAATCGATGGTGGTTAGGTGACGGACACGAGATCGAGGAATAATTGGTGTTAGTTAAGGCGGGAAAGTATAGGTTTACCAAAAATAGGAAAATATTCCCATATTTGGCATGCTTTCTCATTGATTCTACTTAGGAAAGTGAAGTTCTCATGAGAGAAAGTAGGAAGATCTTAGAAGAAGTCTAGTTAGGTTTAGGAATAATTCTTGGTTAGTTAGGTCAAGTAGTGACTCAAAGCATTGGGAATGATGACTCAGTGTTGAGAGTGATGACTTGGTCACTGTGAGTTAAATGCCCCTAGAATGGGTCCAGGTGAGGTGTAATGATGAGGTGGAGGTGTGAGGATGAAATTAACTTAATTAAAATAATTAAATTAATTAATAATGTGAGGATGAATATTAATATGGGATGAAGGGGTCATGATGTGTTACGTTAATTAATTGAAGGGGACCAATGGGAGTATGACCCAAATTTGGTGTCTACATATATCATCAAGTGTAAAACCAAGTTGATTCAAACCATCAAGTGTGCAAACATTGTTAGAGGTAGTAGGATCGAATGGGATGTACAACCAAAAGTATTGTTTATGAAGAGAGTGCATGTAAAGGGAGGTATTGAAGAAATAGGTTTCTCATGAGGAGATAATGAAGGTGGCATGACATATGATGTATGGATAGGCCCCGATAAATTACCATGGCATTATTATCAGGTGAGGGTGAGACTATAGTAGGTGGAGTAACATCTAATGCACAAATGGTTCCCTTGAGTGGAGGTAAATTGTCTAGATAATGGTCAAGTTGTGGAACAATAGTGGGATGTATAGTAGAAAAAATTGAATAGGTAATGCAGTATAAGGATCCATGTTGCAATATTGAAATGGTGTGAAATCTATGGTGATTTCATATTCAAAGCCCTCATGTAAGAATCGAACACATTGGTGAACTGTGGAGAAATCTGTTTGTATACGATGGAGTCATGGTTGACCAAGTAAGATATTATATGAAAGTGGGATATCAATGAAAAAAATGGAATGGGAATAGTCTTGGGTCCAACTATGAGGTGAAATGTGAGGGTGCCTAAGCATGGTCATGTAGTAGAATTGTATGCTTGCACAGAAATAGATGTCGGGTTAAGATCGACAACCGAAAGGCCTAGAGTCTAAATGAATGATAAAGGAAAAAATTAATTTTATAACCATCAGAGACTAAAATGTGCTTGATGTATATGAGTTTTTGATACAGACTTGTATATAGAGAGGAGGATCATTATCATAAAAAGAAATATTTTTAGCTATAGCCGATGGAAAGGTAATTTGTTGAGAAAATGCATTGACGAATGTCTAATAAACAACATTTGGATGAATAGTGGTAGGAATACGAGTAGTAGCCAAAATATTGATGATTTTAGTGCACCACTAAGGATGGGTGAGTAAGAAATAATGAATAGAAATAGCCATGATGAGATGATCTCTAGGAAGATAAAATCAATAAAATTATGAGGACCCTAGGAATGTTCAAGTGATGGGTTCACCAAATGATTAAGCAAATATAGAATTTATAGATGCCTAAATCTAATTGCAATGTAGTAGTAAATGAATAAAAAATTAAGTACAAAATAGTCCCAAGAAAATAAATAATTAAGATTTAAAATACTAAGTGAAAATGAGGAGATAAAATGACTTAGTTGATTCATGAATAATACTTGGATTGTGTTAAAGTGACGAACTAATGAACAGAGAGGGAAAATTGTCTCATCGAGCCTCATAAAATTGTAGGAGTGTCGGAGTATGATTCATTGTAGGGTTTGGGCACCTAGGGTTCCATAGAACTTCCTAGGAGCCCGTGACTTCTAAGGATCACAGAAAACCACCTTCTCTGGGTTGCAACATGTTCATTTTCCTTTGCTTCTTGTCACTAGTATGTCACACCAAGTTTGCATATGTTGCCTATAACCTACAATGAATAAATGACCTGCAAAAATTCTCAAAAGGGCATTAAATCCCAAAAATAAAATAATGCAAATGAGGGTTCAGATTATCCTCATTTTTCAAACAAGTGATCTTAGGACTGAACACTACTTTTTAGACCCAATTTAGTTCTATGTGTGTGTGTGTGGAATTGTGCCCTAGGTGGCTCTTATAGTTTTTGTGCTTGATAGTGAGCAAGTAGCTAGATGTAAGAAATGTAAATAGATGTGAGCATGAAATAATGAACTTCCCCTCCTATGCATGTATGCAAAAGTATCATTTATTGCCCTTGTGTGTGGATGCTATATGGATGCTTGAATGCTCTTGATAATGGCTTTTAAATGCAACCTTAGGTTTTGGTAGATAATTATTAATGCTTGGTACTTTATTATGGTCCCATAACTTTATATTTATATGATTCCCTTGCTTGAATTTCTTAATTAACCCCGAAAAGGCCGACTACCAAAAATATAAGATGCCAAAATAGATAGAAAGGACCCAAAAGATGTGAGAAAATTACAAAGAGCTCATGGGCACCCAGAGGAGACAGGGGCACCTAGCGATGGCATCTTGGATGGGTGCTAGTGTCTAGGATGATAAATGTCAAGTATGAAAAGAAATATCCTGGGCTAGAAAGAGTGTATTATCAAAAGTAAAAATAGAAAGGAAGCAAAAATGGGTGAATACATGGGTTAATTATTAATTTTCTTACTTAAGAATCATATGAATAGTAGTATGCGATCAAGACTAAATAGATACCCAAAGTGCATGATTTAGTGTCTACACTCTACTAAACTAGGTGCTGGTTCTCCTTGTGAAGTTGGTGTTTCACTAAATTTATTTTTGTTAGTAAAATTAGAAAAGTTTCAGTGGATTTTCTTCCCCATGAGGGTTTCCCACTTATATATGGTGTTCATGTGTCTTCTTATTTTTTCATGTTATTGTGAATGCTTAATACACACCTAATGTGCATATATGGTTATGGATGGTAAATGGATGAATGAAATAATGAATATATGTGATGTTAAATGAATTGAAATATTTTTAGGACTGATTCACCGCACCCGCTCTTGGTCCATTGTGCTTCTAATAAAAATCACAAAATATTAGAAGAAATAAATCACAACGTAAGGTAAAATTAACAATTTCCTATCCAAGCAATTTCATAGTTTACTTTAGGCTTCAAACCTTAAAATAGATTATAAATAACATAAATATTTCATTTATTCATAAACAACAGTCACATTCAGTCCCTCGAAACTATAAGCACTTTATAACACCCATGAAATTACTATAAGTTCCTTCCCTTAATCATACAATATTTATAACCTTAATATAATACTAACAATCCCCGAGTGTTAATGGCCTCAAAATAGAGTAAGGTTGGTATAGCCATACTTGTCCATAAGAGATCATAATTCTAGCCCTCCCGTAAACATTCATTCATCCTTATTTCATGTAATCATTACAAAATTTATTTTTGTTTAGAATAGATAAGAATCATAATGTCATAACCTTTAAAATTATTTCTTAATGGAAGTGAGCATACGATAGAGGTATAATCCCTCTAAAAATTATTCAATAATATATCATCATCAACAACCAAAGTGATCCTAAATAATTTCTATGTTCCTACAATAGGTTACAAAGACAAGTTCCATGCATATGAGTAAAAAAGAGATATATTTCCTTGTGTACATTATAGTTAAACCCTCTCACTAGTTCACTAAGGGCAAAGACCACAATGTCATATATCTTTAAAATTTATAATTTTTCCAAATCGAAATATCTTTATTGTATTTAAATATCCAATATAAACACTTCTAAAATTACAACTTCTTCTCTCTACCTTAAATGTATATCATAGAGTGGTTACTCATTCAACATTGATATAGGCAAAAAGACCTAGTATATATATTGTAATAATTTCATAAATAAAAAGAGAGATATGCCCAAAAGGAATTCGTATTACCACAATATTTAAAACAATGCTCCATGTGTAGACCTTGTCAAAGGGAAACACATATAACAACCATTATATAAAACAAGGCATCATGAAGTCAAATGAACCACACCTTCATCTATCATGGTCTTAGATACTAGTAAGGTTGTAGTAGATGGAAATAAGGTTCATAAAAATGATACATATATGGAAACATTGCAACCAATAATGTCACTATACTCAATCACAATTCAAATTCCCTAAGAAAAAAATTCCAAAACATAAAGTGCTTAACAATGATGCTAAGCGAATGTGACAACCCATTTTCCGGCCTTCCCAATACTTTGTCTCTTCAGAGTGTATTTTCCTAGGTGATATTGGGATATGAAGTGTATACCAAAATTAAAAAATTTATCTACAAAGTTTGATAAAGGGATTCAATCGTACAACTGTCCACATTCATGTGCTCTACAATAATCCTAAAATAGAGTGTTAACACAAATAGAGAAATAAATGAAATTTATAATGCATTTAATTCCACTGAAGTGAATTTCACATATCACTCATGTGATCAAGAATCATGATATAATTTTATCATCATAATATAAATATAGATGCATATAAACTACTTATAATGCAATACACAATGGAAGCTTGAATATCAAGGGGAAACCATCCTACTTTCATCATTAAAAATATCACCATAGTTACTAAAATTTCTTCATAACCATTTTTAATAGAAGCATACTTTAAGGATGAAAGTGACCTTTCCAAGGATTCAAACCCATACAATAGAATATATACAAGTATACAAAATAAAACCATGAGTATATAATGAAGGCTTGGAAGCTATACACAATACATTCATATTCAAGGGGGCATATTTATTTTTCATTCAACATTATGTCACACATCCCTTAACCTTAGTCACTGAGCATAAACAATCAATGAAGTGATACATTCATTCCTATAGTACTTAAGATAAAGGATATACTACCATTGATAAGAGGATACAAAGTAATTATCCTTACTTGATCCAAAAATGGATATGAAAATACCCAATTCTATGTATTCTCCTTATTTGATACTTGCATTACATATTTTCAACATATTTTTATTAAAAATATGGTCTAGTCAAAGTTGATGGTGATCTCGAACACCTTCGAATGACATGAGAGGGCTATTTTGTTATGTTCTTGAGTTTTCTAGGTCACGATGATGCAACCGCCCGATGATTACATAACTACCACTCTTCACATAGAGGTGGTTGCTTAACCACCCCAGAGGTTATGCAACCGCCGATGCGAGGACTAGTGGTCCTTTCCCCAACAATGCTAAAATGGGAATTCAATCAATTTTAAATGCTTGGACTTCTCAGATCAATTCATTTCACCTTTCCCTCCATCCATGGGTAGAGCAACTATAAATACAAGTTCAATTCTTCATTCTAGCAAGTGATTTTGAGTGAATTCAAGTGTGAGCAAAGAGGAGTTGGAGTTATTTCTTGTTTTGTTCATTGAGAGTGATTTCTTCATTGTTGAGGATTGTAAGAAAGAAAATACAATTAGGATGAGTTTTGAATCCTTCTTTAAGGCCAATATTTGGTAGTAGATTTGTATTTAGAGAATTACATGGTGAAAGGGAAGCAATTTGCTTACCCACTATATTTTTTCCCACATTGGGTTTCTCCAGGATAAATTCTTGTGTCTCCTTTGTCTTCTATCTCTCAATTTGTAGTATAGTATTGAATGTTTCATGCACATTATATTGGTTAAAAGGAACTTAGTAATTTTCCATTCAATTATCACTAGAACAGGATTTGTTTATTGTTAAAAAGAGTTAATTTACATATCATTACTACTTATAAACTAATAAATCCCTAAATAAACATAATACAATCCTATTATGTATTTACAAATGCTTATGAATCATATAAATTTCTCATCCTATAGGTGAAAATTTTCACATACGCTTCACCAATCCCTCTAGGGATTTGTAAGAGATAATGTACACATTCCATACACCCAAATTCAACAACCTTCCTTTTATTGATCTTTAATACATTTATAGTTATGATACGAGAGAGATAAAAATGAATACATATCCACTTTGAATGCATAAATATTCACCTTACTTATTACCATATGGAAGAGAAAATTCTAACACCATATAAATATATACCTACACAAACAATCCAATATAGAGTGATAATATCTTATCCATGAACAAAAATATAAATAACTCACAATGTTTCTTCCAAAGGCCCCAAAAGATATATATAGATTCACATTATTTCAAATTCCGAAAGGATTAAAATGATTCAAGTTAAGGCACAATCCCTTGTTTAATTTCTCATAGATCTCTATTACATTATCTAGTCTAGGAAGCTAACTCAATTTCATACACTAATATCCCTTCAGGATCATCACCCATCATTCATATATTTTCATCTACTAGACTACACTAGAGGAATTCCCTCATAGATACATGAATAACCTCAACAAGATTATAGTTTTCATTTAATTCCATATTTTAATGAACATCCTAATATTGATGCTTTCATTTTTCACTACAATATACATTCATTGAATCATAGTAATGCCACACTTATTAACAAGAATACAACATTCATTTTTTTTTAATCACTACATGAGGTCGTTCAAGTTATAAAGGTCATTCCCAACCAAAAACAACAAAAACCTTACAAATCAAAGATAAATTACACATATATGGATGTGGTCACTTAACCCTCTATTGGAATAAGTGATAACATGCCCTACCCTCACCATCCATTAACAAGATGACAAGAGGGATATCATACACATATATAGTCACCCATAAGCCAAGAAAACACTATTTCTCATAAATAATGTAGATACAATTTAATGATCTCAACAATAAACACTTTTAAAATAGCCATAGATCTTAGACCCAATCATTTTGAAAGCTATCTAAGTACAAGGAGTAACACCCATAATAGAATAGTGAATCTAAACACACATATAAAACAACACATTAATGTTATAATCAACAAGTGTTTGGAAATCACATGTATGGTCTAATAATCTGGTTAAAATAATAAAATGGAGGGAAAGGGAAGCATTTGTATTTTCCAAGAAAATGGAAGTGATACCTTACACCCCTTAGTCATTTCATGATTTATTTTAAAACTTGCATATTCCTATGAGTGATAAAATGTGGAGGATTCCCTTATACATCATTCACATTATCCTTTCCACTTTCTTGGACCCAAGATCGTTTATTCACCAAAAAGCATAATATTCCCTAATGCATTTTAACTATAACACAAGTTCTAGTGATGGGCCTTTAGGATCCATGATTGGTTCCTCCATTCCCCTAAAACGTCTAAAATTTAGGAAACCTTCATTTAAAGTGGTTGAGTGGTGAAATAAAAAGAGGGTGGGATGATCAATTGTGATGCCTAGTTAAAGGGTGATTCACATGTTAACCTAGAATGTTACCTAATTTCCTTGGGGTGGTTGGACCCTAAGGTCGATCATCAAACATTTTTCAATAATGAAGAAAGACCAAAAATTTTCCATAATCACATTTATTATGGTTCTATTATAACCAACTCTAATATACCATACACCATATCAATGTAAATAAATTCCATAAACACCTAAGGTGTGGTTAATGGAAGGTGATCTACAAAGGATCCTAGTAAAAATAATTAATGTTTAGCAAGGTGGAGTCCCCTAAGTCCAAGATGATTATTTTTCACTTTTTGCATGATGAAAGTGATTTTAAAAATGTTTACTCGAGGCTTAAAATAGTCTTGTGAGAAATTTTGGAGTGGTTCATCTCCTAACACTTTTATGACAAACAAGCAAATGATACTACACAAAATTACATAATGAAAATAAAGAAAACACATAGTAGTATTAATCAACAATGATAATCCAAGAGAGAGAGGAATAACATTTTTCTAGTTTTCTAAATGATCTACAACTATGTGTGGGATGCCTACTATCATCATTTCCTAGATTGATAGTATTCAATTTTAGTTTTTCATTCACTTTCCAAATTAATAGGCATCAACATGATATTATGAATAAAAAACAAATAATATAATAATAATAATAATGACCAACATAATATCAAAATCACAATATACTTCCTATTAATATTGAACATGTGATTCTCATAAACATTCCTCCGAGACCCGAAAATTAGATCAATACTAAAACCAAGCACACATGTATATATAAAAACATATAATAATCTAAAATTTCATCATGATCAAATCATAATAATTTTTATTTATCTAACAATAATAGAAAAATAAAAACACCTCCTCTATAAGGAATGATACATAAAAAAATAGTGTCTAGTAGTATGCCCAAATATGAACTTATTAAATTATATCAAGATTCAAAAAGAATGATATATTATATCATCCCCCTTAATATGGTATTGTATTGGTTTTAGTATAAAAATATGACATCATTTCTCTTGAAATATTTTTTTATCTTCCCAAGTGGCACTCCTCTCACTCATTTTGTCTCATTGGACTAGAAATTTCTACACAAGTTTGTTCCATAGCTTAATGTTGTGGTTTTCTAGCACCTACACTAGATCCAACTACATTGTATCCTCATCCTCCACCTAAATATTTTACCAATCCAAAACATGGGAAGGATCAGAGATATAGTTTTTAAACAAAGATATATCAAACATATCATGAATATTAGATGGAAGAGGGAGATCTATCTTGTAATCTATAAGATTTGTAACATCCTCATTTATGACTTCAAAAATAGGGAATTTTTTTAAAACATAATGTTCATTGTTCTAAATTCACATAATTTAGAACAAACATTCCTTTACTAATCCATCACATAACAATAACCATATGCAGTTGTAATGACTTGGTGTAAACCAATCTCTCATTTCATGACTGGTGACAAACTGAGCTCTCATGTTTCATTATGTTTATGTGTATATAAAGTATACTTTTGGTTCCTTCACCCTTTAAGGGTAAATCAAGTGTTAATGTCTAAGAAGCCTATCTAAGTATTTGTTATTGATACTCATTTGATATCACACAACCTTAGAAAATATGAGATAAGACAAACATAGTTAGTAGTTTACAATACTTTGGCCAAATTTTAAAAACATGTTTTCCATGTTTTTATTCCTAGACAACATACTCATCAAAAGGAATATGTCTTTCACCCCACTCAAAATTGTTATCTAGATTATACTTCCTTGACTATGTCAACCAATTTTAGGTCTATGTTTCACACTAAAAAGGGACAACTCACATGTACTAGTGTAGATGGTCTACTTGTGGTGACTAATGATAAGTAATCATACATGAATCATCTTACGTTGATTTGGATGTGATTATTCACCCTAGTCAACATAAGTGACATGACACCATAGGTCATATGTATCATATGTTTAGGTAAAACAAGTGACATATAACTCAATTTATGATGGTTGCATTTTAGGGAGTTAAGTGGATATATCGATGGCATAGTGGTTGCTTCACAATATCCACCTAATGACCTACATCATTATGTGGGTATTGTGTAGCAGCAACTATGTATGCATGACATGACCACTTAGTTCCACTAAACGGAACTAGCATACTTAGTCATTAATTCCATAATTTTAGCTTGTTAAATAGCTTATTTTAGCATTAGGTATCATATCTAAGGATCGAATAAGTTTGATACAATTATTCCTTAAGGTAAGGATCATATTACACCTTCTTGTAATTGAAGGTATGCAGATCAAATTTGCATTTATCTCAATGAATTAATTATTCATTTCCCATTAGCCCATTAAGCGATAAATATCAATCTGATTTAAACAAGTAAAGTTACACATTTAAGTCTCTTTTGTTTAAGTCCATCAAATAAGTATAAATCAGATTGTATAACTGTTATGTTAGATTTTATGAATCCTTTTCAATTAATCTCTTCTTATCGTAACCTTATTATCTTTCCCATTTACTATGCATTGGTTCACATTTTAATAAGGTCTTATATCCAATCAACTTTATAGATATGTTTATCAACATAGGTTAAGATTCATACAATATGTACTTTTCAACATAATAATAAAGTTCTCTTTTTCCTCCATTTAAGGACTTATTATTTCATCTATAAGTTCACAATGACATAATTTAGTATAACCTTGATAAGGAACACAATATCATTCTGTTATATGTATATTACATTATTGTCACAACTTAAAATAAGGTTTAACATATCAGAATTATAAATTCATATTAGTTTACCATTATCTCCATAGATTAATGGACTTAGATATATAATCCCCTACCCAATCAACACTTTAATCCATAAGGTATCTAATAAGTCATGTCCACATGTTTGACTTAGGATTAACTAATCAAATCAACATTGATCATAAAAAAAGATAAACTATCTTTCAAATTCCAATCATATAATAAGTAACTAAAAAAATACAAAATTCACTTTATTCCATCAATAATAAATATTTCATAAATATTTAGTCAACAATAACATCATTTTTAAATAATTACAAATACTATGGCACTAGGCCTTCATGGTTCTTCCAACATAATCATTTCAAGAACTTTTAAACATTCAAGCATTCGAATTAAATGAAATTTCATCAATAAAATAAATGCAACTTCTTATAAGTCTTTCTTCTTTCACCTTTCATGAAATCCATCTGCAAAATTGTTAGCATGTGTCAGTTCACAAGAACTGAGCATGATAAGTACTAAATCATTATAACAATATGCTTCTATCTAACAATTTCATGAAAGGAACACTACTTATTTAATGAAATTGTTTTAAGTTCCAAAGTACTAACAACTCTTTTAAGCATGCAAAAATTCCAAATTAATTGAATAAAAAAAGAAGTCAATTTAAGTCTCATCTATGAACCAAATACCTCTTTCATTAAATTTCAATCATCATCGGGTAAGTTAAGGCTCATTTACCCTTTAAAAGTCAAGAACAAAAATACAAGGATAATATGATTTCATATATACTATATTACTTGTCCTAATCATTTACATATTTACTTAACTAAGTAATTTTTTCCAATAATACACAGTCAAAAAATTAATCCATTGTATGCTAGTCAAAAACAAGAATAATAATCAAACTTAGAGTGTAAATCTATATATTATCCTACATGTATATTTATAATTGAATACAACACAATCCATCAACAATAAATAAAAGGATCAAAACCATAATTATCAACTATATGAAAAAATAGGATGAAATCAAAATAAATCTTCTTAGGCAAAAGGACTTATACACAATATGAGCAAGTCAAAGCTACATTCAAATAGATCAAAAAATCATTATAAAAGCTTACTACAAAAAAAATCATTGAAGTTCAACTTAAACACGTGTCGGAGGTGGAGAAACTAAGGAAATCACTGATCAATCAAATTTCCCCATTCAAACATAATTTAAAATCAACTTCATGCATTCATAGACAATTTAAGAGTAACAATAAGCATGGTTCCATTAAATGAAAAATCCATTTTTAAGAATGAAATGATTAAATAATAACAAATTGGATTGACATTGATCGAATCTATTAAAAGTTTTGACATGCAATATTTTTCCTTAACTAGGTTCAAATTCAAGGTGGTTAAAGTCACTTAACAAATACTATAATTTCCACAACTACCAACTTTAATTGCACTCCAAAACAAGGTTTCATAACTTAGTTAGAAGGTTATCAAAATCAAAAACATAATCCCATAATGATATCAATTTCATATTTTGATACAACCAAGGGTTTTAGCTACAAAACGAATATAGAAACCTCATAGGTCAAATCAATGACCCAATTCCAAATAAGTATCCCAAATAGAAAAATAAAAAATCTCATAAAGATATAACACATTAAAAAGACAAGGATCCAGACTTTATATATTAAAATCAAGATTTACGCCAAACCCAAAAGGGTAGTTTAAACAGAGTAAAAGTGACTCAAAATCATAAAAATGAGATTGGAAATCTATATCAGTAAACCAATTACCCTCTCCTTAATAAGGAGATTCAAAATATTCAAAAATTGTTAACCACCCAAAATGGGTTAAGACTCACATTTGAAAAGTCTCAAGAAGTTTCGATTAGATTCAAAATATAGTTCAATAAGACCGAAACCAGAAATATAATATTTTGAGTCAACCTAAAGACAAAAAACGATATTTTTCAATGCCTAATCTTAACAAGCAAAAATGCACTCAAGACGTTATTTTAGTGGGTTTCAACCCATAAGAAAATACATAACTTCAACTTAATTCAAAAAGTATTACACACAACCATAGATATACAAACAAGAGATACACAAATTTTCTAAACCTTTACTCAAATCACACACAAATCTAAATATGCAAGTAGATTCATTTTCATCGACTTAAAACTAGATATTCAAAGTAAGACATAAAACAGAAAACTAGAAAGGTAAAAACAATACTTCATCCACAAAACCCAAAACTCATAATGCAATTTCAAAAGAAGAGCATATTTTTTCATGAAGTAATTAAATAGAAGCAATATTATCATAATGAGTTAGATCCTATCATGCTGGTAGAGCTCCTGCAAAAATTTTCCAAGCTCCCGAGTTTCCTTTCAAGATTTTTCTATAGATTCCACAAAAACTTAGCAACATAATCCACCAGAAGCCCATTTTCTTATTTCCCATCATTTTTATAGCTTCAACAATAAATTTCCTTCCTCTAAATTCACCATGTAATGGTAAGATTATAAATGTAAAAAAATGAACTACTAGTTCAAAAATAGAAGATCAACATGCAGAGCCATTGAGCTCAAAACATCAAATGAAAGATAGAAACTAACCCTATTCCTTTCCACCACACCATCTCGATGTTCCTAATGTGTTTCTCACATCCCCTTTGAGATAATAAATGTAATGGAAATAGTCATTAACCACCCATACCATATGTCAACCAAGCCATTCACAGTTAGTGAAAACTAAAAGTTAAAACCATTTTTGCCCAAGTGTTTTAGTTACTTTGGCCAATGTGTCGCTTAAATCTAATGGTGTCACTACCAAATGGTGGTAGTAAGTATTTACCACCACTAATTTAATTTCCAAATAAATTACCAAGAATTGGTGCCAATTGTTCAACTCTTAACTCTTCCAACTTTATTTAATTTTGACCTAGGTTGGTCCTTAGGTTTAGTTTATGTTCATAGTTATTTTAGGGATAAATTCCCTTTCAAAAAGCATCAACCATAGCTTAGGTTGAGGATCATTCTAATCAAATATAACTAGAATATAATTAGGTCCCTTTAATAAATAATCATCACCTTAGATTAGGTTTAGTTAGGTCTTTATAATATTCAACAAGAACATTACCCTGAAATTTATCGAATCAAAGTAGATAGATCAATAGTAAGGATGTATTCAAAAGATGTTACAAGACACTCCCAAGTGACCTCATATTCATTAAATCCTGAATATGATGGTATTTCAACAAAAAAGGGAGTCAATTTGACTTAGAAAATATGATCATAACAACATATGATCAAAGGCATGCCTTGGATCACTTAAATTGATCCAAGGTATGTCCATTCTTTAAATATAAATGCAATATTCTAAGGAACAAATTTCATATCATAACTTAGGTAACTTACCCACATGGTTCCAAAAGATTGCATTTACTTCTTCACACTGAGTTGAGTTCACATAATGTACTTCAAAACTCAATTTAGTGAGTACATGATAACAATTCAACATTAGTACAATATTTCCAAAGTATGATTAACATCAGATTTTTTTAAGGAAAGTCATATCATCTAGAAACAAACATGATCTATCAGAGTTCAAAAGTATATATTTTAGAACAAGAATCACATATCAATGTTTGCAAACTTCAGTTAAAGAAGCAAGTAAAGATATCAACATGGCAGAGGCATTACATACCTCCCCTCTAAAAAGCATCATCATCCCGATGATTAACTTAGTCCACACACATATTTAAGAACATAGGCATAAATATAACTTATTCATCCATAAAATTCTCAAACAAATAACAAATTTGCAGAAATTCAAGTTTCTCAAATCTTATTACAACATCAAATTGTTGTACTAGTATTTACAATTTTAAAAGTATTTTACCCAAAAATGGTAGAAATCATAGATAGTTTTCAGACTAAATATTCAAATATCACATAAATCAGAATTAATTTGTTCAAAATAGATGAGGAAAATAAGTTTTCATGTCCTCAAGATTCTCCCAAGTTGCACTTTCTTCATTAAACTGGTCCCATTGGACCTTGCATTGACTTATTTCATGATTTTCACAAGTGCAACTGTGAGTTTCCAACACCCTTATGGGTTCAACCATGATTATTCTGGGTCTTGGACCTACAAAGGAATTCCAATTTAATACATGTGACAAATCTGAAACATATTTCTTAAGAAAGAAATATGAAAAACATCATGCATTTGTGCCAATGGGAGGCAATGCTAAGTGATAAGCTACAGACTAATCACTTCTACAATTCAAAAGGTCCCAAAAATGAGGTGATAACTTGGTTGCTTTTCCAAAAGTAATTGAGCTCTTTTTAGGCTTGACACGTAAAAAGACTTTTTCACCAAGTTCAAATTTTCTATCAACCCTTTTCAGGTCTGCATAACTTTTCTTGCCTATCAACAACTTCCTTTAATCATTCACGGATTAATTTTACTTTTGTTCCATTTTAGTAAGCATTTTAGGTCCAATTACCTCTCTATCTTCAATGTTATCCCAACTAACATGGGTTTGCACTTTTGTCCATATAATGCTTCAAAAGGTGTCATTTTTAGAGAGGAATGGTAAGTATTATTGTATGCAAATTCAACTAAAGGAAGGTATTCTTCCCATTTGTATTGCTGGTCCATACAATACATTCTCAACATATCTTCCATTACTTGATTAACTCTTTTTGTTTTCCCATCCATTTTCGGATGGATACATGGAACTAAAGTTTAGTTTTGTTCCTAAGGTTGCATTTAGATTTTTCCAAAAATGTGAAGTCATTCTTGGGTCTCTATCAAATATAATTAACTCAGGTACACCATGCAATCTGAAAATTTCATGAACAAATATTTTTTTGCAAGGATAGGTGAATCATCTTTTGAGATTACCAACAATGAAATGAGCTACTTTTGTTAATTTTTCAACCACAACTAAAATAACATCATGCTTATTTTTAGACATAGGAAACCCTTGAAAAAAATCCATACTTATTACTTCCATTTATATTGTGGTATGCTATGAGGGTACAATAAACCAGCTGGGTGCATATGTTTAGCCTTAACACATTTGACATTCAAGGAAATGTGAAACAAAATCAATTATGTCTTTTTCATCCCTTTCCAAAAATATTGTTGTTTTACATCAAGCAAGCATTTTTGTCACTCGGGATGTCCTGAGTAAGGTGAATTATGAAATTCAATCATCAATTTCTTCCTTAACTCATTTTCCGAGGGTACATACACCTGATTTTCATACCTTAGGATTCCTTCATTATCAATTTGAAACCTTTGTATCTTTGCATCATTAGAATCTACAAAGCAAGTGTTGTTTTTACTTAAAAATATGAATCAAACATCATTGCTTTCTTTACTTCATCTTTAAACTGAGTTCTCAAAGTTACAAGCATGGAAATATGTTTCCTATGACTTAGTGCATCTTCCACTCTATTTTCCTTACCTTTAATGTAACTTATATCAAAATCATACTTGAGAAAAAAATCTAACCATCTTCACTTGTCTTGCATTCAAATTTGGTTGTGTGAAGATATATTTCAGCCCAAGGTGGTCAGTTTTTAGCTCAAAGGGTTTACCTAAGAGATAATGTCTCCATACTTGAAGTGCATGTACTATGGCAACAAGCTCTAGGTCATGGGGAGCATAATTCAACTCATGTAACTTGATTTTTACTTTCATATGCTATAACATGATCATTTTGAAGTAATATACCCCCTAATCCTTCTTTGGAAGCATATAACTATTACTGTAAAGCTTCCATTTGGATCGGAACAATCAAAATAGGTGTTGTAGTTAGTTGTTCTTTTAGTGTTTTAAATGTTTCTTCACATTTATCACTCCAAACAAAATTTTTGTCTTTCTTTTGTAATGAAGTAATTGGGGCAACAACTTTTGAAAAGTCCTTAACAAATTTTTATAATATCCAAGCAAGCCCCATGAAGCTTCTAACTTCATGAACATTCTTAGGTGTTGGCCAATCAATTATGGCTGTAATATTTGATGGATCAACTGATATTCCATCCTTTCTTATAACATGTCCTAAGTAATGTATTTTCAATTTCATAAAAGGAACATTTTGACAATTTTCCAAACAATTTTCTCTTTCTTAAAATCTCAAGTACAATCCTTAAATGCTCATTGTGCTCCTCTATGCTTTTAGAATAGATAAGAATATCATCCAAGAATACAAGTACAAACTTGTCCAAGTATTCTTGAAAAATATTATTCATCAAATTCATGAAATTTTGTAGGTGCATTTGTTAAACCAAAAGGTAAAACAATGAATTCATAGTGCCCATACCTTGTTCTAAAAGTTGTTTTATGAATATCATCATCTTTGATTCTCAATTGATGATACCCAAATCATAGATCTATCTTTGAATAAACTGATGCACCACACATCTGATCAAATAGATCATCAATCCTAGGAAGAGGATATCTATTTTTTATTGTTTTTTGTTTAACATTTGATAATCAATACAAAGTCTAAGTGTTCCATCTTTCTTTTTAACAAATATCACCGGTGCTCCCCAAGGTGAGACACTCGGTCTTATTAAACCCTTAGAAAAAATTCTTGTAATTGTGCCTTTAGTTCAACTAACTTAGTTGTAGTCATGTGGTAGGTGCCTTGGAAATAGGTTCAGTTCTAGGTTTGATTTCTATTAGTGAAGTCAAATTCTTGTTTGGTGGAAGACTAGGTAGTTCTTCCGAAAACACATCATTGTACTCTCATAACAACGGGTATTTTTCCATAAAATCACTACCTTCTTCTATTGTTTTAGATATTTTTACTGCATATAACATGCAACCTTTATTTTTGGCCTTTTAAGCTGCATGGTTGATAGTTTTCTAATTGAAATTCTCTTTTTACTCCTTGTATGTTTGTTTTTTTACAGATCATCAAGGCATCTTATGTGTTTTTCAAAACAATCAACCTTTGCTTTATGATCAAGAAATCCAATTTACACCAATTATGACATCATATGACCCTAAAGGTGTAACATACAGGTCTACTTTTGTAGTAAAACTTGGTAATTCTAAGGTTGTGCCAAAAAGACATTTATTAATAGTGTGGACAACATTATTCCCATAATGAACAGTCCATGATTTTTCCATAATTCCATCTTTTCTTTTTAATTTTGAAGCTAATTTATTTGAAATAAAGCATTTTGTAGCACTAGTATAAAAAATTATAGTTATAGGTATACCAAATAATTTACCTAGCACTTCTATGGGTGTAGCCTATTTTTTAGCTTGCTTATCAGCTACTGCAACATGTATCTTGTGCTTTTGTTGGTTATTGTCATTTTTCTTTAGAGGGCATTGATTTGCATAATGGTCCTTTCCATAGTTATAACATCCCCCAACAGGTCCCTTTCTAGGCTCAAACTTATTCTCAGCTTTGTAATTATTGTTTTGGCCACCATAAGTTTTTTGCCCATTATTATTCTTTTGAAAATTGTTTTATTATTTGTGTAGGTTTATTTGTTGTTGTTTTCTTACTATTTTCAGCCCCAAACCTTTTTTTTCCAAAATTTTTCCATGCCACCTTTTAGGTGTACAAGTGATGAAGAAGAGTTAGAGATTTTCTTTCGTTTCTCTTCTTTATGCACAGAAATTGCCTTCAATTTATGTTCTTGCCTTATGGATTTTTCAACAACTCCTTCCATGGTGGTTGGGTTGTGTACATCTACCTCTCCACCTATATGATAGGATTCAATCCCATTATGAACTTATGTATTTTAAACTTTTCATCAGTTTGGTACTGTGGTACATACTTGAGAAGCTTGGTAAACTTCTCCCAATATTCAATTATATTAATTTTCCTTGAACTAAGTTCTGAAATTCCATCATTTTTTGATCATAATAGAGTTGTGGCAACCAACGCTACCTAAAGTAGCCCTTAAATTATTCCCAAGTGATGTTTGCTTCATCAATATTCAATTCAACCTTATGGTTGTCCCACCAGAAGATGCTTCATGGGAAAGTTGATAAGCTCCCCATACTACTTTGGTTTCTTCTAAGAAGTTCCTTATTACAAAGTACTTCTCCATTTCATTGAGCCAATTCTCAGCCCCATCTCCTAGTGTAGTACCATCAAACTTTGGTGGACTTATTCTTTTTATATCATTAGTAAGTTCAACTACCAACCTTTCCTTCTTATTTTTAGGATGATTAGGTGCATTTTGCATTGCATTTGCAACATTATTGTTGGCATTTGCAACATTGTTATTCATTGCATTATTATTATTATTATCACCACCAGGATTTCAACATTAACATTATTTTCTGGAGGTGGTTGATTTTTATCATCAACATCATCCTCCTCTTCTTCATTTCCCATTACTTGTTGTTCAAGTACAACAAGATGATCTCTTGTGTCCAATAAGGAAGCAAGGATCTCATCAATTTTTTGTGTTATAGCTGCCTCACCAACCGGAGGTTGGTTATTTACAACATGTCCCCTTGTTCTAACCATTTTTTGTTAACAAGAAATTAATTTTTTATCAGAGATGGACTCAAATAGGTCCAAGAGCTATAACCTTCAGCTCTGATACCAAAATGTAACATCCTCATTTTAAGACTTCAAAAAAAAAGGGGAATTTTTTTAAAACATAATGTTCACTATTCTAAATTCACATAATTTAGAACAAACATTCTTTTCTAATCCATCACATAACAATAAACCATATGCAGTTATAATGACTCGGTGTAACCGATCTCTCATTTCATGACTTGGTGTTAAACCGATCTCTCATGTTTCATTATGTTCATGTGTATACTAAGTATACTTTTGGTTCCTTCACCCTTTAAGGTCAATCAAGTGTTAATGTCTAAGAAGCCTATCTGAGTATCTATTACTGATACTCATATGATATCACACAACCTTAGACCTAGGTGACATAAGACAATGTAACCAATAGTTTGTGATACTTTGGCCAAAGTTTAAAACATGTTTGCCATGTTTTTATTCCTAGATGACATACTCATCGAAAGGAATATGTCTTTCACCCCACTCAAAAATTGTTATCTAGATTAGACTTCCTTGACTATCTATCAACAAATTCTAGGTCTATGTTTCACACTAAAAGGGAAAACTCACATGTACTAGTGTAGATGGTCTACTTATGGTGACTAAGGATAAGTAATCATACTTGAATCATCTAACTTATGTTGATTTGGGTGTGTTTATTCACCCTTAGGTCAACATAAGTTGACGTCAACACTAGGCTATATGCCTATCACAGTTTAGAGTAAAATAGTGACCTAGAAATCCCACTTTATGATAGTTGTTGCATTTAGAGGAGCTAAGTGGAATATCATGCCATAGTGGTTACTTCACAATATCCACCTAATGACCTACGTCATTAAGTGGGTACTATGTGTGTATGCATGACAACTATGTTGTGATAGACCACTTAGTTCCACTAAACGGAACTAACATACTTATGAGCTCATTAATTCCTTAATTTAGCTTGTTAATTAGTTTATTTTAACATTAGGTATCATACCTAAGGATCAACTAAGTTTGATATGATTAATCCTTAAAGTAAGGATCATATAATACACCTTCTCATAATTGAAGGTATGCAGATCAAATTTGCATTTATCTCAATGAATTAATTATTCATTTTCCATTAGCCCATTAAGCGATAAATATCAATCTGATTTAAACAAGTAAAGGACAACATTTTAGTCTCATTAATTAAGTCCAACAAGTAAGTATAAATCAGATTTGTATAGTTGTTATGTTAGATAGAGTGACTTTTTATCAATTAACCTCATCTTAACATAACCTTTTTATCATTCCAATTACCTATGCATTGGTTCACATTTTAATAAGATCTTATATCCAATCAACTTTATAGATATAATTATCAACATAGGTTAAGATTCATACATTATGTCCTTTTCAACATAATAATAAGAAAGTTTCCTTTTCTTCCATTTAAGGACTTATTATTTCATCTATAAGTTCAATGACATAATTTAGTATAACCTATATAAGAACACAATATCATATCATTTATCACATACCTATATTACATTAATTTCAAACTTACAAAATAAGGTTTAACATATTAGAATTATAAATTCCATTTAGTTTACCATTATCTAATAGATTAATGGACTTATATATATAGTCCCTACCCAATCAACACTTTAATCCATAAATATCTAATAAGTCATGTCCACATTTGGCTTAGGATTAACTAATCAATCAACATTGATCATAATGAAAAAGAAAGACTATATTTCAAATTCCAATCATACAATAAGTTACTCAAAAACAAATGTAGAATTCACTTTATTCCATCAACAATAAATATCCTCATAAATATTTCAATCAACAATAACATCATTTTCAATAATTACAAAAACTATGGCACTAGGCCTTCATGGTTCTCAAACATAATCATTTCAAGAACTTTTTATGACATTCATGCATCCAAATTAAATGAACTTCATCAATAAAATAAATGCAACTTCTTATAAGTCTTTCTTCTTTCACCTTTCACGAAATCCATCTGCAAAATTGTTAGCATGTGTCAGTTCACAAGAACTGAGCATGATAAGTACTAAATCATTAGAACAATATGCTTCTATCTAACAAATGAAATTATTATGAAGTTCCAAAGTACTAACAACTCTTTTAAGCATGCAAAAATGACATATTGATTAGATTAAAAGAAAAGAATCAATTTAAGTGCCATCTATGAACCAAATACCTCTATCAATTAAAAGCTCAATCATCTGGGTAAGTTAAGCAAATTCATTTAGCCAAAATTTAAAAGTAAAAGAACATAAATACAAGGATAATACGATTTCATACATACTATATTACTTTTCCTCCTTACATATTTACGTAACTAAGTAATCCCTTATACAATACAAAAATAATATTCCATTGGTATGCTAATCAAAAAATAAGAGTAAAATCCAATCAGTGGTAACAACCATATGAATCCAAATACAACTACATATATATTTCAAAGAAAGGATCAAATCCACCTTAATTATATGAAAAACAAGATGAAATCAAAATAAATTTAAAAGAAGAAGATACACAATATCATCTATAATAGTTATATACCAAAAAGCTAAAATTCAAATAGTCATACAAAATCATTACAAAATCTCAAAAAAGAAAAGTCCCAACTTCTAAAAAAAACACGTGTTGAGGATGGAGCAACTAATCGAAATCACTATCAAATCAACTTTCCCCATTCAATACATATATTTAAAATCAACTTTAAGGCATTCATCAGACAATTTAATTAGTAGGAATAAGCATGGTTCCATTAAATGAAAAATCCATTTCTTAAGAATGAAACTTAACTCTAATTTATTGAGTACGTGGATCGACATCGATCGACTTATTAACATGACATGCAACTATTTCCTTAACAAGTTAGAATTCAAGGTGATTAAGCAATACCACATAAATACTGTAATTTTCTCAACTACCCACTTTAATTGCATTCCAAAACAAGGTTTCATAACCCAGTTAGAAGGTTATCAAAATCGAAAACATAATCCCACAATGATATCAATTTCATAATTTTATACAGGAAAGGGTTTCAGCTACAAAACAAATATAGAAACCTCAGAGGTTGAATCGATGACCCAAGTCCAAATAATTATGCCTAGTAGTAAATCAAACATCTCATAAAGATGTACACAAAAATACAAGGATCTAAACTTGAGCCATTAAGGTCAAGATTTACGCCAACCTTGAAATGGTAGTTTAAACAAAGTAACAATGAATCAAAATAATAAAAAGGATACTGGAAATCTATACCAGTAAACTAGTTACCCTATCCTTTATAAGGAGATTCAATATATTCAAAAAATGTTAACTACCTAGAATGGGTTAAGACTGACTTTCAAGTCTCAAGAATTTTTGAACTAGGTTCGGGAAATATGGTCGATAAGACTGAAATCAAAACCTACAATGAGTAGACCCAAAGACAATAAACAATATTTTGTTTAATGTCTAATCTTAACAAAAAAAATCACTCAAGGTGTTATTCCTGGTGGGTTTCGACCTAAACCAATGACTTCAACTTAATACAAAAATGATTACATGCAACCATAAATACACAATCAGAGATACAAAAATATGTTAAACCTTTACTCAAATCACACACAAATCCAAATACGCAAGCAAAGTCATTTTAATCAACGACCTAAAACCAAATATTCAAAGTAAAAGATTATAAACTAAAAAGGTAAATAAATACTTCATCCTCAAAACCTAAAACTCAATTGAATACAATTAAAAAGAAGAGCAAAGTTATTTTCATGAA
Source organism: Taxus wallichiana var. yunnanensis (assembly GCA_018340775.1). NCBI lineage: Eukaryota > Viridiplantae > Streptophyta > Pinopsida > Cupressales > Taxaceae > Taxus > Taxus wallichiana. The sequence continues at coordinate 670,504,452 of CM031240.1, read as the reverse complement.
GTAATTAAATAGATCATATTATCATAATGATTTAAAGCTATCATGCTTAGTAGAGCTCATGGAAAAATTTCCAAGCTCTAGAGTTTCCTTTCAATATTTCTCTATAGATTCCACAAAAATTAGCAACAAATAATCACTGGAATCCCATTTTCTTATTTCCCATCATTTTATAGCTTCAACAATAAATTTCCTTCCTTTAAATTCGTCATGCAATGGCAAGATTTTATATGTAACAAAACGAACTACCAATTTGAGAAATATAAGGTCAACATACAGTGCCATTGAGCTTGAAACATAAAATGAGAGATAGAAACTAACCCCTATTCCTTTCCACCAAACCATCTCGATGTTCCCAAGGTAGTTTTCATGCTCCCTTTCAAGATAATAAATGTAATGGAAGTATTCTAGTTCACCCATACCATCCACCAACCACCATTCACAGTTATCGACAACTAAAATTTAAAACCATTCTTTTTCAAGTGTTTTTTATTTTGGCCAATGTTCCGATTAACTCGACTAAGTCGCTACCAAAGATGGTGGTACTCATATTTACCACCACTTTCAATTCACCAAGTACTAGAATTGGTGCCAACTATTCAACTCTTAACCCAACCTTATTTAATGATGACCTAGGTTGGTCCCAAGGTTAAGTTGCATGTTCATAGTTATGTTTAGGGATCAATGCCCTTTCAAAAGCATCAACCATAGCTTAGGTTGATGATCATTATAATCAAATATAACTAGAATAATATTAGGTCCCTTTAATAATTAATCATCACCTTAGATTAGGTTTAGTTAGGTCTTTCTAATATTCCACAAGAACATTACCCTTTGAAATCTATCAAATCAAAGTAAATAGAAAATAGAAAGGATGCATTCGCTAAATGTTATAAGATGCTCCCAACACGTTCATATTCATTAAAGCCTGAATATGATGGTATTTCAGCAACAAAAGGGAGTCAATTTGACTTAGAAAATATGATCATAACAACATATCGATCAAAGGCATGCCTTGGATCACTGAAATTGATCCAAGGTATGGTCATTCTTTAAATATAAATGTAATATTCTAAGGAACATATTTCATATCATAACTTAGGTAACTTACCCACATGGTCCCAAAAGACTGCATTTACTTCTTATCACCTGAATTCACATAATGTACTTCAAAACTCAACATAGTGAGTACATGAAAACAATTCAACATTAGTACCATATTGCCAAAGTATGATTACATCATATTTAGAAGGAAATTCATATCATCTACATCAAACATGATCTATCAATTAAAAATAGTATACCGTCTCAAAATCTAGAACAGAATCACATATCAAGCTTATAAAAGAAATTAAAGATATCAACATGAAAGATGCATTACAAGACTAACCTTTTCCATAACTTCCAATGGTTTTCCAAATTTACAGGATAATTTGGAAGAGTTACCAAATTTAATCAATATCTTTTGAGGACATACCCTCAAAAATACCTTACCACCAACCCCAAATTATTTAAGAGTTATCTTGAGGTTAGAATAAATATTTTTCCTATTATAATCTTATTTGGGCCTCTCTCTCTTATAATATGGATTTATTCATCATAAAAGAGTAAGACTTCCAATCCTTAGATGGCTCTATTATTGAGGTCATCCCAACCAAAAGGGGTTCTATACCACCTTCCATAAAAGGCTTTGAAAGGATCCATATTTAGGGGAGCATGGTAAGTATTATTATTATCAAAATATAATAAACAAAGCTACTATTCCCATTTGGTTTTTCTATCCATATAATACATTCTTAATATGTCCTCTAAGACTTGTTTTACTATTTATATTTTCCCATCCATTTTTAGATGAAAGGTGGAACTAAAATTTATCTTAGTCCCAAAATAAGCTATTAGAATCTTCTAAAACCTACAAGTGAAGATTGTATTCGATTAGAAATGACCATCTTAGGAATTCCATGTAATTGGATAACTTCATTAACAAATTTCCTATAGTGCCCCTATGAATCGTAGAAAATTTCCTTGTTTTGGCCTTAACGATCTGTGTGGATTTTTTTGAGAAAGGTGCTTCTATTATTCGTAAGTCCCCATGTGTCGTGGATTTTTGGGTAAGTCTCACTCATTTTTCATTTAGAGGTGTTTAAAATCCTTTCCCCTGGGACAACGAGATGCTCATTAAATTTTAGTGCTCGTGTCGGGTGGTCTTTTCGTCACGTTTGGAGTGATCATCAAATATTGGCCAAATTTTAAATGCTCCATGGATAAAGAGTTGTCTTTATTCACATTTTATTTTCCATCCTAGAGGATGGTGTCGCGTCGTTTAAGTTTTATTTTGTAATCATAAAATAATAATAGATTTTAAATAAATAAACCATTAGAGATAATAAAACAATAGTCTTTTGGATATTAGAAAAAATAATAAATATAAAAAATAAGATGAAAATAATCAAAGCAATAAATAGTCTTTTTTATTAATGGTAAAAGCTTTTTTGACTATGATCCTACCTAGATTACAAGAGGCCTAAGCCTAGATATAACAATGAAGATTGGTAAAAATGCAAAAAAACTACAAAGGAAGATGTCTATGAGGAAGTAGTAGGTACTGCAGCTAAACAACACCCAAACCACAAAAAAACAACTTATTCAAGCAAAACACCGGCCTAGGTTTAAAAAAGAGACAACCAAAAGAACACTAATAATGAACAACGCCATGGAGCTATTTCATGATTTTAGAGAAGGTATTCTTGAAGCTCTTCAGATTTCCTTTGATATCTTTGTAGATGGATTCACTCTTGGATTTGTCCTTGCCTTTGTTAGCCTCAAGAAGAAGAGTGATATTAGAAAGGATGTCCATGTTTCCCTTGAGAATGGAGATGATGTCACATTGTTTTCCTCTGATTTTACCTTGTTCTTTCTCAATGGCAGAAATCCTTTTTTCTAGGTCTTCCAACAAATTATCATCCTTTTTCCCACTCTCAATGGCTATTTTGCAACCTCTAACTTTTTCTTTTAACACCTAACATTCCTTTTGCTCCATCCGATCATATCATTATGGAGTTAAACTTCATTTCTTAGGTTCCTTAACATGGACTTTTTGCTAATATGTATTATTTTCACCCATAGCCAAAAGACTAAGGGAAGCTTCACCCTCACCCAACGGAGAGAGAGGAGGGGTGGGAAAATTGGTAGGGTTCACGCTGGCCTTCATGCTGCAAAGTAATATATCGAGAGACAGGGGGTGCAGGATGCTTAGCAAAGGAAAAGGGTGGAGGAAAATGTGAGGATGAGGAAGGTGGAGCAGCAGGAGTGGAGTTCACAATAATCAGGTCAAAGTGTTTATAAATCAAGAGGATAACATCATGATGGAATTTTTGAGCTCTCTTTCCTGGTAGACCATATTGACAGAATTCTTGAAGGAATGCAATAGATAGAAGGGAACTTGATAGAAACATTTCTTTGAAAATTATTAAGAAATACTAAAGGAAAATAAGGTACAACTTTGAAATGCCCTTCTAGGGTTAGGTATTTCATCAAAACAAGACTAACCTTATCATAAGGATTTGGAAAGGAGTCCTGGAGAAAGCCTCTTTAGAGATGAGAAATGCTCTCTATAGGAACAAGTAATTTTGTTTCTTCCTCCATGTCATATTTGTTTTTGAAGAACTTAATACCTTTCCGATGGAGACCAGGTGATACTGGAAATGAATTCCTCTGTAATTACAAATTCTCTATTTTGTAGCATATCTTCTTGTCCTTCTAATTCTTGAAAAACTCTTTTGAAATATGGAAATCATGTTCTCGAACCGAGTTTGTAAAATGGTTGAATCCCCCTTCTTCAGAATTTCCCATGGCTCAAGTATCATCCTTCCACTAGACATTATTAACTAGTTCCACTCTACAAATGTCTCCACCCATTCTTCTCTTAGAAACCTTAGGTTCACTACAGTAGAGAGTGTAGAGAATGAAAGGGAGGAGGATGGGGGAAAGAGTACCAAAAGAAATGCAATAAAGCCACACAAACTCACCGCAAATCCCAAATTTAGCCACATGAAATGTAATGATGGCCTTTCTACATGAAATAATAATGGAGTGAACATTAGGAGGAAGGGTATTGATTTGGTTCCAAGTAGTTAAATTAGTAACAAGGACCCCTATTTTAGCTAAGGAGTTAGCTAATTTGTTCCCTTCTCTAAAGTTATGAGTAAAGGGTGGCTAGCAAAGGATTTGGTTAATTGAATAGAATCCTCAATGAAATTTTTAATAGACCAACTAGCCTTAGCTAAGCCCTTAAGACAATTTATAATATTCATATAATCTCCCTCAATGATAATGTTTTGCAAATTAAGAGAAATGGCAAGTATAATTCCCCATAATGTAGTCAGGGCTTCTGAAAAATGATTGGTATTAATTCCCATAGGACCAAAAAAGGTAGTTATGAAGTTACCCTCTTCCCCTTGTATACAACCCACACCCCTTGAATTCTCGTGGTTTCCCTTAAAGGCACTTTGTCAAAAATTAACTTTAAAAATCCAGGATTAGGAGGACACCAAGCAATAAGAGTTCTATCAATTCTAGGGGAGGAATATTATTGATAAAATAGGGAACATTCCATTTACCTATAAGTTTTTCTTCTTCCTCATTCCGATTAAGATCTTTTTGGGCCACGAACTTAGAGATATCATGTTTGATGCCTTCCAAAAGGTGATTGAAAACCCTTCTCAAAGAAGGTTTTTTTCATTAAAAATGTTGGCATTATGATCCTTCCAAATGTACTAAAGAATATGGGGAAAGGATAGCTTCCAGATTATTTTGATGATCGATGTTTAAAAGGAGTATTTCATTATTTCCATGCTGAAAGAATATTATCTAGAAAGACCCAATTGATTACCATAAATTTGAAGAAAGCAATCCAAACCTCACTACTATAGAACAATGAAGAAAGAGGTAGTTGAACGATTCCTTTGAGTTTTTTTAGAGGTTGCACCTGTTAGGGATGTATTGTCCCCTCTTTATCCAATTATTTATCATTAAAATCTTATTTTGAACACTAAGCCATAGGAAAAATTTAATCTTGGGAGTCAATTCTTTGAGCGATCCTTTTCCAATCAATGCAATAAGGTTGATTTGTAGATAGCTGAAGATAACCACTTTTAACTGAATAATAACCATCCAATGAATCCTCCTAAATGAGTTCATCCGGGTTATCTTTGACATCAAGATGTTGAGACCAAATGAGCTCCTGAAATTTTTTTATATTAGCGGAGATATTTTGATCAATACAATGAAGTTGTATCCAGCATTTACCTTCGGAGTTACTCTTGATGTAGTCTTTGACATTGTCCCAATCATCCTAGAATATGGGGCCATTAGTTGTGACAAATATTCCTTATATTTGAGAAGAGAGGAGGATATCCACTTGTCTTCCTAAAATGAGATGTTGTCACCAACACCAAGTTTCCACCGCTTCCCTTCATTAAAATTTTCTTATAATTAATTAAAGCATTCTATAGCAGGGAACCTAAAGGAATATCATCATTTTGAAGCTAATTATTTTTAGTAGATTTTTCCATATATTTGGCTCTAACAATATTTTTACAAGGGAGGTCTTCCTTCATTAATCTCCAACCCATTTTTGCCACCATGGATTTGTTCATCTGAATAATATTCTTAATCCCCAACCCCCCAAATATCTTAGGTTGACACACTTTTTCCCAAGCCACAAGATGAATTATATCTTTTTCTTCAACATCAATCCAAAGGAATCTCTTTTGGATTTTTTCAATTCTATCAATAACCTCCCTAGAGATTCTAGATAAGGACATCAAGTAAATAGAAAGATTATGAAAATTATTGTTGATAAGGAGGAACTTACCGCTTGGGAAATAATAGCCCCTTTCTAAGTAGCTAATTTCTTTTGAAATATTTCAAGTAGAGAGTTCCAAACATCAGCTAGAATTTTACCAAAAAAATAAAGGCATGCCAAGATAAGAGGAGTGAAGGGGACAAATGAAATAGCCCAAAATATTAGAGATCTTGTTCTGTCTAGGGATTAGAGTGTGAAGGAAGAAGAGCGAACTCTTGTCAAAATTGATAAGTTGTCCTGAAACATTTTCATAATCTTTGAGAATGGATTTCAGCTTCTTAGCTTCAATCACTAAAGCCATGAGGATGAAGATAGTGTCATCAGAAAAATGTTGATTTGATACTTTAAGGTCTAGAGAGGATGATTTAAAACCTTTCAAATCTCCCACACAAACTGCATTATCCAACCTTCTGTTTAGATTCTCCACCATCAAAATGACTAAAAGAGGGGAAATTGGGTCCCCTTGTCTTATGCCTCTATTGATTTTGAAGAAACCTGTAGGAGATCCATTGATAAGGACTAAAAACATAGGTGAGGAAATGCAATTGGAGATTATTTTTCTAAAATGGATAGAGAAACCAAACTTTTCAAGAACTTTATCAAGGAATTTCCATGAAACTCTATTGAATGCTTTGTTCATGTCAAGCTTGACTATCATACCATATTTTTGGATTTCTCCATCGAATAAATATCTTCATAGATAAAAATGATTCCATCTTGTAATATCCTTCCCTGTGGTTCATTTTAAGATACCTCTTAGAAATCAGAGGTGGAAAATACTTGGCGAATATCCTCGGAACCGGTTTCACGGGAAGGTGAATTTTTTGGGGGTCTAACAAAAAAATTTGCCTAATTTTTAAGTGGTGGGATAGAAGGCTATAGATGCACAATAGAGATTTGCTGATGTGTGTCAACAAGGTGGTTGACACGCATCGCAAATCTCTATTGCATGCATCTGTAGCCTCCACCATCTGGTCGCGCAACAAAAAATCTGTGGTCGTGCATCAAAAACTCTCTATCACGCATCTACTTCCTCCGTACTCCTATCACATGTCAAAAAAATCTCCTTGTCATGCGTCAACAAACTCTCCATGTCACACGTCAACAAACTCTTTGTCATGCATCTACAGCCTCCGCCCTTATGTCACACATTTACTATACTTGATAATACATATGCCCCTAGGTGGTATGAGTGAGCTAGTAGTGTTCTACCTGGTGAATAATATAGGATTATATAGGGGATAGTTTCAAGGGTAGGCGAAGCCAACCCCTAAAAAATTAAACTGTAATTTTTAGGCAAATATGTCACTGACCCGTGCTAGAAAATTCACCTTTTCAAATATTTCAAAAATGGAATATTTGTCATATTACGAATATTCGCCACTTAAATTATCCTTGATCCTTCCTTTGACAAAACCACCTTGCTGCTATGAGATGAGACTCAAGAGGAGAGGCTGTAATCTAGAATAAATTATTTTGGTGAATATTTTATAGAGCACATTAGATAAGATGATTGGTCTAAACTCTTTAAAATTATTAGCTCCTTTCTTCTTAGGAATTAGCACAATGAAAGTGTTGTTGATCTCTTTGAGTAAGTTTCTAGTGTATATCAATTTTTTTATATCTCTAAGAAGATCATTCTTGCATATTTCCCAATATTTTTGAAAAATATAGAAGGAAACCCTTCAATTCCAAGATTTTTTTCACCATCCATAGAAAATAATTTCCTTTGAAGTTCTTCAATAGTGACCTTGTCAGTGATATTTTTGAAGTTTTTCATGTCCACAAGATTTTTGGGAATGTCCTTAATGCATTTATCTATGATTTCATCCTCTTCTTGCATATGTTCTCCATTGAGAAGATCCTTGTAAAATAGCACAACTTCTTCCTTAATGTATCGATTTATATATGATGTTACCATCTCTTATAGTGATCTCTATGATCTTTTTGTGATTTTGGTGTTGGATGGTTATCAAATGAAAAAATTGGTATTGTGGTCACCATCCTTCAACCATAAGGATCTTTATTTTTACCTCCAAAATTCTCCTCCCGATAGTTTATCGTGGTTTATTTTAAGATACCTCTTGGAAATCAGAGGTGGAAAATAAGCGCGAATATTCTCGGAACCAGTTTCACCGAAAGGTGAAATTTTTCAGGTTTGTGTGCAAATATTTCACCGATAGAAAGGTTACAAACACACGATATGAGATTTGTTGCCACACATCAGCAAGGTTGTGGACATGCGACAACAAACCTCCTATCACGCATCAACAAGGTTATTGATGTGTGACAACAAACTTGTTGTCAAGTAACAACAACCTTGCTAACGCGTGTCGGCCGAGGATGCCGCTAGACAACACCCTCACTGATGTACGACAGGAGGTTTGTTGTCACATGTCAACAACCTTACCGATGCATGACAACAAATCCTCTATCGTACATCTACAGCCTTTGCCCTCCGCCGTGCATCAACACCGCCCTCTTATTGCACGTGTGTAGCCTCCGCCCTCCTATCACGCATCTACAACCTCCACGCTCCTGTCGCACGTCAACGAACTCTCCTTTTTGTGCATCGGTGAAACTTTATTGTCATGCATCTAATAATAATACTTGTTGTCTAGTTGTAAATTTGATGAATATCTATAAAACTACACTTTTTATGAATTTGACCTATGTTGCTTTGCAAGTTTATTGTACTTAATAATAGATATGCCCCTAGGTGGTATGAGTGAAGTAGAAGTGTTGTACCTAGAAAATAATATAGGATTATATAGGGGATATATTTCAAGAGTAGGCGAAGTTTAATTCCCTAAAAAAATTAAACCGTAATTTTTAGGTGAACGAGTCTTCGACCCACGCCGAAAAATCACCTTTTCAAACTTTCCTAAAATGGAATATTCTCAATATTATGAATATTCTCCACTAAAATTATCCCTGGAGCTTATGGTGTGATACTTAGTAAGAAGATGTTTTTCAAGTATTAAGCATTCACATGCAAACCTCTTTCCATGATTCTCTTCTCCAAAGTGGCTAGCTCTTCAATTATTTTTTTTTTTTTTGAAGATGTTACCAAAGACCTATTTGTCCCATTTCTTAATTTGCTTTTTCACTATTTTTTACTTTTGTACAACCACATAGATTACATATCTAACTACCTAAATATTCCACTAATATTTGATTATATCATATGTATCCAGATGATCCATCCACATCTTTTCAAATATGAAAGGATAGTGACATTTTTATCCTTTTTTAGGAAGTGAAGAACTATGGGATTGTGATCAGACCCTATTTTAGGAAAATATGTGAGCCTGAAGTCTTGAATGAGGGACCAATCAATAGAAATTAAATATCTATCCAATCGACCCAATATGCCTATTACTCCAAGTGTATTTAGCTCCTTCTAGCTCGATGTCCATGAGATTATTATCACTAAAGAGGTCATTCAGATCATCTATTCCATAATTATAATCATGTCTTCCACCTTTTTATTTTCTATAGGAGATAAATGGGTGTTGAAGTCTCCCATTATCAACCATTTATACTCTTTACGCTTTTCCTAAATTCCTTAAGATTCAACCAAATATTTTTTCTAGCATTCACACTATTAGAGTGTAAATATTTGAAAAATTGAAGTGTCATCAAGTGTTTCTTACCGAAGATAAAATAATAGCCAGATGATGCATGGATTCAAATATTAATGATCCCCTTAACCACCTATTGTCCCAAAAAGTAGCAATACCTCTAGAAGTACTAGTAGATTTAATGATGTGGAACTTGGACATTTTCCAAAAGTAATTCTTAATATTGTACATCATATTATTTTGTAGCTTGGTTTCTTGAATTGCTAACACCTGAGGCCTATTGGTTTTCCTGAAATCTTTCAAAATTTTCTGCTTATTCCCACCATTTAGGCCTCTGACATTCCATGAAATGACTTTCATTTGAAGGATTTGGAGGAAAGCTTCCTCATAACCTTGGGATCCAAGGTTAACTATGTGTCATCTGCTATTTATTTTTCAGTTATCCTCTTTCTTTGTTCTCTTAAGGTGACTTTTCCTTTCTATTTTTTTCCTCCCAAATCAAAATTTTTATGGGTTTTGATACGAGAAGAAGCACCCAAGTCCTCCTTTTCCTTTCCTTTATCTTTAGCTATCTTAGGAGTGGTGAAGGGGGGAGTTTGAATTTTGACTTCTTCGATCTGTTGATTGATATTTACATCAATATTCTCCTTCTCTTAGTCATAGATTGGGATTGTAATATCACCTCCCACTATGGTAATTTCACGAATAAGTTTTAATCCCCCTTGACCATGGTTTGAGGAAAATCCTGCTACTCTTCACTTCTTTGAGCTTTCTCCATAGTGTTTTTCTCCTTTCGTGAACCAAGAGAGCTATTTCTCCTTCTTCCAGAGTAATATTGTACCCATTTTGAATCATTTCCTCTTTGGAAGGGGAAGTAGGAATATTGTTACTCTCAAGATTAATCTGAGATTACGAAAGGGTTATACTTGAATAATTATAGCACCTTAGCATGCTCCAAATCATTTCTAAGAGGGGGCTCTATCTCGAGGAGGTGGCATAGTAAACTAAAGCTCCACTTATAGAATTTTTTTATAGGGGTCTTAGGTTTCCAAATGATCCATTTTTAACTGAAGACTCCTTAAATCCATTGAATCCTTCAACTATTTTTTCTGAGGTCGTGTTCTACCTTTTTCCTTTGACCGAGTTCACTCTTTTCTCATTTTCTTTTTTTTGTTTTACAGGATTCATGACCTGGTTTGGAGAAATATTTACATTTCATCCTAAAGTACTCATATTATATGGTTTACTTTCATATCCCTAAGGATGAATGCATATTAATATAGTTGGGTGGTTTCTAAGTCTCATTAATAGTGAAGCAAAATCTAGCCACATTGAGTCTATTTTTGGCCTTTTTAGAGCTATCAAAACCAATAAGGGATCCTATCAAGTTTGCAATGTTGGTTAATACCTTCTCATTCCAAAACTCTAATGGAATTTCATGAATCCTAGCCCAAATAGGCATGTCTTTCATGTTTTCCATGTTTGGTTTGAATCCAGGGTCCATTTTTTCAAATACAAGCCCATATTCCCCAGGAACCAGGGCCCACCAAGCAAAGCTTTTGTCCAATCTTCCTTTAAAGAAAAGTTAACTATAAAAACCCCTATACATCATAATCATGTCTATACCGCCTTTGGGGGTCCATTTCTTCTAGGCCTAGTGCCTAATGGTATCAATAGTGGGATGGGACCCAAGGAACTTACCAATAATTACCAGCCAATGCTTCTTAATGGAATCCATAAGAACCATTTTCGGAATATTGAAATGCATATCTCCATCATCATCAAGGAATCATGACACATATTCATTGAAAACCTCACCTCCACTTTCCCCATGTCATGCCAAAAATGGTTCTTTTTCAGCACTTCCCCCTTTGACAGCATCTTCCCATGTGATCCCTTATCTGCAGAGGTTTCTTGGGTGGATTTGATCCATGACAAGAGCACGGAATCTCATAGGGAAATTTCCCGACCAGATACATTCAAAAAAAATTTCAAATTTTCCTCCAACATCTCCATTTGTTAACTTGATATTTTGACTAGTGAAGTGAAATTGAAAAATAGTAAATAGTCTTAATATTCCTCAATTCTTGGGGTGTGGGAAACCCCCTTATCAAGAAAAGAGATAGTGGAATTTTTCTTAGATATTGTGAGTTTGACTGGGTGAGGTATTTTAGGGAATTTTAGCTATGGAGGATTTTTTCAGAGGATCATTTGCAATTCAAGGTATGTGTTTCCATCAAAGAAGAGTTGGAAAGAAAATTTTGTTAATGTTATAGTTACAGTGTGCCCCAGTTGGTTTGTATTCAATTGTGAATGCCATTCTTGGGCACATGTGTGGTTATTGGGTAAGTTTGAAGATATGTTGGCTTCTTGAACGGTGTGTAGGTGAAGTAAATGGGCATTTGGAAGCCTAGATAGAAAATGAAAATGATCAAATGAGGTTTTTCCATGGAATATGGACATGCGGCTATATTGGGAAGTTAAATTCCTTATAAAATGTTAGCGCAAGTGTCTAAAATGATATGTATGTAATTATGAAAGCTATATTTAAGTCATATGAGCTATTTGACAAAATTGGAATGTTTTAGAGAAGTTTTTCCTGGTCCCTACACAAGGTTGTGGACTATTTGTTAAAATTCTTGAAAGAACATGATTTCATGGATAGAAATTATTTGGTAGATGCACACTAAATGGGTTCATCAAGGGTCAAAGCATAGAAATATGTCCCACTTTTTGTATTTTTTTGTACCTTCATCAAAATATTTCCCAAAACTAAAACATTACCAAACACATATAAAATGACCGAAATGAGTTCGTTGAATAGGTTTTAATTCTTGCAAGCATCTGCCTGTTGATAGGTGTGAAGCCAAATTTCATAACCATTACCTATTATTCTTATATATTGTGTGCAAGTTGGGGAGGGATGATAGTCTTGATTGTTCCAAAAACATGTAGGTAACTATAAACCTTGTCTTTTGCTTACCAATTAAAACAAGTGGTGGCTATGTGGATCATTTTCATGGTGCTTACAAATTATATGAGTTTGGGTCAAGGAATAAACACTCATCAATTTCTATAAATGAAGATACAACTAAACACTTGGTAAAAATCAACATCAATTATAATTACAGTGCCAGGAAACTTTTTCTGCTACAAATGAAGGATTTAATCTATAATTTGAAAATCATTCTGATCTCTGTGAGAACCATTTAGAACAACATGTTTATATTCTTGTAGAAATAAAAAATATTTAATTTGGAAGATTTGTTTGATAAGTCTAGCATTATAAATACCATTGGGATGAAGAAGCGGAAGCTTTGGAATTGGATGATTCTGATGTTTCTATAGATCAAAAATGTTCAGTGGATTTTTTCATGCCTAATAAACAAAAGAATTCTATCCAATGAAAAAAATGTAAGCAACTAGTTGAGAAAATATGCTAGGAAATTTCAAGAAAAATACGAGATGACATATGTAAAGTATGAGTACACTTGTAATAGGTCGCACTAGCATAGTGTTGTGGATTTGACTGTGGAAATGAATAGCATTAACATTGTATGATATTTTATTTTATCACATATGTGGTTGCATATAGCTGCCACATGAACTGCTTGATGATTTATGAAGGAAATGTGGTTAAAGGACTGTGTGAATAGATATTTGCACTTGGTCATTTGTTGGTCATTCCACTTTGTGCCTAGTTAGAATTGAGGTTGGTTGTTTAAATGTTTATTCGGCCTTGGGAAACTTAATTTCTAACTCTTGAGTTTTTGGGTAACTCTTCATGCACCTCATCTTCAAATCAACCAATGAAACATTGAGCTTTCCATGGAACTTTCCCAACTCAATCCATAACTTGATTTCCTAGCTCACATGCTAGCTTGATAGAGATAACACGGTGAATTTTCAACTCTCCTCCTCTCATTTTCAAGATAAAAACATGCATGTTCATCTTAATTTATCCTTGCATGATTTTAACGTTCTAGTTTTCCCTAAATTCTAATGAAGTTGTTAATCAACTAAAGAAGAATAATTTGTTTAGGTGATTTAAATGAAACGAGATATTTCAAAAGTAAATTCGCACCTCTATTTGTACATAGTAAGACCATTAACCATGAATGTAAACACTAATCATTTTTACCTCGTAAGATGGATAGATAAACTACGATACTAGTTTTGGATTTGGAAACCACATGGTTGGTGGGTTAAATGAGAAACTTAGTAAAAACTACTTTTTGATGACCTCGTGTAATGTTTATAAAACTTGTTTTTCATGGAGGCACAAACCATCCCTTTAAACCCCCAAATGAGAAAATCAATAATTGGTCATGTACCTTGTCACATGTAGTGTTTAACTGAACCTTGGGTTTTCCCTTAGATGTTTTTTCGTCACGTTTTTAGGATCCAAGCGGGCTAGTTCGCAACTTTAAACAACTACTAAAAGTTTAAAATGTAGTTTGGTTTTGACCCACATTTTTGGCCATGGGGGTAGAAATGATTTTTGGATTCCTCATAACTCTAGTATTTCTCCAAGAAAATTACTATGAACCCTTAGTTTCAAGGAAAAAATCCCACAATATAGTTTTCTAGATAATATTTGTAGGCATCTCGTCGTTGGGCGATGAGGCCATTTGGGTGCATTTACGATCGTAGCTTTGAGAAAGATGAGTGCCATTTTAATCACATTTTCCACTTATGGTTTCTTTTAGCTTCGAGTGTTCCCTGTATATAGGGGAGTAGGTAGGAATTTATTATCTTGTTTGTTTGAGTTTCGAATATGGTTTTTGAACACTAATTTTTGAGCAGCTTGTCTAAATTTGATGATTTTTGGAAAATTGTAACTAAATGGAGAAAGTTTTCATATGACCTTTCCCAAACATGTTAACAATTTTCTCCATTTAGTTAAACATAAGTGAAACTTGGAGTTATCTTATAACTTTTTCAGTTCTTATTTTGTTGTTGAAAGTACATATAAACTACTCCACATGAGTTCAAGCATGCGAGGAACATAATCTCTTATCTAGAAATTTAAGTGTATGACGTATAACTATTAAAAATGACTCTAAGTAAGAAATACCATTTAGTATAAAATAAATACTTTTGGATTTGAAAAATTTATTACAAGCTAAGGGTTTTTGGTTTTGTGTAGTTTTGAATTTATTAAGGTGTAGATTCATAAGACGATCTTAAAGAAAATGAAAATAAATGAGGGCATCATTATGATCCAAAAAGTTTATTAAAATGGGAAATATACAACCTTGAGGTATGAGCACATGTCTCATATACATAGTGTGGGTTAAACAATAACAAATGAGTGAAATAATGAATATGTAGCCTTGGGAATGAGAATATTTGTTTACATGATAAATTATTTTGATACATATAAGGTTAAATGTTGTCGTGCAAATGTGCAACAGGAAACCGACAATTTCAAGCACGAAAACGATACCCTAGTGTTGAATTTTTCAAGTCCTATCATTCCAAGACACACCGTGTCTGTCTAGTCATCCAAATGACCTCATAAATAATGTTATCTCATCCCCTAGGTTATTTAGAGAAGTATATTCATTCTCCCTAGGTGATTTTAGAGATTTGAAAAGATACTATCTTCTAGCAGTATTGGGAAGGGTTATCACCGGCCTTCACAAAACTAGATCAACGACCATGGAGCGGAATGGAAGGAAAAAAATTAAACATGGAGGTGAATGGAATACCTTGGAACATCATGGAAATGATGTTGGAAGGTCTGGGGAATTTCTGCAAGACTTGGAGCAGTCTGAGTAAAAATAGGGTTCACAAGCCTAGGTAGTACACGGGCCTAAAACAACTGCTAGGCTTTAGAAGAAGATTTTGAGAGCTCCGAATGGATTTGGAAGTAAAACAAAACATCATCAGAAATAGGATTATAATACCTACATTATGGTGAAATAATATTTTTTTCAACACCTTGGCGCATATGATTGGCAAGCAGTTTTTCTCAGGCATAAGTGGAGTCTAAGATACACAATTTGATTTTTCAAGGATCAAATGGTAGAATTAATACATGAGAACCCCACCATTGGATTATAAATACCCTTTCTAGTTAGGATAATATAAAATTTCACAAATAAATTCCACTAGAGCTCAAGTTATCTTCATTCTAGGTTACCCTCTCAAAGGCAAACCCAGACTTAGTCATTTTTTTGAGAGGACATGTGTATCAGCCCTTGGAAAATGTTTCCAGCCCCCATATGACCTTTGGGACCCTCATATGACCTCCAGACTTGACAGTTCAGCCCCCAGGTGCTTATTTGGAGCATGCATTCCCTACCGTTGGATCGGGCACCATGTGTCACCTCCAGACCACCGTGGAAACTGATGTCCCTTATGCACCTAAGGTGGGGGACATCAGACCTTGAAAAATGTGCCCAACCCCTATGGGGAGTCATTTGGACACCCATATGACCGAGTTTCAGCCCCTAGGTGCATTTTTGGAGCATCCATTCCCTGTCGTTGGATCGGGCGCCATGTGTCACCTCCAGGACCACCATGGAAACTGATGTCCCTTATGTACCTGAGGTGGGGACATCAGACATGGAAAATGTGCCCATCCCCTATGGGGATTCATTTAGACACCCACATGACCAAATTTTAGCCCCTGTGTGCATTTTTCATGCAAATCCTCGTCGTCGGATCACGGACACATGGCATCGCCTTGACCACCATGGAAATTGATGTCCCTCACATCCGTGAGGTTAGGGACATTAGAGACATAAAAATGCACCTAGTCCCTCCATGTGCATGTTTTGAAATTTTAAATCCAGCACTTAGTTGTTTCTTCCTCCTCATTTCTCCTTCACAGCTTCATACCTTGCCATGGCTCTCGTGCATGATTGTCCAGACACCCGGTCCACCATTGTTGCTCCGAACCAGCTCCACCAAGGCCATAGCCACATAAACTCTCCACACCATGAATACACATAAATATGTAGGTATCAAACAAAAATGGAGTGAAATGACGAATAATGAGGAGAAAATGAAGGGTTTTTGCCAAATAACCATGAAGTCACCCGATCGAAAAATCTTCATATCTCACAAGATACAAGCCGGATCGAGATGCCATTTTTTGTAGAATTCTTAATTTTTCAAGGTGATCAAGATGCAACAAACAATACATCAAATGGTGCCCAGAATCATTTTCTCCAACAAAATCCTCTCTTCGTTCATCGGCTCACATTCGTCAGATTTCCCGTCATTCCGGAAATGGAAAAAAAAAAAAATTTACACACGAGCTCCAAATAAAAAACCTATCACAATGGAGTTGTTTTCATTGCAAATGGAGACAAAGACCATACCTATAAATTTTGAGCTCCATTAATGGTTGTTATGGCAGCCGTGCGAAGCCACCGCAGTCAAAATTTCAAAAATTATTTTCAAGCATTCTAGTGGGCAAAACTATGTGAAATTTCAAGGGTGTGATCATAACGACAAGAAGAGTCCAAAAAATTATGTTCCATCACAAATCAAGTAATGGAAACACCCTTTATAAAAATAGTAAGTTTTCCTACACATGCTTGCTATTTTTGGTAAGTCTTCATCAAAAGCGGCTATGGAAAGAACAGTGTGCACTGAAGATCTCCAAAAGGCTAGAATGATTTTTTGGAGAAGAAAATAGTGAAAATTACCACTTAATAAAAATAGTAAGTCCCCCATCAAGGCATTTACAAAAAATAGTAAGCCACGCTCAAAGAACAGTTTTGGCACAATGGGACATTCAAAACTTCACCGCATCAGAGATTTCCATGAACAGGGACCAACAGACTTCATCAGGTGAAATATCCTCTTCTTCTTCTCTCTCTCTTTCCCTCTCCTCTTCCCCCAACTTTCTCTCACTTTCAAATGTTCTAATTCTTTGTTAGGGTTTGCACTTTTGATATGCCTTTAAGTCACTTAAAAGTTACTTTAGAAACATAATGTAAATTAAGTCACCTTGCTATTATAAAAGAGACTTCAATATTTAAAGTGGAATATGAATAGTATTAAGTCATATTAAGGCATATGGAGGGTCATTAGGAAGACGATAAGTCACTTTTCATTCTATAAATTGTAACGTAATTCCCATTGCAAAGGGTTGGCAATTGATCTCAGTAAACTCAAGAGTGCATTGCACCTAGAGAAAGCAAAGGAGATAGCCATTTTCCTCTATTTTCCCTTCTCAAAAATTTCTTAGCCATTTTCCTCTATTTTTCCTTCTTAAAAATTTCTTCCATTCCTACACTATGTACAAATTTTGTTCAAGAATCAATACAAGAAGTAGTTTCTAGATTTCTTTGACTAAGGGGTTTCTTGATACTTTGTGGTCAATAAATTCTATTTCATCTTGTTGCTATTTACAAGGTTGTTTCTTCCCATGAATGCATGTGTTGAAGTTTCTAACTAGTGTGTGTGCAGGAATCTAATTATCTACCTATAGCATTAGTTCTCCTACTTCTTTTCTCAATTCCTTCCCCGCTTTCAAACAAAGTCTTCTCTAGCAAGAGATTTCTATCTTTGCCGCAAGGTCAATGGAGTGCCCCTATTGGATCCCCAGTCAAAAGGCCACCACAGAAATCCACCTTTTCTCGTGCATGCACATACGACAGTTGCACCGGTTAAGTAGAGGGACTTAGATTCAGAGCATTGGCAAGAAATCCACAAGTTTTTCCACCTGAAAATTTTTCTCACCAATAGTTTTTGGCACCCACCGTGGGGCAGATTTAGAAGTATTTGCACCAAAATACAACCACAAGGTCTGAAAATTCAAAAAAAAATCAAATATTGAAAAAACAAAAAAGATTTCGTGAAATTCCGTTACCGAAAGATACACTGCTGATTTCTGCACATGACTTTTCACATTCCATATTGTCTTTTCATTTTCCCATTGTAATGTTTTTCAATGTTGGAATTTGAAAAAGGATTTGCTAAAGCAAGAGCTGAAATAGAAGAAGAAGAAACAATGGCAAACGAAGAAGAAAGACCTCAACCCATTGTTCCATGGGAAAGGAATACAGGCCCACTTGCTCTTGAACCCCCTCTTCACGATCTACCAATGGGTTCCCGCAAGAACTTTCCAAATTTCAAAGGTGAAAACACACAACATCCAAAAGAACACATCATTTCTTTCACGACATCATGTGGAATTCTTGGTGTCCAACATGAAGATGTTGTTGTGAGACTATTCATAGAATCCCTCCAAGAAAAAGCAGCAGAATGGTTCTACCTCCTGCCTGCTCGATCCATCACTGGTTGGGATGACATCAAGACTACCTTCAAGGAAAGATTTAAATCAACTGAAGACTATCAAGACCTCTTGGTGCAGTTGGCTCAAATGAGGAAAGGAGAAAATGAAACCATGAGAGACTTTGTGGCTCATTTTGAATGGTTGCTTCACAGATACCTGAAGAGGATTCACCATCTCAAAACAATGTCAAGAGATTCTTCATCAATGCTCAATCATCAGAAGTAGGGTTTTTTCTACAAAGATCCCAACCAAGGAACATTGTAGAAGCACAAAGGATGGCCATTGAACTTGATGACGATCTCATCCTCTCTGGAAAGATCAAGAATCCATCAAAGGGAAAAACCCAACATCCTGGAGACAAGAGAACCAATCCATCGCTGCAAAAGTTGGCGAATGAGATGGCATCTTTGAAGAGGGAATTATTTGAATGAGTATCTTCTCAAAGAAGCAACATAAATTATATTGTAGGAGCACCCCAAAGGCTCACCTTGGAGGCCCCACCCATGAATGTAAATTGCATATTTCAAGAAAGTGAAGAAGAGCTTGAACAAGAAAGTGAAGGTGGTAATTTCCTAGAAAGTGACGAGTTTGAGAATGATACACAAATCAGATTTTGTGAGTATTCTGGAGGTTATGAAGAAGATGAAGAAAATACACTTAGTTTCTCATGTGCAAAGTATTCACTCATTCTCGCCCGAGAAAGGAAAATCTCCTTCCATTGCTTTAAAGAAAAAGAAGACTGAAGATCCTCATGTGGCAACTCGCAAAATAAAATAATCAGTCGAGGATCCCCACTTCCATCTTCCATGAAGTCTGCATTGTTGGAGCCGGACCCTATAGCAAGTAAGAAGACTCCCGTAATCCCAAGTAATCTTTTTGATGTCTCTTCCAAGTCTAAATCTAAATTTTCTCCTGCAAAATCTAATACCTTGAAAGCTCCTAGTGTTCCTTTCAAAATATCTGCTCATTCCTCAAACATCAAATCATGCTCTTAAGCCTATCCAGACTCCAAAATCAGTCCCTTCACCCCCTTTTCCACATCTACTCCCTTTGACTTCATAGAATATGCAAACAAGGCCAAAGTGTAGATTATTGAAACTGAATATTTGCGGACTCATCCTGAAAAATTTGAGAGGTTCGTCTCGATATATCAAGAGTGGTAGTCTAACACCCAATGTTGTAACATCTAGTTCCAAAGGCATGCTACCAAACTCACCTACACCTCCCTCACAAAACATTCTTTCTCTGAGTGCATCAAAGATTGATAAAGTTGAACCTTTCTATGTCTCCCTTCTTGTTGGAGAATATGTATTGAACAATTGCATAATAGATTCTGGTGCCTCAGACAATGTGATGCCTTTGAAGGTCGCCAAGGCTCTTAAACTTACAATGACTCCACCTAGTAGCTCTTGTTACTCTTTGGAATCAAAAATGTCTCACTTGTAGGGAATTTCAAATATGCATAGGTGGCTCTCACCAGATTTCAGACAAGAAAGTTTCAAAGTGATGATTTTGGTAGTAGACGTCCCCACCTTCTTCGGAATGTTGCTAAGTAGAAATTCCTTCCAAGAGTTGGGAGGAAAATTTAAATGAATTGGTATTTTACAACCGTACGTTGAAGGGAGACATAGATTACTTCCCAAGAAGAAGATGAGGTACACGATACTAAAGTTCTGGAAGCCCAGAAGCTAACATTTTGTACCAAAATACCAGGCGGATGAATCACTTGGTGACAACCGAGGAGGAAGAAGATATTCCCATCTTGATAGGGCCAGATATGCCTTCTCAGAGAGATTTGGATTTTGAAGAAGCATTGAGGAGATTCGAGTTACAAGAGGGCAGCCCTGAATTGCCGGATGATGCAAACCATGAGGAAGAGGAGATAGTTCTCGATGATTTTCAAGAAGAAAAATCAGCTTATATACTTATCCAAGATGAGGAGTTATTCTCATTCCCATTTGGGGATGAAGATGATCTTAGTCAGGCCATCTATGGAGAGAAAAAATCAGCTTGTGATGAGCCCATGAAAGGTTTGAAAGAAATGTCTGTACAGGAAATGCTTAGAGTTACAGAAGAAACTGAAGATCCTGAGCTCAGTCTCAAGCTCCTGATGCAAGCCACAAATTTGCAAGACAAGTGTGAAGCTGATTTGGAAGCCTTAACTAATGTGAAGGTTGGCCATATTGAGATAAGGCAAGATGAAACATATGATGCCACTCTTGAGCTAATGATTGATGGATGCAATACCAAAATGGATATATTTTCTTTCCCATTTGAAGATGAAGAATTTTTCCATGATGAAGAAATTGAAGAAAGGAGTTTCGAAACATCTAAAGATGAATATATTTTTGATGAAGGATTGATAGAGTGCAGGATTCTCGATATGATGAGGTAATCCCTCCAGATAGTTTCCTTGAGTTGCAAAATAAAGATTCTTCAAAGGAATATCAAGATGAGCTGCAGGAAACAATGAAGCATAACTCTGTGTAAGAAATATTGGATGCAATAGAAGTTGCAGAAGATGCCAAGCTAATTCTTGATCTCTCCACTAGTGCCATGGACATACAAGACAAATATGAGTTTTCCTTTGATCCTTCCGTCAGTACTCAAATGCCTAAAAATGAAGTAGAGATAAAGGATGAATCAAATGTTTCTCATGGAGAAGATGTCAATGAGCATAGACGGAAACAAAAGTAACTCAAAATATACAAGGAATTTGAATGAAAAGAAGCCCTGGGGCAGCAATGAGATGTTTGATGGAGAATCAACTACATGGATAAACATGGAAGGAAACTGGCACTATGAAACCGACTTCAAAGAACATGAAGGTAGTGGAATTTCCAAGCAAAGGACTTGAGCATCAAGAAGTTCACATGGAATCACTCCTACCAAGTACACAAATAATTGTGAAAGCACCTAGATTTCATAAGAAATGAGGAGGGAGGCTACTTTCTAGAACCCATCAATGGCTTCATAGAACATCATCACTCAGTGTTGCCCGCTCAGGGGTAACTCTTGAGGAAAGAAAAGTGCTTCAGTGAAAGTGGGTTGTCCCCGCCTTGTACCATAGGTGATTATTAGGTATGTCCCTTTATTTTGTGTGTTTATCCCTTCCTGTTATGTGTCGTGTGTGTTTCTTTCTTCTATCTCTCTTCCTTTCTAGAAGTTGTACATGACTCTGCAGTGCCTAATGGATAAGACACTAATTGGTCAACGAACTATATGGTCTAAAATTGAGATTCTAGATTCCCATGTCATGTATTCACTATTCTTAGTCTATGTCATGTCCCTAAGCTAGAGCCATTGTTGTCGTGCAAATGTGCAACAGGGAAATTGATAATTTCCAAGCACGACAATGATACCCCAGTGTTAAAATTTTTAAGTCCTATCATTCCAAGACACCCCGGGTCTGTCTAGTCAGTCCAAATGACCTCCTAAATAATTTTATCTCATCCCCTAGGTGATTTAGAGAAGTCTATTCATTCTCCCTAGGTGATTTTAGGGATTTCTAAAAAGATACTATCTTCTGGCAGTATTGGGAAGGGTTATCACTGGCCTTCCCAAGACTGGATCAACCACCATGGAGTGGAATGGAAGGGCCAAAATTCAACATGGAGGTGAATGGAAGACCTTGGAACATCATGGAAATTATTTTGGAAGGTCTGGGGAAGTTCTGCAAGACTTGGAGCAGTCTAAGTAAAAACAAGGTTCACAACCCAGGTAGTACATAGGCCTCAAAGCAGTTGCTAGGCTTCAAAAGAAGATTCTGAGAGCTCCGAATGGAGTTGGAAGTAAAAAAACATCGTTGGAAATAGGATTATAATACCTACATGATGGTGAAATAATATTTTTCACAACACCTTGGCGCATATGATTCGGGGCAGGAGTTTTTCTGAGCACAAGTGGAGTCCAAGATAAAAAAATCCAAATTTTAAGGGATTGGATGGTCGAATAAATACATGAAGACCAAACCATTGGATTAAAAATATCATTTCCAGTCAGCATCATATAACATTTCACCATTAAATTCCACCGGGAGCTCAAGTTATCTTCGTTCCAGGTTACCCTCTCAAAGGCGATTCAGGACTTAGTCATTTTTTCGAGAGGACACGTGTCAGCACTAGGAGCCTGGTGGGATTTCATGTCCCTGAAGTCCTTGAGGTCAGGTAAATCAGACCTTGGAAAATTTTCCCAGCCCCCATGTGACCTTTGGGACCCTCATATGACCTCCAAACTTGACAGTTCAGCCCCCAGGTGCTTATTTGGAGCATGCATTCCCTATCATTGGATCGGGTGCCACGTGTCACCTCCAGGACCACCATGGAAACTGATGTCCCTTATGCACCTGAGGTGGGGACATCAGACCTTGAAAAATTTTCCCATCCCCTATGGGGAGTCATTTGGACACCCACGTGACCGAGTTTCAGCCCCCAGGTGCATTTTTGGAGCATCCATTCCCTGTCGTTGGATCGGGCACCACGTGTCACCTCCAGGACCACCGTGGAAACTAATTTCCCTTATTTACATGAGTTGGGGGACATCATACATGTAAAATGTGCCCATACCCTATGGGGAGCCATTTTGACACCCACGTGACCAACTTTTATCCCTAGGTGCATTTTTCAAGCAAATCCCCTGCCGTCGGATCGAGGACACATGGCATCACCTTGACCACCATGGAAATTGATGTCCCTCACATCCCTGAGGTCAGGGACATCAGGGACATAAAAATTTTCCCAGCCCCTCCATGTTCATGTTTTGAAAGTTTAAATCTAGCACTTAGTCGTTTCTTCCTCCTCATTTCTCCTTCACAGCTTCATACCTTGCCATGGCTCCGTGCATGATTGTCCAGACACCCAATCCACCATTGTTGCTCTAAACCAGATCCACCATGGCAACATAAACTCTCCACACCATGAATACACATAAATATGCAGGTATCAGAGAAAAATGGAGTGAAATGATGAAGAACGGGGAGAAAATGAAGGGTTTTTGCCAGATAACCATGAAGTCACCCAATCGAAAAATCTTCATATCTCACAAGATACAAGTTGGATCGAGATGTTGTTTTTTGCATAATTCTTAATTTTTCAAGGTGATCAAGATGCAAAAAACAAGAGGTCAAATGGTTCCTAGAATCATTTTCTCCAACAAAATCCTCTCTTCGTGCACCGGCTCACATTCATTAGATTTCCCGTCATTCCGGCAATGGAAACGAGCTAAAAACTTGCACACGAGCTCCAAATAAAAAACCTATCACAATGGATTTTTTTCATTGCAAATGGAGACAAAAACCATACCTACAAATTTTGAGCTCCATTAATGGCCACCATGGCAGCTTCGTGCCCAAAGCCACTGCCAGGTCAAAATTTCAAAATTTATTTCCAAGCATTCTAGTGGGAAAAACTATGTGAAATTCAAAGGGTGTGATTATAACGACAAGAAGAGTCCAAAAAATTATGTTCCATCACAAATCAAGTACTGGAAACACCCTTTCTAAAAATAGTAAGTTTTCCTACACATGCTTGCTATTTTTGGTAAGTCTTCATCAAAAGCGGCTATGGAAAGAGCAAGTGTGCACTGAAGATATCCAAAAGGCTAAAATGATTATCTGGAGCAAAAAAAAGTTAAAATTACCACTTACTAAAAATAGTAAGTCCCCCATCTGGGCATTTACTAAAAATAGTAAGCCATGCTCAAAGAACAATTTTGGCACAATGGGACATTCAGAACTTCACCGCATCAGAGATTTCCATGAACGGGGACCAACGGACTTCATCGGGTGACATCTCCTCTTCTTCTTCTCTCTCTCTTTCCCTCTCCTCTTCCCCCAACTTTCTCTCACTTTCAAATGTTCTAATTCTTCGTTGGGGTTTTCACTTTTTGATATGCCTTTAAGTCACTTAAAAGTTACTTTAGAAACATAATGTAAATTAAGTTGCCTTTCTATTATAAATGAGACTTCAATATTTAAAGTGGAATATAAAGAGTCTTAAGTCATATTAAGGCATATGGAGGGTCATTAGGAAGACAATAAGTCACCTCTCATTCTATAAATGTAGTGCCCACATTTTTATAGCTCCAGTTATCTGTTGGTTCCTTTATTCCTAGACATGTTTTGATTGAGACTCGATGGACTTTTGACATTTTAGTATGATATTTTATCTTCATGGACATTATGGCATTTTGGGCGCATAGTGCCAATTGGATTAGATTCATATACTGATATATTTCGTATGATGTGATGACACTAACAGGGTTATATGATAGACTTATCGGTTAGATGTTAGTCTCTTGTGGTTAATTTGATTGATGATATAGTGTTTTGGATTTAATGATGGTGATTTTCATGCTAACCTAAGTGTATGTTGTTACAATTTTATTTGTGGATGATTCATGGCAAACTATGTGGATAATTGGATGCATTGCACTATCAATTGTAAATTATGTTCAGACAATATAAGTTTGATTGATATTGTGATGTATAGATGATGTTTACTATATTGACAAAGTGCGGTTAATGTGTGCAATGAGTGTGCAGTGATGGTATAGGAGAGCATGGGTTTCGGGGTAGTTACGCATCATTGTGCACAAGCAGAAATTCACGGGCTGAGTCCTAACCATGCTAAATGTTTGAGGCCTTAGATTAGATGTATTTAATTGGGCACCATGGGTGAACCCTCATTTTGTAATGTAATTATGTCTTGTAAAATTAATTAGGTTTAGGATGTGTTTGTATTAAGTAAACTAGCTTAGGGGTTAATAATCTTATCTTAAGTTAAGTGTTGGTTTTGGGAAAGTGTGTGTGTGTTGGTAGAAGGGATTGGGGACCACATGTGAACCTTGGGTGGACCCCACACCCTCTACCCATGTGCCCAAGCATGCCAAACCCGAAATTGGGTTATTTTGGGTAATTTTAGGGACCCCTTTTGAGTTTGGGGGTTCCCTTAGCATGAAAATGGGCCCTTGGACCCTACCTAATAGGTAGGGGGCCTAATTCAAGGTTTGGAGGAGTTTCCCTCCCATTTAGCCCTCTTTAGTCACCATCCATGTAAGATGATTGGGTTGTGTGAAATTGTTAAAAGTTGCTCCACTTTGTTTTATTTTAGTTTTTAGTATTTTGGGTGAAAAGGGATAAAAGGTGAGTTTACTCTTACTTATTTTGTTTTTGGAATCTTTGACTCTTGAGAGGAGAGGGGGTGACACTTGTCACTTTCCCATTGGTGAGGAAACTTTTGGGTTCCTCTTTTTATTCTTCCTCATGTGGGAAGAATGGGTCTTCTTGGTTCATTTTTTTGGGAGCACTTGGAGAATTTTGGAGCTTGGAGGGAAGCTTGGACAAAGGGGAAAAGCTTAGAGTTTTGGAAAGCATTTTAGAGGTAGGGTTCTTATCTTTTTTTTCTTCTTAGTTGTGCTTATCTTGTATGTATGCTTGATCAAAGAAATAATGTGTGTGAAATATGTGTTGAGAAGTGTATGATGAATGTAGTTGTTTGTTCTTGTGGTATTTTCTTGTTTTTTTTTTCTCCACCATCATTTGGATTGATGGTTTTGGAGAATGTAGGGAAGAGAGAGGGATTTCCCTCTCAAACCTCATGGTTGTTGGTCAAGCCATGAAGGTCCCTTCTCATCCCCTCATATGGTTTGAGGTGGGAGAAAGGTTCATATGGCTTGAACCTTTCCTCATTCTTGGTGAGGAAACCCTCTTGGGTTTGAAAATCCTCCCAAGAAAGATTTCTATTGCATAAAGGAGGAATAAGGATGTTGAATGATTAGGAGGTATAAGGAGTGTTGAATATATGTATTTGTTGGTGCTCCTATGGTTGGACACCTTGATTTGGGCATCCTACTTCCTCTCTTCCCCCTTGTGAGGTTGACATTGTTCTCCTCATGTGTGGTTTTCATTGTATAGTAGGTCTAAGTAGTTGAATGGTCTTATGTTTTCTCTTGTTGTGTGTTTAAACCCCATTATTACTTGTGCACATTGTGGAAGCTAGTTCCTCTCTCCCATGGGCTTGGGGGAGGCTAGCATGACTTCCAACCATGGAAAGGCATGTGATGATGCCTATTGGTTGGGTGGTAAACAAGCCATGTTTCTCTTGGAGTTGGATTCTTGTAGGAGTATTGGAGTTGGAGCTCAAGTTGTAGATAGTAGAGCCTCTTGTCATCACTTACTCATCTTTTGTGGGCATTACCTTCATTTTGTAAATAAATGTAGCTTTGTAAAGATTTATACTCTTGTAAAGACCCATTTTGTACTTATTGTATTTGATAAAGCATTAGTCTCTATTAAGGAAACTTTTATTTTATAGTTGCAAGAAGCTTGTAAGATTGTCATTTGAATTTATAATGAAACCAAGAACTTTTTATTTTCAATGCCTTCATTTGGAAAGATTTGTTGTTTAGAAATATGCAAAACATATAGTCATGAAATATACATTTGAAATATTTAGTTGTGCATTACATACAAAAGCTACAAAAATTTAGTGTGCTTGCTTTTCATCATAAAAAAATATGGCACTACATTTGGTATCAGAGCCGTGGTTCAAACACCCGGACTCTTTGGGTAATTTTTGTTTTATTTTATCTTTATTATTTTGTTAAAATATGTATATATATATATATAAAGGGGGTTGTTCTTGGATAGTTATGTATTTGAGTTTTAGCTTCTTGGAAATGAAATATTGTAGTGAATGCTCTTTTAAAAAAATAAAAATAAAAATTTGTTGTAATCCTTGTTTGAGAAGGAAAGCATTATTGCTTGTTGGATATCTTGTTGTTTAGAAATTTGAAATATGTGTCTTGTTAGAGCATTAGAAAGGAAATCTAGTCATAGTTTTGAACCTTAGGATTATCATTGAATGGGAATACTCTAGCTTCCAGCATTAAATCCTCTTCTTGTAAATTGTTGGTAGCATGATTAAATGTAAATAAAATACCATTCTTGTAATGCATTTATTCTTAGCTTTGTTTATAATGTTAGTGAATGGAGTGCAATTAGTCTTTCTCTCCTTCCTTATTGCAAACATAAAATGATCAAACATGAATGTGTAGATGTGCCTAAAATGATAATAATAATAATGTACATATACTAATTTTGTTTCAGAATATAATATTACTTCTTATATAATATACATAGGTATATATATTTCTATATTAAATAACAGATATGTATTCAAAAATACATATATATATAACTATTTATTTTATTTTTGTTGTTTGTTTCGTTTTAAAAATATATATACATATATAATAATAAATAAATAAAAATATGCATATCAATTTATATTTATAATGTATATATATGTGTATAAACTCATTATATATATAATATATATAAAATGTTTTATATATATATATATATATATATATATATATTGTTGCCTATATAAAATAAAAGAAAATAATTTATATATATAAAAATAAAAATAAAAACCCGTATATATTTAAAAAAAAAAAACAAAAAAAAAAAAAAAAAACTATGCGTGGGGCCGAAGCCCCAACCCACCCAAACCCCGCAGCCCCTGTCCCGCCCCCATGCACCCTCTCCCCGTACCGGCCCCGCCTCCCCACAGCACCCCCACCGGATGCACCCCGAAACCCCCGCATGATCGTCCCCCTCGTCCCTACGCGCCAAAGACCCGCAACCCTACCCCACGCGCCGACCCACGGACCCCGTCCCACGCGCCAGCCCACGGACCCCGCCCCCACGCGCCCAACCACGCACCCGCACTTGCAAAAAAAAAATAATAATAAAATAAATAAATAAATAATAATATATATAATAAATATATATATATATATATATAACAAATATATATATATATATAGATTTTACAAAAGGAAAAGAGAATCCATGAAGCCAAAACTCCATAGCTCCTCCTCCATGGCTCCTCCACCTGCAAGAGAGAATGAAATGAAAACACAAAAGAAAGAAAAATAAAAATGAAACCAAATGGGAAAGGAAGGAAAAGATAAGTTAAAGATGGATTAGGGTTTTCTAGAGCATCTTAAAATCAAGGGCCAATATTAGTTTGATCCTAGGGTGCACTTTAAATCCTACACAACTTAAAGTTATGGGAAATTTGATGGGAATGAAAATAAATAAAAGGGGGTGTGTGGGTACATTAAATTAAAGGGGGAAAACAAAATTAAATTTAAAGAGTGTGTAGAAAAATAAATAAATAAAATAAGTTAATGAAAGGGGGAAGACTAATTTATGCAAGGGGTGTAAATATTTTTGTTTAAAACCCTAGGGAGCTTAATAGATTAAAATAATTAAATTATTGCGGGACGGTATTAATTTATTTCGGGAAAATAAATTAATTAATTAATTAATAATTATTATAAATTAATTATTAATGAGAAGGGGCATTGCATTTGGTGTTACAATGATAATAACAATAATGATAATAATTAAAATAATAATAATATAATGCTTCCAACAAACGTTTAGAAGGTTTATAAAACTTTTTTTTTATTTCTCGGGCTCAGGATGGCACCCAAGAGGGGACGATCGGCTCGAGGTTTGGGACGTAGTGCACCTACACGGGAGCCACCGGCCCCCGATTTTGGGCCTCAGATATTGGAGACCCTGCAGCAGCTGATAGGTGTCGTACAGGAGCGCCTTCCACCACCGCAGGTGCCGAGAGAGGAGGACATTCAGTTGGGAGATGAGGAGTTGATTGGTGAGGATGCACATCCAGAGCCACCTGAGCACGACATTCGAGATGAGAGAGGTCACGCAGCCCTTCCATCCTTGGCGAGAGGGTGGCCTCGTTTCGTCACAGCCGATCACACAGCTTCGAGGGACCTTTTGGAGATATGCGACCCCTCTCACCTGTTAGACCACACCGTCAGGATCGAGACACAGGCAGTGTGATTCGAGACCTTCTTCGCCTGCAGCCGCCTACGTTTACTGGTTCGACAGACGGCTTTGGGGCGGAGTCCTGGCTTCTTAGCTTGGATAGCTGCTTTGGTTTGCACTCTCATGAGAGCAACGTCAAAGCCAGGTTCGCCATACACCTCCTCCGAGACGCAGCAGGTGTTTGGTGGAGGAATGAGGAGCGGAAGCTCCATTTGACTTGGGATACAGTGACATGGGAGTTGTTCGAGGAGTGATTCAGGGCCCGGTATATGTCAGAGCATTTTGTGTAGAAGAGGATCGATGAGTTTCACGACTTCATGACAGGGTTCTGGCTCAGTGGCGCAGTACGAGAGCAGGTTCTTGGATCTCTTGCAGTATGTAGACTACCTGCAAGATGAGAAGTTACAGGTAAACAGGTTCATTTGGGGCCTGAATGCAGATATAGCAGGAGTTGTTAGGATGTTATCTCCTCCCATGCTCGAGAAGGCCGTTGAGAAGGCCTACTTGGCTGAGGAGAATAGGACCAAGGCTCAGGAGCACAGAGAAAGAAACAAGAGCAAGTTCTAGGACAGGATTCAGGCATTCCAGAGTTAGAGAGCATGGGGAGCAGTACCACCCCCTAGAGGAGGATTCTGGTCTTCTCCAGCAGCATCGAGAGCTCCTCCACACCCATCACAGCACAGACACAGCACTGGGGACACCAAAGATCGAGGGGTAGACAGACTCAGAGTTTTCAGCGAGGTGGGTCTAGAGGTGGTTTTGGTGGGTCTAGAGACAGGAGGCCGGGTACTCATCACTCCCAGCCAGCCCGCTCGCAAAGCAATCTACTAGGGTTGGACCAAGAGTTCAATTCACTCAGAGCACAGGAGGGACCCCATCTCAGAGAGGTACAGGAGGATGTTTTATTTGTGGGGCTCCAGATCATTATGTGCGTATGTGTCCGCACAAGCCCACTACTACGGATATGCAGAGAGCTCCTAGATCCGAGTAGACGGTGGGTGACGTGGGACGCGCCCATCGTGTGTATGCAGCGGTTGACAACCGCCAGGCTGAGCATCAGGCCACAGTCATTGAGACGACAGGTACTATCAGGGGTATTTCTGTCTCAGTACTTTTTGATTCAGGTGCTTCAGATTCCTTTATATCACCTTCTATAGTGGACCAGTGTGGGCTAGTGGTGGCTAGGCAGCCAGATAGTTGGTAGGTTGAGTTGGCCTCTGGGGCTAAACTCGCCGTGGACTCATATGTGGAGAGTTGTGTACTCGATTTGGGAGTCTTCTCCACTACACTTGACCTCCGAGTTATTCCTTTAGGATCCTATCAGGTAGTGTTGGGTATGGATTGGCTCGAGGCTCATCGAGCCAAGGTGGATTGTAGAGAGAAGGTCATTGAGTGTCAGGATGATTTGGGTAGTGCAGTTGTGATTTCAGGGATGCAGAGACCCATTTCCTTGCGTATGATCTCGGCTAAGCAACTCAAGCGGAGCATGCGTAAGGGTTGTCAGTTGTTTGCTATCACTATCAGTGATCGTTCGGACAGTACTCCAGAGCATTCACCCCTTGATGATCATGCAGTTTTGAGGGAGTATGCAGATGTGTTTCCAGGAGAGCTTCCAGGTTTACCACCTAGTAGAGAGGTGGATTTCACCATTGACTTAGTTCCTGGATCTGCACCAGTTTCTAGGGCACCCTATCGGATGACAACTTCAGAGCTTCATGAGCTCAAGATTTAGTTAGAGGAGTTGTTAGAGAAGGGTCTCATTCACCCTAGTGTATCTCCTTGGGGAGCGCCAGTCATATTTGTGAAGAAGAAGGATGGTTCTCTTAGGCTTTGTGTAGACTTCAGACAACTCAATAAGGTCACAATAAAGAACCGTTATCCACTCCCAGGATTGATGACTTGTTTGATCAGATGCGGGGAGCTAGAGTGTTCTCCAAAATCGATCTCAAGTCAGGATATCATCAGTTGCGCATTTCAGATGCAGACATTCATAAGACAGCGTTTCGCACACGTTACGGGCATTATGAGTTCACAGTGGTTCCATTTGGTTTGACTAATGCCCCAGCTGTCTTCATGAGCCTCATGAATGGAGTATTCAGGAAATTTTTGGATCACTTTGTCTTAGTGTTCCTTGATGACATATTGATATATTCTCGTTTGAGGAGGAACACGAGGAGCATTTGAGGCAGGTACTTCAGGTTTTGAGAGAGCAGAAGTTGTATGGGAACTTGGAAAAATGTAGCTTTTTTCAGACAGAGATTTAGTACTTGGGTCATATCATATCAGGCGAGGGTATCTCTATAGATCCCTCTAAGATTCAGGCTATCTTGGATTGGCCAGCACCCACATCAGTCACTGAGGTGAGGAGCTTCATGGGTTTAGCAGGGTATTACCGCAGGTTTGTGCAGGACTTTTCTAGGATTGCTCACCCTATTACTTCTCTTCAGAGGAAAGGGAAGAAGTTTGATTGGTCAGAAAAATGTGAGCAGGCCTTTCAGTTGCTTAAGGAAAGGTTAACCACGGCGCCCATCTTAGCAGTTCCAGACCCGACAGAGGATTTTGTTGTTTGCACTGATGCTTCACTAGAGGGTTTGGGAGCAGTTCTTATGCAGGAGCATCGGGTTATTGCTTTTGAGTCTCGTAAGCTCAAGGACTACGAGCTTAACTATCCTACTCACGACTTAGAGCTTGCAGCAGTTGTTCATGCACTTGTGCATTGGCGACATTTCCTTTTGGGTAGACCTTTCATCTTGAGGACAGATCATTGTAGCTTACAACATATCTTCTCTCAGCCGAACCTCAACGCTCGTCAATGGCGTTGGATGGAGTTCCTTTGTGAGTATGACATGGAGGTGCAGTATATCAAGGGAAAGGAAAATGTTGTTGCAGATGCACTTAGTAGACGACGGCATGTGCTTGCTTCTTTGACACTGCAGTCAGATTTGAGAGGCAGGATACTTGAGCATCTTCCAGAGGATAGGTTTTATGAGGGTGCTAGGCAGATGTTGGATTCTCAGGGTTCTTTTGAGGGTAGATATTCAGGATGCATGCTAGAGTCAGATGGTTTGCTTCGGTTCCATAGGTGCATTTATGTGCCTAAGGCAGGTGATCTGCGTAGTTTCATCCTTACTGAGGCTCATCGAGCCCCATACGCAGCACATCCAGGAGTGAAGAAGATGCATGCCGATTTGAGAGAGTTATATTATTGGCTGGTCTTCGTCGAGACATAGCAGATTTTGTAGCACGTTGTCTTGAGTGTCAGAGAGTCAAGGCAGAGCATTCTCATCCCGCAGGACTCTTATACCCTCATGACATTCCCGAGTGGAAATGGGATGTGATCTCCATGGATTTCATAGTAGGACTTCCTATGTCCTCTTATCGTCATGATGCCATTATGGTCACTGTGGATAAGTTGACCAAGGTTGCGCATTTCTCACCAACCAAGGTCACCTATAATGCACAGGCCATCGCCAAAGTGTTCATGGAGGATATTGTCAGATTGCATGGGATTCCGAAGACGATCATTAATGACAGAGACACTATCTACACATCAGTTTTCTGGACTTCTTTTCAGGAGGCCTTGGGTACACAGATTAATTTTAGTTCGGCATATCATCCAGAGATAGATGGGCAGACAGAGAGGGTTAATCAGGTTCTTGAGGACATGTTGAGGATGTACGTGATGGACCAGCAGAAGAAGTGGGAAGACTATTTGCATTTAGTTGAGTTTGCCTACAATAACAGTTATCATAGCTCCATTGGCATGGCTCCCTATCAGGCTTTGTATGGACGACCTTGCAGGACACCTTTGAGCTGGGACAGACTAGATGACAGGATTATTTTGGGGCCAGCTTACCTTCAGGATTTAGAGCAGCAGTTGTTTCGATTCGGCAAAGCATCTTAAGCGAGCTAGAGAGCACGCCAGAAGGCATATGCGAGACACCAAGAGGATCAATCGTCACTTCTCAGTGGGTGACAAAGTCTTCTTGAGGGTTCATCCTCATAAGAGTCCGATCCATTATGGAAAGGGTTCTAAGCTATCGCCTCGTTTTGTGGGGCCTTTTGATATTCTTGAGATCATCGATCCAGTTGCCTATCGCCTAGCTTTTCCACCACGCCTTGCACAGGCCCACGACGTTTTTCATGTTTCTGTACTACGTAGATATGTACCAGATGTTTCTCATGTTTTGGATTGGTCGGCATTATAGGTAGAGGACGGAGGGCGGTGGATATTGGAGCCCGTATGCATCCGGAGCACGGAGGTTGGCCCTTCGGGGTCAAGATTTGGACCGAGGTTAGAGTGCAAAGTGGGACCGATACTGACGAGTCATCACTACGGGAGAATGCTACACCATTGAGGGCTAGATATCCCTATCTCTTCCAATGACTTCCAGGAGGAAGTCTAATTCTAGGAGAGGGGGATGTAGTGCCCACATTTTTATAGCTCCAGTTATCTGTTGGTTCCTTTATTCCTAGACATGTTTTGATTGAGACTCTGATAGACTTTGGACATTTTACTATGATATTTTATCCTCATGGACATTATGGCATTTTGGGCGCGTAGCGCCAATTGGATTAGATTCATATACTGATATATTTCGTATGATGTGATGACACTAACAGGGTTATATGATAGACTTATCGGTTAGATGTTAGTCTCTTGTGGTTAATTTGATTGATGATATAGTGTTTTGGATTTAATGATGGTGATTTTCATGCTAACCTAAGTGTATGTCGTTACAATTTTATTTGTGGATGATTCATGGCAAACTATGTGGATAATTGGATGCATTGCACTATCAATTGTAAATTATGTTCAGACATTATAAGTTTGATTGATATTGTGATGTATAGATGATGTTTACTATATTGGACAGGTGCGGTTAATGTGTGCAATGAGTGTGCAGGTGACAGGTATAGGAGAGCATGGGTTTCAGGGCAGCTACGCAATTGTGCACAAGCGGCCCACGGGCTGAGTCCTAACCATGCTAAATTTTTGAGGCCTTAGATTAGATGTATTTAATTGGGCACCATGGGTGAACCCTCATTTTGTAATGTAATTATGTCTTGTAAAATTAATTAGGTTTAGGATGTGTTTGTATTAAGTAAACTAGCTTAGGGGTTAATAATCTTATCTTAAGTTAAGTGTTGGTTTTGGGAAAGTGTGTGTGTGTTGGTAGAAGGGATTGGGGACCACATGTGAACCTTGGGTGGACCCCACACCCTCTACCCATGTGCCCAAGCATGCCAAACCCGAAATTGGGTTATTTTGGGTAATTTTAGGGACCCCTTTTGAGTTTGGGGGTTCCCTTAGCATGAAAATGGGCCCTTGGACCCTACCTAATAGGTAGGGGGCCTATTTCCAAGGTTTGGAGGGAGTTTCCCTCCCATTTAGCCCTCTTTAGTCACCATCCATGTAAGATGGTTGGGTTGTGTGAAATTGTTAAAAGTTGCTCCACTTTGTTTTATTTTAGTTTTTAGTATTTTGGGTGAAAAGGGATAAAAGGTGAGTTTACTCTTACTTATTTTGTTTTTGGAATCTTTGACTCTTGAGAGGAGAGGGGGTGACACTTGTCACTTTCCCATTGGTGAGGAAACTTTTGGGTTCCTCTTTTTATTCTTCCTCATGTGGGAAGAATGGGTCTTCTTGGTTCATTTTTTTGGGAGCACTTGGAGAATTTTGGAGCTTGGAGGGAAGCTTGGACAAAGGGGAAAAGCTTAGAGTTTTGGAAAGCATATTAGAGGTAGGGTTCTTATCTTTTTTCTTCTTAGTTTTGTTATCTTGTATGTATGCTTGATCAATGAGATAATGTGTGTGAAATATGTGTTGAGAAGTGTATGATGAATGTAGTTGTTTGTTCTTGTGGTATTTTCTTGTTTTTTTTTCTCCACCATCATTTGGATTGATGGTTTTGGAGAATGTAGGGAAGAGAGAGGGATTTCCCTCTCAAACCTCATGGTTGTTGGTCAAGCCATGAAGGTCCTTCTCATCCCCTCATATGGTTTGAGGTGGGAGAAAGGTTCATATGGCTTGAACCTTTCCTCATTCTTGGTGAGGAAACCCTCTTGGGTTTGAAAATCCTCCCAAGAAAGATTTCTATTGCATAAAGGAGGAATAAGGATGTTGAATGATTAGGAGGTATAAGGAGTGTTGAATATATGTATTTGTTGGTGCTCCTATGGTTGGACACCTTGATTTGGGCATCCTACTTCCTCTCTTCCCCCTTGTGAGGTTGACATTGTTCTCCTCATGTGTGGTTTTATCATTGTATAGTAGGTCTAAGTAGTTGAATGGTCTTATGTTTTCTCTTGTTGTGTGTTTAAACCCCATTATTACTTGTGCACATTGTGGAAGCTAGTTCCTCTCTCCCATGGGCTTGGGGAGGCTAGCATGACTTCCAACCATGGAAAGGCATGTGATGATGCCTATTGGTTTGGTGGTAAACAAGCCATGTTTCTCTTGGAGTTGGATTCTTGTAGGAGTATTAGAGTTGGAGCTCAATTTGGAGATAGTAGAGCCTCTTTTGTAAGAAGCTTGTAAGATTGTCATTTGAATTTATAATGAAACCAAGAACTTTTTATTTTCAATGTCTTCATTTGGAAAAATTTGTTGATTAGAAATATGCAAAATATATAGTCATGAAATATACATTTGAAATATTTAGTTGTGCATTACATACAAAAGCTACAAAATTTAGTGTGCTTGCTTTTCATCATAAAAAAAATATGGCACTACAATAAATTGTAACGACGTTCCCATTGCAAAGGGTTGGTAATTGATCCTGTAAACTCAAGAGTGCATTGCACCTAGAGAAAGAAAAGGAGATAGCCATTTTCCTCTATTTTCCCTTCTCAAAAATTTCTTCCATTCCTACACTATGTAAAACTTTTGTTCAAGCATCAATACAAGAAGGATTTTCTATATTTCTTTGACTAAGGGGTTTCTTGATACTTTGTGGTCAATAAATTCTATTTGGTCTTGTTGTTATTTACAGGTTGTTTCTTCCCATGAATGCATGTGTTGAAGTTTCTAACTAGTGTGTGTGCAGGAATCTAATTATCTACCTACAACATTAGTTCTCCTACCTCTTTTCTCACTCCCTTCCCCACTTTCAGACAAAGTCTTCTCTAGCAAGATATTGCTAGCTTTTCCGTAGGGTCAGTGGAGTGCCCCTGTTGGATCCCGGTTGAAAGGCCACCACAGAAATCCACCTTTTCTCATGCATACACATACGGAAACTGCACCGATTAAGTAGAGGGACTTAGATTCCCAGAACATTTGTGAGAAATCCACAAGTTTGTCCACACGACAAAATTTCTCACCAACAAGTAAATGAGGGAGTTTAAATAGTAGTGAAGAGGAAAATGTCATAAATTAA
Organism: Taxus wallichiana var. yunnanensis; assembly: GCA_018340775.1. Lineage (NCBI taxonomy): Eukaryota > Viridiplantae > Streptophyta > Pinopsida > Cupressales > Taxaceae > Taxus > Taxus wallichiana. Next base: position 670,467,500 of record CM031240.1, on the reverse strand, counting down.
GTGTTAAGTGAAATAAGAGAAATACAATCTAGATGAAAAAGGAAAATGTATGTTTGCATGTTAAGTTCTCTTCAAACATTTAACTTTGATAATAAAATATTATTACAATAAAGATTTAACCATGAAAATTGTATATTGTGGAAGGTTGATGTGTGTGATGTTGATATTGTGGTTGGGTTATGTTTTCATAATTACTCGTTTATATAAGTGTGGTGTTGGTTTTCACCTTGTGGGCCATCTTGATATTTTCATGTTCTTCATGTTTCTGTAAAGTTTGCATGTGGTTTTGAGCAATATCTAGTGATTCTTTATGGTGTCGCATAGTTGTATCAAGTAAAATTAAATTCAAAAAAACTTATCCTAGTATTTTGGTCTGGTGTTTGGGTCCCACATGGGTGGGTGCTAAATTTATCAGGTAAAATATGGGCTTCATTCTTACAATTTCCTAGGATAAATTTTGATACCTTATTTAACTTATCTACAAAACCTAGACTATGCATGGGTTACTTAAACTAAATTTGGCTTCTTACATGTTGACCATATATTAGTAGTGGATGATAATTGTAATATTGAGTCCATTTTTAATCTTATTTAGTTAACTTCGGATTTTCCTTTTCATTCAAGTTGAGGCAATTATCATTGTAATGATTATATTAGTCCTTTTTATTATTTAATTGTATTTAATGCAAAGTGGGGCAACTTTTTAAAAAAGTGTTTTTTTAAATGTGCTTAGCATTGATTTTAGTTGTAGGTATTATATTATACATACCATCAATATTTGTATTTATTTTTGGAGTTATTAAATGCATATTATGTCATCAATTTCAAATATAATAAAACTAGTATAAAAGCTAGTTAACTCCGGGAAAGATTGAATGATCATTAGATTCATTTATAAAGTATTTTATATCTGATATTCACAAATTACTCATAAAAAAATCCTTCATTTTTATAATATCATCATTTAAAATTGGTTTTTATAATCGTTTCATTCCATTATAAGGAGAATTATGGATTCAAAAACTCTACTTCAGTGAATATCTCCATTTTCAAAGGTGACAACTTTGAGTACTTGAGAGATCAGTTGAATAGGATTATTATTTGGAAAAAAATTGAGAGAATGTAACTCATGGATACACTCTACCTATATATTGGATTACCTTGTCTCAAGATCAAAAAGAGGGGAAAATGAGGAAGAAAAGATAGATGCAAAAGCTTTTTCTATCTCCAAAGTGTCATAGAGCTTAGCATCTATCCAAGAATTGTAGGAAGTAAGAATTACCATGAGATAGTGAGCACCGGGAGACTTCATATAAAGGATTTTCTAAGGTAATAAATTCAAAACTAAAAACCATTAAAATGAATTTTGAGAATTTGAGAATGTTAGACAATGAGGGAGTTGGAGATTTTTGCATAAAGATAAATGATTTAGTTCATAGAATGAGGGTTTATGGAGAAACTATAGAATATAAGTTTATAATAAGGAAAATTTTGATAAATTTGACACAAATAATGATACATATTATGATCACTCTTGAGGATTGTAATGACATAAACATTATAAGTGTTGATGAATTAGTGGGTTCTCTCTTGTACTATGAGGATAAAATGAGATTATATGCAAGAGATTCAATATAAACTTATGATCAAGAACTTAAAAAAGGAAACTACTTAAAACGGGAAAAATAAATATAAATTCACAACTAAATTCAATATAACCTCGCTTATCATTATTACAAGAAACCATGTCGTTTTATACAAGATTGGGAGACATTGTCACCTCAAAATCAAGATAATCAAGAGGGTGAAAAGAAAGATTTCAAGATGAGAAAAGTGAGAAGCCAAATAAATCATATTATTTATATTATTTTATCTCATAAAATATGATATTATATTATGGAGATAGTTTTTGTTTCTTAATTTTGGTTTCTCAAATCACATGACAAGTCAGAAATATGATTTCAAGAAGCTATATGATTCCTTTAAAATCCAAGTGCAATTAGGAGATGGGAAGTCCATTCAAAATAAAGGAAAGGGTGGCATGAAATTTGCTAAACTTAAGGTGTGATAGTAGGTATTCAAAAATTATATCCTAATATTTTGGCTCACACTTTAATATGGAATTTTGATGAAAGAAATGCATGCATGTTTTATAATCATGCAACTAAATCTACAATTATTTCTAGGGATTTTTAATTTTTTTGAATTAAATGTATCTTGATCATGAACAAATATATTAAAGGGTTATTATTTAATGGGTTAATCCTATTGAATAATATTTTAGGTTTTAAAAATTTATATATAAGTTTAGAGTTTAATAAGGAACAATACTAGCTCTTCCCAAGAGACTAGTCATCCATCTACATCAACACCAAGTAAGCACAAGTGTTTGTTGAATCCACATCAATATATATATATATATATATATATATATATATATATATATATATATATATATATATATATTGTGTCAAAATTATGGTAGGAATATCATAAGGATTAAATATCATGATTGTAATTTATTGTTTATTATTCTTAAGATGAAAATACCATGCTTACATTGTCATCTATGTCTAGTAAACTTAGAAGTTAGTCAAAGACAAGAGTGAGTTGATGCTATGAAAATTGAGATGGGTTCAATTGAAATAAATTATACATGGACTCTTATCCATCATCCATATAGAAAATATTTCATTAGAACTAATTGGGTTTCACTAGTTTCTATATTTATGGGCAATCCATCTTTCAAGCATTCGTGGGAAGTGAAATGATTTTTAGATCTATAAGAGATATTGTTAATAAAGGTATTAATTTTATACTATAAAGTTCACTATGTATAATTCGATACACATATTCAGATTAGGTAAGTACTCTTGATGACAAGAAGTCTACTTTAGGTTATTTCTTCACATTGGAATCAGGTTGGTTTCATGGTCATCAAAGAAGAAATCTCTAGTTGTTTTATCCTCTATTGAAGCTTAATATGCAGCTCTTACACTTTCTCGCACACAAGGAATGTGGTTGATGATAATATTAATTAATTTCATAGAGGCTCAACAAGATCCTACATATCATTTTTGTGATAACAATAAGGAAATACAATTTTCCAAGAATCCAATTTTACATGATAGAACCAAACATATAGAACTTGAAATCTTAATTTTATTAGATACTTAGTTAATACGATTAATTTTTTCATTAATTATGTGAGAATTGAATATCATATTGTGTTATTTTCACCAAGGGTTTATTGTAGAAAGTTTATGGAAGACTCTAGGAGATGATAGGAATTTTTCTATTTGCATCAACAGGGGAATGTGACTATGATGCTGATATGGAAATTGATTAGTTATTGAAAAGTGTACTTTTTTATGCTTTTATTGTTTAGTAATTTTTTGGAAAATGTGTAAAAATCTATTTTTAGAATTCTATTTTTATATTGGAAGTGCCAGTTAGAGTGTAGTTCACTTGATGTGAACTTAAGCGATTTTGAATAATTATTCATTAATGCCCAAGAGGAGGGGTTCCATTTGGATTTTTATATGACTAAATTTAGTCTTATCTAAGTCCATTTATATTTTTATGAGAGTTTAGAGTGAATAGTTTATCTAGTGTGAAAATAGTCCATGTATGTGTCACTTAAAGTAATTTCGATTTCTTACATGTTGAACATATATTAGTATCTTGGATGATATGTTTAACTTGAGTCTATTTGTATATTATTTAGTTGAATTTCGTACACTTATGAGGTTTAGCATTTATTATTGTAGACACCTAAAATATGCTTATACCTAGCATTTCCTCCAATTCAACCGATTAATGACACTTCATTAATTTTCCACCCTTTGCTCCATTCTTAGATGCCCATTTCGCAACACCTTCTTAGTTGTATTCTTCTTATAATCATCTAATTGGGCTAATATATCTCTTATTAGCTAAACATTTCTCCTTTCAAACATTGGAGAACCTCCCTAGTTCTCTCTAGATCACTTCTATTGGATTTGTAGGCTATCTATCGATTCTGATTGATTAATCATACCCTCCCAACTTTCAATGAGTCTCTAATCACTTGGTAATCAATTTTAACTAGCCTATACCTAGCTTAACTAAGCATAAAGCATGTTTACTTAGCTCCTAATCCTAAAGTGTTTTTTATGCTTTAGTCCCGCATGCACCCAAAGTTCAAACTCTTCCATTTGGAAAACTATAAATACAAGGCTAATCCTACCCATTCAAAGACACAAATTTACATAAACACAAAACCAAAAACAAGCCTAAGAAAGCTGAGATCTAATTTGTATTATCTTTAAGCTAATTAGACATTTGATCTTAAGCTTTCCTCCTCCATTGCCCTTGAGCTAACACCTCCATTTGCATCCTTAAACCAAGTTTTGAGTAATATGGAGAGAACCATTGGCCTTGAAGCCATTAATGGTGAGACTTCATTCTTGAAAGTTTGAAAACCATAAACAACTAAGCACACCTTTGATTGCTAAGTTGTTATTTTTAGGTTCAATGTTTAATTAATGATCCAAAAAGTAGAGAGTATCTTTACCATGTTAGTTTAGAGTTAATCTAGTTCATATAATGATAGATGTTAATCGCTTTTAGCTCTTACCTCATGGTGCATGGTTGAGAAAGTTAAGCTTTAAGGTTCTTTAGCCTCATTCCATAGCTTTGTAACTTTTCCATTGCATACATTTGAAACGCCCAATGGGACACTTAGTTCATCCTCCATTGATGGGGTCATTTTGAAGCTTTTATTTCCATTTCTAACTTTTTACATGTTTTGTAGGGTTAAATATTTTACCTTGGGATTTTTAGCTAGTTTTTATGTAGTTAACCCTCATCTTCATGCTTATTTGTTAATTTTATGCTATAAACTACATTTAATGGCTAATTTCTAACATGTTGACACTTTTGAAATTTCATTTTCCATGTTTTTTGGTGGTTTTTTTTCCAAGAAGAGGCATATACATATTTCGCCAAAGATAGGCGCTTTCATACTATCATTTTTAGTAGAGGTGTGTAGGAACCCAAAACCACGCACAAGTACCCAAAAGTAGGTGCACACGCCCTTCTACCAGTGTAGACACCTTGTAACCTGTCATTTTTACTAGGCACGCCAGCACCCTATGTATTCTTGGCCCTTTGTCAAAAAATTTATCAGGTGCACACATGCCCAAACCGTGGTGCATACACCCTTTTGCTAGCGCAAGAACCCTCCGCCATTGTACACGCCTTTGTCATATCTTTTACCATTTTTTCACTCCCCTAGCACAGCACTTACCCCTAGCACATGCATCTCTCGGGTAGCACAAGTACCCTACACACCCACTAGGTTTACACAAAGTGGTGCAGGCACCATAACCCATGTGCACACACCTAAAATGGAGTGCATACACCTTGAGGGGGCACAGGCATCTCTGTTTGATCTGGATTTGTTCATATATTTTTAGTGCTCCTATTTTTGGTCATATCTTTTGACCCGTTGACTGTTTTGAGTTTGAATAGGCATCGAAAAGAGAATGAAGCAAAATTTGTGAGGGAATTTCCATAAGTAATATACCTTTTGGAATCATTACTTCTATTATCAAACTCCCAAAATTCCCAGAGACCTTCAAAAATGCAAAATACTAAAAATTGTTGAAAAACTACTAAAAATAGATTTCTAGAATTTTCTAATATTCTTGGTTTTCTAACTTTCTTGCAGGGTTCTAACAAAGTGGTTTGCAGGTTTATTTTCCTTCATATTTTTATTCTAACTTAGTTAAGTGTTCATACTTTTCATTTGTAGGGGTCCTTTGAAATGTGTATGCTCTTCCCTCGCACCTTCTAGGTGATCTTGGGAATCAAAAATGTTTCAAAAACCTTCTATTTTTCTTCCAAAACACTTCAATTTAAGCTTTAAAATGGATTAAAGTTCAAATTTGGCTAAAACGAGTTTCCTTTTGCAAAAAACTTAAAGTATTATTTTCCATAACTTGTTTTAGTTGAGTTTTCTGTGTTATGTATGCTCTTCCTTCGCGCATTTTTGGTGACCTTAGGAATCAAAACAATGTGTAAACTCTCTTTCTTATTTGATGGAAAATTACTAACTCCTTGCATGTAGGGCCTAACGCTTGTCAAAGAAAGGATGATTCAAGACAAAACAAAAACCTTCTAATACATGTGTTTTCATACAGGTTACCAAATAGTGTGCTACTTAAAACCACATTAAGTTAAGTAAGATAAAAAAACACACCATTTCACTTCACACTATATTGCAGGTTTTGGAAAAGGGTACGTCCCTATCCGTTTAGTTGGAATATAACCCCTTTGGCATAACACCTTAAGCTACAACAATGGGGGTGGTTCCAAGAACCCTAAAGTAATCCACTACTGAGTAACCTCGTGGATGAAACAAGAAGCACTCCTCTTACCCACTTGACTAGATTTTACACTACAAATTAGAGTCAAAGTTGTCCATATCACGACCCCAGTGAGAATACGCGTGAATGCACTGGTTTCTCATCATATTTGAAGGGTGTAAATTAAAGTTGAGATACTCCCAATTTAGTCATTATGAATCTTTGGGTAAATTGAGCTCGCTTCTAGACAACTTATGACACCTAGTTGAGAGATCTTATTAGGGAAGCAATTTTGTCTTGGAGCCCACTTTAATAGTCCATTGTCATGTCAAGCTATCACAAAGTGATGAATCACTTGGACTATGAACCTTGTTTATCAAACAAGGAGAATATCCCATTTAAGTTAAAACTAAGTGTCTTTCATCATAGAATTAAATGACGTCTCACTTAGCTTGGTTTCATTCTCACCTTCAGGAAAGGTGAAATTATGCCTAAGTGTCGCTTAGTTTATTTTTCATTTTTTGATCTATACCCTTTCATTCTCACCACCCATTTTTAGGTGAGAAGGAAGCATACCTCATAAGTCTTATCAAATATGATATTTTCCACTTTTTTGTCCATTTACGCCCATCCATGTTTATGGTTGGGTTGTTAAACGTCTAAAGTGTGCAAGTACATTTTCGTATCTTTGATAGTCCTTTGATCTTGATTTCAAGATCATCTTCATAGTTAGGATTGGTTCATCATTTGATCCCCTTTGATGTGTTACCTTGTTTGCATTACCTCAACACAATTAAGATACTTACGTCATGTTTTTGTAAACATGATCTAAGTATCCACATTATGGCATTACGCTGTGCACATTTTAGCACATCCTTAGTATACTTTGACTTGGTTTAAATTTGAACATTGCTCCAAATATTTATGGGTGTCACTTAATTTATTTCTTGTTGTTTCAGTACCAATTTAACAACAATATCTCGCTTCTCTACAAAGCTTGATAGACATGTCCAATTGGTGTGGTTACGTAGCTTATATTTGTAATCCTCTCCCTTTGACGTTTAGGCCTTGCTTGTCTCTAAATTGGTCATAGTATCCTTTAAGTGGGAATTATATTTACCCTTTGTTAATATTTATGCCTTGTTTATTTCGAGCTTGATATAAGTATTGACATTGTGTTGATCATCTTTGCATTGAACTATCATTTTGCACACACATTTTACATAAGGAGTATTTCCTTATTGATCGGCTTTGTGTTTCACACTTGTGTGATTTTTCCTTGTGATTATTCATCTGAAAAATTTGTTTTCTAGGATAATCCTTTTTGATCTCATCGATATCACATCATCACGATGTCTATTTTCCTTAGACCTTCTTCGAGAAAATCATGCATGCATCTCCATATTTACGAGATGTCTATTTGGTTGCCCTTATGCTACCCAAATCAACATGGAATTTTCTTCACTTTGAAGGAATTTGATCACACTAGCTAATTCTAGGCATTTGTACCTAAACGACACTAGAAATGATTGAGTATCATTCAGTTTCTCACACTTACAAAAATACAAAACCTAGGTTTATGAATTCAAATCAAAATATTCCCATCATGACTAAGCCTTGTTTGGTTCTTCGCACTAGAATTTTTGTTCGGGTACCTGTTCCCCACCTTCACTCATCTTCATTGGTATGGTTTGGATGCTTCTGATCTAAATTATTATTCAAGTTCTCCCTCCTCTTCTTCTTATTCAGATCCAAAATACTCTTCAGATTCCCACTCTTCTTCTGAAGATTTGGATCCCAACTATTGTTCGGATACCCCTAGATCAAATCTTGAATCACGGTCCTCCCTTCCTTCGCATGACCTTTATTCCAAATCACCTCAACGATTTCTTCCTCCTTTGAATACTTTTATGACTCCAAGTTTCATTGATCGAACATCTAGTTGGGTTCTTTATTCACGGTCCTCCCTTTCTTCACAGGACCTCCTTCATCATTTGCCTCGATGACCCCTTCCTCTGTCGAAGAGTTCCACGACTCGGATTACCTCTATTAAATCATCTAATTTGACTCGTATGCCGCAGCTTAATGGATGGATATGTGATCCTATTTTCTCTCCAACATTAGGTCATCTTTCAAAAAAATGATCTAGGTCCAAATCCAAATCGTCCATTCATGAGATGCCCACCTCTAAGCCTACTTCCTATCTCGAGTCATCTTCTAATATTAAACAAAATTCAATCCCTCTTCATCCCTTAAGCCCTTTTAACCATATCGTACCATTTACTCATCCATCTTATAAGGATCAATGTTTGCAACCATGTCAAACCATTAGAAAGAATCCATGTGCTAGGATATCCTTTCATATCACTATCAAAAATCTTCATGGGAGTGATAAGATCAGTCCTTCCCCTCATCTACATCATTGAACATCTTCATCTTCTTCTATCTATCAACCTTCCTCACTTATCGGGTCCATTTCTTCTAGTCAACCTCCTATGGCCAAAGAGTAATAATCTCTCTACCGATTGATTTCTCTCATATTGAAGGAACAATAGACTACACAATGATATCCCTTTAAAGGATTCCGAACAAGGATTATTTATAGAACTTGATGTGCTTGCGTATGGGGAGGAAGAAGTTGATTCCTTTTATCAAAACATAGAGGAAAATCCTAAGGTTGTGGAACTTGACTCTTCTTCTGGCATTCTGTCTTCACCTTCTTATGAGCATGATGAGATTTCGGGGTCTAGCATTGATTTGTGGCCTATCTTCTTATTGCCAACTCATTCCTTATCTATCATCATAAGTCATTTTAATGACTCTAGTATGAGATAAATGAGTGCCCTTATGGAATTCCCTCAATATTTTATCATATAAACCATCGAAACCCGTATATTCATCCTTTTTTAGTACCTTAATATTCTATTATGGTCCAAGGAAAAACCAATATAATACGATTCTATGAGATATTTTTCTATTTACATACAAAATTCCCTATAGAAATCACATTACAGCTATTGTTCTAAGACTATATTTCTAAAATCAGTCCTAATTCTAGAAATGACAAAGCAAACTAAGAGTGTTGATTGAGCATATTAGTGGCCCTATTTTTAATTTCTTTGACATGTGATATCTATATATCATAGTCACTTACAAACTCCATCCACATATTCTAATGGGAATTTATATTATCTTGAGAATAAATATGTGTTAATTTCTTATCAATAGTTCCTAACGTAAATGGTTTCCCAATAAGAAAATGTCTCCACATTTTCAGATCATACACTACCATAGCCAACTCTAAGTCATGAGATGCATAGTTTTTCTCACTATCATTTAATTTCCTTAATTCATAGACCACTACTTGGCCATTATAAGTTATGCATCCCCAAATACATTTAGGAAACCATCGGTCCAAACCTCAAAATCACTATTTGTGTTAGAAAAAATCAACATTGGAGCTAAATTTATCATCTCCTTAAGTTTCATAAATGTAGCCTCACATTTTTAGGTCCAATCAAAATTCTTACCCTTACATTGAAGGAAAATACTAGGGTTATAAACTTTAGAAAAATTATTCACAAACAACCTCGTAATACCCAAAGAAGTCCCATGAATCTATCCACTTCATGCACATTCCTATGGGAAGGCCACTCATGAATGGATTTAATATTATTTATTTCACATTAACCTCATCCTTAAAAATGATACACCCTAGGTAATGGATCTCTTCTTAGAAAAATGAACACTCGGATAAATTTCCATATACATAATGTTGTCATAACCTTTTCAGAGCAATCACAAAATAGTATTCATGTTCTTATTTATGTCATGAATAAATAAAAATTTTATCTAGAAATGCTAACATGAAATGATCCAAGAAGTCTCTAAACACACTATTTATTAGGTTCAAAAAAAATTCCATGGTCATTAGTTATCCCAAAGGGCATAACCATGAACTCATAATGCCCATAATGAGTTTGAAAATAAGTCTTATGCACATATATTCATTCTTTATATAGATTTGATGATATCTTGATAATAGATCAATCTTAGAAAATCCCATAGTTCCTTTGATTTGATCAAACAAATCATCTATCCGAGGAAAAGGATAACGGTTCATGTTTATTACCTTGTTAAACATGTAATAATCCAGACATTTTCACAATGTACCATCTTTATTTTTCACAAAGACCACTGGAGTACCTTATGCTAAAACATTAGGCCTAATGAATCCAAGATTCAATGTCTCTTACAACTACACCTTTAATTCCTAAAGTTTAGTATTTTTTAGCTTATATGAAGCTTTAAAGTAGGATATACTCCAAGAATGATTTCGATAGATAAATCAAACTCATGAATAAGATGCATCCCAAGAATATTCTTGAGAAACACATACCTAAACTCTACAAGGATGGTGTAATCCTACATCATTTTATTTTATTCCTCATGATGGATAGTAAAAAATCACATCCCTTATGTGCCACTTTCTCAAGTTGATATATGTCTAGACTTTTTGATTATCTTAATATCATAGAATATTACCTAATTATCTTGATCATCTAAGAATTGTACCTCATTTCTAATAAATCTATATTTTCATGATGGATTTTTAGATAATCCATGCCTATAAGTTAGGTCATCATACCCTAGAGGAACTATATATCTTTTGGTTTTAAAACCCTTAATTCAAGATTAACTCGGTTAAGGAAAAATTTCACTCGATGTTTCTTTCCCGATCTAAACTAAAGTTCACGACCTTCTCTTAACTTAGATGGTTCAACATTACTATTAGAAGCTAAATCATGAGAAATAAAACTATTAGTTTCTCTTAAATCTATTAACATAGAAATAGAAACTAAATAAAATACCTCTAGCCTTAATGGGTGTATAGTTATTCTCAAATTGTTTGTTTTCCATTGCCACATAAATCAGATAATGAGACTATTTCTTAGCTAAGTACTTTGGGTAGTTCTACTTGTACTACCCTTCCTTGCCACATATCTAGCACATTCTCTTTGCTAGTACAAGACTGATTGGAACTATATTTAGGAGTTATATTGTTATAATTGGATGGAGGAGGAATATTATTAAAACTACCCCTTATATCTTTTGGATATTTTTGTGACGTGAACCTTCCTTTGTCCTATGAACCCATATTCTATATAGTTGTTCCTTACAAAGGGATTTTTAAATTCATGTTTCTTAAAAATATTTTGAGCAAAGAAAGACTCATTCGAGAACACTTATTATGAAACTCTTATCTTTCTTTTATTCTCCATTTTTCATATGTTTGATCCATTTTGGCATCCAAAATTGTTTGATTACAATTTTTGGCCTTAAAATTAATATTTTAATCTGTGTATGAATTTAGAGTTACTTAGTACATTTACAATTTTTAGTATGATGGTATGATGCCAATATTAGCATTGATTAGTTAATTTTTAAGTTATTGTGTTTTTAGTGTTTAAGATGCATTTTAAAAGATGTGTACAAATCTATTTTTGGAATCCTCTTTTAGAAAATCTATGTTTAGAATTCTATTGGTAGACTAAAAGTTCTAGTAAGGGTGTAGGTCATTGGATGTACACTTAGCTGAGCTTCAATCATTATCCATTCATCCTCAAGATGTGGGGAACCATTTCTATATTTATATGACTAATTTTTTATTATCTAATTTTATTTCTCTTTTAAAAGAGCTTGGGGTGAATAGTTGAGATAGTGTGAAAATAAACTATGCATGTGTTACTTAAACTAGCTTTGACTTCTTGCATGTTGACCATATATTAATAGTGGATGATAATTGTAATATTGACTCCATTTTTAATCTTATTTAGTTAACTTCAGATTTTTATGAGTAATTATTATCCTTTTCCTTTTCATTCAAGTTGAAGCAAGTATCATTATAATGATAATATTAGCCCTTTTTATTATTTAATTGTATTTATTGTAAAGTGGGGCAACTTTTTAAAAAAAAGTGTTATTTTTGAAATGTGCTTAGCATTGATTTTAGTTGTAGGTATTATATTATACGTACCATAAATATTTGTATTTATTTTTGGAGTTATTCAATACATATTATGTCATCAATTTCAAATACAAGAAAACTAATCTAAATGCTAATTAATCCTGGGAAAGATTGAATGATCATTAGATTCATTTATAAAGTATTTTATATCTGATATTCACATATTACTCATAAAAATCATTCATTTTTATAATATCATCGTTTAAAATTGGTTTTATAATTGTTTCATTCCATTATCAGGAGAATTATGGATTCAACAAACTCTACTTCAATGAATATCTCCATTTTCAAAGGTGACAACTTTGAGTACTTGAGAGATCAGTTGAATAGGATTATTATTTGGAAAAAGTTTGGGAGAATGTAACTCATGGATACACTCTACCTATATATTGGAATACCTTGTCTCAAGATCAAAAGAGGGGGAAAATGAAGAAGAAAAGATATATGCAAAAGCTTTTTCTATCTCCAAACCGTGATAGATCTTAGCATCTATCCGAGAATTGTAAGAAGTAAGAATTCCCATGAGATAGTGAACATCTGGGAGACTTCATATAAAGTATTTTATAAGGTAATAAATTCAAAACTACAAACCATAAAAATGAATTTTGAGAATTTTAGAATGTTAGACAATGAGGGAGTTGGAGATTTTGGCATAAAGATAATTGACTTAATTCATAGAATGAAGGTTTATGTAGAAAATATAGAATATAAGTTTATAGTAATTAAAATTTTGATAAATTTGACACGAATAAGGATACATATTGTGCTCACTCTTGAGGATTATAAGGACATAAACATTATAAGTTTTGATGAATTAGTGGGTTCTCTCTTGTACTATGAGGATAAAATGAGATTATATGCAAGAGATTCAATACAAACTTATGATCAAGAACTTGCACAAAGGAAACTACTTAAAATGGGAAATATAAATCTAAATTCACAACTAAACTTAATATAACCCTCACTTATCATTATTACAAGAAACCATGTCGTTTTATACAAGATTGTGAGACATTGTCACCTCAAAAGAAAGTTTTCCAAGCTGAGAAAAGTGAGAAGCAAAATAAATTATATTATTTTATCTCTTAAAATATGATATTATATTATGGATATATTTTTTGTTTCTTGGTTTTGGTTTCTCAAATAACATGACAAGTCGAAATATGGTTTCAACAAGTTAGATGATTCCTTTAAAATCCAATTGCAATTGGGAGATGGAAAGTCCATTCAAATTAAAGGAAAGTGTGGCATGAAATTTTCTAACTTAAAGGTGTGATAGTAGAGGTATTCCAAAATTATATCCTAATATTTTGGCTCACACTTTAATATGGAATTTTGATGAAAGAAATGCATGCATGTTTTATAATCATGCAAATCGAATCTACAATTATTTCTAGGGATTTTTAATTTTTTTAAATTAGATGTATCCTGAACATGAACAAATCTATTAAAGGGTTATTATTTAATGGGTTAATCCTATTGAATAAAATTTTAGGTCTTAAAAATTATATAGAAGTTTATAGTTTAACAAGGAACAATACTAGCTCTTCCCAAGAGACTAGTCATCCATCTACATCAACACCAAGTAAACACAAGTGTTTGTTGAATCCACATCCAAAAAAATAAATTTTGTGTCAAAATTATGATAGGAGTATCATAAGGATTAAATATCATGAATGTAATTTATTGTTTATTATTCTTAACATGAAAATATCATGCTTACATTGTCATCTATGTCTAGTAAACTTAGAAGTTATGTAGAAGTTAGTCAAAGACAAGAGTGAGTTGATGCTATGAAAATTGAGATGGATTCAATTGAAATAAATTATACATGGACTCTTATCCATAATCGATATAAAAATGTTTCATTAGAACTAATTGGGTTTCACAAGTTTTTATATTTATGAAAAATCCATCACTGAAGCATTCGTAGGAAGTGAAATGATTTTTTAGATCTGTAAGAGATACTGTTAATAAAGGTATTAATTTTATACTATAAAGTTCACTATATATAATTGGATACACATATTTAGATTAGGTAAGTTCTCTTTATGACAGGAAGTCTACTTTAGGTTATTTCTTCACATTGGAATTAGGTTGGTTTCATGGTCATCAAAGAAAAAATCTCTAGTTGTTTTATCCTCTATTGAATCTTAATATGCAGCTCTTAAACTTTCTCGCACAGAAGGAATGTGGTTGATTATAATATTAATTAATTTCATAGAGGCTCAACAAGATCCTACATATCATTTTTGTGATAACAATAAGGAAATACAATTGTCCAAGAATCCAATTTTACATGATAGAACCAAACATATAGAACTTGAAATCTTGATTTTATTAGATACTTGGTTAATACAATTAATTTTTTTCATTAATTATGTGAGATATGAATATCATATTGTGTTATTTTCACCAAGGGTTTATTGTAGAAAATTTATGGAAGACTCTAGGAGATGATAGGATTTTTTTCTATTTGCATCAACGGGCGGAATGTGAGTATCATGCTAATACGGAAATTGATTAGTTATTGAAAAGTGTACTTTTTGTGCTTTTATTGTTTAGTAATTTTTTGAAAAATGTGTAAAAAGCTATTTTTAGAATTCTATTTTTATATTGGAAGTGCTGTTAGAGTGTAGTTCACTTGATGTGAACTTAATCGATTTTGAATAATTATCCATTAATCTCCAAGAGGAGGGGTTCCATTTGGATTTTTATATGACTAATTTATTCTTATCTAATTCCATTTATATTTTTATGAGATTTTAGAGTGAATAGTTTATCTAGTGTGAAAATAGTCTATGTATGTGTCACTTAAAGTAATTTCGATTTCTTACATGTTGAACATATATTAGTACTAGATGATATTTTTAACTTGAGTCTATTTGTATATTATTTAGTTGAATTTAGTAAAATTATGAGGTTTAGCATTTATTATTGTAGACACCTAAAATATGCTTACACCTAGCATTTCCTCCAATTCAACCAATTAATGACACTTCGTTAATTTCTCACCCTTTGCTCCATTCTCGATGCCCGTTTGCGACACCTTATTGGTTGTATTCTTATTTTAATCATCTAATTTGGTTAATATCTCTCTTATTAGATAAACATTCATCCTTTCAACCATTCAAAACCTCCCTAGTTCTCTCTAGATCACTTCTATTGGCTTCCTAGGCTATCTATCAGTCATAATTGATTAATCATACCCTCCCAACTCTCAATGAGTCTCTAATCACTTGCTAATCAAGTTTAACTAGCCTAAACCTAGCTTAACTAAGCATAAACGTGTTTAATTAGCTCCTAATCCTAAATTTCTTTTAAACTTTAGTCCTCCATGCACCCAAAGTTCAAACTCTTTCATTTGGAAAACTATAAATACAAGGATAATCCTACCCATTCAAAGACACAACTTTACATAAACAGGAAACCAAAAACAAGCCTAAGAAATATGAGATCTCATTTTTATTAGCTTTAAGCTAATTAGACATTTGTTCTTAATCTTACCTCCTCCATTTCCATTGAGCTAACACCTCCATTTGCATCATTAAACCAAGTTTTGAGTAATGTGGAGAGAACCATTGGTATTGAAGCCATTAATGGTGAGACTCCAATCTTGAAAGCTTGAAAACCATAAAAAATTAATCACACCTTTGATTGCTAAGTTTATCTTTTTACGTTCAATGTTTAATTAGTGATCTAAAGAGTAGAGAGTAGTTTTATCATGTTAGTTTAGAGTTAAGCTAGTTCATATAATGATAGATGTTAATCTTTTTAAACTCTTATCTCATGGTGCATGGGGTAGCTAGTTAAGCTTTAAGGTTCTTTAGCCTCATTCCATAGCTTTTTCACTTTTCCATTGGATAAAATTATTAGTATTTTTTTCTTTTCATACAAGTTGAGATAAGTATTATTTTAATGTCTATATTAACCTTGTTTATTGTTTAATTATTATAATCCCGAGTATGGTGAATGTTTCAAAGAAGTGTTGTTTTTTTAATGATTGTAGCTCTAATTTTAGTTACATGTGTTTTATTGTATAGACTAATAAGATTTGGATTCATTTTTTTGAGTCATACAATGCATATTATTTCATCAATCGCACATACTCACAAATTACTTTTATTTCTAGTTAATATGGGAAATATCATATGATATCTAGCTTCATTTATAAAGTAATTTAGATCTTATTTTCACTTATTCCTCATCAATAACCTTCATCAATGCGATTGGAGATCATTTTTTTCCAAAATGATCCCCCTTCTCCTTTTGATCAATTACAACAAGATGTACCTATTTTCTCACATTTTTAGGCTTTCATTGTCTCTTTATGGTTACTTTGTGATCTACAAGAGTTCCTATCCTTTTCACATATTATCTTAGGTGATTTCAAAGTAATTTTTGGTTTCATAGAGTTTTTAGGAAAATTAGATCCTCTTCCAATAACACATTCAACATTGGGTACGTTTGGAATCTTTTCATGGTAATTGCAGCCATTTTTGGTACATTTTCAGATTTGAGGCGTACTCGCATTCAACTTTGGATGGATCTAAGACCCTACATTGCATTTACAATCGATAAGAATCTCTATTCTAAGATCCACTCATCTTTAGAGAGGTTGCATTGATGGTTAGTGTTATTAACGATGGCCACATTATTTTTTATATTAAGGGATTAATCCCACATTTATTGGGAAGAGGTCACTTGAGTTGTTTGTATACAAAATCAATTTGTATCAATGGAGAAAAGGCTCCACTTATATGGCCTTTTCGCAAGGTGTATATTGACTAAGTTTTGAGTTCTAAAAGTATGAAAAATAATCATACATAAATGACATGGAAGAGGAGGGCATGTGTCACAAAATAGGATGTTTTAAGGTCATTCAATTTGATGAAGGAAATTTTGATGGTTTAGGAATCCCATATACACAATTACTCATTATTTTGGCACATGGAACAATCTCGCATGCACACATACCGGGTAAGTTAAGGATAATGGATGAAAAATTTTAAATGTAAGTCTATAAAAATGGTGAATCATGAATGGTGCCACATTCCCTACTCATGAAAACTAAAAACCCAAGAAATTGAGGCTTGTGGTTGGGCCACATGGCCCAATCATGACCGATCAGTTGATAAGTGGACTCAGGTGTAGATCAAAAGAAGCTCAGGAGGTGCATGGACACCTAATTTAGCCACATGGCCTAATCACAAGGTAAAATATATACCTATTCAATGTGTTACATGTCGCCTAATGGGAAAATTGCAAAAGTGACTATAGTTGAAAAATAATTTATTACACAATTTTATTGGAGTGGGTAGTAAAAAGAGTTCTAGTTTTTCTACCATAATATTTTATTGGGACATATATTTTGATAATGTATAGTACCATTGGAAATATTTTTCATAGATATTTACAATTGTTCTAATTTTGGGAGAAACTATTAAGACCTTAATAATCAGTTTTTGAAAAATATCTAGGTTTCTCTTTATCTCACAAGACAAACAAATGGAATAAATATCCCAAGGCACTTAAAATTTATTTTAATGTATTTTCCCCTCTTGAGAATAATATTCTAGATTATATATTCCATCCATGGCCCCACTTAAACTTTATTGGGAGTTTAAGTAATCTGTGAATTAAGAATTGAGCTCTCCCATTGGTCACAAATGTGAATGTATGATCTAATTTGACAAGTGAAACCCTCATTTGCATTCATTATATTGATTTAATGGGTGTGTATGTACACTTTCCCTCATGTTTCTATTTTAATTTTTTGAGGATTAGATTCATATTATATTTTTATTATTTCCAAGTAATATTTTTATTTCCTCCATTTTGATTTAGCAAGAGTAATTTAGGCATGGTCCATTATCTTCATTCATTAGTGGATTGTTTGATATTCTTTGGTGGTGAAAATTAGATCCCTCTCAACCTATGATTTATCTAGGAAGAATGTTTCTAGTAGATTTATTTCTAGTTTTGTAAATGGAATTAATATAAATTGTAGGACAAATCCTTCATTCGGGTATTTTGGCTCATGAGAGAAATAAATTCATAATTAGCATTGTGTTTCAATATTTTTAGTAATTGTTAGTGGTATATTTTCTAATTCATGATTAATTGTTATAGAATGTTGAACAAGTGTTCCATTTTTTTAGATGGCATTAAATGTAAATATCATTATCTCGTAATGAGGAAGTTATTTGTGTTATGTAGACACTTGTTGCTATTGATTTATAAATTCCTTTAATGATCTCATTTCTATTTGTTTTATGTAAAAAAATCAATATTAGTGCCTTGAAAATTGTTGATATGTTGTTTTAATACATAATGAGGGGTATTTATAATATCATCTTGTTGTAAGTTTGAGTTATGATGGGTTATGCAATAATTTGTAAATTATTATCCTAATTTGGTTTTTAATTCACTATATTTGAATTCAAAATAATATTTTCCTAGTGGATTTTAGGAAATGGTCATGGTTAATTGAACAATCCCTTTTATAATATTTTCATTAAATTATGTACCTTCTGAAATATCCACTTATCTTTAAAAATTCTTTTAGGTTTAAACTATAACTTAGGATTAAGTTTTATAATCTTTTCTATGTTCATCCTACTTATCTCTTTGTTGTTGTAATCTATGTTTTTTAACCTTTTACAATATTAATAATTTTTGTGATTCTTCCTTCTAGTGGTAGTAAATTAGTTCAGAAATCATAGTGGTTGGAATGGTTAGTGGGGTCTACTACACTATCCTTGTAAATCTTGTGTTATTTTACACATGAGGGTTTCTCATCTAGGTTTCACAAGCCTAAAGAGTGAGAGGTTAAACACCTTCTCATTTTTTACCTCAAATTATCATCAAATTAGTGAATAAGCATGTAATTATTGTTATCCCTTCTTTTCACCTATTTACATAACATAATATATTTGATTGTGAATAAATTGGTGTCAATATTAGGTGTACTATTTGTTCGTGAGTCTACATACTTTACTTCTTGCATGTTCAGTTTTATTTTAAGAAAACTATGGTGTGTGTGTGTGTGTGTGTGTGTGTGTGTGTGTGTGTGTGTGTGTGTGTGTGTGTGTGTGTGTGTGTGTGTTTTATCTCTTTAGTTTCAGTCTCGTATTATGTAATTTAAATTTATATATCATGTTATGTTGTTAATATTTTCACAAATACCTTAAATAAAAAGTTTTTGTGTCTAAATTGTGTATGTGTTAGAGGTATTGGATACTCCCAAAAATTTAAGACCATTTAAATCTATATATTTTTTAAAACTCATTCAAATTTTCTTCCATTTACATTTTATTGCTTCTTGTGACCTAAAGTTTTTAAGGTTGGAGGGGTTGCAATATGATTTTAATGCAGATTTATATAATAATTTACATTCATAACTACATCTTGTGAATCTTTTTTGGTATCAAGGCTAGATAAAGGTCCATCTATTGTAAGAAAGGATTACTTCATAGTAATTAACATTGATAATAATATTAAAGCCACTAGGAAGTCTAAAAGGTGAGGTTATGTAAAATAATTCCCCATGAGAAAATAAATGTCCAAGTTATTCAATAATTGTTGATGAGAAATTTAATTAAAGGATGGGAGATTTGAAGGAGTTGTCATATAGAGTGACTCAAAATGAAAAGGGATTACCTTCAATTCATAAGAATAATTATATTGATGAAAAAAATATCTCATTCCAGAATTTTCAACCCACTACTCGATGATGTCGACAAAATATCCTCAAATTTAGACCTCCTAAGAAGCAATGTCTGAATTTGGTGGAAATCAAGATCTTAGAAAAGTGGAAAGCTTCTCATTTTTAAAATTTTCCTCACTCTGGAAACCCTATTGACAAGACTCGATAAA
Organism: Taxus wallichiana var. yunnanensis; assembly: GCA_018340775.1. NCBI lineage: Eukaryota > Viridiplantae > Streptophyta > Pinopsida > Cupressales > Taxaceae > Taxus > Taxus wallichiana. Next base: position 670,447,244 of record CM031240.1, on the reverse strand, counting down.
ATGAAAACATCCTCTTCCCTGGATGGTTTAAACTCCATTTTAATGGGGCTTCTAAGGGAAATCCTTGGAGTTCGGTGGAGGGGGTAGTATTAGGGATGATAAAGTTAGAGTTATTACAACTTTCTTTGGTCCTATGGGGATTCAAAAAATCACTACGATGAAGCATAGGCCTCTCTTTGGAGTATTAGACTTGTTAAATATTGCATTGTTTCTAATATCATAATTAATGGGGACTCAATGAACAAATTGAATTTCATAAAAGGATTACTCCTACTAGATGGAATATTAAGGAATTTATTGAAGATTTTTTTTTTTATAATTAACTCTTTATCCATGAGTAATATCAAATACACATATATAGAGGGTAATTGGATGGTGAATAGCTTGGCTAATATAGGGATTAATGATTATTGTCTAAAATATTGGCGTATAGGGAGGAAGTCTAGGTCAAAATGAGGTACATAATTTTCAATGAAGATAACCATCAATTATCCTTCTTTGTGAAAGATCTGCATACGACGCAGCTTGGGATATTTTTTCACACATTCCACCTAGATAGCCCCAATCTTGCCTCAAGTATTCTTCTTTAATTTCACTACAAAATCCTTTATAAGGTCGTTCGAGGTAGAATTAGGTACCTCTTTGGGATTTATTTTAAAAATAGAAGATATTTTACCAATATGGGTGTAGACATGTGTAAATTTGAGTCGATTTGCAATGAATCTTGGAATCTTGATGAAGAGATGTGGAACATTCTCTAAAGGGGGTTTAACAACTTCATGGAAAGGGTTTTGTGCATGACTGGCATCTCTCCCAATAATTTTCTAAGAATTGGACCAACAGGTATTCACTTGCAAAGGAAAGAAGTTTGTGATTATTGAGGATCTCATAGCCTAGGTCACGAGCCTCCATATGAAATGTCTCAAGTTCTACAAGAAAAAAAAATTTGACAGTTCAAGGAGGAGAAGAAATTTCGGAGGGTAATGAAGTTTTGGAACACACCAAAGGGGATTTTTAAATAATCTCATTATCAGCATCTCTACAACAAGGTTGGTATCTTGTTGATGAAATTTTTACACTAGAAGGTTGATTTAATGTAATGCACTACTATCACTTGGATTTCCTTAATAATTTTATAATACTAGCTCTGGTTAGCTTTCCTTCTTCATTCTCCAGTCTCTTGAGTAGTCCATCAAATTGGTTCAATGGGAAAAAGGTTTTACCCCATACATAATGTTGTCATTATGTTTCTTTTTTAAATATTTTGACCATAATCTTCCACATCCCTAGCCCCCCGCCCGTACTCCTAAACTAAGGCCTTCTTCCTCTTTCTTTTCCACTTCCACCACCCCTTCCCCTTAGACTTCTTCTATGTCTACTTCCCAACCTTCCAAAAAGATACCTAGGATGCTCCTTCTAGCCACTTTCTTCATATTCGGGTGAAGAATAGCACTCTTTTTGTTATAAAACTCCTCCCCTTAACCCACGGGAAGGAGAATAATCTCTTAGCCTCTTGTCTTTCGGAAAGAGATCAATGGACCCTTCTAAATCTAGAGACACTAGTATTAGAGTTAAGGTGGATTTTCATAGTGACATGATAAATTAGTTTTGCAAAGACTTTTGTGTTCTCAAAGATAAATTTAAGGGTTGTAGGCTTGTGGCAGATGGTGGTAATCTTGATTCCAATCATTTAGATGAGATGAAAAACAAAATATCCACACTAGATAAAGATCAATTTAGCATCCCAAAAAAATATGATATGTTATCTAATTTCACGGTTACCCTAGATTTCCTCTCTCTCATCATTTGATAGTTGGAGGATAGTAAGGTAAAGGATAAAACTAAAGTTGGTGAGCAAAAAGGATCATTAGGAATGGTATGTAATATGTGAAGAAGGTCTTCTCCAAAACTATGAAGTAATTTGTTTTATGGGTTGAATATTTGTTGTGTTTTTGTTGTTTTTTGGTTACATCTAGGTTGTTTGTTTCTACTAACTTATTTTGGACCTCATTGTAATATCTTGGCTTTGGCATTTTTTTAACTAGGTAGGATCCCATCCAAAAATCCTTTATCTTTATCTTTACAAAAATCAATAAGTATATTAATGATAAACCATATCATCAAGATAAGTGTTTTACCCATGAAATGTCACATTATAAAGGGAAAATTCCATTTGAGGGAGATAAAAGGCTTGATCATAAAAATAATGAGAAATTCTCAATCCACTTTCTACTAACATATATGAAATAAATCATATTGAATAATAGACATGGCATGAGGAGTTTTTAATGTTTTACCCTTATTTTTTCATGTAATTTTTGTTTGTTCTAATTATTTTGATAGCGATGATGAGATATTGGAATATGTTCACAAGTTATTTCAAGGAAAATTTAGTTAATGTGGCACAAAATTATGAGTTTCTAGCTCATGACTTTAAAAATTTGAGAACTAAAATGCCTAATAAGTATGATGATGGGAGACAATATGATAAAGACATCCTCACTCTAATGAATACTGTAAAATATCATGTGAAAAGTGATTGAAATTTGAGGAGTAAAAGGTAGTCAAGAACAAGAGGTTCCCAAGGACAGTCCATTTAAGAGGAATGACAGGAAAAGTGATGACATTGTTAACAATATTGTTTCTATTCCGGATAATAAAATTATTCCACCTTATCCCAACAAGCACAGGAAAATTGTGCAATTGTTGAAGAATAAGACTCCTTTTATCACTAGTGTGAATAAAATATCTCCTTGTTCTAAAAGTCATGCTAAAAATAAAAGGTAGAGAGTAGAAGGTGAGTATGTTGACCTAATTAGAAATATTGCCTCTCTATCCTATAACTTGGGGCATTCATTTTCACAAGCTCTTTCCTCATGTATCCCTAATTTTAATGTCACTAAATTACCCATAAATTCACCCATGCTTAGGTACAATGCATGTGATATGGTTTTTTTCATAAACTAGTTTAAAATAAAAATCCCACTAGTTGAATTATTACGCATTCCTTAGCATAAAAATAGATTTTTTATTTCCTTGGCGCAACTTTCACTCCTTCATCCACCTCTACTATAGAGGGAAAAAAAGTGAAGAGCTAGAATACGTTCTGAAATTTATTTATGAATATCACTTATTGAAATTCAGTTGGATGCAGATCCATTTTATACCACATTATTAGTGAACAAATGGTTTTTACACACTTCCATTCTATACTCAAGGGCCTCTTGTAATATAATTCCATTTTATGTCATGAATGAGTTGGTTATTAGTATTTTAACAGAATATTTTAAATATTATGCTATGGATTCTAGAGAGGTTCATGTGGTAGAATATTTTATAGAATTATTGGTCTATCTTCTGTCTTACCCTATAAAATTCTTTGTTATTTATGTTTTAGTGGTCGATTTCCCTCCTAAATGGAGTATGTTGTTATCATGTAAGTGGGTTGCTTCAGTATGAGGTGGTATTCAGATGGATATGTATTTTACCAACATCTCACATGAAGATGAACAAGTTAATATTTGTAGGGAGAATATGATGTTACATTTTATTGAGTATCTACAAATATCTTTGAATGAAGTTTTACAAATTGATAAAGATGTTGAAAATACATTTTTATTGAAAAATATATTGATCCATGTTTTGTACATAGGTTAATAATGTTGATTTTGATGATTTATGGACTATGATTGTTTCCATAGCATGTTCAAAATAAGGTTCAGGGGCTAGAGTTATGTTGTGTTCTCCACAAGGAGATACATCTAAATTTGAATAAAAACTAGATTTTGAGTGTACCAATAATTTGACTAAGTATGAGGCCTTGTTGATTGGTTTGAATAGGGTGTCTAAATTTAATATCAAAGACATTGTTATTAAGGGATATTTTGAGTTGATTGTATAATAGATAGTAAAATTATATGCAGAAAGAATGAGAGTCTCGAAACAATCTAAAAATGGCATTTGGGATTCAATTTATTTTTTCAATTCTTTTAATACAAATCATAAATAGTGGTCACTCAATACTATGGTAGATCACCTTTTTGTTCATGTTCTCTTTAGCAGAATGAGAATTTTTTCCCATTTTGTGTGTATGATGTGGAAGTCATGTTAATCCCATCAATGATAGATAATGTTAATTTTTACAAGTAATTAAATATGACGATTATATTATCGGGTTTTATGAACAGTGCAAATGATTTTGAATATTAAATTATTTATTTGTATCTTTTTTAAAAAAATCATGATGGAAAAGAAGTGGTCTTCATATAGGAAATGATTTAATTTAAGAAAAACACAATCCCTAGAGGATTGATGATACTAAAAGATATGTTGATGTTGTTAGTAGAGTAAAACAATGATTTTTCCCAATAATTCATGATATCTTGAAGAAGTTAATTTGGGTACCATTGTGTCTTCTCAATTTGTTTTTATTATAAAATGCATGAAGGAGTATGAAGGGAAATATATGATTGAGATGTTATCGAAGTATATATATTTTATTGCATGGTTCTTTGATGAACAAAAATATTATAAGGAATATGTGTTTCAACATGCATCCCTTTGCATATTGATGAATAACCTTTAAAAAAATAGAAGACCAATTAATCCAACTTTGTCAATAAATATGGAAGTTAAGTTGAGAAAATTAATGTAATGAGGAATCCTTCAACATATAATATTTTCCTCGTTGGTTGCAAACTTAGTTCTAGTGAGGAAAAAAATGGAAACACTTGGTTGTACATGGATTTCAGAAATTTGAACAAGTTGTATTTGAAATACAACTACCCATTTCCTAACATGGATCACTTTCTATATAAGGTCTCTAGATGATACTCGATATCCATGCTAGATGGATTATCCATTTATAATCAATTTTTAGTTAATGAATCGGAGATATATAATAATGTTTACAACTCCTTGGGACACTTATGTGTATGTACATATGTCATTTTGTCTCATTAATTCTAGATCCGTATTTCAAATAAATACATATTCTATTTTTCTAGTTTGACTAATGAGGTCATGTTGGTATATTAGGATGATATTAGTATGTTTTCAAAGATAATTTCAAACCATGTGGATCATTTGAAAATATTTTTTAATAAAAGTAGGGAGGTTTGGATGTCCCTCAGTCCTAAAAATGTATTTTAAGATGGAAATAGGAAACATTCTTGGTCACAATGTTTCCAATAAAGGTGTTATGATTGATCCAAAATGAATGAAATCCATTAATATCATTCCTTTTTCATTCTCTAAAAATGGTGTCCAATAATTTTTGATGTCATTAAAAAAATTAGATGTTTTTTGTTTAGGTTTGTTGATACTACTATCCCAATTACTATTATGTTGATAAAGGACCAAGTGATTACATGGGAATTTGAAAATAAATTCTCATTTTCTAATGTGAAAGATTTTAAAAAAGCACCAGTTGTTGGCCAATCCTAATTATGGTAAGGATACTTAGTTTTTATTTTGTTTCCCAACACATATTATATATTGTTATGTTGCAAAAGAATTTGAAAGGACATGATAAACCAATATCATTTTTTAGAAATCATTACAACATGCTAAGATGAACTACACTATCATGGAGAACAATACTTATGCTTTGATAAAGGTCAATGCAATTTCTTATATATTACATTCTCCATCCAAATGTCAAATCATAAGATCCCCACACCATGGTAAAAGACATCTTGACTAATTTAGAAACTTTTTTAAGAGATGTAGATGGGTGAATAAATTGTAATAATTTTACATTGATGTGCATATCATCAATCTTGTGATAGGGAAAGTACTAGTTATGTTTATGAAATAGTTGAATATGGATGTTGTTATAGTTAATTTATAATATGGGAGTTTTGTCTCAACTAGGGATGAATTATGTGAATCATATTGGTACAGATACATTGTATATATTTTGAAACATTTAGTATGTCCTCCCAATATGGATAAAATAATTCACAAAGCTCTTCTACCTGCCACTCAAAAATATGTGATAATTGAAAGATGGTTAGCTTGGATAAATCCAAACGGTATTCTCATGTGATGTGTAAATGAAGAGGAGTATACAAATTTAAGTAAATAGTTTCATAGTGGGTTGTGTGGAGGCCATTATGCAACAAAAAATTATTCCCATAAAATCATTAGAAATAGTTATTAGTGGCATTCATTATTTAGAAATGTTACTAAGGCAGTTAGAAAAGGTGACTCATTTCAAAGTGCTTAGTGGGAAGATTAAATGATCTTGGTGTTCTCCCCTTACTATGGTTATTTTGGAAGAAGTGATGAGGAATGGAATTTTATCATAGAAATTAGTAATAAATCTAGATTTTGACATATATGGAGTCTAGTTATAACTAATTACTTTAAGAAGTGGGTTAAAGTTATCATAGAAAACAATACAACTCAGAGAGTGGTGATGCAATTGTTGAAAAATAACATAATCATATATTTGGTGTGTCAAGAAAAATTATAGTTGATACTTTCATGTGCTTTAGAGATTCACAATTGCTAAAAATGTGTCTATAGTTTGGGATAAATTTTATGAATACTTCAAGTATTAACCATAAGGGAGTGGCTAGGATGAGTCCAACAATAAAATTTGATAAGAATTGTTAGAAGGAATATAGATTTAAAACGGAGAAACTGGAAAGAAAATCTAATTTATGTTACTTGGGAAGACATGATCTCTCCTAATAAAGCCACAAGAAATATTCCTTTTGATATATTTTATGGCATGAATGCCACATTACTTGTAAATTTGGAGATCCATGCTTTAGTTATCATGAGAATAAAATTTTGATGATATTTAGTTGTATGTGAAAATAATCATTAAACCTGTCTAGGTGGATGAAGTAAGAAGGAATTCACATAAGAGGTTCATGAATTTCAAAAGAAAAATGAAGACAATATTTGACAACAAAGCTAAAACAATGGATTTTGAGCTAGGTGACTTGGTCTTGCTTTGGGATAATATACATAAAGACAAAGGAAAGCATGGAAATTTGATACTTTATGGATTGTATTGTATGTGGTTGACATATGCATTAGAGATAACATTTATTTCTTTGCAAGACCTTTTTGGTAAGGTGTTAGAGTTTCCTATCAATGTAGTAACCTTAAACATTTTTTCACCTAAGTACAATTTGAGATTTTGATTCCTTTGGGAAGTGTACATATGTGTTTGCTTCCCTTTTTTATTTTATTTTGTTTTTTGGTTTGAGAGTTGGTACCCTAGGTTTTTTATATTCTTTTTTAATCTATTTGGTTCCCTTATTGATAACCTTTCTATTATAAAATTTTCTCCCCAAGTTACTTGTTATAGTTTCCTTCTCCACATGCACATTGCTAAATTAAAAAAATCATTCAATTCATTTTCTTTAAATGCTTAGGTTTGCTTCTATTGTATGTGTTTTATATCATCTCTAAATACCCATGAGGAGTACTCATCCTCCAACCAGAGCCAATTTTCATACCTAAAATTGTCCCAATACAATTATAGGGCCTTAAAGTTAATTTTCAAATTCATGTACAAATTCAAAGTTACTCAGTGTGTTCACAATTGTCTTATATATCATTGGTGTTGCCAAAATGAGCCCCATAATCCTTTTGATTAATTATAGTATGATGCACCCATATTCTCACATTTTTATGTTTTCATGGTATCTTTTTGGTTTTTTTGATCTGCAAGAATTTTTATCCTTTTTATTCAAATTATCTTTGGTGATTTCAAATTCTTTTGTGGTTTCAAAGAGGTTTTCAGAAATATTAGACTATATGCCTTTAAAAATCAACATTTGGGACATTTAGAATCTTTCCATGGTAATGATGGCTTTTTTTTTAGAATATTTTAAACTTTGAGGTGTACTCAAAATTGATTTTGGATTAATATGATACCCCTACATTCCATTTATAATCAATAAGGAGATCTATACCAAGATTTATTCACCTTTAGAGACATTATGGTCATGTTTTGTGCCATCAATAATAGACACATTGGTTTTTTGCACTAAGGTATTAATCCTAAATCTATTGGGGAGAGGCCATCTGAGTGGTTTATATAACAAAGTGAGTTTTATTATAATTAATGTAAAGCATCCACTTATGCAACTATTTACAAGGCATGGATTGACTAATTTTTGAGTCTTAAAAGTATAAAATAGAATAAGGCATGTATGATGTGTCAAGGAGGCTAGGTGTCACAAAATAAAATTCTCAAAGTTCACAAAATTTAATAAATTCAAGTTTGATGGTTGAAGAATCCCAATACACGATAACCTAGATTAGTGCCATGTGGTGCAATCATAGATACTCATGTTCTGGGTAAGTTGAGGATAGAAATAAAAAAACTTTGGAGGTAATTCTATGAAAATTTAAACCCATGAATAGTTCCATGTGTCCACACATGGGTGTTTAAAACTTAGTGAATTATAGGATCGTAGTTGGGACACATGTCCCAATCATAGCTAGTTGGTTGCTAATAAAACTTAAGCACAAATCAAAAAGAATACCTAAAGGGATAGGTACATATGATCGGTTCATATCTCCTAATAAAAATTTATAATATATACCCCATCAATGTATGACATGTGTACCAATGGGAAATTTCAAAAGTGACTATAGTTGAAAACCCCAAATTTTTTGCACAATTTTAAAGGAGTGGGTAATAAATCAAGATCTAGTTTTTCTTCTATAAATTTCTATTGGGAGATTCATTTTGAGAGTGGATGTTACCATTTTAAATATTATTCATATATATTCTAAATGGTTCTAATTTTGTGATAAATTTTAAAGACATTTGCAAGTAATTCATGACAAAATCTCCAGGTTTCTCTTTGGCCCATAAGACAACCAAATGGCATAAATATTTGAAACCACTTGTAATTGTTGATGATGGGTTTTTCCCTCTTCAAAATAAGCTTGCATATTGGATATTCTATAAATGGCCCCATTTAAACTCAATTGGGAAATTGAGTAATCCATGAATTTATAATTGAGTTCTCCCATTGGTCCTAGATGTGAATTTATGATCCGATTAGATAAGTGACCGCCTCATTTGCATTCATTATCTATATTTTTGGGTTTTTATGTGCTCCTTCCTTCATATTTTCATTTGTGTTTTCTCAAATATTAGTTTCATATAATATTTTTCTTATTTCCAATAAATATTTATGTTTCCCTCCATTTTTATTTAGAAAGAGTAATCTATGCATGCTTCATTGTCTTCATTAATTGGTGGATGGTTTGATATCCTCTAGTGGTGACAATAAGATCCCTCTCAACCTTTGATTTATCATTGAGGAATCTTCTAAATAATTTTTCCTTCTAATTATACAAAGATAATTAATATAAATTCAAGAAAAATCCTTCATTTGGGTCTTTTGGATCATGGGAAAACTTTTTTCATAATTACTATTATATTTCCCAGTTTTGTGAGTATTTGTTAGTAGTATCCTTTATAATTCAAAAGAAAATGTTATAGAATATTTTAAAAACATTAAATTTGTTTTGATTTCATTTAATATAAAAAAATCAATGTCTAATGATGAGGTTTTTGTAGACACTTGTAGTTGTTGATTTAGTAAATTTCTTGCATGATCTAGTTTTTTTGTGCGTTATGTAAATTATTAAAATATCAATGTCTAGAAAAGATTTCATATGTTTTGTAAAGTATAATGAGAGTTCTATGTAATATCATCTTGTTTTAATTCTTAATTATGATGGGTTGTTTATATTATTGTTCTTTTTTGTTATTATTAAATTCACTCTATTTGAATTCTAGATACTCTTATATCAATGCATTCTAGCCATTGATCATGGATAAATATTTCAAACCTTTTTCCAATAGTTTTTATTAAATTTTACACCTTACTAAAATATCAAATAATCTTTTCAATTACCTTGAGGTTTGAAATTTTTTAACTTAGGATTCAAATTTAACTTGAGAGAAAATAGCCTATATACATCATGGACATATTTGTTGTAATCTATTTATTTGCAACCTTTTTCCAATATTAATTAGGTTTTTTATTTTTCCTACTAGTGACATAGAATTGGGTGGGAAATTATATTGGTTAGGCTATTTAGTTAGGTATGATACACTATCTCTGTGTAAATCTTGTGGTTAAAAGGAATGATAAACACTTATGATTGTAAGCCAAGAACTCATATGCTAATAAAACATCACAATCAATAAGATGAAAGAAATTCACCAAAGCATAACTTTACATAAACCTTTACAAATAAATGAGCAACATAGATATCATATATTATTATGGAACTCAATGAAATACAATGAGAATGGGCCTTGTTTATATAGGAAAGGAATAACAATCTACAAACCACCAAGGTCATAGATCAAGCCATAAATCAAGGAAAGAACTAGACATCAAATAACTATTTAAGTCCATAGATTTAGGAGAGAACTAGACATCAAGGATCTAGTCAATACCATAGATCAAAGAAAGAACTATTCAATACCATAGATCAAGGAAAGAACTATACCTAACAACTAGATAATATCCCCCTAATATCTAAATAAATAAATAAAAATAAATATCCACACACATAAGTGGGTGAGGATAAATATAATAAAGGTAAATAAATTACCTAGGTGAACATGAGCTAAGGTAAATACCTACTCTAACACCCCCTCAAGTGAAGCTAGGGGCCAAAATAGAAGTGGCATGTCCACAATATGAGTCTCGAAAACTAGGTCTGATGAGATACTCATGTACAATATATCCATGAAGAAATATCAAACCAAAAGAAGGAAACAATCCTGCTAGAAGGAAAGAGAAAGAAGAATAAGAAGAAGGAAGATGTTCTCATGAACACCCTCTAAGAACAATTTTTGAAATCCTAAGCATTCCACATAACTCAAGGTAGCGAGGTGATGCAAAAGGCTTCGTAAAGATGTTTACAACCTGATGTTGAGTCGGAATGTACTCCAAGTAAAATAACTCCATCCTGAATGTGTTGATGAATGAAGTGGATGTGTATCTCAATATGCTTGGTCCACTAGTGCTCAACTGGGTTACGAGAAATGTGAATTGCACTTTGGTTGTCACACCAAAGTACAGTCGGGGTGAATCATGTGGGAATCTAAACTCTATCAATAAAGAAAGCCAAAGAATTTGACTCATTATAACTATTGTGCCATATCTCGCCTCTAAAGATGAAAGTGCAATAGTATGTTGCTTTTTGCACACCCAAGCAATTGGAGAAGAACCAAGATAAAAAAATATAGCCAGAAGTGGAACACATGTCATCAATAGAACCTGCCCAATCTAAATTTTTATACCCAACCAACTGAGTAGAACCCCTAGTGTAGTGTAGGCCAAAGTGGGAAGTGCCCTGCAAATAGCACAAAATCCTTTTAGCAGCCTATCAGTGACTACTATGAGGATAATGTGTAAACCGAGATACAAGCCCTACTACAAATGAAATATTAGGGTGAGTATGGGTCAAGTACATGAGACTTCCAACCAACTGCCTATACAAAGTAGGATCACAAAGTGGAGTGGTACATGTGGAAGTAAGAGTAACCCCAGATTGAAAAGGAGATGGACTTGGCTTGTAATCATCCATATCAAAGTGTTGAAGAATATCATGGGTGTAATTTTGCTAACTCAAATCAATCCCTAAATCTATCTAAGAAATCTACAAACCAAGGAAATAATGCAATAACCCAAGATCTGTCATGTCAAACTGTAGAAAGATCCCTCTGAATAGTCTAAATGTGGGAAGAAGAGATGCCAGTAAGTAATAGATCATCAACATATAAGAAAAGTATCACAATATCCTCACCAACATGTTGGAGATACACTATATGATCAGGAGTGGCAATGAAAAAAAAACTAGTAGATAGAAGAAAATAATCCATCTTCTCATACCAATCCCGAGGGGCTTGTTTGAGACCATAGAGAGACCTTCAAAGCCTACAAACAAGAGAAGAATCCTGAACAAATCTAGTCGGTTGCTCCATGTATATTTCCTCTTGTAAATATCCATGTAAAAGACACTCTTCACGTCCATCTGGTATGCGGGCCACCCCGTGATGAAAGCAATAGAAAGTATAAGGCATATAGAATCCATCTTGGAAATGGGTGTAAAAGTCTCGAGTAATCAATACCTTCAACTTGTGAAAAACCCTTTGGAACAAGACGAGCCTTATACTTTTCAATGGACCCATCAATATGTGTATTTGATTTGGTATAACCACTTACACTAACATCTCTTACACTAACCATCTTTCTTCCTTTAGAGAGATACCAAATCCCAAGTATGATTCTTCATCAAAGAATAATACTTAGCTGTCATCGCATCATCCCACTCATGTATCCCATGATCCTTTGAAAAAGACTGTGGATCCTCAAAACTTCCTAACACAAAATTCCAAAACCTGTAGAATGTGCATGATGATGCCTAGTGGGTGGAAGATCCTGTATGAAAGGTTTTGCCTCAGAAACTATAGTATAATCCCACTTAGGCATAGTGACAACATTAGTGGGAATAGGATCCTCAATGGCATATATAACCTCCTCATCAACCTCCTCAAAGAAAGGATCCTCAAGATGAGATGAAGAAGGAGGAGGAGGCATGGAAGAAGATGAAGAATCATGAGGAGTGAAGCACTCATCAAACTAAACATGTGTTCAAAAAATAACATCATGAGTATCAGAATATAGAATTTGATAAGCTCTCATGTCCTCACAATACCCTATAAAGATCAAGGGTTTTCTCTTCTTATCCAAATCTTTCCTTTTCTTATTTGGAACAAATTCCCAAGCATGGCTCCAAAGACTCGAAAAAATGAGACATTTGGCTTAGTGTTGGACCAAGCTTCCTTTAGAGTCAAATTCTCAAGTGCTTTGTGTGGTGTGTGATTCTGAATGTAGTTAGCACAATTAATTACTTTTGCCTAATAGATAGGAGGTAAATCTCTAGAATGCATCATATAGTTAGCCATTTCCTTCAAAGTTCTATTCTTCCATTCTACTAAGCCATTTTGTTGTGGAGTATGAGGAACAAAATGTTGGTGAATAATGCCTTGAGTTGCCAAAAATTAGAAAACTCATTGTTGAATTACTCCCCCATTATCAAAGTGTGAAGGTTCTTTATGCAACTAGAAGATTGTTTCTCAACCAAATCCTTGAAGACTTTGAAGTGTGAAAAACATCACTTTTTACTTGATAAAATAAACCCAAGTATGCCTCAAGAAATTATCAATAAAGGTAAGTGCATACTTAGCTCCATTGAAAGAGGGTAAGGAAAAACCATCAAGTCATTATGCACAAGCTCAAGTGGTGAAGAATCTCTCTTAGACAAATTCTTAGGAAATGGATCTTGGTGTTGTTTCCCTAATGCACAGCCAGAGAAAACTCCCTCAAGACAAGAAACTCTAGGAAGACCATCTACCATACCATGAGTGCTCAACTCCTTCAAATATCTGTAATTAAGATGTCCAAATCTTTCATGCCAAAGCTTACTCTTTGAATCTGCATGAGAAACCAATCATGTCCCTATAGAAGAAGTGTCATCAAAACCCTCAAAGTGATATAGTCTAGAACTATGATCAACAATACCTTGAGCAAAAAAGTGAATAAGGCTTCAACAAAGTTTTACTTTTGCCCCATGTGGTGTAAAAGTCACTATTTTTCCTTGACCAGAATGACAAATTTGATATATAAAAAGCAAATTTGTAGTACTATTAGGAACACATAGTGCATCTTGATACTTCCACCATCAAGTTTTATATCACACTTTTCCTCAACAAAAAGAAAGGAAGAATATCCAACCTCGATTTTGGAAGTAGAACTCAAACCTAGAGAAATAAAAGACTCCTTGGAAGAAGTCATGTGATGAGAAGCACCAGAATCTATAACCCAACTGTCTACAAGTGGTGACTGAAATCTCCTAACAACATTAAGTGCTTTGCCATGTTGATTAGAAGGAGGTGGAGTGGAGATAGAAATTTTGTGTTTCTTGACTACATCCTCTAAGGCTTGCATTCACTTATAACACCTATGTTCTTCATGACCACTACCCCCACAAAAAGAGCATGAAAGGCTAGACTTATTCTTGGATTTAGAAGACTCCTTGGGTTTAGAGTTATTTTCTTTGGGTTTAGGAGCACTTTGAGATGGATAAGGGGTGGATTTGGTTTTACTTTTTGGTTTTCCCTTGCCCTTAGGATTATATGAAACTAATTCCTTTTGAGAGGTGGAAGACTCAAGGTGAGATAATTTGGATTCTTCCCTAGTAAGTCTTTCACAAAAATGTTTTTAAGTTAGGTATTTTGAATTTGTCACCTAAGTCATCCATGCTAGAGAAAAAGGTAGAAAAAGATTTGAAATGGTCCTCTCAACTTGGATAGAATCAAGTAAACACACTCTTCATCTTTCTTATCTCTTCCACTCCCCTTCAATTGTGTCAACAAATTATTGAACTTGGTAAGATATTTTATAATTGTTGGAAAATATTTAAGATTAAGAGAGGTGATCTCAATTTCAAGTTACATGGCTCTCATATGATCCACATTACCAAATAAATCCTCCAATTTCTCCCATATTTTGAAAGGAGAGTCACATTTTTCCAAATGAAACAAAATACTGCACTTACATAAGTTCCTATCAAACCCATACACTCATCAAATTTTCACTAGTACTGAAATTTCTCATATTCTCTAGTGAACACTAGTTGTTCTAAAGAAGTTAAAGCCCATAATCCTTTCCACTTAATTATTGTTTCCATTCTTAGTTTCCATGTGTGGTAATTATGTGTTGTTAATGGCTCAACATGATCTAATGTAGAATTATATAAAGACGCCATCCTTAAAAAATCACCAAAAGAAATGCAAGAACCAAGAAATGCAACAAGAGCCCCCCATATTTTGGCACTTTATAATGAGTGTGTGTTACAATATGGAACTTTATAATTATAGTTAAATTCTCAAAATAAATATTTCCAATGGAAAGAGCACAAAAAAACAAGCATTTTTGTAAAAACAACACTCAAAACCAAGTTACTGATCAAAAGATACAAGCTTTTCAATATTATGCTCTACTATTTATTTTAGTTGCCACTAAAATAGAATAAAATGCTCTTGCCTTCACCACACAAATAAAATGAAAGGGGTCTAGAGTTAATAACTTACTAGTAGGAATCACAAGCTTTAATCCCTCATATGACCATACCATATGACCAAGGGCTAAGGATTTCAATGGGTGTGGGCAACTTACTATTGCGGGGGTGACTTGTTGCCGAAAATAACAGGATATAGAATTTCTCAAAATGGTAGGATCCATGCACGGTTGTCCTAGTACCTGCTACAAAAGGAAATAACTAGAAACCTTCTTCCTGCAAACCAAAAACACTACACCGCAATTAAAAAAACATCTCCCTCCAACTAGAATATACCAATACACGTATGAACATTGGAGGCCATATCCTCCAACCCAAAACATTGTATCATGCCTACTAACAAATCCTCTACTTTTTCCCCCACTTATTCTCCCAAATACTTGCGATGGGGAATTTTTCCATATCTTGTACAAAATTTTCCCTTAGATGAGGTATTTCATGATGATCATGGGTATACAAGGTAGTGAGCTACCTTTCATTTTGCTCTTCAACTAATTATTCCTCTAGTTTCACATGCTCATGAGGGTGGACATTGTCAATCAAAAGAGTTTCTTGAACATACAATTTAGACTAATTTGAATGAATGATTTTGAAAACCCTTTCTAGAGTAGGGTCTATGTTAGGGTCCACATGGTGAATCTCATCATTATTCTACTTCTTATTATCATTTTCATTCTCATTTTTAGGTGCCAAGTTTCTACATAGAATCCTTCTATGACATGACCTAGAACCACCACCCCTTCCACTCCTAGTTTTCACCATTTGTCTAAAAATAATTAAATAATGTTCTATAAGTTTAATTTTTATATCTCTACCATTTTCCCATAGTGTTCCCTAAAGATAAAATTATCTCTAATACCATATGTAATGTCCCATTTAAACTAAACTTAAAAAATTCATCTAAAGAGTAAGAATGGAATAGTCTCATAAATATATCATAATTTCTTAAAATCATATAATAGTAGAAAAACTAAATCATAGCCTAAGAAATAATTAACAACTACTTATCTAAATTGCTTACATATTTTACATTGGGATTCAAACCTTAAAATAACTTATAGCTAATATACATATTGCATTCATTGGATAAATATAATTCATAGCCATTCCCTTGAAAATGGGAACACTTTACAACAATGGAATTCCTATAAGTTCTTTCCCTTAATCACATAATGAACCTTCATATAATGTCAACACTCCCTAAGTACCAATAGTCTCAAAATAGAATAAGGAATGGTGGTTTAAGCATCATTTCCCATAAGAGATAGTAATTATATTTCTCCCATTAAACATTCCTTGATATTTATTTTATGTAATCATTACAATAACATGTTTTTATTAGAGCAGAGAAGAAGCATAATGTTATAACCTTTAAAATAATTTCTTAATGTGAGTGAACACAGGATAGAGGTTCAAACCATTTAAACATTATTCAAGTAGTTATCATCAACAAAAACCAAAGTGGTCTGAAAAATGTGCATGATACAAAAACATGGTATAAATATAGGTTTCATCCATAAGATTAAACAAAAAGAGATATTTTATTATGTACACTAAAATCAAGCCCTCACATTTGGTTCACTAAGGTCCAAGACCACAGTGTTATATATACTTTTAAAAATTATAATGAAATTTTTTTCCAAATTAGATGCCATAATAGTATTTGAATATGCAATCTAAATTTTATTGTAATTGTAAATTTCTCTCTTTACCTTAAAGGTATCCTAGAGAGATGATTTATTAATCCACATTGACATAGGTAATAATACCTAATTTGTATATTGTATTAATGTTATAAATAACACAAGATAGAGTCCCAAAAGGAATTCTTACTACCACAATATTCAATATGGTGTTCCATCTGTAAACCCTATCAAAGGGAAACAATTTTACCAACCATCACGTAAAATAGGAAATCACCCAGTATCGGTGTTATGGACTATATTTTTCTGTTGACCACCCCATGTTTCACTATTGTGACATGTAGTGATCAATGGATGGGGCATATGTATACACCTAATTTTTCAATTTTCATATTTCATACATGTTACTAACAATTTCCTTTGTGTAGATAAGGGTCACTGATGCATCTATTTCTAGAATGGGTTCCTTAAGGGGCCTGTCAGAAATGGGGAATGGTAATTCACATAATTAGTATGGGTTAGAGACATTACATAGAGAAAGTGTCATTATTTGGTCTTGGCCTTAGTTTTCCTTGCACTAGGTATCCTTTTCTTCCTAGGTCTCATACACATCACATTCACAGTTTCTTGTTTTCATCTCATCACTTGGCACCTTGTTTATCCACATTCATGATATATGATACATTGTTTTCACTTTTCAGGAAACCTTACCTCTTTTTAGCACCTATGGCCCCATCTCCCATGGGCGATGGTGTCGATGTTATATTTTCCCATGGCCATGCCATCACCTATAGAGCAATGATGTCTTATATATACCATCACCTCATTTTACACTCATAAGAAAAGAAGACATATCATTCATAATTCAATTAACTCCACTCTTTTGTACCATATTTGCATCTTCTCACCTAGATCTTGGTTCATCTTACATCTTGCTTGGATTGGATTGGATACTCTTCTTCTTGGATGGTTTCTTTCACTATTAGGTCACCTATAGTGAGTCTAGGACAGAGCGTTGCTCCCCTTCTCCACCTAATAACAACTCTCTCTCGGTGTGTTGCTTCTCCATAGAGATAGATGCGTCAATGACCACCCTACAGTACAAGGTGAATGTTCTAACCATCTATTGTAATTTTGTATAGATAAGTTCATTTCATTCTTCATTGTGCTATGTTAACTTAATATTTGATATGTTTGGATAGTATTTAACATAATACTCTTAGCCATCATCAACTCCTTAACTATCGTCAATTTTATTTCAGTTATATCATGCATATTTGTTGATTCATACTTCTCCATGTGCTATTGATATCACAAGAAGGTTCCTTCCTCTATCTTCACTGCGGGCCTTGGAAACTATAGGTTGACCTAGCATAGGTATTACTTCCCTCTAGATATGTGACCTAGTGCTCATTTTAGCCCCTTTAATTTTACCCCTAGTGTTATGTTACATGTGTGTTTCCTACTTGTTTCCTTAATACCCTTATCGAGCATATGATTTAGGAGTGCAATATATTGAGACATGTCTTTTCCCCTATGCAAACCCTATTGCATGGCCAATCCTATTTGTTTCTATTTTTACACTTCCCATACACCATCGGCCCCTATTCAAGATTTCCTCGGAAGGTCCGATTTTTTCTTTTATTCTTTGAATTTGTATCCTTACTCCATTGGCCCTTATGTAAGCATTCTACAAGATTGATTCTCGTCTAAAGAACATATATACATAGGCTTGTTTTTAGCTTCCAATTTATAAATATGTCACCTCTAAGGATATTTTTGGCACAAATGAACCCCCTAAACTTCTATATGGGATATTCATTTGTGCTTGCATCTCTTCTTCATGCTCCTAATTTTTCTAGCTCTCATCCTACAAGTACTAATATGTATTTTCATCCCAATCTCACCCATAAAAATTTGTTGCAAACCTTTTCTCTCTAATCATTTAGATCAAGGTCACTCATCAAAATGTAATGTGGTTGAGATCAAGAATATAGATCAGATATCCATAATCAAGAATCTCAATAACAATGAATACTTTACCCCTGACAAAGATGGAGGTTTTTGAAAGATATCTACCGATGCCATGGAAATGATTATGCCTTGTATTAACCAAGGATTTTCATATCATGATCAAATTCCTCCCTATAGGACTTATAAAAATGAATCTCCAAAAATCCCACTAATGGACATGATAATCATGAATAAACACCCACAAACAAAGGTCGTTCTTCTTCGTGGATCATATCATGGTAATAGTTAAGCTCCTAGATCAAATGGCCTTATCCCAAGCTACCACCACAACTAGCATGCTCCAAATGAAAAATCAGATGTTGTAGATAACATCTCAAAATGTGGTGCCTATCATTCCTTTTTACACCCTCCATTGGTGGATGTAAATGGAAATCTTATTCCTCTACCAATTTGAAGAAAGATGTTGCAAACTGTCTGAGAATGAACCCTTATCTCCATACATTACTGCCATGAACTTATGAGAGACTCTCCCTACCATCTCCTATGATGGTTCTATGGATCTAGCCAAGACCTTTGGAAATATTTACAAAGAATGGATTCAAACAAATACCTACACAACCACTAAGATTCTAGCAAATATTTTCGTAGGCGAGGCACCAAAATGGTATAGCCATCTTTCTCCCAAGTCAAAAGTTGACTTAGAAGGCTTAATCAAAGTTGTCATCTCTAAATTTCAACAAAAAGACCTTCCCAAAAAGACCTTACAAAGGTTTATAAACCTTAAAAAGGGTCTCGTACGCTTGCTCAAGGATTTATTGATAAATGGAAAACACTTAATATACAAGCTAACCATAATCTTGATAATCAAAGCTTATGTTAGATCTTACTTAAGGCCCTTATGCCCACTCTCCAATATAAATTCAAGTATTTATTTCCCAACATGCTATAGGAATCCCTCAAGCAAGCCAAAAGAAAAGACCATCTCATGTGTGAGTTTGGATGCACTTCCAATTCATCACCTAAACTCAAAATCACAACACATGTAAGCATCCCTTCAAATCCTTCTATAGAGAAAGGAGTGGCATCACATCGGGATATCCTAACACCTCCCCTCATACTTCTTTATCTCGTGGTGAAATTTTCTAAATTCTTCCCACTCCATATATAATTCCTCCTTCAAAACAGACCATGCCTAACTATAGGGGTGATCTATTTTGTTAGTTACATGCCATTATAGGGAATTCTCACACCGATTATAAGGAAAATTAGGAAGGCTTCCCTTGATTTCTTCTTAGGTTCTTCTTTCAATCACTCTAACATTATACAAGAGTGTTATGAGTAATATCAATCCTTAGAGATTTATCATTCAACCATTAAAACAAGCGCCATAAAATCCCTATGAATAACATCATGGGCACCATAGATCCTTCATATGATCAAATCCTTTAACACTCTCAACATATCAATGTGGATAAGGTAAACTATAGACGTAAGCATGTTGTAGATACTAAATCACTCACTTTGGGTATCTATCTAGTCTTGATATCATACTACTATTCATATGATTCCTAAGTAAGAAAAGTAGTAATTAACCCATGCCATTGGCCATCTTTTCTTTCTTTATATTTCCACTTATGGTCTTACACTCTTTTTATCTCAATATATCTTTTCACACCTTGGAATTTCTCATCCCGAACACTAGTGCTCAGCTAGGACGCCAACGCTGGTGCCCTTATCCCCTCTAAGAACCCCTAACCTTTGTGTACTTTGTTCACATATTTTGGGCCCTTTTTAGCCATTTGGGAATCTTATATTTTTAGTATTCTTCCTTTTCAGGGTTAATTACAAAATTCAAGAAAAGGAATCATATAAATATGAAGTTATGTGATCATAATAAGGGACCAAGCACTAAGCATTAGCTATCACTACCTAAGGTTGCATCCAAATGCCATTATCAAGAGCATTCAAGAATCCATCTAGCATCCACACAAGGGAAAGGGATTGCATTCTTCTGCATACACTTCATAGGAGGGGAATTTCATTCTTTCATGCACACATATGTCTACATTTTCTACATCTAGTTATTTTCTCACTATTAAGTGTGACACGCACAAGATCCACCTATGGCACGATTTCCAAACACACACACCTATAACTACATTGGGTCTGAAATGTAGTGCAAGTGCTCTTATAAGTTCACTTGTTTGATAGCTAAGGACAGTCTAACCCATTCTTTGCATTAATTTATTTTTAGGATTTGATGCACTTTTGAGGGTTTTATAGGTCATTATTTCATTGTAGGTTATCAACGACATCTACGGACTTGGTGTAACATACTAGAGACAAGAAATGAATGGAAGAAAACATATTGTGACCCTATGAAATAGGGTTTTGCACCATCTGAGTAGTCCAATGCACTCATATGAGGTTTGTAGTGCCCCCAAGTGCCCCCGACCTATCCCAAGCACCCCCAATCAAATGTATTATGACACCTCTACATTTTTCTCGGGATTCATTACGATAGTCTATGCTTCATATTTTTTAGTTCTCCATTTTTTCACACCTTCGGGATCTCTACAAATCAGCTAAGTCATTTTTTCCTCATTTGCGCTTAGGGTTTAAATCTAAATTTCTTATTTTCTTGGGTCTATTTTATACTCAATTATTTATTCATTTGCTGCTACATTTCATTTAAATTTATGCATCTATAAATTCTATATTTTCTTAATCATTTTGGTGAACCTGTCGCTTCGAATCCGAGAATATTTTTAAGGATCTTACCCTCTTATCATTATGGCTCAATATTATGGTGAATTAATTGAATCCCACCTTAAATCCTTAATCATCATATCACCGAGGATCTTCAAGATCTATACTTACTTTTATTTTCTTCTCATGAAGAGGCCACCAATCTCGTGGATCTTAATGCTTCGTTGATATCCCCACCTCCATTATTACTCAACCTCCTTCTTCCAATATTCCACCTACTTCTACTATTCCCATTTTTGTTCCTACTCCCACCAACCATTTCACTCCACCTCTTGTTTCTTGCATGTGGAAAGTTTCTTCCATCTCGCACTCTAGATTTAGTCTCCCATTACCATGATCTCCAGTTTCAAATCTGAAAATTACAATAGGCTACTTCGTGTGTGTCTCCATCTTTGGATTCCACTTTATTACTTCACACTCCATTCACACCTGCCATCTCCACTTACCCGCTTCCTCCTAATTTTTTCACCCCCAAGCTTCCCATTTTCAATGGGCATGGTGACCCACAAGAGCACCTCTGATAATTTAATGTGGCATGTCTAGATTTTGTTGATGATCATATTCTCCTAGCTAAGCTCTTTCCTCGTAATATTCACAATTATGTGATGCATTGGTTCTGTGACCTCCTTATCCACTCGGTAATATCTTTTACGCATCTATCCGATGCTTTCCTTTCTCACTTCTCTATAAATATAGGTTTTAAGATA
Source organism: Taxus wallichiana var. yunnanensis (assembly GCA_018340775.1). Taxonomy (NCBI): domain Eukaryota; kingdom Viridiplantae; phylum Streptophyta; class Pinopsida; order Cupressales; family Taxaceae; genus Taxus; species Taxus wallichiana. Next base: position 670,425,004 of record CM031240.1, on the reverse strand, counting down.
TCCTATGCTCAACTTGCACACTTTAAACAAGGATCAAATGAACATATAACAAACTATGTCTTATGATACAAAAACAACTTAGCCAAGATGACTAATGTGCTTGCATGACTCGAGATTTAAGATCTATTTATTCAAATTCTATTGTTTCCTCTCCAGAAAGTGTTCTCTTTGAGACATCTCCATCATTTGATCAATTTGTCACACTCTTAAGTTACATGAAACAAAACTCTTATCTATAGGCAAGCTTAAGTATCAAGAACAAGCTTCATCTTCTATGCACTTTTAAAGTAAATCAAATTTCAAGCCATCAACCAAACCTATTGAAGCTAAAGTCACCATCAACATTGTCTTTAACACTAAAGAGATTCAATGGCATCCACCTAAGCAAACATACACAAAATTGACTATCGCTCCACATATTCTACTACCACAACTTGTCGAGAGAAATCTTATTACACTTCCTCCTCCACTAAATTTAGACCCATCTCGTCCTAAAGGTCATAATTATGATGAAAATCTCATATGTGACTATCATTAATGTGTTGGAAATTCCACATATCATTGTTTCAAACTTCACAATCTCATTCAAGATCTAATCGATAATAATGCAATTGAGCTTCCTATGCCTACGGCTTTGACATCGTTCGATGAAAATCATAAATTCAATATCTTTAACAATCATCTTCTAAAAAATGACAAACAAGCGGTTAATTCCTCACCAATCATATGTATCATGGAGTGCCTCCTCGTGCATTAAGATCTCTACATTTTTAGTCACTCATGTTGAGGTATCTCCATTGATTATTTATTTCTTTGATCATGATTATCATGCTACATTCTCTTCTGATCACTTACACATTAGTGCTTTTATTAGATCCATTCCTATCAATAACAATAGAGGTGATCCATATGGCGCATCGTGCATGTTCTATTGTAATCCTTGTTGCTATTGGCTATCCACTCTCACAAATTTCATATCCAATCCCTAAATCATATGGTGTTGTCAAGATTTAGGTCATGGTCGGTCCTCTCACCATGCTTGTGCCTTTTTGTCTCACTATCATTCAAAGGGTGTGACATGTCATTAGGTATTTCCTATCTCCACGAGACTCAATTCATCATCTCCATGAACCATTTATGTCTGAAATTCATTCATAACAAGCAATTCATTTCTATCAATGGTGTTCTTCCATCTACACCATGGCCGCAACCTCCTCTTGAGGTTTCCATTGCATTAGCTAGATCATCTAGGTCCCTATGGCCTCTCAAATATAAAGCACAAACTACTCCTAGCTCACCTTCTCACATAGCCTATAATGTCTAATTGATCTATTAGTCCAAAACATCAGTCTTGGTAACCCATTCAAACCACTCCTTCATATTGGTATACTTCACCTCCTCGGGTTATCTCACATAGGTGTTCATCACCTCCACACTCTCCTACACATAGGTCTTCATTTTCTCCAAATTCTCATTCACATAGGCATTCAACACCTCTGCGGCCTCCCTCATATATGTGCACATCACCTTCGTGGTCTCTTTCACCTAGGTATCCATTATCTCCTAGGTCTCATGCACATTCACCAATACAACATTCGTCTCATACACCACCGGTCTTAGAGCATGGTCACACACCTTCATCTCTGCAAGCATCGGGTGGAGGACCCTTGTATTTTAATTTCATCAAATAGCACATTCATTATCACACTTTGGGGGCATCACACTTATTTATCCCCCCTCTAGCATTGACATGTGTCTCATACTCTCATCACTTCACATCTAGTTTCTCACAAACAACATACACATCTTGATACATTAGTATCGTCATTACCCAATGATGCACTCTCATGCTATGGTTCACACTTGACTGTTGAGGGCATCCTATACACATGAACCTCACACACTACACAATTAACACATTTATGACACCTTCTTTCTAACACACATAAAAATAAAAATACAACACACTCGACATATCTACAACATACTACACACTCAACACTTTTACAACATACCTCTTTTACATCACATGACACATCTCTCTTGCACACAATCAACACAAACATCTTACACAATCTATATCCACAACACACTACCTACTCAACACTTTCACATGCGACACAACCTACTACAATTCTTACGCGTTCACAACACATCTCTCTCAACACATAGAATTACACACTCAACATAATCATAATCAATTTCTTTTGCAGACATTCAATACCACTTTACAACTTACTACACAAGTGAAACATTCATGACACCTTTCTCTCATGTGAAAACAACACAACACATTACACATATCTCTCACACAATCAACATGACACACCACCCTATGACACACTCTAGTTCCATGGTTTGTACTTGACTAATGATTTTCTACATCTCAAATGGGCCTCACCAAAATCATGTGCTCAATCACTCATTCATTCACTTACGCATTTTCACTCTATGTTTTGTGCTTTGACAATTACATATTTCTAGTAAATACAATTCACACCATTTCCCAATGACGCACTCTTATTCTATGGCTCATTCTTGATTGTTGAGGGGGATACATATAAATGAACCTCATCTCATGCATATGCATTCATTCATACTCACTCAAGGGGCACACGGTTCCTATCATACTCACTCGCACCCCATTCCATCTATTATCCACATGATACTACATATATTGGTCACATTTACTCTTGCTTACTTAAACTCACATGATACATCTTGCTTACTATGTTAGCTAGATACATTGTATGTCATTATATTTTCCATATACACATGTGTGTTCACTTTATTTCTAGTTGTGATCATAGATTCTATAGATCAATACAGAAGTATGGATGCTTGGCACAGTACCTCTCACGAGTCCTATATAGCAGCTCTGGGGCATCCACTTTTGTACACTACATGTGATATTGTTTCATTTTTCATAGCACATCATTATCGTATTATACATGTTTTGACATACTTTTTATCTTTCTAACATGCTAATGGGTGCTTCATATGCAACATTTCTCATGCAGGGTTTATCTGCCACCATGGTTGTCTGTTACATTGTTTGTTCTTATCACTACATGTCATAATATTCCATTGTTTTCAAGATTTTCCCTATGTCTTACTTGTTCTCTGATTGCTTGCACCCATTTTGGCCTTGATTGTCTTGTGATATTCGAGTGATGTCCCATGTTTGAAAACCACTTTTGCGGTCCAATTTTTCTTCTTGCATGTTCACACTTTATTCTTACGTCTTGACTTTCACTTTATCTTCTTGTTTTCTAGCTTAGACATAATCTTCTACATGTGTGTTTATCTTGCTTGTAATAACACTTGTCTCCTATCCATTTTTTTTACGTGTGCCTTGGTTTCTACCAAGCACACTCCTCCCCCCTACAAGGCACAATTTCAGCACAATGGTCGGTCCTCTTTTGTGACACATTATCCTCAACGACGTTCATGCACCCCAAACAAGGGGGAATTATTTGGGTGAATCAGTCACCCCATATAGTAGTTTTCAATCATAATTCAATACTAGTACAACAAAGTCATTAGTCTTAGATAGGGCTCATAATATGACTTGGGTCCTTAGCACAACACACCAGAAGACTGGACCCGAATAGTAGCGCATGGGCACCCCCGACCCTTCTTGGACACCTACGACTAGGGAATAGTTACACATAATTTATCATTTCAAAGCACAATCTACAACACTTCACACGGTGGATTTTATAGGGTATACGAGTCCTTCAAAGACTCAAAGATGCATGCATAGCTACATAGCATTTTTCTACTTTCACATTGGATCAGAATTGGTTGAACTAGATCAGATTTTTACACACCATATGCAATGGTGTTCCATACTTTGAGAAGTAGTTAAATCTTGGAGGATGACACCAAAAATTTCTCCCTACACTTATTCCATTTCTTGGTGTGAGATCATCTAAATAAACTCGTTATTCTACATCATCTACAGGATCCTTTCTATCTCTTTTTCTCATCACAGATCAAGTGCACACGTTCCTTTTTCACATTTGTAAATTTTACATACTTTTTACTCATATACATGTGTATTTGACTACTAAATTGCTCTTCTCTTTTGTAGGTTCGTCCTTATGGGAAGCGGTAGTCCTATCATCACACATCAACAACATCAATCACACCATCATTGACATCAACAATAGGTACAATCACGACATCTACACATGAATTTCCACCTTAGGGTCATATTCATCATCAATTTTTGTACTTTCTTATCTCTAGTTTCCACACTCCATGTTTTTATCACTCAACACTTTCTCTTGTCTCTCAACACGCTTTTGACATCAATCTATAACGTTATCAGAACATCTCTTATCTACTTTATGTTATAGAACATTTTCTCAATAACATAAATTGGGGAAAATGTAGACACTAAATCATGATTTTTGGGTATTTGTCTATTCATGATTGCATACTATTATTCATATGATTCCTAAGTAAGAAAAGTACTCATTAACCCATGTATGTGACCATCTTTGTTTTTTTCTATTTTTGTTTCTAGTCTTACACTCTTTATAGCCAATTTTGTCTTTTCACACCTCGGTGTTTCTCATCTTAGACATCAAGTACCTAGCCAAGACACCAACGCCTGGTGCCCCCATCCCCTTTGGGCACCCCTAACCTCTATGTACTTTTTTCACATATTTTGGGTCCTTTCTAGCCATTTAGGCATCTTATATTTTTGGTATCTTATTTTTTGGGGTTAATTACAAAATTCAAGAAAAGGAATCATATAAATATTAATTTATATCATCATAATAAGGGACCAAGTACTAAGCATTAGTTATCACCACCTAAGGTTGCTTCCAAATACCATTGTCAAGAGCATTCAAGAATTCATATAGCATCCACAAAAGGGAAAGGGACTGCATTATTTTCCATACACTTCATAGGAGGGGAAGTTCATTCTTTCATGTACACATTTATCTACATTTTCTATATCTAGCTACTTACTCGCTATCAATTGTGACATGTATAAGACCCACCTAGGGAAATATTTCCGCACACACACACCTAGAACTACATTGGGTCTAAAATGTAGTGCAACACTCAGTCTTAAGTTCAATTTTTTAATAGCTAAAGACAGTTTGATCCCTCATTTTCATTATTTTATTTTTATAATTTGATGCACTTTTGAGGGTTTTGTAGGTCATTATTTCATTGCAGGTTATCAGTGACATCTTTGGGCTTGGTGCAACATACTAGAGATAAGAAGTGAAGGGAAGCGAACATCTTATGACCTTGTGAATTAGGGTTTTACACCATCTCGAGCAAGATCCACGGTGCCCGAAAGAGGTTTCTAGCACCCCAGGAGCCCCTAACCTAGCCCAAGTGCCCAGTCTATCATATTCTAAAACCTCTACCTTTTTGGGATTCGTTGCGACATTTTATGCTTTAGATTTTGGTTCTCCAATTCTACACACCTTTGGCATCTCTGCAAATGAGCTAAGTCATTTTGTCTCCTCATTTCAACTTAGGGTTTAAATCTTAATTGCTTATTTTCTTGGTTCTATTTTGTACTCAATTATTTATTCATTGAGTGGTACATTGCATTTATATTGAGGCATCTATAAATTCTATATTTTCTTAATCACCTACCCATAAATATCATGTTATCAAACCAAATAAATCCTCTAATAATCCATCGTTTCTTGATACTTCCCAAGACCCACCAAGGGTGGAACCTACTCCCATAGTCGAGACTCCACATGTGGTGTCACTATGAGTACATAGTAAAGATCCTATCCCACCTTTTTTTTGAAAAGATGGCTCAAAATAAATCACCATCACATTTGGATGTGCCTTCAATTGTGCCACTACTAAGGTGTCACTATGGAAGCTATTCCAAGCCTAGTTGGAACATTTTATATGTGTTAAATCCCCTTAAATGAAAAATACCTTTTATAGAACTCATATGTACCTTATATTTAAATCAAAGGTTTCTCCTAAAACATATGCAAAGCTTTGAGGATTTTTTTATAGCTCCTAAGATTCTTGTCACATTCTCAAATCCAAAGATCCACTACATAGAGACTATAGGACCATCCTTGCAACACTCGTGTTTGGTTTTCCTAGCCTTGGAGTTTTTGGATGATGACATGATTACTGGTGAAGCCTTATTTCATGTTGATGACACATCCTTACTCATTTGTGTTATCATTCACAATGCACAAATGCGTAGGGTCCTTATGGATGAAAGGTTGAGAATTAACTTAGCTTTCTCGGCTATTCCATCAATGATATCACATGTGCCCACTTGAATTGTCATGAATTTGAAAAAACCAAACAAAATCCCATATGATGTATCTCGGTTATCAATAATAGTTGGACCTAAAATGGTCCTTACCATGCTTATGGTTCTAGATCATCATCTCTCCTACAAACTCTTATTAGGTTGACCATGGACACATCACATGCACACAATTGCATCATTTGGGTGTCATTGCATTAAATTCATCCATAAAAACCAATGCTTTAGACATGACATTGATCCCAATCCTTGGGATATCCCAATACCATTTCCTAATGAACCTTTCCTAATGCCAACTACTCCCGAGATCCAAAGCATTCCATACCCAAAATTCTTTGATCTTAGGACCGAAATCTAAATCACATTAGTGGATTTAGATGACGATGAGCCTAATGATATTAAAAATATGGTCAACAAAAACAAGTTACCCAATGATATCATACATCGTTACCTTTGGTTCTTTTACCTTGCGATTGATTTCCACCTCAAACTAATACGAGAGGATTTAACGAGTGATGTCTTAGCCTCCAATAACTTATAATGTAATGAACTAGGAATTATGAAACTCTTTTTTATCACCCTCCCCTTCCTCCAATATATGTTAGCAAGATCATTGTTTCATCTAAGGAAGAGGTTCTTGATCTTAAAGGAAAAGGAATTGCCTTTGATAAATATTACATTGTTTCATAAGCTGATTCTAGGCACTTGGAAGTATTACACTATCAATGTGTCTTATCCTAAATAGATTCCTCTCAACTTGAATCTAATACCATCAACATATCTTATAAACCCCTGTATATGATACTTGTAGTTCCCACCATGTGGGACACAAACACAAGTCCAAACATATTTTACTTTCATATTACTAGATACACCTGTGCAACACCAAAAGACTCACAAGGGTTTTCAAAAAACCACATGTAACATTTACACCAACTTGTAGAATCGTGCAAAAGCCAAAATGACACAATGTGCAACCAACATCACACCTAGATAAATGATCAAGTATGAGATTACGACACAATCTCGACATGAACAACATGAATAGACATCTTCCACACTATCCTCTTTTCGAGTTCAATCTTTATCATGGTCAAAAGCTAAATTCGTCCTTAAAGGTTTGAAGTGTAAAAAGCATGGAAAACCTACATTTTCATTTTACTCTAGATTGTATTTCCCTTTACTCTAGATTGTATTTCCCTTACTTTGTTTTACACTTCATTTAAGATGATTTCCACTTCAGTACCACTTACATTTCCTTAATTAATCTTATAGGTCTTGAATCCATTAATCATGAGAGCATGTAGTTTCATTCACAATGATATACATTATTTATTTTGTTTCGGGTTTAATTTGTAACATGTACACTTAGTCACATGAAAGTGTTAACAATTATTTGAAGATCATTAACATGCAAGGTGAAAATCCCCTCTTCTCCAAAATACAAAAATCTACTACACATTGTGAATAACTTACAAAGATAAGTGTACACTAATTGGTTCACATTTTGATTTCGATGTCATGAATGCCCAATGCTAGTTCCAAACATTTTGAAAACATAAACACAACCCAAAGACATGTTCTTGGAATATGAGTTTGTTTCTTACAAAGCATGACTACTCGCCATTTCACTTAGTTTTCTTTGTGAAGGAAAAGATCTCATAACAATAAGAGGATAACCTTAAGCTAAACTTAGGTTTGCGGTACACCCTAAAGATAGAAAATATTGGGATCATTTATAAGATACAAAAGGGTCACAAGTGGTTAGTGTTGAAGTCAAAGTTATTGTTCTAGAAGGGGATATCTCATATTACCTTTAATGTCATAAAAAAGGAGACTTATCAAGGGGTAAGGAACAAGTCACAATTATCACCTATCTAATAGACAACATCCTATCATTAACAATCCCACTTGCTAAGGCTTAGACACAAAACTATGTTCACACATTATCCTCAAAAGGTCTTGGGATTAGTTTTAAATTTATTCCCATCTACCCTAAGGGACCTATGCCTAACTATAGGCCAAAGATAGCATTCAATAACCAATTCCCCAAGGATTCCAAACCTCAAAGTTGTTCTTATAATCAAGGTAAGGAAAATAATTCCATTTCGAGGTGTAGATAAGTCCCAAGAGGTTTTTGGTTACGTTATAGAAACAAGGAACGAGGTTAAGCTAAAGGGGCCATTCCATACCACAAGGGTTGATATTTCAAACTATAAGTTGGGTGGATGCTTTCCACCCCAAAGGAAACACATGTATACAAGTTATTATATTTTTCTTTGAAGGCGAAGAGATTTCCTAAGTCCAAACACCACTACTTTATAGATGAATTATGCCATTACTAGATTACTACCATCAATTTTACTAGTAAAATCACATCTAAGGTTACGATGGTACAAACAATTTTAATTAACATGATTTCAATTTCATTCTCCTAATGATGATTTGGATATAATAAAATGGATCCTCTTACATCATTTTCCAATGTGACATGATACAATCAACTTCATTTACCTAACCAATTATAATGAAATATGACTAAGTGCATAATTAGTTAAACATGCAAAACTACAACTATGTAAGAAATATTACATTTCACCAATAGAAAACAAGATTGAATACATCATGCAAACAATGAAATAAAGTATTCATAACTATATCGTTAGTATATTCTATAAAATTATTACATGTATTCCAAAATCAACCCCATGGTTACAAAAGAAACACAATTAATGTTGTCATTTTCTTTTTGTCTTGTTTACCTACAACCACCACAAGGTCAATACTAGAAATGGTATGGAAATCCCCTACATTTAAGCATAAATCCATTCTTTCATCATTTTGAAAAAATTCAAATAAAGAGTAGGGAGAGATAGAGATAAGGAGAGAGAAGAAGAGAGAGCTTTCTCCTCGCGCATTCACACTTTCACATTCATTTGCACTTTACTTTTGGATTGTAGTAAGAGCGAGAGTAAGGATGAGAGAGAAGGTTAACTGACATTTTATTTTCCATCCATAATTTCATAACCATTTTCATTTCATTTCAACCAATTTACAATTTCTATTTCACTTATGTTTTCAAATACCAACAAAGTATCATAGTCATTCTGGAGAGAGAAAAGGGAGGAGAGAAAAAACACCATACATTTAAAAATCCATTCATAAAATTTAAAATATAGAATAATACTCTAAATAACATTGAGATGACACGATAAGGGTCTCTCACGTAGTTAGAGGTCAAACCGGAGCCTCAAAAAGACTTTCTAGCTAAACTATCAAGTTGAGAAAACTAACCAAAACAACAACAAAAATTACAAATTTGGGTCCTGAAAATACTCATCTTGAGTTTGAGCACAATTTTGGATGAATCCTACTTATTCCTCTATATATAGAGACTTCATCACATTCTATGGAATTTGAATACGACAAACCACGCTCAAGTTACAAGGGTATCTCCAAGGCTGATAATCATAAACACTACTAAAATTTCCTATCAAACATGGTCGGAGGGCCTCAAAACCCACTCAAAAAAATAATCCCTGATCATTTTTTTTCATCATATAGATTTGGTTCCAATTCTCCTATTGGCGGTCTATAGGTAGGTGGTGGCATTTTTCAGTTTTGCTCAAACGTTTAGGCATCTACAAGCCAGAACCGATCACATTTTAGTAAAATTGACTCATCACCACGAGTGGCTGATATACTAAAATGGGCTTTGAGACTTGACTCGGAAGGAATTAAAAGAGTTCAAGCAACAAATTTAAGTCTCCCCATGATGTCCTATGTTACCAGGGATCCAATTAGAATTTCTTGATTCATAGTACATTTGGGTGTGGTAGTCCATACGTACACTTTCTGAGGCTAATTTTTTCTATGTTTTTAAAGGTTTTCAGATGGTAAAACTTGTGACATTCATTCAATATATATTTTCTACAATCCAAAAATATTTGAATCCAACCACATAGAAACATGATAAAGTGCATAATTTAATTGCAAGAAGAAGAGGAAATCCATACCTATTTCACGTAATTTACCGTCACCCCAAACAATGAGACCAAGATCTCTTAGAGCATTTCGTCAAAAAAATCTTGCTCCTTTCGTCCAAGAATACCATCAAATAGTTTGTGGCCTTGAGAAAGATTCCACATATGCACATATAACTACTAGGGGTAATTGTAACTACAATACTAACAAAAATCCATATCCCGCATGCTTTTGTAGCTGTCAAAACCATGGTAAAATATCTTGTGTTGGCACATGCTGGTACGATGCTGGAAAAAATTTGGAGTATGGCTTAATAATATCCATTCATATTTACTTAAAATTTCCAAGGATTTCTTTTTTCAACCATTTCAACTATTGCAAGGCATGCCCTTGCTTCCTCCTTGTGCATCCAACAATCAATACTTCCCCCAGGTCTGCCATTTTATCTTTGTACACATCCAGCAAAGCTCCCTGACTTGAGAGGCCACATTTCTGAAGGCATTAAACCAAAAAAATCATAAGCCTTATGCAGGCTTCCACATAGCACCACTAATACCGAAATAGTTTTAATAGAAGACAAATACTCTGACCTTTTCTTTTGGCAACATGTCTTATATGTTCAACCTCACGCACTAGCTAGTAGCTTGTTTCTTAAGGATGTGGAGTTGGTTTTAAAACTGCCAAATTACTTTTTCTAAGAAACTCCCAAATTCAATTCAACACACCCAAACAATGCATACCCAGTAACCAACAAAAAAACCACGACACCCCCATTTTTTTGAGACATTTTAGTGGACAGAAAGATGATTTATATAGGGAAAAACAATAGCAGGTTCAAACAAAAATTCCCCCAATTCCCAAGCGCTAAGATATGACTAAATGAACTCAGTTCTAAAGATCTTAATTAACACAGATATGAAGGTATTTCTAGAGGATGAGGTGTCCCACTCTCTTCTGTCTAAATACATTTGCAAGAAAGGCCCATTTTTAACTAAACCAATTTGTCTTTATCCTGCAACTATTGTGTCGATGCATCCAAACACATTTTTTTAACAAAACAATTTTTTTCCCAAACCTGTAACCATGGCACTCCATGAGATGACATCTGGTTAAGGAATTTCTTAGTGGCATCCAAACAACCAACACACACCAAGAATCTCTAATTCAAAACCATGGGTTTGCAATAAACATTCACTGACCAAGAATTTTCCAAAAATCCTCCCATGAGCAAACTCACTAGCCTCAAGAAAAATTATCATAATATTTTCATGGCAAAACAAAATTACAATACCCAAGTTACATTAAATTCTTCTTGAAATGAGGTTTGGTTCAAGCCCCAAAATAAATTTGGAGAGATTTAAGAATATCTTATTTTATGATTTATTTATATTTAATTGAATTCCTTTCTTATTACTAATTTCATGATTTGTTTTTATTATTTAAAATTGATTCAAGCAAAATATCAACTCACGCTGCCAAACAGGATAATTACCATGAAATAATTTTCATTTTAAAATTAATTAGATTCATTTTATTGATAACAAAATACGTTATAGTTAGATCGACACTTGACAAAATAAAGAAATTTATAAATATTTCAAACTCAAGGTTTTTAATGATCTTGAGTTGGATGAGTCACGAGAAGAATGACTTCACCTCACAAATCGACAACATGGGGATGATCCTAGGGTTCCAAAAGGGTTATTATGAGAAAGGACACTTCAAAACCACCCTTCTTATTTTACGGTCACAAATATTTTATTTAAATGCTACCAACGAACTCACACAACTACAATTGAGAGGTGGTAATGGGAGGGGCACTACAATAATAACGGTAGTGAGGAGGAATAAATGATTCCTTACATTCCTCCTATTAATACACCACTCCTCGATACACCTTAGGTCATCGATAAAATGTCTAACTACGCTTTCTGTCATGCTCCCACAACAACTTCGCTACCCACAGCAGCCTTCTAAGCTAGCCTTTGCACTCAACACTGGTCCCGGTGCTCCTACCATGGCCACTATTAATCCTACACATAAAGAGGTCAACTTAAATGTTAGGGTATTATATGTACAACAGACCATCTCTTGGCAACATAGATACGAGTAAGGTGATACGTAGGCCTCAAAATTGATGTAGAATATCATGGGCTTCTCTCTACCCTCAAAAATGACGAGGTTACTCTAGAATTACTATATGCCCGAGAAGATAAACTCCCTCAACATCATCATAAGTTAGGAAAATTCTAATGCAAATCCCTACATACACCTATCATATGATACCAATAATTTGCGGTAGAAGCATATGTTGGTGTATTTGACTTACTTCATTGTCATTTGAAGACTTGTCCACCATTAATGGTTATTCATCTCACTTAGTGAGAATAGGTCAAGGTCAAAGCATATAAGTGTGTCCCACTTGGTGGCCAAAAATATTTCAAAATCGACTAGTAAATAAATATTTAAAAATACTATAAAAATTTTAAAAATCAGGTAAATTCTGGATGCCCGCACCTTGGTATTTATAAGCTCTTAAAAATACATGTTTGGTCATTTATATGTGTTTGGTCATGTTTTGGTTATCGGACATATTTTTCTTAAAGTACAAAAATGCAAAAAGTGGGGGACAATCATAATATTTGACTCGTCAAAAGGTTTAATTAGGGTTGTGTATAGGTGTAATGCACATGAGTTACATAAGCACTCCTATTTTCACCTCTCTTTTTTATCTATGAGCATGTCTAGACACACCATTGTCTTTATGTACTTGATTCTCATTTTGTGATTTGATATTTTTCTTACTACATGAAGCGTTCATGACTCTATCAAGTGTAACCTTTCTCGATGTGTGCAAGGTTCCAAATTGATCCTCATAGAATAATCTAATATAGTATCGGTGTGATTGTTTGTAAACGTGCACTCGTTTGATTCCATTGTTATTACTTAATTTTCTAGTTTTTGTGTTTATCATGTAATTTTTTTGTTATTTTGGAATTTTGTTTACATGATTAACCATTTGTTTTATTGGATTTTGTGTGGGTTTTTTGGTTTTAAATCATTACCTCGTTTTCTAGTTTTTGTGCTTCTCGTGTAAATTTTTTGTTATTTTAGAATTTTGTTTACAAGATTAACCATCTATTTTATTGGAGTTTGAGTGGGTTTTTTGGTTTTAAATCTACAAGTTACAAAGGTTTTCCATCCGGTTGCAGCCAAGTTTGGTGGAACCACTAAATCTAGAGGTAGATGCCTTTTTGCATCTCATGTTTTTTAATCAGTAATTTTTAAATGCAAGTGATTTTTTTAAATTTATAGTTTTTTGACCTTCTTGTCTCTTGTCCTATTTTTTTACATATTTGGTTTACCCCTACATCTCCTTCTTCCCTCTAAAGAAGTGAGATCCTACCTTGGAAAGCTCCTTCCTCACCTAGCTTGTGTTGGTGACCTCCCGAGTGAGCGGGATGTTTTCATGGTGAGTTACATTATTTTTGCATTTCTCCCCAAGTTGGGTTGTTTTCACATTGACCTACCCTTACGTGCATACAAGTTTTCCTTTTTTACATTATTTTTTTACATTTGGGCTATTTATTTTACCTCGGTCGTAATCCTTCACCACAAATTTCATTTTTTGGGTTTGTTGTACATGGTTACCTCATCGACCTAGTTATCGGGAACCATTCTTCTCCTCTTCTTCTTTTCTAGAGAGATTTTATTTGTACATGGGTACCTTATTAGGCTTATTATTCGGGCCTCATTGACACATCTTTGTTAGTTGTCTGGGGGAGTTATCTTTCAGTTATGACTTTCCATAACCTCTACCTCAGCTTCGATGAAGAGGGGGTGTTGGTGTATTTAACTTGCTTCATCTTCATTCAACGAATTATCCAAAATTAATGGTTAGTTATCTCACTTAGTGAGAATAGGTCAATAGGGTCAGTTAGGCTTGTGTACAAGTGTCATGCACATGAGTTACGCAACACTCCTATTTGTACTCTCTTTTTTTATCTATGAGCATGTTAGACACACCGTTGTCTTTATGTACTTGATTCTCATTTTTTGATTTGATCTCTTACTTACTACGAGAAGCGTTCACGATTCCACTGAATTTCAACCTTTCTTGATGTTTTTGGGGTTCCAAGTTGATCCTCGTAGAACAATCCACTAGCATCATATTCAACTTTTCTAGTCACTTTCAACCCAAGAATCGTCACTTTGCTTAAGTAGCCAATTTTTTCTCAAATGTGCAAAAATGGATAAAACCTTGAATCAAAGCTCAAAGTAATGTATACATGCTTAATTTAATCATGATAACATGATCAAACCATCAAATTAGTTTCACAACTTCATTTTCAATAACTTGATCTTGTAGGCCTTCATCATAGCTCTTACACAGATAATCATAGATTCATCAAGTTAAATGATTGAAATGGACTCACCACACCTTTTCAAGACTCACACGGCCACTCATAAGTACCTTTCCATTATAACCTTATTTCTTAAGGCTTGTTTTACTTGAGTAGTTAAGACACAAAACCCATATTTGCACATATAAATCAGAAAAAAATCATGAATAACTATCTATACAATTTTCAAATCGTTAAATCCTTTAAAACTAACTTGCACAATGTCCCAATTCTTATACCCTCAAATTTTCATAACCCGTTACCCAAAACCGTGAGTTATGCTCATTTTACCAGGTCTGAGCATGATTTTTGTATTCTCATAACATGGTCTGGACTGAGTTTTCATCACAACTCTGGATAAACATATAATATAGAAAAATGGTTAAAAACCATTTGCAAAAATTCATAATCCTTCTACAATCCAAATTTTAGATCATTTAGAGGTGGAAATAAAAAGTTATCATGACTGTCTCAAATCCCTATTTTAAGGGTTTTAAAGACTGAAAACATAGTTTATGCACAATTTGGATATAGTCTTCTTATCTTTAAGTTTCATTCAACAACTTGTCACATTTATTTCAATGCCTATTTCCTGAAATATACTCATTTCTTCATGATACAATCCTTAAACTCACTAATTCATTCCTTACCTTATGCACACAATCCCATACACTTGTTTATGATTGTCCTTTCTTCAACATCTCTTCTTCTTGCTTCAATATAATCCCTCATAATGGTTATACCTTCATTTTGTACATATATACAACCTTCCACAAACCCTAGACATCATAAATAATTCAAATATTCACAAACAAGAATGTGATCCACACACACAAGTACTCAAATATGCATTCAAACATAGTTTTACACAAAAATGAAGCTTTTATTAGATATAATCATGAAATTTGCAGAGCTTCAAGAGCCATTTGGATCAATTATAGATTTCTTCTCCCTCTCTACTTCCTCCACCAACTTCAACAACCTCTTCAATTCAAATTCATTATGCTTATTATGATCAAAGAGAGGTGGTTAGGGTTCACCATCCTAACTCATCTATGATTAGACCAACCATAGTGAGTTTATACCTTGGTAGGAATCAAGAGAGTGTGAACACCTTATTACATCTATATAAAGCCTATACAAACATTTTAAAGGCTAACAAACTAAATCCTAACCTACTAACATGACTCGATACTATTCAAATATTCAAATGAGCCATTTTGGAGGGAAACTCCATTATGATCTCTTATTATAACTTCATGAGTCCAAGTGGACTAAAACACCTACTAAACACCCTAATATGCACTACTAATCCTATTTAAGCCAAAATTTAATATTTACATGATGCCCCTACATCAACTTCTCTAAGAAACCTATGTGCTTTAACGATTATGTCGCTACTATCGATCCTAGCCAATACAAAGTAGCCAAATTACCCAAGGCCCCATATCATTTCCAAGATGGAAATGTTATGTTAGTTGAATCAACCATTAGTGTACAAATTGATGATGATCCCATGCATGTAGTCATGTTTGGTGATTATTTTCCTCACCTATATGAGCATCACATAGAAATATTATAAAAATATAAGGAGGTATTTGCATGGGGATATGTTGATATGCCTAGAATTGATCCTAAAATTGTCTCTCATAACATCATCATTTATATTTATGTCACACCCGTCCGGAAAAAGATAAGAAAATTCCCTCCCAAAATCAATGATCTATGTCACAAATAAATCATCAAGCTCTTAGACGCGAAATTCATTTATAAAGTGGACTACTTTGAATGGGTGTCTAATATCATCCTAGTTTAGAAGAAGGCTACCTTAGCCATCCTCATATGCATTAACTTTAGAAACCTTAACCTCATTTGTCCTAAGGATAACTTTCCTTTACCCTTCATCGACACCATCATCAATGCTATGATGAGGTAATATACTCGTATCTCTTATGGATGGGTTCTGGGGTATAATCAAATCTAGATTGCTCTCGAAGATCAACACAAAACCACCTTCACTATGGAATGGGGCACTTATTGTTACGTAAAAATTCCCTTTGGGCTCAAAATTATGGCGCAACATATCAACGTGCCATGACACACATATTTCATGACCTCATACACAAATTCTTCAAATTTATGTTGATGATCTACTCATCAAATCCCGACGCACTAGTGATCATGCTCATGACTTGGAAATTTCCTTAGGATACCTTCATAAATACAAGGTTTTCCTCAATCCAGAAAGTACATATTTGGGGTGACACGAGGAAAAATCCTAAGATTCTTAGTATCTAAGCATGGTATTGATGTCGACCCAACAAATATTAAAGTTATTCTTGACATGCCACGACCATCCTCTATATCAAACATACATAATTTTCTTGGAAAACTTGGGGCAATCCAATGATTTTTCCCCGAGTTTACCTATCACACTCATGCCATAAATAGCCTACTTCAAAAATCTACCAAGCTAGAATGGACCAAATATTGTCAACAAGCATTCGACAACATGAAGCACTCTTTATCCTCATTACCAAAATTATAGCCTCCTTTTCCAAATCAACCTTTGATGTTGTATACCTCTTCCACTCCGGTGTCTATTGGGTCAATGCTAGCACAGAAGTTGAAAAGGGAAAGGAATGTGTCATCTATTATATTAGTCGAGCCTTACTAGACTATGAAGCATGATACGCATACATTGAGTGAGCATGCTTGGCAATATACTATGCAGCTATAAATTTACGTCACTATATGTTATATCAAACCACATACATCATTATCCATATGGATCCCCTATGGTACTTATTCTCACATACTATCCTATCCATGGATCACATTGGGAAATGGATGACCCTCCTTATGGAATTTTACCTTCGTAACATCACATGATGGATAGTAAAATTTCAAGTCATATCATACCAATTGGTGATTTAAAAATATTAAAATAATGCTAAACAAGAATCACAGAGTCACAACACAATGATAAACAATAAAGTATTGATCTGACTTAAGTAATAATCCTGAAAAATATGAAACCCTAGGTGCAAGAGAAGGGATAAAGTACTTAGTTGATTTTTCAATTGATCATGGACTGTGCCAAACTAGAAAACTAATGACCAAGAGGAGGAAATTATCACAAACAAACCCAAAAAATTGTGCGAGTGTCAGATATACCTAGACTCAAAGGGTGCCTGGACTAGGTCAAGGGTGCCTAGGCACTAGATACCTCATGTAGGTGCCTATGATCTGCACATAACCTCATAAATTTAATTTTACAAGATCGCAATATGTTCCCTAAATGTCATTGTAATTCACATATATTTTGTTGGTTGATCGTTGAGTTCGCCTGAAACCTACAAAGGGCTAGAGCACCGGAAAAACCCAAAACACATTAAATCCTAAAAATAAAAAGATATAAATGGGGATTTAAACTGACCACAGCGGTCACCTAACTAGGTGAGCTTACAACCGAGTGTTGCACTACATTTTAGACTCCATGTAGTTTTGTGTGTGTGTGAAGAATCATGCCCTAGAGGCTCTTGTACAAGATGCACTAGATAACAATAAATAACTAGATGTAGCAATGTAAATAGATGTGTAGATGAAAAAATGAAATTCCCCTCCTATGCGTGTATGCAGAAAATGTAGTCCCTTATCCCTTGAATGAATCTAGATGGATGTTTTTATGCTCTTGAAATGCCTTTAGATGTAACCTTAGGTGATAGTAATAGATGATTAGATCTTGGTGATTTATTATGATCCCATATCTTTGTATTTATATGATTCCCTTGTTTTAATTTTGTAGTTAACCTCTAAAAGACTGACATCCAAGAAAACAAGAGGCCCAAAAGGGGTGAGTAAGATACAAAGAGGTTGGGGCCACCCAAAGGGGACGGGGGTGCATGGGCATTGACATCCTAGCTAAGCACTATTTTCCAAAGCCAAGAAAGGTAGAACAATGAAATTCAAATCAGGCAAAGTGAGGTGTGCAAGACCACAAAGAAAGCAAGAAAGAAAATAAAGAGGCCAAAGAAAAATGTTAATTACTAGTTTTCTCGCTTAGGAACCATATGAATAATGGTATGTGATCGGGACCTAGAAATCCACCCTGTGTGCATGATTTAATGTCTAATTTTTCCCCACTTTATGTTGTTGAGAAAATGATCAATAACATAAAGTAGATAAGATATGTGTACCTAATAACCATGTAGATCGATGGCGAAAGTGTGCCAAGGAGACAAGAAAAAGCATGGAGTGATAAAAATGAAGTGTGGATAGACAAGATGAAGTGACCCTAGGGGTGAAATCATATGTTTTGTGTCATGTTGTACCTATTGTGATTGTCACTTGATGTGTTTGATGATGTGACTATTTCTTCCCATAAGGATGGACCTAATCTGTGATGAGTGAAAAGGATAGGAAGGATCCTGAAAATGTTGTATAAGATTGAGTTTTTTTGGTGATCTCACGCCAAGTATGATTTTTTTGGGTGATCTCATGCCAAATGTGAGTTTATTGGGTGATCTCACCCCATGACAGAATAAGTATTAGGGAGAAATGTCTAGTGTTATTATCCAACCCTTACTGCTTCCCAAAATTTATTCACCATTGTATATGGTGTGATCCTGTTTTATTCCAGTTCGATCCATTTCAATCCAGTTTGATCCAACACAAATAGAAAAAGGAGATATAATGCATGCATGTTTATTTCTGGAGGATTGTGCACTGTTCTATGAAAATTGTTGTGTAAACTGCTAAAAACTATGTTAATATGAGAAAAAATTTGTAACTTCCTCGGTAATAGGCTCCTTAGAAGGGTCAGGAGCACCCAGTGCTCATGTTTGTATCTGGGCACTCGCATTCATGTTATGCTAAAGACCCAAGTCATAATATGGCCCATTTATGTGACTATATGTTGTTATGTTCTTGTGTTGAACCGTGTTGAACTGTGTTGTACTATGATTGTGAATGTTGAATGGTGTGATTGATTCACCCAATGTATGTCCCCCTCATTTGGGGTGTATGCAACGTCACTAGGAGGATGCAGACCAAAGGAGAGGAGTGGACACTAATCTAGAATTAATTCCCTACAAGGGGGAGGAAATTTTCTTGGTCGAAATCAAGGCACATGCAAACAAAGTGGCTAGAAACATGTGTTAGCGCAAATAAGACAAAATATGCATATAGAAAATAATGTGTAATCCTGCAAGCAAGAAGAAAAATTAAACTAGAAAAAGTGGGTTTCAAACATGGGACATCACTCACAATGTATCAATACAATCAAGGTTGAAGTGGAAAAAAGCATACAAGAAATTATCAAGCAAGACATAGGGCAAAGCCCGCAAAAACAATGACATATAATGATAAGTAAGGATAAAAGTTATAAGAAAAGGATAAGACAATCATGGTAGAAAATAGTTCCTACAAGACAAACATTATACATGAAACACCCATTATTTTGTTTTAAAGATAAAATTTATGTCAAAGTGTGTATGATCTGATATAGTAGTGTGCTAGTAAGAATAGGAAGTAGTATAAAATGAAACTATAGCACCTGTAGTGTGTGTATGAAAGTAGATTCCCTAGGAGCTGTTGTGGGACTGGTAAGAGGTACATTACCGAGTATTTGTGTTGTGTGTAACGATATGTGTAAAATCTACGTTCACATCTAGAAGGAAATTAAATGTGTATGTGTATATAGAAGATATAATGGCATACAAGGTATTTTCTAACATAGTAAGCAAAGTGTAACATGTGATTATAAGCAAACAAAAAAATGTGTAGCCAAGATATGTAGTATGTTGTGAGTGAGTGATATGGAATGGAATACAAATTGAGTGTGATAGGGACAAGTGTGCTCCCAAGTGTGTGTGGATGAATATGCATGAGATGAGGTTCGTTTATAAATGCCCCCTCAAAAGTCAAGAATGAACAATAGAAAAAGAATGTGTCATCGAGAAATGGTTTGATAGTGTACACTAGATAAATATGATCAATGAAGCATAGAGTGTAGAGAGTGAGTGAGTGTGGTGAGGTTCATTTCAGATTTAGACCCTTAATAGTTGAGTATGAACCGTGGAACTAGAGTGTGTCATCGAGTAGTGTGTGTGTGATAATGTGATGCTAGAAAGATGTGTCGTGAATGCACCAAGTGTGAAATGTGTTATGTGTATGATGTGAGGTTCATGAATGTAGTAATCCCTCAACAATCAAGTGTGAACCATAGCACAAGATTGTGTCATTGGGTAATGATGATACAAGTGTATCAAGATGTGTAAGATGCATGTGAAAGACTAGATGCGGTGATATAGTAAAATTATAAGACACCGACAATGCTAGAAGGAGAGAGTGAGCATGATGCCCCCAAGTGTATAATGATGAGTACGTTATCCAATAAAAGTTAAATATGAGGTTCCTCCACTTGATTCTTGGGGAGATAAATGTGTGTGATCATGGTCTGAGATCAGAGATGTATGAGATAAATGATGTGTCAATGAATGAGATCTATGTGTATGAGACCTATGAGGTGATGGACACCTATGTGAAGGAGAACATGGAGGTGATGAACACCTATGTGAAGGAGACTACGGAAGTGATGTGCACCTATGTGCAAGAGAGCATAGAGGTGATGTACACCTATTTGAAGGAAAGCACGGAGGCAATGTATACCTGTGTGAAGGAGTCATCTAAGTGGTGGACCTAGACTAATGAGATAGAATAGTAGACCAATGAGACTCGAGTAGATCATGTGTGAGTAAAAGAGCTAGGATCATATTGTTATTTAGATTGGAGAGGTTTGGAGACCTAGATACTCTAGTGATTGTAACAGAAACCTCAAGAGGAGGTTGTGGCCATGGTTTGCATGGTGGAACACCATTGATAGTAATGAATTTATTGTTGTGAATGAACTTTAGACATAGTGATTCATGGAAATGATAGCTTGAGTAGCATGGAGCCAAGGAATACCTAAGAGCATGTCACACCCTTTAATTTAAGGTGCCATAATAAATGGCACAAACATGGTAAGAGGGCCAATGTGGATTTGGAAGCTTGACATAACTGTTTGATTTATGAACTCGGATACGAAATATGCAATATCATATAATAGATAACAACAAGGAGTGCAATAGAGCACACACACATATGAATTAATGGATCAATCATTGTATTATTGATAGCATGAGTCCCGATAGAATCATTGATATGTAATGTGTCAGAAGAGAATGTAGCATGATAGTCGTGATCATAAAATGCCAAGTCATAGTTGACCAATTGGTTGTCTCCTGTTGGTGAGAACATTTTTCGATATGGAAAATAAGGTGTCTCCAAAAATGTTCATGAGCTTATGCCCCTCTGTATTGAATGGTGTAGCTCACATTATTGAATGAAAACTTATCTAATCCTATCTTTTGTTGTGGGTTTTCCAAAAGGTCGTGGATCAAACAGAACACTCCACCGAACTGAGAAAGTGCTTGACAAGAGTACAAGGGAGTAAATTACAAAGATGTAGGGAGAAGGAGATAAATTAGGAAATGAAGGTTATTATTGTGAGTAGGCCAATCACAAAGTTCACACCCAATAACTAGAGTAGTTCATCATTCAATATAGAGGAAAGTAACAATGAATCTAGTGGGACCAATGAATTGCAACAAAAAGCTCTTATATTTATCTATCAATGATGTAAATTTCGTCCCCAACACTATGCTTGTAAAGTGCATAAAAGAGAGAAGTAGAAGAAACACAAGGAAATGAGAATGAAATAAATGTAGCATTTATTTCATGTCCATTGGTGATAAAAATCTCAACAATAGATCACAATCCACTATTGCTACAAAGAACTAAATTTTCAGGATGTCATTTTAGGATCCTTTGGAATGGAGAAGCCATCCCAATTTATAGCAATGTGAATTTACCTCTCATATCCCCCACATAACCATTCACATTACTATTCCACTTGTGACCTTTCATTTTCCATCAGAAAAGAAAAATTAAGTATTTCTCTTATAATTTTGAGAAAATAATTTTACAATTTCAAAATATGTCACTTAAGTGAATAGGAAAAATACAATGATTATACTTAACGAATAATTAGAAGGGGAGAGAAAAAGAGGGAGAAGTAGATAAGAACAGAGAAGTTGAAATTTCTTGATGAATTAGCTTTCTCTATGAAGAATTGTTGACTAATGCTTCTGCTCTTGTTCTTTGAATTCATTGTTGAATTGAGTTCTCGCACTCGTTAACTTATCCACCTATGCAATGCAAACACAACACAACACCTTAATCCATGTTCTGGGAACATCACCAATATTCTTGCATTGATTGATCCATTGTAATTGCAGCAATGCAACTTCGATATTGGCCAGGGACTCTAAATTATCTTCATTGAAGGAAAGAGATTCACCTGCCTCTTTCTTGACTCAGATCCTAAAATGAAGTGTTGAGATCTTCTAATGATGAGTCCTCAGTGAGTGGAGGAAGTATTAGTGTAGGATTTATTTTCCTCTCTTTTTGTATTATCCTACTCAGGATATTCCACCTCACTTAGATTTTCCCTACACTTATGGGATATGTTTGCTTAGGTGTACACTTGAATACACTATTCTAGGTGTTGGTTACCACTTAATTACACTATTCTAGGTGTTGGCTACCACTTGACTACACTATTCGATTGTTAGTCACCTCTTGAATACACCATTCTAGTTGTTGGTTACCACTATTCAAGGTGGATATTGTCATGATTATAGGAGGAGGTTACACATTCACCTCCTATATGTACATCTCTTGCATTATTCTATTTGATTGTATTTAATTAGAGCTATTTCTGTGTTATTGCAATTATCTCTTTTGCATTTTCATATTTTTACAGTCTTATATGCTTGCATTGTTTTGTCTTGGAACAATTCATGTCTTGCATCATTCACATGTGCAATCTTTGAACCGATGGAGATTTCTCGAACACTTCTTCGATATGGTATCAAAGTTGATCCGGTATTGAGCTTATCTAGTTAATATTTTGCAAATGTATTTTCTTTTGAGATCAATATTTACAATTATTTTGGTGTTATTTGGTGTTGGATTTGCCTTATTTCTAGGTATATATATCTTTTTTGCGGCTTCTGACGTTTACAGGCCCGTATAGTGCATATACAGTTTTGGAGATTGTTTTTTTGCAAGCATATCATTATTATCATATCCCTAGAAGATTTATCCAAATCTAGGAGATTTTAGACTTGTGAAGGGAATTTTCACTTGTGGTAGTACTTTGCATGCTTGCTAAGACTTGCAAGGGGTGGTTTTCCTTATCAAGATGCATTTTCAGACCTACAACAAATTTTCCAACATTGAAGATCGAACTTGAGTCACCGGTTTTTGAGTCTCATGGAAGTGTTGTTGCTACACTCAAATCTATGGAAATTTAAAATCCGTAATGAAAAATGTGGTTACAAAGCATGTATACATTCAAAAGAAAAAAATTTGTCTCAACCTAGCGGCCTTACGTAATGCTTGACCTTTGGCTATGAAGGGTGGCTGACGCTAGCCTTGATGACCCCGGTATATTTTGGCCTTCATTCATTCTGGCACATGAAAATCGAGAGGTTCTTAAGCTTGGGTTCATCATACCCTCCTCCTTTTGCTAAAATTATATTTTTAGTGAAAAAAATGCATTTCAATTTTAGGGAAAATTCATTTAAATAGGGATTATTTACAAGAAATAGTTATTGTAAAACATTTGATTGGTAGCTCGATATTAAGTGCCATTTTTTGTAAAATTTATATATTTTTTTATTTCCCAAAGCATTGGACCTATTTATTTTTCAAAACGCACTAAGTTATAAAGTTACAAATTGTGGGTGGGGCTTCTTGATAAAGTTTCTAGGGGTGTACGGTGTGTTTTCTCTCTTGTTTAGAAATTCTTTCTTTCCACGCATTTCTTTGGTTTTGCAACAACTACCACAACTTATCTTTCTACAGTCATGGATCTAAGTATAATTACAACCCTTACACCCTTTAACTACCATGAATGGAAATAAAAATTCTCATTGCAATCAGGACTGGAGGGTTGTACCATATCATAATGGGGTTAGAATCGAGCCTAGTGTAGTTGTAAATAAATTTAAGTGGTATAATAAGTGTGATAAAGCATTTGCTATTTTCTGTCTTTCTGCGTCTCCTAAACTCTTTTTTCACCCAGAGTCAACCAAATCTCCCAATGAAGTGTGGAAAACCTTAGAAAAATTATTTGGAAAAGTTGACACTATGAGGGGTCATGAGCTAGAAATAGAACTTATCAACTTAAGTCCTAGCAACTTTGACACCTTGGAAGATTTCTTTACCAAACTCAAGTCTTTGTGATTTCAATTAAAATAATGTGGAATAGAAAAGAAGGATGAACAATGGAGGGAGCTTCAAATGCAAGGAAATGAAGAAATTTTTTGCTAAATTTTAAATTAGACATAGATTCTCAACACCATATCATTTACAACGCAATGGACAAGATGAAACTATAATTAAAATTCTCAACAAGATCTTACAAAATAAAATTTGTGAATCACACAAATATTGGCACACAAATCTATATCCTACATTATGGGCATCTTTGTACTCGAGTTGTCCGTATGGCCATTGGAGAAACCCCAATTTCACTTACCTATGGATCCGAAGTGGTCCTTCCACTCGAGGTGGAACTCCCTTCGCTCCACATCTCCCTTCGCAGTATCATTCCAAATGAGGAACTTTGTGAAGTGCATAACCATGACCTCGACCTACTATAATAACGATGTGACAGAGCTTATGATCGAAATCATAAACAAAAGCAACACCTTGCCAAACAACACAATAAACTTGTTAAATGCACGCGTACTTTCAACATGGGTGACCTTGTCCTAAAACTTGACTATACACATGACAAAGAAGGAAAATATGCTCAAATGGTGGGTTCCTTACCTCATCAAAGATATCATAGGTCCTAACACATATCGTCTTCAAACCAATGAAGGCCACATCTTCAAAGAACCAATGAATGCTCAATTCCTCAAAAAGTTTCATGCATAAAGGAACTCGGGAGTTTCAGTACTCAGCTACCATCTCTCATCTTTTCCTTTTAAATTCACTACTTCATCAACCTTCTCTAATAACATTATCAAAATTTTGGCTTTGTACACCCCATTCTTTCCCATGGAATTTTTGTGGTATTATGTACATCCTCTCTTAATCTCATGGTCTTATTGGATTTATCTATCGAAAATCTTATAAAGCATCTACCTCATGGTTTTTACACTTTTCAAGTATTTTTATCTACCCTTTGGGATAATCATCCATCTTCTCTATATTTTCACCTTCGAGTTTATGACATTTTCTCTTTATAGCTTCTACCATACGGTTTTTTGCAATTTTTAGTGTTCTTACCTATTTCTTGGTTATGACACTATGGCACCATACCATCATAACATCTCAACATCACAATATCATGACATCCATACCGCAAACCCCTACATAGGGATTTATTTCTTATTTTAATAATGATCCTCTAATGTTTTCTTTCATTTTTTTCTTCTCCATGGTTCTTGTAGTATTACGCCCGCACATGGTAAGATGAGTGACAACTGTCACTATGCATTGGTGGGTATATTTCATTTTAGATAGTCCTTTCAACATTCCTTTATGTACTTACTTTCATTATCAGTGTTACAGACTTTCTTTTTCATTGACCACCGCATGTTTTTCTATTGTGACACGCAGTTGATCAATGGCTAGGGCATATGTATATACCTAATTTTTCATTTGTCATCTTTCATACTTAATGCTAACAATTTCCTTTGTCTAGATAAGGGTCACGATGCATCTATTTATAGAGTGGGTACCTTAAGGGGCCTATCGGGAATGGGGAATGGTTATTCACGTAATCATTATGGGTTAAAGACAATACACAAAGAGAGTGTTGTTATTTGGTCTTGGCCTTAGTTTTCCTTGCACTAGGTATCCTTGTCTTCCTAGGTCTCATGCACATCACATTCACAATTTCTTGCTTTCATCTCATCACTTGGCACCTTGTTTATCCACATTCATGATCTATAACACTTTATTTTCACTTTTGATGACACCTTACCTCTTTTCAAAGACATCTATGGCCGACACCATCACTCATGGGTGATGGTATCGGTGTTATATTTCCTCATGTCCAACGTCATCTCCTGCGGGTGATGACATCTTATATATACCCTCACCTCATTTAACACTCATAAGAAAAGGAAGCCAAATCATTTAGACTTCCATTAGCTCTGCTCTTTTGCATCATATTTGCATCTACTCGCCTAGATATTGTTTCATGTTACATCTTTCTTGGATTGGATTGGATACTCTTCTTCTTGGATGGTTGTTTGCACTATTTGGTCACCTATAGTGAGTCTAGGATAGGAACAATGTTGCCCTTCTCCAGCTAATAGAGACTCTCTCTCTCTCAATGGGGTGATTATCTAGAGAGAAAGATGCATCGGTGACCACCCTACAAGAGAAAAGTGTGTGCTCTAACCATCTCTTGTCATTTTGCATAGATAAGTTTATTTCCTTATTCATTGTGTTATGTTAGCTTAGTATTTGATATGTTTGGATGCTAGTTAGCATAATACTCTTAGCCATCATCATCTCCTTAGCTATCGTCACTTTTATTTCAGTTATATCATGCATATTTTTGATCCATACCTCTCCACACCCAACTATCGATATCTCGATAGGGTTCCTTCATCTATCTTGACCACGGGCCTTGGAAACCCTAGGTTGACCTAGTGTAGGGATTACTTCTTTATAGATATGTGGTCCCCTAGCGCTTATTATAGCCCCTTTAATTCTACCCCTTTTTTTTTAGTACATGTGTGTTTCTACTCGTTGCCTCGATACCCTTGTCGAATGGATGATTTATGAGTGCAATATATGAAACACATCTTTGACCCACATACAATCAACACCTAAGGTTTGGTCATGGAAGGTATTCTACAAAGGAACCTAGTAAACATAATTAATTACTAATAAGGGGAGTACCTAGATCCAATATGATTATATTATGTTTTATGCATGATTAATGTGCTTTAAAACACATTTCTAAAAGGCTTAAAACTTTCTTTTGAGAAATTTTGGAGTGCGTTATCTCCTAACACTTTTATAATAGATAAGCACATAATACTTCACAATATTTCATCATAAAAATAAACATAACATGGTGTAGTATAATTCATAAATGACAATATAAGAGATAAAAGAGAGAGAGAGAGGGATAAATAGAGTTCTCTTGACTATCTAGATGATCTACAACTTTTGTGGGCTCTCTTCTACCATCATTACCTAGCTCAATAGTATTATATTTCATTTATCATTCACTTGCCAAATAAATGGACATAAACGTGATATGAGGAATGTAAACCAAATAATAGAATAATAATAATGATCAACATAATATCATAATCACAATATTCTTCCTCATCAATACCGAACAAATGATCCTTGTAAAAATGCCTCCAAGGCCTTGAAAATCATATTAGTACTAAAACCAAGTACGCATATGCATATAAATGAAACAACATATAATAATCCACCCATGATCAAATTATAATAAGTGCCTTCTATCCAACAATAATAGCAAAATAAACATGCCACCTCCATAGGGAGTGCTACAACAAAAATAAATGGTGTCTAGTAGTGTGCCCAAATAGGCACTTATTAATGTTTATCATGAGTCAAAAAGGGTGGGATATTAAAATTTTCTAGAATGAACTCACCAAAAATGGATAAATGTAAAATATGGCTAGATTAAATTTGATCCGAGGAAAATTTCTTCCTAGATATATAACTAATAGATTCAATCAATGGAAAAATTGTCACAAATAAGTTCCGTATTCAACCTAGGATTGTCATTCTTCCAAGATGATTCAAAATACCATAACTTTTTAGTTAAAAAAATTTAGTCGCATTTTAAGTGTTATAAATATATTAAATATCTTCAATGTTTTGGTGGATGTTGCATAAATTTTTTATCGATATTTATAATTATCCAAGAGTATCAAACATTAGTTTTGGGTTTGAATAGTTTCAAGTTAAATTTTAGCATACTAAAAATTAATTGAGTGGGTTATAACATGTGTTGTTAATTATATTATTGGCTATAAAAACTACTTAAAAGAATCAATTGAGTGGTTTATAACATGTATTATTAATTTATGGTCATACCTTTCCAATAAGGATGATTTTGGTCCCCAAAACTCATAGATAGATAATATTTAAGGAATTACCCTATACATTCTCTATTAGATTTTCGGATTCCATTACTCAACATAATATTTTCTCTTGTTACATCCTTACATGGATACAAAATACCACATTTAATGTCCTTAATGTTTAAGTGGTCACTTTTTAGGGTTATTATCTTCTTTGCTTGGAGTGCCTCTCTATGGAATTTTCTACCATGGTTCTTTTATAAGTGCTTATGCTCAAATTTTCCTGAAGCCTCTTTTCCAAGTGATGTCTATAGATACCATTCTTAAAAAATAGATCTTTCTATCACATAATTTGTTGTTTTGGAATTGTTTTCATGATTAGTGTGGTGATCTTATACATTCCTTTTTTATTTAATATTTTTACTATCTTAAGTGGGATGTTCACCCCTACTTCTAATTTGTAATTAATTCTTGAAATTGATAGTATACATCATAAATTAACTTTTATTATGATTATTAGTATCAAAATATGTATATGATATCCTTCCATAAAGATTGTGTGTATGCCAATTTTCAATTCCATATCCCAGGGGATAATTTTAGTGGCGAGTCCTCGTAATATGGTGAATATTCCATTTTTGAAAAATTTGAAAAGGCAAATTTTCTGGCGCGGGTCAGTGACCTGTTCGCCTAAAAATTATAGTTTAATTTTTTTTAGGGGTCGGCTTCGCCTACCCTTGAAACTATCCCCCATATAATCCTATATTATTCGCAGGTAGAACACTACTAGATCCCTCATACCACCTAGGTGCATATGTATTATCAAGTATAGTAAATGCGCGACAGGAGGGCGGAGGGCGAGGCTGCTTGATAGGAGGGTGGAGGAGGTCAGAGATGAGTGACATAGGTTTTGTTGACGCATGACATGGAGATTTTGTTGACGCGCGACATGGAGAGTTTGTTGATGTCTAATAGGAGTGTGGAGGAAGTAGACGTGCGACAGAGAGTTTGTTGATGCGCGACATGAAGATTTTGTTGTCATGTGACTAGAGGGCAGAGGTTGTAGATGTGCGACAGGAGATTTGTTGTCGTGCATCAGTGAGGTTCTTTGACATGTGTCAACCACCTTGTTGATGTGTGATAGTAAATATTTTGTCACGTGTCTACAACCTTCTGTCACACCTCTTAAAAATCAGGCAAAAATTTTGTTGTCGGACCCCCAAAAAATTCACCTTCCCGCAAAACCGGTTCCAAGGATATTCGCAGGTATTTTCCACCTCCGATTTCTAAGAGGTCTCTTAAAATGAACCCTGCCATATCCCTTTTTTCTTGGTTTTCCAACACTTTAAAACATACAAGCATAAATAAACACAAGATAAACTATTCACCTTGATTGTTTTCTCTTCAAATAATAAACTTACATATCCCTCCTCTTATATAATGGAAGAAATGTATTGGTCCATATAGCATGTTTTTATATACCAATCAATCTATGTAATACAATTATTTTGTAATCAAACCAGTTTTGAAAATGCATGTTATAACCTTTTATATTCTAATTCACTATCAAATAATAGTGTTGACATAATACCTATATCCGTATCCTAAAATAATTTTTACTATTTAATGCAAATCTTGCAAGTAATCGACTTAGGAATTACATCTTACCATTACTACTCCTTCAAGTGGTGTTGATGTTATTTTTACAATGAGTATTTTTTTTTGCATTGGTGATATTTTTATTCTTTTCCCATTCTTTTTTTTTTGGAGTATAGGTTTTCCGGATAAATATTTCTTACATAGATTTTTTTATTTTCCTTTTTGTATTTCTTGTTTTTAATTCTTGAGATGAATTTGAGGATGTTATTTCTAATACTTTGCATCCCAATATTAACTCATGTTAGAATGGTTAAAATATTTTTAGCCACTTCTCTTAGATAATAACATTTTCTTCTTTCACTTTTCCCTATGTATTTTGAAGTATGGTCATCACAATTTTTTTCTTAGTGAAGTACTTTTGTTTTTAGTAATGGGTTGTTTACTTCACCAAATGGACACACAATGTTTTTACACTCAACAAAAATAAAAACAAATATTGAGATTACAATGATGATATATTACATGAACCTATATTTACAATTTAAACAAATAAAGGATTGCACCATTGAAATCATTTATGGGTTACCCTTAAGCTTCATTGCACTAGGTTGATGGAGTGGTAATGCTCTACCTTATCCTTTTCCATTGGAATATTTCCCGTCTTTTAATATTTTAAGACAATTTCTCCTTTGACATGTGGAGTAGTGATGTACTACCTTATTCTTCATTATAATATTTACCACTTTTTGGATACAGTTTACATTATCTTTAATCCTTCACAAAAAAATATCTTAGTAGAGGTGGTACCCACTTTGGATAATGTTTGTGAATATGGTGGATTTGAATTGTATTAGACCCAAAAGAGGGTCTCTGGATATGAGAACCCTTTAATAAGTAAAATCTAAAACACCAATCTAGATCTAATACAAAAGAATATAGATTCACAAATTAGTCTAAATATATACGTCAAAGTCATGTGGAAGGATTTTGGAATGGATTTTAAAATGGGTACCTACATAAAAAAATATCTAATGAGAAAAAAGGAAAGTTTCCTAAATATACCATGATTCAAAAACCCCAAAAATATAATCAATTATTTATTATTTCTTTACTAAAATAGTTCAGGTCCAATAAATAATACATGTCAAATTTGAACTATGTGTCCATAAGTTGCATTAAATTTATGTGATCGAGTGTCACTCCTTTAGGTGGATCTCATGCTTATATGAATAGACACACTTACTAAAATTCTATTTTAGAAGTTCAATTATTCTATCTAATGATTACAACCTTATATTCCTAGTGCATTTTTTTGTTGATATTGTAATTGTTAGATGAGTTATATTGATATATGAAAAATAAGTGGGATTGGCTATGCGTAGTTATGCTCTATTGAGTTCATTTAAAGCACAAAAGCAAATGCTCTCAAGCCTAGTTTGTTTAATGGGATTAGCTTCTCCAAGTGAAAATTGCTTGTTCTCATGAATATTAAGAAATAATTAATGGATTAAGTCCTAATTTCCTTCACCTTATTAGTTGGTATCTTGATCTCTAGATCATATTTTAACACAACCTAAATAGTAAATAAAGTGAACTATTAAATAAACACATAACCTTGATCATGCATTAAAGTAACAACTTAGAGAATTTACTTTTGAGATGAGTACAAGATCATATATCTTAAGGATATAATTTTGTATGTATCCCTACCAAGATACTAAACCTTATTTCTTATTAAATTATCCAAAGATGTGTTACTACTCTAAATTTTAAAACAAAGGTCTTGGGTTTCTCCTTTTGATAACATGTTCCCTCAAGTTATGCTTATTAAATCACAAGATATCATCTCTAAATGATAGATTTATATTACATTATATTATTCAAAAGAGAGGAGAGTTATGCTAGTCTACGAGTTAATATCAACTCTTACTACCTAGGAGAGTTTAACATCCTTACTACCGGTAACTATTCATATCACTTTATTTCCTCATCATAGAATCAAATATATTTATGAATATTCTTTGATAAAATTAATATACTAGAAAGATTTTTAGTATTATTCAACACTTCA
Organism: Taxus wallichiana var. yunnanensis; assembly: GCA_018340775.1. Classification (NCBI taxonomy): domain Eukaryota; kingdom Viridiplantae; phylum Streptophyta; class Pinopsida; order Cupressales; family Taxaceae; genus Taxus; species Taxus wallichiana. The sequence goes on along the minus strand of CM031240.1, from coordinate 670,392,457 downwards.
ATCTTTCAAAATACAACATTTTGAACAAAGATTGTCAATTTTTATTTAACCAATTCATAACTTACAAGCATCAAAAACAATCTTAAAATTCTTAAATCTTTAACACTTTTAAAAGACAAATATTTAGAATAGAGAGTAATAGTAGATTCTTTCCAACCACTTCATCCTAATTTCAAATGAAATCTCATAAAGTACTATAAATCAACTCAAGTCGAGACTAACAATAGGTCTAGGGTTTATTAAAAACCCCAATTACTTACTAAAAAAATATAGTAAACGATTTTCATATACCAAAACACTTTTCTTTATGGTAATTTCAAAGGGTGACACCATAATAATGAATTCATGTTATACCACTACCATTTTCCAAGTCCACAACATGAATGGAAACAACATACTTTTAAATCGATGGTACAATATTTTTAATCATTCTCCTTAATACAAATTCACTTGAAAATTATAACCTGAATAGGTTTGATATCATCTACGAGATAATCTACCAAGTATGGCACACCAATCCAGGTCTATTAAAGGAAAATAATAATCATGATAATTATACCAAGTAACTCATCATAATGAGAAATAAATTAGGATAGAACAGTCCTTAACCCAATGTTAAACATGGTTTCAATATAGCTTTTTGTAAGTAACAATCTATCAAATGAAAGGACAACTTCACAATAGAAAAATATTATTTCAAGTGTCAACATACGCAAGAATCGAAATATAGTGGATAATGTATAACCATTAAAAGGTTTAATTAGCACCAAGATTATGAAACAAATTTAGGAATCAAGATTGTCATAAGTTACCTTAAATCCCCATATCATCATACTGACAACCAATATACGATTGTATGGAACTAATATATAAATCATGATTTAAGTTATTCAACTCTTAGAGATTAAGCTCTTACACAACTATATATTGCTTTATATTGAAACATGTATATTTCTACAAACCATTCATAACCATCTTCCATACCTTAATTCTATTTGAAATGTTTTGATAATTTATTCAAGAGATCACATTTCTCGAGAGATGAATGTATAGATCTAGTCCAAAAGTAAAACTTGTAAATCTTATATGTTAATGCATGTTACATTCAATTATACAATAAAAAATTAGCATGGTGCATTCAATTGTATAGTAAAAATCATGGTAATAGTTACAATATGCCTCAATAAAATGCATTCAAATCAAATCTTGTATCCTCAATGATATTGTCTAGGATTTTTTCACATGCTTCACACAATTGCTTTACAATATGTCATGGTAAAAATGCAAAATACATCACTTTAATAATATTTACTCACATAATGTCATGAAATAGAAAAAGATGATATTTTACGCAGAAAAAATTGTACTTCCTTAAGCATGAAATAGAGTAAAAGTATTATAATTATTGTTCAATGTATCCACCACTTTCACAAGTTCAAATGATCTTCTACTCAAACCGAAACTAGTTATGTAAATATCACTAGAGTAATAATTTGATATGTACCAATTGTAGTGTAATATAGGGAGTAACTTGTACTTAGTTTCCCAAATAATAAGGATCCTTTCCAAAATAACATAGTGATTATAGTCATGTAAAATAACTTATAACAAAAGGAACCAGAATATGAGTACAAAGTCGAGCTTTCATTATGTGACTATATAATTTACAATATGATTAAGATAATGAAATTAAATAAAAATTAAGAACTAAATATAATGTAGAGTATAGATCTCTTTTCTTGTCAGCATTTTATAATGTAATGTACAAAAATATTTTATAATTTAATCAAATATTCAATGAAGTATTCCAATACAACCAGAAATGGAATGTTGTATATTAAGACTATTATGCTTTCTAGATAAAATAGAAGTCACCAAGTGTAAAATGTAGAGTTCAAGAAATAAAAAACATTAATGCCTCTATAGGTGGTTGATATATACTTCCAATCATTAGAAAATATATGCCATGAAAAAACATGTGGGAAGTGGCACATATAAATGGACAAACCAACTTCCACAACACACAAAAAGTATCATAGCCATTCCACATTAAGAGACAGTTCCAAACATAACACATGTTGGTCACAATACATCAAATCAATCATACCAAATATCACTTTATCCCAATTCCATATTTCCATATGAGGGTAGGATCATTAATGCCAACTAGGAAATTTTAATTGTGCTCAAGGATTTCAACAATACGTAGTCCTATGAAGAAGAAATCGCAGTAGCCACTAAAAAATACCTTCTAAAATAATCACAACAATCATTCAAAATATGATCACAAATTAGTATCCATACTCTAAATAAGGAAAATACCACCATCACCTATTCCAAGATAAAAATCCATGCATATGATCACATTAAATAGTGATCTCATAAACAAAAAATATGCTATGATACTACAAGATAATGTCATCCATCTAAGGTCAAATGCAAATAGCATAACAATAATTTCATAGTCTAAACATGCCATAAATCAATATTTTTCCTTAATATATTAAAGCAAGAAAATATCTAAGAGATCAACCTCAAAAATGATAGAAAGGGTTGTAATATAAGGGTATTTTTATTGGCTAATGGAGGAGTACTATTACTAAAACACAAAAACATACTACCCACTTCTTCATTTCACTTTCTCATGTCTATCCCTTCCAAATCACATAAGATATTGTACTTATTTGTATAACTAGTTTTCCAAGATTTCTCCAATCGACCTTAAAGAATATTCATTCTTTTGTATGTAAAAATGAGACAAGTATGCTACCTGTTGCCCTCTTCTTTTCATATTTCTTATACTTGTTCCTCCTTTCTTCTTCCTAAAATAGTAAATTGATTTGCAACTTTACAAAATCCCTAAAAATTCATTGTTTTTATCCTCCTTCCTCTCAATTCATAATTAATTAGCCGAAGTAATGCCCCTCCATTTATGAAGATTGTTTGCAAAACATTCTTCTTTACTTAGTTGAAGCCTTTTATTTTAATAAATTTTATCATCTTACGCGTTACGTATTCCATATTAAATGACCCCACTCAACTAGAAAATATTAAAAGTTAGGGCTAATATTGCATTATATATGTGTTAAGGTTGAGTTTAGTAATTGAAACATTTATAATTATAATTTGAAATGCTAAATTTATATATAAAAGAGTCAATTTTATAAATAGTAATAAACATTCATTAATTTGATATTAAATTTGAAAATGGAATTGGAATGTGGAACATGTTTCAATAGATTGTATACACACTAATAATGCTTACCTTGCACTTGGTTTAAATTACCTAAATAATACATGATATGCACATGATATTGTCCTCTCGAAAAAAAATTGAACATATGATACGTTAATTATATTGTCATACACATGTTATAATTATCTTAATTTCGTTTTATATTGTCTTTATTGTTTTCCCATAACTTGACACAACTAGTTAATCTTCACTCAAAACCTTCACTTATCAACATGCATCAAATTCAGATTGGTAATTTTTTGAAACCATCTTACCAAATATTTGTTCTCACATATTTTATTTTCCAAGAGTGAGTTTTATAAAAATAATTGTTATCACCATTTGTATTAGTTGGTCACAAGTACAAGAACACTCTCATGTTCACCAATAGGTTAATATAAATACTCTTAGTAATTGAATCAACCCTAATTACTTTTAATTAGGTTTATGAATGATACATCAATAATTAAGCTTTTAAAAACACTCATATTTATGCTACAATTATTTATGCTACAATTTGTAACACCCACCCATGTGGGACCCAAACACAAGACCGAACATAACGTAATATTTTTTTAATCTAACTTACAAGATACAATTGCTCCCCACCAAGGCATTACCTTCTTACGAAATTATCTTTGTTTCAAAATTATGTGAAATCCTTTTATTGATATCGTAATGAGATTTAGTTAGATTGTTGTTTAGTGTTAAACATGAACACACATATATATGTTTCAAAATTTAGGATTCATGCAAATGATCTCGAATTGAAAATCTCATAAGAATAACGACATCGCCACACATATCAAAGACACAAATATACACTTAGTCCGTGAAGGACAACTTCAAGGTTACACTTCTTATTTTAATAACACAATAATTTAAGTTCATTTCATTGCCCATTTTATTTACGATCACGTGTCGATAGTCAAACGAAACCCGACTCGAGCCCAACATTCAACGACCATCTCACGGTCCTTGCGAAAGTGTTCTAAACACACTTATTCGACAACCGGGAAAGGGTTATCTTGAACCTCGCAACATATGGGGACTAATGATAACACAAGCACAAAGGGGGCACTACATCCTCCCCCTTTATTAAAGCATTGTCCACGATACAACACACTCCATGCACAAAAGGGTTTAGAAAACATGGGAATATAACAACGACAATTTCCAACTAGCGGAAAGGGTTATGTTGTTTAACACGCAACCACCAATAAGTTAAACATACTTTAAAATTTTCTCAAATTCTTAATGTTTTGTGAAGATTGGCATTTCTCCTTATTTTTATTACTCATTTAATCTTTTCCTTAATACATGTTCTTAGTTTCCAAGCTCAAAAGACTTTGTTGCTCAATCAGTTCAAATCCATAGTGGATTCAAATCCAAATCTTGATTATCATTTGAAACACATTCGCATGTGTTTTCTCATAAGGGTATTCACCATTTATTAGTTGTGTTGATTACACAGTTTACTTGTTTAGTGTTCATAATGTTATCACTTGTTAAGGATTTTAACTTTCAAAGTTCCAAAAGGTTTCCCAAACAGTTGACCTCACAATGTCACACAAGGTACAAAGCACATTACAAACAACCCACATAACACATTTTAGCACATTTTCACGAATGAATCACATCACAAGACCTCTAACTCCACCATGGAAAGACAACAAGTAGTCCACCTAACATAGAATTTCCAATAATTATGCCCCATGCATAGATCCAACACACACATGTGACTAACAAATAATGAAGCATCACGTTGATACATATGCAACTGGTATCACATGACTCAAAACCATGATTGTACCCACATAGTTCCAAGACAAGATCCAATAGTACATACCAACAAAGAGGAGCATCAAACCTGAATCATGACAATACATAACCAAATTCACATGAATATCTCATTAATCATACAAACCCACCCCGAATATCCCCCAAATCTCCATAAGCCTCCCAATAGAGAAAGAATAATAGTGCCAAAACCAGCCTAAGTCACTCACCATAGAGCTCGTTCATCTTATTTCTCCATGCCCCCATCTCTTTATTTCTCCATATCAGGTCACTCACCAAAGAGTCCCGCCACCTTATTTCTCCATTTAATGAGGTTGGGTCACCCTATGGCCCTAGGCACATAGAGCCCTGTCACCCCCACCCAAGTGGCATAGTAACTTGTAGCTCAATACTACACAGCCCCATGACCCCCTTGGGCGTACCCCCATACAATGAAGTGGGTCCATAGGTCCAACCACTCCATGGTGAATCTCATGACCCTATTCCAACACATAACAACAATAGAACCAACATATCAACCAAATTCAAATGCCAAGTGGCAACAAAATAATAAGCCTTGGGCTAGGCTAGAAAATTTAAACTCCAAAAGAAAATTTCAAACTAAGCAAAATAAATGGCTAAACAACCGCAATAATGCAAAGGCCTCTTGTTTACACAAAACCAATTTAAACGTCCAAAATGTAGGAATACATCAATCAAGGAAATTGTTGGTTCTTAAAAGGAAGAGAAAAATATCAATTTACAAATAAAATACTAACATAGAAAGATCACATTATGATCACTACATGGCCCTTCCATGGCCACCAAAGGGGTACTCATCGAGTTGTTGGCACTCGGATATTGAGCCTCGTCTCGCAAAATACTATAATCGAACAAGTATATCTTTATATATCTCCAAATCACACAAACGAGGATCCACATAGTCAATATCACATAGGATTGTTCGATGGACAACCCAAATAGGAGAGAGCAAAGACACTAGTTTGCATAAGCATGAGCCTAAGGTGGTGTACATCCACAATATATTGAGAAATCTCGAGGTATACCAAATGGATAGAAGTGGGTTTTCAGTCTACATGAGACTCCACTTTCAAACTTGTACTTGGCTCAAGGTTATGGTCACTTGGTCTACAACTTCTCTCTCCACACATACACTCTGGATGCTACCCTAGGGCTCGTGAGTGTAGAATCGAACATAGCACATAACAACGTTACGATCACACTTATGACTAAACACAATAGCCATAGCGTCTTACACATGGAAAAATTATGAGGTATAACAAAACAATAATTCCATGGCTTATAACACGTACATTTCCACATAACGCACCAAGGGTGTGAGTACAATACATTAGGGGTCATGCAATCACCATATGCCCCTAATTCACAATCAAAATTTATCACATAACAATATGAGTACATATTTATCACGAACATAAGGATTTCACATCATATCATACATTCTAATACCATGCAAAGATTGTGGCATAATGCCATATTACAATACAACACTGGGAATTTTCACAATGTAACATATTTCACTATGAAGTCGTATTTTCATTCAACACGTTGTTCCACATATACAATATCACCAAAAATGAAACATTACAACACTTTCGTGGTTCACAAAGCATTCCCTTCACACAACAAGGTGGTAATACACATGAATTTCATGTTGAATTCACAAGAAAGAGAGAATTTACTCACATCAAGAACACATCAACATCACAACAAGACCACACCAAGTGGTAAACACAACAGGTGCATTCACATAATCATAGGTACCACGTTTGTCACATCACAACATAATAACACATTACTCCTCCAACTCCACCATCATGCATAATCCATCCCAACACCAAAATGTCCTAAAGGTTCAATAGTATGAACCTTCGCTCTGATACCAACTGTAAAGCACCCACCCATGTGGGACCCAAACACAAGACCAAACATAACAGGATTAAAAATTGACTCTAACTTACAAGATACCATTGTGAGACACCAAAAGGCTCACAAGGTTTTTCACGACACAACATGTAACTTTTAAACCAACATGTAGAACACATAAATTTTAATATGACACCCATGCATGTAGGACCCAAATACAAGACCAAACATAGCAAGATAATTTTTTTAAACTCTAACTTACAAGATACAAATGCTCCTTATTGAGGCATTACCTTGTTACGAAATTATTTTTATTTGAGAATTATGTGAAATCCTTTTATTGATATCATAATGAGATTTAGTTAGATTGATGTTTAGCGTTAAACATGAACATACATATATATGTTTCAAACTTTAGGATTCACAAATTCTCTCGAATTGAAAATATTGTAAGAATAACGACATCATCACACGGATCGAAGACATGAAGATACACTTATTCTGCGAAGGACAACTTCAACATTACACTTATTGTTTTAATAACACAATAATTTAAGTTGATATCATTTCCCATTTTATTTGCAATCACCCATCAGTGGTCAAACGAAAACCAAAATCAAGCCCAACATTCAACAACCATCCCACATTCCTTGGGCAAGGGTTTTAAATGTCCTTATTCGACTACCATGAAAGGGTTATCTTGATCCTCACAACATACGAGGACCGATGACATCACGAGCACGAAGGGGGCCCTACACAATCATTATAGCTAACCAACACATGAAATTTGAAGTCTAAACAAGATGGAAAGGGGCACTTAATGGTTCAAAAAAGTTGTCGAGTGTGTTGACAATCGATCTAGGTAAGAAAAAAATATATAAACTAGTCAAATCAACTGCCATGGATATGGAATTCTATGTTCATGACCATACAAAAGTGGTAGGAACGTATGGTATGATATAGACCTAATTGTACGATCTTGCACCTAAAGAAATAAGGATCTGCAACTTGGTAATGCTTTATTGTGTGTCATTTTTGTCGCTCTTTGGTATCTTCGCCTTTGCATAGAACCCCAAATTTTGCACCAAAACCTACAAAATAAACCATATGTTTCCTACAACACACTCAAACAATCATTAGATTTAAAAAAAAAGATGTGAGATGCTTGAGTTGAACTAACCTCAACGGTCACCCCATATGTGTCTCCGAATGTTGTATTATGTTTCATATTCAATTTATTTTTCCTAAAGCTTTGTGTTAATGTGCATGCAACTAACGATTGACATAGTTTGGCCATTGTGCCTCAACATCGATAATGGGCTATGCTACTTCATCCCAATAGAACCCTTTGTGTGAATGAAAAATTCATACTTATACCCTCCTATGTTGTGTATGTAGTATGTAGATGTATCTCTTGTTTTTTTAGTTCAAGTAGATGGTAGATAAATAGGTGCCTCATGGACAATAAATGCTTACATTATACTTGTATATATAGGAGTTCCTTACCTGAATTTCAAACCTTAGTGGTGGGAAAGGCTGGCCCGAACATAAGAAAGGTACCATAAAGAGAGTAATGAACTAACACATACAACAAAAAATAGAGAAAAACAAAAGAGTTTGAGATTGTACAAATAGGTTAGGACTATATGTACAGTCCTGACTTATCTGTACGATTTTGGAAAAACATAAGATGGGAAAAAACTAAAGAAAGACATGATTGGGATCCCTATATATTGACACAAAATCTTGATAGAAAGGGTAGAACATTGACACAAGACCAGTCAAACCAATCAACAACACATGACTGGGATCTCTATACCTTGACACAAAATCTTGATAGAAGGGTAGAAAATTGACACAAGACCAATCAAACCAAACAACATATAATGGAAGAAGGGGTTATGCCACTAAGATCTAGCTTCAAGGTTCATAACTCATGCATATGCAAGTGTAATAAAATCATGATGTAAGAATTATTTTGTGCATATTTTGGTGTCTACAATAACATTATTTGGTTGGATAATACAAGTACATTTCCATTTATGTTCACTAATAGGCTAACATAAGTACACTGTCATTTTTGTTTTTGATCTATTTTTGTATGGTTTTGAGATGTACTTCTAATGGCATGGTTTTGGATTTAAGTTATATTTCAACTTAATTTTGATCTCTTTGTCAAGCCATTTTTGATTAAAATGTGTCTAAAGGTTCTTTAGTCTTATTTATAAATGATGCAAGTCATATATATTTGAAGAAATGTTGATTTTATTTGTTTTGTTCACTACCTTACTATGCTAAGACTTATTATAGGAAGTATTTGTAGTCTAAAAAATTATTCTTAGTTTCCTAGAAGTAACTATTAATCACATTCACGTTGTTGATACTTGTATCTAAGGTATTAAGTAATTTTAGTTTTGATCGTTTATTTTGTTTTTTAACTAATATCATCAATTTTGGTTCATTTTGAGGACTTGTTGATTAAACCTCATGAGAATATTTTCCCTTTATATGTATACTCAAATTTTTTTCACTTGTAGTAATGAATTCATATTAATAAAGTAATTTAGTTGGTATATACACATAAATTTAACAACTTATCATTTTCCAATGACAATTTTAGCTTTCTTTCTATACTATGAAGTGTGTGCACATGTTAAAACTAAACAACATATCTTTCTCTCTCCTACATGACTTGCTTTACTACACACACTTCTCTTTGTTAATATACTCAGTGGAAATTCTCCAATGCAAAACATTACTCACAAACATCTCACCAAAAATATTTCTCAAACATCATTAATTACATGTCCAAAGTCGTATGGATTGGGACTAGGTCATAGTACGGTATGGGCCAACCTATACGATCTTGTCTCACACTCTCTAGACTCTTTTCCTAATTTCATATCTTTCTTTGGGTCATTTTCTATGTTATAGGTCATCCTTAATGTGATGATTAACTTGAAAAATCCTATATAATAAAATCTAAGACACTTAAGAACTCACCTAGGATTCTCAAGATCTCCCATTTTAATATACACTCCCAAAGCACTCCAGATCTCCCAAATCTTCCTAAAGTAGTGCAACACATCTATAAGAGAAGCCACTACTCAAGTATACAACACTCAAACTAGGTTTAAGAGTCGAGCTTCCCCATATACAAGCCTCCAAAGGTCCTAGAGTCAATTCATAGCAAGAACAAGTCAACACAAAACATTATCAAAGCTCCTAAAGGTCAAAGGGAATCAATTTATCATTTGAAGCACATCACACTATATCACTACTTTGTAGGGTACATTATAGTATATCTATAGTTGTGTCTTCTATGTTTGTGTCAAGAGACATAACCACGATATTGGATTAGATTTTGCATACATGATTGCACCAAAATTAGGAGAACTACATGGATTTTGATCCCACTAGTGATCATATGTAGTGATGTTCCTAAATTGGTTTGAAAGGGTTTGACCGCCAATGTCATTCCAACTCCGCCACACATTGATTTCTCCTTTTGTTATCTAATAGTGATTGTGAAGTGTTATTGGGTGTATTTAGGGTTTCTATCTATTGCATGTTATTATAGGACGTGTCCCACATTAGAAGACCCTAGCATCAAACAACGAAGTATATTTACAGTCATCAACAACCACTAGATGTTATAGAACCCCAAGATATTCATTTCTAATATCATGCATCTTAGGTTTAGACTATACTACACCCCAAGACAATTTGTATAGTTTTGTATTAGTTGAGGTTATAGTCATAGTTCTAGAGATGAAGCACTTCCAAAACCTTACTAGTATACACACCTAGATCCTCTATACTCCTCTCTATTCGATTAAGTACTCTTCCTCCTTATGTTTTAAGCAATCATTTTTATATTGCACATTGCTTGAAAATTTATAATATATTTATGTACATCAATGTTGATTAATTAACTCATAATGTACAACTCTTACACCTTTTAATAAATAAGGAATTAAGCTAATACTTAACCCTTATTTATTTATTTAGGATGAAAACACTTGGTGAACCCAACCCTTGATCGAATCTCTCAATTCATGAAACCCTATTTTCCCTAGGGTTTTAGGTTAGTTTTGAGTATTCTTTTCTTTTTTTCCCTTTCAACACAATAATTGGCTTAATCATAATCTCATTGATCATATAGATCTTTCTCTGCCTACTCGCAAACACCAAGTTCTTATGGCTTCTTCCTTGCTTCCCATGCAGAGTATCTATTATCCTCATGATAATGATGACCACGATGTGTATTTGGGTCTCTTTAAAACATAGGGTGAGCCACATCCTACTTTTTTTTATGATCAAATTAATGATGTGGATCATGATCAAGTTAAGAATTTTTATGACTTTCTCTCATATCTTCATAATAATCCCCAAAGTATATTGATCACATTGTCAAGATTATCATTGCCTCTAAGTTTTCTCAAGAGCAGCAATGTAATGAGAGGTTTATTTTCGGGGTGTTTCACCCTACATATTCTATTATTGCTACCTCTCTGCGGTGTTTATATCCTCAAGGGAAACCAATCCTCCCTCACAGTGTTAAAATTTGTATCAATATGTCTACTACTATTCCTAAATTTGTTTAGCACACCGGCCATGGGAGTTCCCACTCTTCTTCTACTTTTTGGTCTCTTGAGCACCTTATTCATAGTTTGCAATCCCAAATCTTACAATTACAAAGCAAGGTGCATCTATATCTTCTATTATTATGGACTCTCTATAGTTACTCCACAACCCAATTGTACCCAAATAAATTTGGCCTATCCTTTTAGTAATGACAAGTTTGACTTTGTTTATATATTATGGATTGTGTGCACATGTTAAGACTAAACAAAATATCTTATGTGACTTGTTTTACTACACACATTGCTCAATCGTTAATAAACTTAGTGGAATTCATCCAACGCATTGCATTACTCTCAAGCATCTTGCCTAAAATATTGCTCAAACATCATGAACTACCTATCCAAAATCATATGGACTAAGAAGAGGTTGTATTACGGTCTAGGCCAACCTATATGATCCTACATCCCTCTCTATAATGACTCTTTTCCTAATTTGATATCTTTCTTTAGGTCATTTTTTATACTATAGGTTGGACTTAATGTAATAATCAACCTACAAAAACATATATAAGCAAGTCTAATACACTTGAGAACCCACATGGCATTCTCAAGAGCTCCCAAACACCCAAAGATCTCCTAAATCTTCTTAAAGTAGTGCAACACATCTATAAGGGAAACCACTACTCAAGTCTAAAGCACTCCAACCAAGTTTAAGATTCTAGCTTCCTGGTATACAAGCCTCCAAAGGTCCTAGTTCCAAGTCATAGCAAGAGTAAATCAATACAAAGCATTGGTAAAATTCCTAAGAGTCAAAGGAATCAATCTAGCATCTAAAGCATAACACACTATATCACTACCGTACAAGGTACATTCTATTCATTTATAGTTATGCCCACTATCTTTTTGTCGAGAGACACAAAACTATGATGGGGTTGGATCATATTTGCATACATAATTGCACCCAAACTAAGGGAACTACATGGAATTTTCTCTCGCTTGCAGGGGTGTAATATAGTACTTGGGTCATTTCAAAAGGGTTGACCACCAAGGTCATTCCAACTCCACTAGACATTAATTTCACCTATTGTTATCAAATTGTGTTTATAAAGTGTCGGTGCAAGCATATAGGGTTTTTATCTATTAAGTAGCCACATGAGGTGTCACACATTGGTGAACCATAACATCGGATAGTAAGGAATATTTTCATACCACCAACCACCAAAAGTTTCATAACCATGAGTATTCATGTCGAGATCATACAAGACGTGACCAAATCATACTACACCCCATAATAATGTATATGATTTCATACCATTGAGGTTGCGAAACACAGTTCTAGAGATGAAGCACTTCCATATCCTTATCAGTCCACACATCCAAATCCATTGTGTACCTCTCCATTGAATAAATTAATATTCCCTCTTTAAGTTTTAAGAAATCACTTTTATATCACACTGTTGACCAAATTTCCTCGCTACTTGTTTCAGATTAGTGAAAATGCAACAAGAAAGCTAACAATTCAAATTATAGAGGGTTTAAGGTACCTCAAGATGGGATGATGATGTGCGGGCGCAAAATGATGGATCATTTTCCGCAGCGAGCTAAGTGACCTATAAATCAAGAAAACTCAACACGAAAAATGGATTAGTAGATATGATGGGTGGGTTTTCGACAATGTCATCACAAGAAGTGAAAACTTCCTAGGATGGATGTTAACCCACGTTTTGATAAAATATGGATAAGATAGCGATGGATAAGTGATAAGATGCAATAAATATTTGAACTAAAATAGAGATATGAAATATGCTAGATAAGATGTAGATCTGATGAAAATAAATGATATTAAACCAAAGTGATCTGGTCAACACCGACCCAAGACTGACGACTACTGATCGATGGTGACTACGAAGAGTGGATCAGAAAATACAAAAAATATGTCTACAAAAGACTCTAAAATATTGCGAAGTCTTAGATCGACATGGGAAATTTATGGAGACAAAAAGGATGCAAGAAAATTGATGGCTTTGACATATACAGACATGGTCGACGGTGACTGAGATGGGTTGTCGGTGATAGGGCTAGGTCAACAATGACTAGGCCTGGAGATGAGAAATAAACACAACAAATCCACAAGAAGACCTAAGCTCTCAAAATTGCATCTTCCAATCTACCCGAAGAAGGAGGGGGTATGGGTATATCTATAGGGTGAGTTAGGGTTGCTTTGGGGGGATAAATGGTAGGTGAGAGGTAGGAAAATATTAAATAAAGGAAAAGGGAAGATGAAATTATTAAATGAAGTTGGATGAGAACCTAGGGATGGATAAAAGGTGGTTGAGAGGAAGGAAAATATTAAATAAAGGCAAAGGGGAGATGAAATTATTAAATGAAGGCCTAGGGAAGACAAACTAGATGTGATTAAGATAATAAATATTATTAGGGATCAATTAAATGGGATTGAGGGTGAATTAAAATAAATTATGGGGTAATATAGGAAAGTGGGAAATTCGAATAAATGGGATTAATAGATTTTAGGAGGAAAATGGGGATTTGAAATAGGAAGAGATATATGCATGTGTGAGATGAAGATGAAGGGGAGTGAATGTGGGATGAGGGGTAGCGATACCAAAATTGGTGTCTACATTTTCCCCTTTTTGTTAAGTGGTTTGCATTGGGAAAATCATGAGACAAAAACTAGAAGTGATAAAGGATGATAGGAGGAGATAAGAAATGATGACAAGGGTACTCCCCCTCAAACTAAGGATCGATGATGAAGAAGAATCGATCACGAGTTTGAAAGAGATGGATGGAGAAAGAGAAAAGGGAAGAAAAAAGGGAGAAAAATGATGCCCCAAGCGCATGGGAAGGACCATTGATAAGATAACAACAAAAATAAAAAATAAAAAATATGGAGATGATCCGAAAACACGTTGGTAGGGACATAACATGGCTTGCGATGAAGGGACGTTGATGTCCTACGGACTCGTGAGTCGTAAAAAACCACTACAATATGGAGGGAATCCAAAGGGAAACCGCTCAAATGGATGTGCAAGTCGTGGGACCAATGGGTCAAAGGTAGTCGTCAAAATATGCATAAATAAATGCAAAGATGATCAAGACAAAGGTCTGACAAGGTGCGGGGTAAACTATGTGATATCCTTCATACATGAGGAATTGAGAAAATATGTGTCCTGGTGGGACGGGAAAGATAAGATGATCATAATGAAGAAGGGATGAAATAATGGTGCCCCAACAGGGAACACAAATATGGCCACAAAGTGGAATTAGGATGAGATATGGTGCCCGATGGGGAACACAAATATGGCCACAAAGGTGGGCTTGAGATGTGATCAAGAATACGTTGCTAGATAAGATGATAGGCAAGGATAGCAAGATGAGCCACATAAGGAAAATATCAATGTGTTATGGGTGACACACAAGCCTAAAGTGGAAGAGATAAAAAGGATTGGATGAAGAGAATTGGATGAGATGAGATAAGATAAAAGGTGGATGAGATAAGACAAGTGATTGGATAAGATGAGATAATAGATTGGGTGAGATGAGATAAAAATATCGGATAAGATATATTGGATGAGATGACATAAGAGATTGATGAGACAAGCTATTTGATAAGATACAACGACAAATTGGATGAGATAAGACAAATTGATAAGATGGGATGAGAGAAGATTGATAAGGTGAGTAAAAAGATGATAGATTGGATGAGAGAAATAGATAAAAGATCAAATGAGATAGATGGATAAGATGAGATAAATATGAGATAAGATGTATAAGATGGGATAAACTGGTAAAAAAGAGATAAGATGGATAAGAGGATGAAAGATGGACATGATGAGATAAGATGACGGGTTATAAGATTGGTAAGATGAGATAGAATTGGATTGGATGTGAAAGATAAAATGCTACTTCGATAGGGTAACCCAAAATGTAGAAGTATACACTTCATCGTAGTAAGGAGTGTGCATGGAATAGACACTCTTGGACTGGATTGGAGGTAAAGTGTGAAAGGGAACGAGACAAATCAATGCACTTGCGACCAATGAAAAGTGTTAACACATAACTAACGATAGTTAGTCACACTTAAGATCATGAGGGAAAAGATGGAGGGTGTGCTTATATACCTACTGTAGACACGACAAAGGTTTAAAGATAGAGCTTGTACATGGGAAAATAGGTTCTCCTAAGGTGGTTGTTCATAGGGCTATGCCCCAACTCTAAGCAATATGGTGCAAACTAATCAATGCAGAAAGTTTTTGATGGATGAGAAATTTGATCGATGCGAGAAACTTTCCAAGGATGTTTTACTTTTGATACTTTTCTTTGATTTTTATTTTTAGAGATTAGAAGGTTGATCAATGCGGGAAGCCTTCTTTGTTATGATATAAGAGGGTATCCATCATTCGAGGGAGTGGTCTACATTTAGATTTGTGCTTTTATATTTTGGATTTTTGAATTTTTTAGAGAGCAGGATAAGATATAGATGATAGTTGTCCTTCGAGGGATCAATCTATACTTTTGACATTTTTAATTTTACATGAACAGTTGTTCTTCGAGGGAGTGGTCTATTTTGGATAAGATATTTTTTTATATGAGCATCCAATACTTTTGACTTTAGGATAGAGCTAGGGATAGCCAAGTAGACCACTTGGGGAGGGGATGAGAAGATGTACAATTGACACCTATGGACCCTTAGTGTGGTTCTAGTAGGTAAATAAGAAGGAGATGGATGTAATGATTATGGGGTTCCCACCTAGAAGGAGGAACTTTTCCATGAGGAATATGCTATGGGCATAGCCATGGTGCCCATATTTAAGGTCATAGATAGGATAGTGATGGTAGACCACATAATTCCAAATCATTACGATGAAAGATGGAAGAGGTTGATGATGGAAGTAAGATCATTGATATGACTAAGTTCTTGTTAGTAGGTATGTTAACAATAGAAGGGTTGCAAGTGCAAGGCGTTGAGAGGTTTTGTTTCTAGTTTATCATCCAGAGACACTAAACGATATACTCTAGACCCATATTTATGTGTGATGATGAAAGGTCCAATCTAGTTGAGAGAAATATTTCCACATTGACTCCTTTCTAGAGTAATGTCATTCTTGATTAAAAGAAGTTAGGGGAAAGGACGCAACATCGTCGGTGTCCATGGGATGCTTGAATGGAGAAGGAGATGGATCGGTGTTTATGGGAGATGTAGATGAAGAAGGAAACGTGATAAGATTAAGAGCGGGAGTGGATACTCCCGGTGAGTGAGAGATGTTGTATTGCATTAGACATATTGGATGCAAATATGGATGAGCTAGTAGATGCCGAGGGAGATGGGGTAGGATTGTTGGAAGGAAAAGCAATGATGACTCTGGGTTTTGATTAGATAGATGATTGAGGATCATAAGGGTGAGAATGGTTGGTAATATGAGCAACATTGATAGAAAAAGGAGGATTGTCCTTAGAAGAAGTAACATTTGGAGGAGGAATAACAACAAAGGTCTGGGACGAATGAGGAGACTTAGAGATCTCGGTAGATGAGGATTGGGATGTGGAAGTGGGATTGGTTATAGATGAACTGATAAATGGAGGAGGGTGATCCCCTTTGATGAGAAGATCATATTATTCAATGAGATTATGGATGAGATCTTAGAGTGCCTTATAGTGTTTGGTACCATGTCCTAGGGTGCGATGGTAAGCACAAACAACGTTAGAATCAAACCACGTGAGTTTTTTTCCGCATGGGTCAAAAGACTTGATCAAACGAAGGATGGTTGTTGATGCCTCAATTAAATGTTAAAGGACCTTTGCATAGGAACAAATGGTGCGGATTGTTGACGAATTAGATAAGAGGGTGCTTTACTCTTATGAGGTTTGATGGGAACGTTTGACTCGGATTTGGATTTGGAAGTGGAAGTGGATATCAATGATTTGGGTATAGTTTTGAGAGGTGGATTGGGTGTCTTAGATTTGGTTTTGATGATTTGGGATTTGGATGGTTTGGATTCTAATTTGGTAATTGGGATTATGAATGGTTTTAAAGGTGCTTTAGATTTGGGGGAGGATTAGATTGCTTTGATTTGGATTGATTAATGATGGGTGTTCTAGATGAAGGGCATGGCCCTAAGATGGATGGAGATGCTCCTAAGAGTGGTGATATGACATTAGATTTCTTATGAGGGTTAGCCTTGGGAGTGAGGAGCTCCAACTTCTTGTGTGAGTGCGTAAGATATTTTGAGTAGGAATGTTAAGGTTTTTAGACTTTGGTTACGAGGATTTTCCTTTGGCATAAATAACAAGGATTTCAACTAGGGGGTCCCTAGGGGTAGGACCGAGTGATGTGGACGGTGTTGTAGATGTGGGTATTAAAGATGGAAGGGGATTTGGGGTGTTACACTTGATGAGATCAAAAGGGGTTATAGATTGTATAGGTTTAGGATTAGTTGGCGTAGGGGTGATTGGACTTGTAGATGGAGTGAGAGCTTCATTTGTGGTTGTCTTGAGTGGGGATGTTTGTATAGTATATGTCTCGAGAGATGACATAGATGTGGGTGTAGGTTGAGATGATGTAGGTACGGTCTCAACAATAGAAGTGGTTAATGTGGAAATGGGTATGGATGTAGGAGTGGATGTTAAGGTAGCTATTTGGGTAGTTGCGAGATGAAGGAATAGACATGGCGGTTTGGGATGTAGTAGATATGGATGGGGTAGTAGGTAGAGTTGAAGTTGATGTGGGTGAGGTAGTTGTAGGTATCGTGAGTGTAGATGCAATAGGTGTAGAAGTAGATGTAGTTAGTGTAGATGTGGTAAACATAGATGTAGTAGTTGGGGTAGTTGAGATTGATGGGGGTGTAACCTTTGTAGATGTGATTGGTGTAGATGTGAATGTAGATATTGATGAAGTTGTAGATGTGGAAGAAACGTCTAAGATAGGGGTATTTGTAGTAGATGATGGGATGGCAGATGTGGATAATGATGTTAGATCTTGGTTTATGGTGTCGATTATGTGAGCATTAGGTACATAAGATGTGGGGCTGGAACTTGATTTGTGGGTGGATGATTGTGGAATGGTTGTTTAAAGGCATCAAGGGGTTGATTTATAAGTCTTTTGATGAGATATTTGAAAGAAAGACACTTCTCAATGTTGTGGCCTTATACTTGGTGGTATTTGCAATAATGTTCCTTGTAATACCATGTTGGTTTGGGTCGCGAATCATCAAAAGGGCATATGGGGAGAAGTTGAATAAGATGGACTGTCATCAATTTATTAAATATGGAACTATAGGATTCCCAAGGGGATATAGTTAGGAGGCGGTCTATGAACTCTTTGCGAAGCTTCGTGTGAGAAGTGGATGTAAAGAAAGATTTTATTTTAACAACGCTAGTGGCACTTTTAGATTTTTCGCCATGTGTGGAGGATTTGGTAAATTCGGATGTGGGCTTGTTTGATCGAAGTTTAAGATGGCCTTGCTCAAGAGCAAGGAGTTCAAGTTTACGAGCCATGGCAAAAGCCTCTTCAAATGTTTGAAATGATTGTATTTGAAGATTGGAGGATTTATGCTTCGCACAAGAATGTCAGAAGAGTTCAATAAGTTCAATCTATGGAATAGAAAATGATAGTGAGTTAATGATGCCACGTCATCTTGCAACAAAATTTGCAATAGACTCCTCATCATCTTTGTCGAATGGCATAAAGGTCTGTGATAGTGATCTTGCGTGCAATATTGATTGAGAAGTGTTCTAAGAATAGTTGCACAAGTTGGGTGAAGGAGAATAATGAATGTTGGGGAATGTCGTTATACCAATCCAACGTAGGACCAACCAATGACATGGGGAATGTGCGAAGCATAAGATCTTGATCATGGGCGATAAGGTAGCACGTGTGCTTAAAAGTGCGGTGGTGTTGTTGGGAATCCTCCTTGATATTGAACTTAAATAACTTTGGTAGCTCCCAATGAGGTGGATAAGGTTTGATGGGAACTGATGGATTAATGGGCTCGTTGCAAATTTGATCATATGAGAAGGTGGTTTTGGATCCCAATGTAGTGGCTTCAAGGTTAGCCATTCTACTCAATAAAGCATGCATGGGATCGTTGGCTATGTGGGGATGAGAAGTTGGAGGATGTGGTTGAGGAACGTATGAGGTAGATGGATTAGGTTGTTAATAAGATTGGTATGTTTGAGGATGAGTAGGTGTTTGTGGAAGTGGTTGATAAGGGGGAATGTAATTAAATGGTTGTGATTGAATAGGTTGTGATAAAGGTTGTTGTTGGGAAATGGGGATGTGATAAGATTGGTGAGATTGGGTTGGATGTTGAGAGATGGGGACATTTAATTGGTTTGATATAGGATGAGTTGGGATGTAAGTGATGGGTGGTTGGGATACTTGAGTTGATTGATTGGGAAGTATGTAGCGATAAGCACCTCGAGGAGGAGGTTGATGGATTTGAGTTTATTCAAAAGGATGGGGCTGTGAAGTGATCACATTGGCATGAACATGGGAAGTGGAGGTAAAGTTGAATTGTGTTGTTCGGGTGGAGGAGGAAGCAAGTGAGACTCTTGTGATAATTAGATGGGAGTATTAATAACCGTAGTGGATGAAGAGGTGATGGGGATAGAGGGAGTGATCGTGGTGTTAATACGAGGCATATTAGGGGGAATGGGCATCGCCAATTGAGTGGTTTGATGATCATGAGAGGTTGTGGTAGATTTACAGACTAGATAGTCATAAAGGGCGATAGGATTAGTGTCAAGGAGTTCTTGAAACTCTAAGCATCCACGAGGGATGGTAGGAGGTCCAAGAGTCTCTAAAGGAGAAGCGGACGAGGGTGTGGTTGGTCAGAGGAAATGGGCTGCCGAGAGGTAGAATGATTGGTTTCAATATGGGGATCATTTTGGATGGCATGGGCTTCATGAAGAGAGACCATAGAAACAAGGGGTTGGGAAACCAAAGACGTGGTGATCATAGGTGTAGAAGAAGTAGTGACGAGTGTGGAAGTTTTTGGGAAAGATCATCAAAAGTGGAGATATTGTTGGATGAGGTAGATGGTTGTGTTTTCTTGGCCTGAGAATGGGTGATAATAGGCATAAAACAGAAAAACAAGAACTTATACAATTTATTAATAAACAAGTCAAGCAACAAAATTTTGATCATCTTGATTATTTAGAAAATGTGAAAAAGAAGAAAATGGGCTCAAAGGGAACCTAGGAAATGGCAATATATGGATGGTTTCAAGATGTTTTGGATGGAGTCCTCGATATACCCGAAGGTAGGTAAGGCCTAAATCTGTGTTGGTGTCAGTACGGGGCTTGGTATTAGGGCCTACCCCCTCACTTCACGGTCTCGTAGTGATAAGGAGTTAGGTGCTTAGCCATATATACTCGACAACCACTTATTTATACTCGACTAGAACATCAAGTCGGCTTTCCTATTGGGTGATGAAATCCCAATAGTTCCACGGAAGGAAATGTTTCAAATGTGTAAATTGATGTGTGTGTTTAGATGTGTGTGATAAAGTGTATGCAATGAGTTAAACCCCTAGTTAAACTAGATTTCCAAGCAAATATGAGGGGTTCTTTTTAGATCCAAAATAAAATGTGTTGATTCGATGAAAGTAGCAGACAAGGGATGTAATGCAATAAAAGAAAGAGATGGGGAATAAAAAAGGAATACTTGGATAACACTTTTCCTTTTTATCTAAATTGTCAAAGCAAGAAAAATTCAATCTAAGCAACCACAATCCAACACAAGCAAGCAAAAGTAACACTCATACCTACAAGGTTAGTATAAAATGGATATGGAAGAAATATGGAAGTGAAAATAAAGAATGCAAAGACTCACCGAGAAGGGGTGGCTCCCACCGGGTGTGCTAGAATGTTGACCAAATTTCCTCGCTACTTATTTGATTAGTGAAAATGCAACAAGAAAGCTAACAACTCAAATTATGGAGGGTTTAAGGTACCTCAAGATGGGATGACGATGTGCGGCCGTAAAATGATGGATCCTTTTCCACAACGAGATAAGTGACTTGCAAATCAAACAAACTCATCGAGAAAAATGGATTAGTAGATAGGATGTGCGAGTTGCTCGACAATTTCATTCCTAGGAAGTGAAAACTTCTTAGGATGGATGTCAACCCACGTTTTGATAAAAGATGGATAAGATAGTGATGGATAAGTGATAAGATGTAGTAGATAATTGAATCGAAATAGAGATATGAAATATATTAGATAAGATAAGATTCAAATCGATGAAAATATATGATATTAAACCAAACTTGATCGGGTCAACGGCGACCCGAGACTAACAGTATAATCAATGGCAACTGCGAGAAGAGTGGATCGGAATATACTGAGAAAACAAGTCTACAATAGGCTTTGAAATCTTGTGAAGGTTTTGGATCCGATATGGGAAAGTTGTGGAGACAAAAGGGATGCAAGAAAATTGATGGCTTAAACAACTACGCATGTGGTCGGCGATCGAGATGGGTTGTTGTTGCAACCGAGCTAGGTCAACAATGACTGGGCCTGGAGATGACAAATAAACACAACAAATCCACAAGAAGACCTTAGCTCTCGAAAATTGCCTCTTCCAATCTACCCGAAGGAGGGGCTATGTGTATATCTATAGGGTGAGTTAGGCTTGCTTTGGGGGATAAATGGTAGGTGAGAGGTAGGAAAATATTAACTAAAGGAAAAGGGAAGGTGAAATTATTAAATTGGTGTCCCAGATTTCACCCTGAAATCTAGGACTACCCTATTTTTAAAAAAATCGTACTTTTAAAATAATGGGTCGTTTTGTGTTTTTATTGCCAGAAAGTTCCTATAATGTGTCAAGATATTCCCAAAGAGCCATATAAGCCATTTTCGACAAATACCCAAATGCCCAAAATTGTTTTATTATTACGTCATTTGAGGTTTGCTGCAGAAATTTGTATTTAATTATTTTGAGCACCATTTGAGGCAATTTGTGCCCCGGTTTAACCCTATTGTGATCATACAAGTCAATATTCGCATATACCAGTAGGGTTTTAACCAGGAATGGATCTGGGCTTTATTTGTAACTTCTGGCAACGTTTTATGTTTTTGTGTTTTCCCGTTTCGTTTTCTATGAAATTTCTCTGGATCAATTCCTTTGCAGATTGGCCTAATTCTTGGCCTGGAGTATCTGGAGATCACATACGCACGTTGTGCCAGAAGGAATTCGCCATCGGAGGTCTGGTTCTCTGGGAAAAGATGAAGTCGTGCACCAAAAAGCTTCTTCTAGGTTGGCCACATTTTTGGAAAAAGAGGGTTTGAAGTGAATCATGGGATTTTTGGAAGCAAAGCGGGTGGTGGGAATTTTGTAATGCTGGCAGGTACTTTTCCCATGGAAGCAACATCACTTAAGTCACAATGGGAAAATTAGAGGCGAGTAAGAGGCGGAAATTTCTTACCTACCTTGCAGGATAAAAATTCCCATTGTGAAATAAAAGAAAAATCACTTAAGGCATGAATGAGGTTTTATTACCTACCTTGCACACAAGATAAATAATCTCATTATGAAAGTTAAAGAGCCTAAGTGGATCATGGAATTTTGAAAATTTGCCTTGCGGAGGTAAATAATATCATTGTCAATTGACTTTTAAAAATAGAAATTCCTTATTCCAAAAAGTGCAACCCACCTTGGGTGAATAATAATGCATTAAATAAATATTTGTTAATATTTATTCACCCAATTTTGGCGCCCAAGCTTGTGGAAAAGTCAACAAAGGGAAGTGGACAAAAGGAAGTTGGAAATAGATAGTTCTAAAATTAAATAAATATTATTTATTTAATGCAACCCCTTCATGTCAAAAAGTGCGCCCCATTTGGGAGAGAAATAATACTTTTTAAAGTATTAAATGATTTAATTAATTCCTATTTTAGTGGCTAAGGTCAAAGCATACTGTGAGGCTTGAGTTAATCGAAGGTAAATCTAAAAGTAAATAAATTTAATTTATTTAATGGCAGCCATGAGCATGCACAAAATAGGCGCCCCATTTGAAGAGTAAAGCTTATTAAATAATTAATTAATTACCAGGAATATGAAAGGCATTAATTAATTATAGAATCATGAGGATTATATAAGCAGGGGCTACCATAAGGATGAATTAATTAATTCCAAAGCATAGAAGTGCAGTCCACACAAAAAGTGTACCCCATTTGGAGAGGATTTTTGCTCAAAAGAAGGTGAAATTAATGCTAAAAGCTTCCAGAATTGGCGCACAGGTTGAAGGAGGTTGATTTGTGTCTAGATAATTGTTTGCATAAGTGATACAGGTGCTCAAGTGAAGTTGGTAAAATTCATGTTTGCTTTGCATGCAAATAAAACATCAAATTTGGGGCAAAG
Organism: Taxus wallichiana var. yunnanensis; assembly: GCA_018340775.1. Classification (NCBI taxonomy): domain Eukaryota; kingdom Viridiplantae; phylum Streptophyta; class Pinopsida; order Cupressales; family Taxaceae; genus Taxus; species Taxus wallichiana. The sequence continues at coordinate 670,368,570 of CM031240.1, read as the reverse complement.
CAGGCTTGAATTATGCTGATTTTTATGATTAAAATCTAGTATTCATGTTCTAGTTGCCATCTTTGTCTGAATTAATTGCAGGAATTCATTACAGGTGCTTTTATAAGAGAAAGGGAGCATAAATCAATGTCCAATACATTGAACATATCCTCCGAATCTGAAGAAATATCTAGATCTTCACCAAAGGTAGTGAAGAATTTCGGCCGAATAAAGAGAAAAAGAATTGCTCAGACAAAGATTGCTCCAGCCATGGCAAAGCAAGATGAACGTGAAAGCTCAGCAGAATCATGCATTACTTCCAGATTTGTTGACATCGAAGACACAAATCCAGGCCCAGATCCAGATCTCATAATTGAAAAAGCTTCTGGAGAAGAACTGCAAAAGCTTCAAGGATAAAAGGGAAGACAAGGCGAAGGCAAAATTCCAGCTGCTTCCAGATCCAACCGCTTCCAGACACTTCCAGATCCAGCCGCTTCCAGATCCAGCCGCCTCTAGACGCTTCCAGATCCAGCCGCTTCCAGATCCAACTTGGTGAGAATCAAAGGCAAAAGAATTAGCTACATGCAGAATATGAAAATGGACAAGACTGAAACTTTCCTCTTTCTTCTTCTTTCTCTTATTTCCTCCGACAAAATAATTGAGCGATCAATTAAATTATACAACTTAATTGATTGGTTTAAAAGTCATTACTTAAAGAATTCAACTACTGGAGATAGGTGGCGAGACGTGCAAAATAGAAGGTTTTATTTTCATTGCAAATCATGCATGTCATGCAAAGAGGAATTCAGGAGGGAGATTTCTAGTTGTTTCCTTTCCAACTTCCACATGTGCCACTCAACTAAAAGCTTCTGACTTGTAATTGCCCCTCTACATTCTATAAGTAGAGGAAGAACCTTCGGGTAAAAGATCGAATTTGTAAGTGAGCATTCTTGTGTTCCAAATTTTGTGATGAAACCCCTAAGAGCCACTGAAGCAAAGGAATATAAAGGAGCAGATTTATGGAGAACTTTGTGTCATGGTGCATTGTGTTTCTAGCTTTTATCTTAGATCTTATAATAAACTTTGTGTTATTTTAGATCTAGATCTCAAGTTTTCTTTGCTTATAATTCGTAATGCGTTGATATCTATTGGTTTCTTCTATGTGCATGCAATCAACTCGTTATCTATTGATTGGGATGCACATCTCCTCCTTTTTCTTCCCTGTGTTTATATAATTCTCTTCTTCTTTAAATATTCCATTTCTTTAAACGACAGCTTGCTTACTTGCTACGTAACTATACAACGCTTATGGTTCATGAGTTGAATAATTAAAGTAAAACCCCATATAGATACTAGCATATTTTAATTGACAAATCTGACACGAGAGCCTCACCGGTAAATGAGGGAGATTTATCTCATGACTACCTAGGTTTTCAGCTATGCAGAAAATCTAGCCAACATAAATGAAGGTGGTTGGGAACCTAGGGATGGATAAAAGGTGGTTGAGAGGAAGGAAAATATTAAATAAAGGCCAAGGGGAGATGAAATTATTAAATGAAGGCCTAGGGAGGACAAACTGGATGTGATTAGGATAATAAATATTATTAGGGATTAATTAAATGGGATTAAGGGTGAATTAAAATAAATTATGGGGTAATATAGGAAAGTGGGAAATTTGAATAAATGGGATTAATAGATTTTAGGAGGAAAAGGGGATGAGAAATAGGAAGAGATATATGCATGTGCGAGATGAAGATGAAGGGGAGCGAACACGGGATGAGGGGTAGCTATACCAAAAATTGGTGTCTACACACATTGTTTTAAATTTAATATTTTTTATGCACATTAATGTTGATTAATTAATTCATAATATGCAACCTATGCAACCATTATGCCTTTTCATAAATAAGGAATTAAGCTAATACCAAACTTTTATTTATTTATGTAGGGTTTAAATAGTTAGGTAGAAGGTATGAGATTCACCAGAATGCCTCTTAGATGAAGGGGTAAAGGAAATAGACCAATGCAAGTGGTTGACTTAGTGAACGTGATAAGAGACATCGAAGCGAGACGGAAGCAAAGGATATCGCTCGAGAGAAGAGTAGCATGTTTGGATTCGAGTGATAATGAGGCGCTAGGAATGCATATAAATGAATTTGCAAAACTTGAAGATAGATAGTTAAAGGCCTATGAAAAATTTTGCAAAAAACCACAAGTGGACATTTCGAGCTAGTTAGAGAGTTTGACTAGAACATTTAATCGACTACATTGCAGAATTGGAGAAGTATTTTTAATGAGTTAATAGAAGATCTTACGAGGGCGAGATCCACTTGTAAATAACTAAAATGACATGCTTATCGATGTTGGGATCATGCACAATCGGGGAAGACAAGGCAAAGAAAAGATAAAAGCTTGGAACCGAGGCCAAATTGAAGGCAAAAGTTTTTCTTGCAAATTATCGACTAATTCTTTTTAAAAAGTTGCAAAACTTACAACAAAAGGTGATGAGCATAAAGGACTACACATAAGAGTCCTAAGATTGAACATTCAAGTTGCTCGTACAAGTGAAGGTGTTGAAGATGCATCAAAGTATGTGAATGAATTGCACATTTCCATTTAATTCAAGTTCCAAATGATATGACTACTCGTATTCGAAGAAGCCTTGTAGTGTGTCTTGAAGGTTGAGAAGTTTTCTTGTAGACAATAAGATACGATTCGAGAAAGAAAATTTTGCATGTGTATATGAATAGGGAAGTAGTAGCAAAGGTTACTTTGAACCAGAGGAAGAAGGTAATACTTCTAGCAACAATATTATACAAGAAGTCACAAGAAATTTAACTAGAGGTAGAGGATCCTATGGATGAGGAAGAGGATTTATAGGTACATACTTTAAATGTTGTAAGACAGGCATAGATCCTTTGAGTGACCACATGCACACAATGACGGTGGAAGGGAAAATGAGGCTAACAATAATCTTATACAAGTCTGGCAAGGCAAATGTTGTATTAGTTGATTATACGTAGGAACCAAAACATGGAGAGGGTTGCATGATGAATAAGGTGTTGTTGAAACTGCCAAGGAAAAGAACATTCCCGCATAGAAAAAGAATCTTTTCATACTCATTTCTAAATTTGAGTGTAAGTGTTGCAAAATAATCATTGATAATGGTAACACCAATAACCTCATTTCCAATGAAATGGTAGAAAAGCTTGGTTTGAAGAGGTTCACACATCTAAATTCTTATAAAGCATCTTGGTTGCATAAGGGACATTAGATTTTAGTGAATTGAGTAGTGTTTGGAAAGCTTTCAATTGGCACATACCAAGATGAAGTCATGTGTGACATACACCCATGGTTATCTTCCATGTATTAATAGGGAGGCCTTGACACTTCGACATAAAAGTGATGCATGATGGCCCCACATTTTTTGGTGAAATAAGGAAGAAGGTATACTTTGAATCCTTTGAAGGATAAAAGTGGAACGAGAGAAAGTCCAAGGACTTTTACGACTTCGAAAAGGAGGTAAAGAATAAGAAATCATTATGGTTTGAAGATTCATATCGCGAATAGAAAAAACATACTAAATACTTTCTAGATAATTTTGCGTGAATATTGTTAAGTCCGGGGTTTAGAGACCTATGTTGGACTTATCACCAAGGAGGAGCATGTGCTTGAGAGTAGATTAACAAGGCAAAACAAGTTTAAATAAAACAAAACGTTGATAGCAAGATGTCGTAAAGTGACCTTTTATGCGATTAATTTGGAACGAGAAATAAAGCCGCTAATTAATTAATTCTCTATCTCATTGATTAATTTGTTGTAAGTAAATAATTAATTGATAACCCAATAAGTCAAAATCGTAGGATGGATTACAAATATTCATTCAATTAATTTCAAAATAAAAATAAAGTCACCACTTATTTAAATTTCTTATTTAATTGATTAATTACTTGTGTATTTCATTAATTAATCAAATATATAGTTAATTAATACATTGTAAAAATAAATAGATAGTAAATAGCCTTATAATTCATAAACCATAGGTTTAATCACACGGTGGAGGATTAGTAGTGCATACCTAACCGGTGTGATAAAGGTTTTTGTGTGTGACTTAATTCCCAACCTCGCCGCAAATTAAGATTATTTGGGTGTTTCTCAATCTCAACAACGTCGAGAAAATTTTTGTTGGTGTAGCGACCCACCCTCCATTGCAAGTGATTTTGTGTTGCTAATGCAAAAGGAGTGTTTTGTATTTTCTTAATGTTTCGGAAAAGGACACTTATTTACTCGGCATGCTCCAAGTCTTTGCAATGTTCCTTTAATTTGGTTTGGAGTGAGCACCATGTTTCGCCAATGTACATTTTTCCACGAGTGTGCATTATGGAATAAACACCTTTCCTCAACTTTGAACAAATGGGGTCCTTAGGATTATTTAGCTTGTTTATGATTGTTTATGTTGGTTTGAAACCCTGTCTTAATGCCTTTTCTTCTTAAAATTCTAGCAATTTTGTCCGATATCTCTTCAATGTATGGAAGGAAAGTCTTCCTTTCTTGATACTTTTTTATTTTGCTCTTGGGGTCTCTTTTAATTCTATGGGCTGCCAATTTAATTTGTCAATTATTGTGTCCATTCCTTTTTAGAACTATAGTTAGATGTTTTTCTTCCAATCCAAAATGTCCCTTAGTTGAGATTTGTAAAGCTCTTGTAAAGAGAGTGTTGAGTACTCCTGCCTTTTGGGATGGATGGTGGTGTGAGTCTTCTCTAATCAACCTACTTCTCCTTCTATGGTGAATTATACAAACAAAATGAGGGTGTTGTGATGGGTTCTCCCATATCCCTTTATTGTAGCCAAAAAAATGAGAAAGAAACACTAAGAACGTCTCCTCTAAAGTCGGATTGGTGGGTTAGATACGTGGACGACACATGTTAATTGGCAACATGAGAAGGATAGCTTGGACTTTTTTTTGCTTCACCTTCATATGCAATTTGAGCATATACAATTCACAATGGATGTTGAAGAAAATGGTAAACTTCCTTTTCTTGATGTCTTGATCTCATGCAAAGATGTATACATCATAGCACACTCACACCACGATATGTCCCAAAAGGCAAAGGAGTACTCAACACTCTCTTTACAAGAGCTTTAAGTATCTCATATAAGGGACATTTTGGATTAGAAGAAAAACATCTAACTACGTTTCTAAAAAGGAATGGATACACAAATTGGCAAATTAAATTGGCAATCCGTAGAGCAAAAAGTGACCCCAAGAGCAAATTTAAGAAGGATAAGGAAAGGAAGGCGTTCCTTCCATACATTGACAAGACATCGAGACAAAATTGCTAGAATTTTAAGAACAAAGGCATTAAGACGTCTTTCAAACCAATGGACACCATCAAAAACAAGCTAAATAATCATAAGGGCCCCATTTGTTCAAATTCAGGAAAGGTGTTTATTCCATACCATGCACTTGCAAAAAAAGGTACATCGGCAAAACATGGCACTTACTCCAAACCAAATTAAAAGAACACTACAAGGAATTGAAGCAAGCCACGGTAAATAAGTCTCCATTTTCGAAACATTAAAAAATATGAAACACTCCATTTGCATCAACAACGCAAAATTAATTGCAATGGAGGGCTGCCACACCAACAGAAAAATTTGCATAGCTATTGAGATTGAGAAACACCCAAATAACCGTAATCGCAACGAGGGTAGGAACTTAAGTCATGCATGGAAATCTCTCTTACACCGGTTAGGTATGCTCCACTAATTATCCTTTGTGTGATTAAACCTATGGTATTTGAAATATAAGATCATTTATTATGAATTTATTTAAATGTATTAACTAACTATATATTTGATTAATTAATATATTAATTAATGAAATATACAAGTAATTAATCAATTAAATAAAAAGTTTAAATAGTTGGTGGCTTTATTTTTCCTTTTGAAATTAGTTGAATAAATATTTGTGGTGTAACCTATGGTTTTGATTTATTGGGCTGCCAATTAATTATTTAGTCACACAACGACTCATTTGATTAACTATTATTCTAATTAATTAAATTTACAAATTAATTCATTGGTGGCTTTATTTCTCGTTCAAAATTAATTGCATAAAGGTAACTTTACCAACACCTTGCTATTAACGTTTTAATTTTATTTAAACTCATTTGGTCTTGTTAATCTACTCTCAAACACATTCAGAATATGCCTCAAAACATCACACATAAAATATTTATGCAAAATTATCCAAAAAGACTTTACCAAATAAGAAATCATATTATGCTTTCCTTCCCAAACTCGTGCATTGGAAAGATAAGGGGAGATAAAACACTTTCATGTGAAGTGAACGATTTTTTGAGTGAGTTTGTAGAGATCATCTTCAATTATCTATTAGAGGAGTTACATCTCATGCGAGTAATGACCATCACATCGATCTAATTCCAAGGTCTAGATCGTCAAATAAGGTTGCATATCAATTAATATTCCAAAGAGGATGTGGAGAATACGGCGAGAAGCTATGTTGCCAGGATAAGGGTACGGGTATAGATTCGATGCGCGGATATATTGATTTTAAAAATCCTTGCATACAATACGTGTTGATACGTCCATACATATATATTTTAAAAATTATATATATACTCATTTTACTCATTTTTTAGTCCATAAGAAATACAAAACTTGAAAAATATATTACGGTCAATATTCAAAACATTCAATATACTTAAGATTTTACATTTTCTATGATATGAGAATATTGTATTCCTTTGTGTTTTATCCATTTCCTTTGAGATTAATTTGTGTTGCGGTGGTGGCCATAAAGATGTATATAGGAGCTCTGAAGGAACTATTTAAAGAGGTCAGTCCAATGGTTGGTTAAGGATGCAGGAAGGAGTCAATGATGTGCCTTAATGGTTTACGGGAAAGGATGCTCTTTGAAACTTTAAGCTATGCAATTTGCAATTCCAAATTTTTCTATTAGTATTGACGATCACGTGAGATTTGATCTCGTAAAAACTTATACGAAGGCTCAAATATATGTCCAAATTCTATGAATAGCTTCTTTCCTTGTCCAATTGCAACGATTCCAAATAATTACCTCAAACATTCTTGATATCCTTTGAATATTTTCTCTTCAATAAACTAGAGGGATTTTAAACAATCTCTAGGTTTCCTTGTGGTTGCCATGCCCTCCTAGTCTAGTCCTCAATAAAACTGAAGTTTGTTTGAGTCAAAATACAATTAAAAAAAATATTTTAGAGTCCCCCACTCCCGACCACTGTGGGTACGTCCCAGTACATGTCGGTACGTCCCCAAGTACATCAAAAGGTACCTAGTACATACATGGTCGTACTCGGGATGTATCACTACCGTACCTAGGACGTATCCAGGGGTACATGAGGGTGGGGGGAGAAACCTGGTAACATAGAGGAAAAGAAAAGCATTAGGTGGGATATTGTGTCACGTATTTTACATGGAGACATAGGGAGAGGAGTTTCCCTTGCTTGAAGAAGAGATTAAGATGGTCAAGGGAATGTTCCATTCCCATGAATGTTTAATCAATTCAGTTACAACTATGAAATATTGACCATCAAAAGAGAAAGTGAAACAAGAAATGCAACCTGGTGGACTTAAAAGAACTTGTGAAGAAAAGAAGCAGTTGATCTCAATGTCAACTCAAGAATGCAAAACAGAGGAGTGGGATGTGGTTGAGGCATTGTTGGGAGAGACACAAATGGTGACTCTTGTTGTCCATGATATTGTTTTGTCATGTGGACAGCATTAGAGAAAAGGGATGAGTGGACGGAGGCATGCTTATGGGGTATGAAAAGAAGATGTGGGAAACAATAAAAGAGCTTTCTCAGATACCATGATTAGTTTTGCATGTGACGGTGTAAATCGGAAGAAAACATATGATAATACCTTTCTAGGGAAGGAGAATGAGTTGTCAAAACTTGTAAAAACAAAGAGACATGGGCTAAAGAAACTACAATTTGGTGAAAATAAAAGGTTGAGGAGTCCAGTAACAAATTGGATTGAGGATGAAAATCAAAGAGCTACCTTGGAGGAGGTGGACAGACTGTGCCCAAGCCATGGACCAGGAGAGAGAATCAAAAAAATCCAGAAGTATCGTGTGTAATGGGAAGTGTAATCAAAAGAGTGGTAACTTTTGCCACATATCCTGCCCATGTGATTTGGAGCTCGCAAGTTTTCTTACCCGAATCATATGATGCGGGAATAGCCAAGCTCACAAGCAATCCGGCATCAACCAAAAAGATTTTAATTTTCTGTTAGTGTTTTTGGCAATTTTTTTGTAAAGGCGCCATTTAAGAATAAAATTTTCACCTTTTACTGTTTCTTGATCCCAAAGCAATTCTCAAAGAGACTTAATTCGCAAGCTTGTTTCTTTGGAAAATAAGAAATCATATTGGTTAAAAGAAAAGCATATTGGGTAACAGTTTAAACTTTCGCATTTGAGAAGAAAGAGGAACTTAACCAAACTTTATCATTTCATTTTTCACAGCCCAGACTGTCGTCTTCTCTCTAATCAGGCAGAAAAGTATCTTTGCACTTTAAAACTCTCGGTGACTAGTCTTTCTTATGTTATAATTGTGTTCCACCAACAAGGCAAAGTTATTTTGTTACCTGTTTCACCAAAATGGCAGAGTTACAGAGTCAAGCGGATTCATTGACTCCCTCCTGGCTTCACTTCATTAGCAAACTTTTCAAAGATGTCAATGAAGCAACTACCGTCGCTATAACAATATCATATGGTTGTCGAGTTTTAAGACATATCTGCAGTGGGCGATAGTTTAAACAAATACGTCTTGACAATCCTGAACCCCTCTGATCATTGATTCTAGCTTTTCCAGAATCATTGAGAATGATACAAATTGTTTTTCCAGTTTTGTTAATGGGGAACTGAGAGGAAGGCAAATCTGATGCATATTACATAATGCAATGACGAGGGATGAAGTTAATATAGAGAACTATTCGGTTTCACCAAAGGGGTCTAGAAAGATGCTTGCACAAGCTTATAAGACTCTAGGAGCGGATCATAAAATCTGAAGCACATGGATTTAACCATGTCGGTAATGCCAAGTACCAAAGGGCGGAGAAAATAACCAATAAATAGTCTGGAAAAGGTAAAAACAATTAATTATAATGGCCTCAGCCAAAATCGATTTTTGTAAAAGTAGGAAACAAAATTTGTTATGATTTGGATAGCAAATTTTTGTTTCTAAATATAAGAAGACTAATCAGTTTGAATTCCAGCAAAGGAATCAATGGTGGACATTAGTAATCCAAACCAACGTCGTTTCAAGAGTCTTTAAAATAAAATGGCATTGAATGGGAAGGCAGCTAGGAATAGCCCAACAAAGCTTTAATAGCCAACATAGTTTGTTAGATGGATTAGAGAGCTTGGGTATAGTGCAGAGAGCTTTGGATAGCTCGTGGAGCTAAAGGGAGGCAAGAGTGATCCGTGTGTGGCCTTGCAGCCTGCCTTGCCACTATCTCACAGCCACACAAGCATCCTCACTTCTCGTACAGAACTTGGGCTCTATGCCTTTGCGGCATCTCGTGACAAGGATACACCCTCGTGGTAGTGTGCATTGATGGCCCAACTCCTCGCAGCATTCTACACAACTTACCTCCTTCATGGAGCTTGCCTTACCTTCGCAGCATATAGCGGCAAGTACACAACCTCGTAGTAATGAGCGCAACTTTTGCATCATCCCACACAGCTTCCCTCTATTCCACAGCTTGTCCAACTCTTAGCATCTTCTGTAGCTGGTCCAACACTTAGCATCTTCTGCTGACTCCGCAGAACCTTGGCCCTTTGCCCCGCACACTTGCTTCACAACCTTCGCAGCTACTGCAATCTTGTGATAGCACCACAAAACCTTCGCAGCTTCCACAATCTTGTGTCACATTGAAGGATCTTGTTAGGTGCCCGAACTTGAGATTTCACTATTCAAGGGACCAAAAACTCAATGCCCTAAGCAATATTTTTAAGGTCTTATCAAAAGATATCCTTATATAGGGTTATCCTAGCCTTGCAATCCTTTCGACTTCCACTTGCTTACCTAAAAGATGAACAACCGTTCCATCCACCCAAAATGGTCTTGGAGGCCAAAATAAAATGGGAAGAGTAAGGCACAATCTGTGTTTGTATCAAAAGTAACTAGAGAGATAATCCACAGGCCAATTCCATAACTAAGGAATTAGTACCTCATTTCATGAAAAATGTGAAGTGTGGCCTCCATTGGTTCCGCCATTTGAACCTCCGCTAAAGAAAATTGCTCAATTTGAGAAATGAATTTTCAGAAATGTCTAAAATGGAAAGGTTTCACCTAAACAAAAGAAATATCTAAAATGGAAAGGTTTGAGGACTTAAAGAGGACTTTATCTGATCTGTTTGGGTGAAATTGCCACACCTTCCTATGTTTTGGGATGATAAATCCAAATGGCTGTCATCAGCAACACATTGGGTCGCTTTATCGATAGCGCAAGCCAAAAGGCAGTTTCGCATGTGCTTGAATCTGTTTAGAAGTAGACTTGGAGAATGGTCTGCCTGAAGCCATTCAGTTAAGGATGGATGGTCATATCTGCAGGAGCTTAATTTTGGGTTACCTTTCAAATGTAACAAATGCTATTACCATAGCCACTTTGCTAAGATCCGCAAAATAAGAACGAAATGTGCCTCAGGAACACCAAATCATTCAGCAGCATGCTTTTATCACAGCCAAAACAAGAAGACTCATGAAAGGAATGCTCAATAGAATCGACATATTAAACAAGGTTAAAGTGGCTTTTACTACATCGAACAGGTTTGAAATTTTAGGAGAGATTTCTTAGAATCCATTAGAAGAAGGGGAAATGCCAAAAAATCAAATTGAAGTTGGTTCAAGAGACTTGCAAAGCGGTGTAGGACAGCTGAAAATAAGTGAAGAGTCAAAAGCAGATCTTCAAAGAACGAGGAAGCAGTTGGCCAAGTGGTAAAGGAGGCTTCTCTAGTGGGTTGGAACCTTGATCAGATAAATATCTCCAAAAGCCCGACTTGGTTTGCAGTATGCAGCCAGACTGTGAAGGAGTTCTCCATGCTAAAAACACCGGTGCTCGCGGTTAAGGAAAAGGAGGAGGAATGCACAAAGTGAAACATGTGGTCATAAAAAAACAATGATTCTTTTTGGATTTGGTGTTTTGGCCAGCCCAGGCTGTTAATGTAAGCTTGACTTTTGGATGTGTTGTTTCTCGCAGTGTGATTCCTTTCCACCCGCCTTTGTGATGGGGCATGTCATTTGTTTAATTATAGAATATATTGCATGCTTTCAATAAAAAAAATTGTCTCATAGCAGCTTTTATTTTAAAATTAATCTATATTTTATCTTTGTGCAGTAATTACATTTACCAACTTTTGAAAGGCAACCCTCTTAAAAGGCAATAAATCCAATCAATTGAAATCCAAGCAGAGGGTTCATACCCTTGCTACTGCTTGGATGACTCAATATACAGGTGCTCTTATATGAAGATTTCCTAGTTCAAGAAAACTTAATCATCATACAGGCCTGCTTTCTCGCCATATATAGGCACCTTTTTTGAGAAAGACAATACACCATAAATAAACTAATTACCATTTGTTTTAGCCTTTAAACACTCCTGCCAATTGTTTGTCTTAAGCCATGCCTTCCGGCTGTTGTTGTGTTATGCAATGTATATTACCACCCCGAGTACAAATTCCCTTGCACCTGATATCATTACAACCTGCACCAGATTAATTCCAAATAGTGTCATCAGTAACAAGAAACATGCAACACATGCTCCTTGATTTAAAGGTTTTTATATAATAGCTTACTTTGTAATCAGGAAAGGCTACAGAAAGGACATCAAAGGCTTCCTTATCCCTTTACTCATCTCCAAATACAGGAGCAACAATCCCTTTGTTTGCAATGTAGATGTTTATATATGATGCTGCAAGTCTGGTTCCAGCAATTCTAGTTTTTGCATTAAGGACCTGCCAAAGCCGCAATTAATTTTGATCTCCCGTTAGGCTAGAATTGACATGATATTTCTGATCATGCAGCACAAAATACAATAGAATACATTGCACAATCAAAAGAAATAAATGATAATCACCATAAACAATAGAGCAGAGGTATCAACATGAAACCAAATTCCATTATGGGTATATGCCACTACATTGATAGCTTGTAATTAAGAAATCATCATAATAGTAACAACCACAAGGCAAGGGAGTCAATGACATAAAACCAAAGGTCTTGCACCTTAAAGCTTGTTTCCAGATCGGCAAGGCTTTTGGTCTGTGGAATATTTTATAAACTTTCCTTCACCCATGTTATCAATGTCAGGATCATTACATGCTCATGCATAATGGAAGAGGAGAGGAGGAGAGGAGGTATCTACATGCAATGAAACCCCAACAAAAGGATATGCCACATGTAATATCTTGTAATCAAGAAACATGCTGCATTTAAACCTAATCAGTTACCCATATCAAGAAATAAAAAAATTAATAGCTTTTTCCAATGGCCGATTTATTTAACAAGTAATAACTTTGAAGTGTGTTGCGCTACCCGCATGCTCACAAAGCGAATTTTCAATATAATAATTATTTGCTATTTGCTTGCCTCCTTGATAAAAAGGTACTCGTGTTTTATTCATTCTTTCTCATTTTTAAGAAGTTTTGATGCCAAAGGATCCATTAATCTCTTATGCAGAGTTTTAGTGCTTCCATCAATCATGTCAGTTGAATTATATATATTGCTGCAAACTAATCAAACTTCATTGGTAGCTTATCATATAATTATGTAGCGGTGTGCTATGTGTTGATTATCACTAGCAGGTAGGTCAACAATGGTTCATGGGAGGGGATAAATAACAAGAAAAATATATAGGTGGAACAATAATAAGGTCAAACAAAATTCCGAGGTTATGTGAGGCATATGTATTGGCTTTAATGCTTTTGCCATTGAAAAGAACATAAAAATATCTAGGATGAAGACCTGTGGCCACTTTGCAAATGATTTTATTTCCAAAATGAAGGCAACAACAGAAGGCAAAAAAGCTTCACAAACCCTAAGCTTTTGTCATAGTTCAAACTCTAAAATAAAACATGGAATTTAATTATTCTTGTATGGCGTTGATTAAATCTTAGGAACTATTGCCAAGTCATGGAAATCCCATTTGGAAAATCTTTAAATTCAATAATGTGGGCTCACGATCTCCTACAGGAAACATAAATCTATTTTTTTAATCCAAATCCACCATATTTGCAATTTATCAAACATAGAGTATGTTTTCTTATATGAAAGAAGGGAGGAATTGACTTATAGTGTACAATTTTTATTGCACGTCTTGAACAATTATCATCTTGATGCACATCCAATAACTCTCAAATCATGCTACATGGATTAAAAATGTGATTTAGAAATACTACCAGTAGATTTTGGTTACATTATAGATTCTTACACACCAATGTGTGTACCTGTGTAAAAAGGAGGTCCCAAAGGAAAGGACATGGACCGTATGATCAGAAAACATATGAAGGGGCAAACAGTTAGGTGCATATTCTCCTAAGGCCATTAACTACTTGGACATTAGACAGACTAGAGGGAGGATGGGGCTCCTGAAAAAGTCCTTTCACACCAAATATTGTTACACATTTTTTCCGTGATTTATCTGGATTTATATGCATTTTGTGAAAATAATAAATATCATATACATAGTACTTTCCAATGCAACAGGCAGGAACACGTGTAATTTTTCTGGTCAGAATGTACCTAAAAACTGATCAAGGATTTTTTTAGATTCTTCATCGGTGTTTGTCACTAAAGCTTGTCAAGAATGTGTTATCAGTACTATTTACAGCAATATAGACCTCTCCCAATGTTTTCATCTATTTCAAATGTTGATTTGATTGGAGCTAATTTTTTGATAGACCCAAACTCCTCACAACTTTGCATAGCCAGGGAATTATTTGAGAAACTATGAATTGGATCTTTCTGTAAATATTGATTTGGCAACATAAATTTAAGCAGATTAATTTCAATTGTCTTTTTCATAAGTCTACCCTGAAGTGCTAAACATTGCAAGATACAATGCTGCTGAAGCCTGTGCTGAATTTTTAATATCGAATCTAATTACCCAAAACAACTTCCACCAAAAAGCTGAAACTTCCGAGTGCAGTTGCAGGTATATTTTCATAGCCACTCCCTGTATTTCTGTAAAACATCTAAATACGTGAGATAGGGACTTGTGGAGCCAACCAGAGAGTTGTGTTATGAAGATAAGGGGTAGGAGCAATGGACTCACTTGAAGACCATCTGCCTCTTCTTCCGTCATGAAGAGAGGTGCTGGTATATGCATTTTGATAATCTGCAGAATTCGTCCTTGTGCATCTGTAGTATTGGAAAGAATAGAATAAGCCTCAATTGAGCGTTCATATTGCGGATCATGTTCATCATCAGTCCATGCCAGCATAACCACCCCGGCTTCACAAAGCAGCACATATTATCAACATGTCCATTGGTGTCATCATCTCCTGACAAAATATATAGCGCAACATAACAGAGTTTATGGTAATCCAAGGAAGCAAAAACGGAAAACTCCATCTACCGTTCCTACTCATTATAGGTCTCAAATGTAAAATATTGGAAAGAAAACTGTGATTCATTTACCACAGTGTAGAAACTAAATATACAAGAAAATTCAAAATCGTGAAAAAGTGGAGCCACATAAATAATTGAGATATTTCTAAGCAAATCAATTTGGTTTCTTTCCCACAAGGTATGTTGCAGATTCAAATTATATATATATATATATATATATATTGTAGTTTGCCATCATTTGTTCCACAGTTGCATTAGTGTCAACTTCATGGTGGCATCTAAACAAATTTAGAAAAAAATTTAAAAAAACTGTCTTTAACAGTGTCTGTGAAGCTTCACAAAGTTATGAAAGAATGTTCAAATGAAATTCCCTGAAGATGTTAATTTTACAGATATATCATGTACACAACGAAAGAAATTCTGTTAATGTCCATCAGTAACCAAAATACGTCAACAGAACTCAGAATGTACCAGCTATAAAAGAGAAGACTATGGTAAAAAGACCCTAGGTTATGAAACCACCACTTTTTGCATATTTTTCTTACCATGCAATTTGAATTTTGTTGAATAAAAGGAGTTTGAATAATGATGGATGATTGATGATTTTGCATTGAGTAAGTGGTATTATGAGCTGACTAATACCTTTTGTGGCCTATATGTGCAAAGACTCAGGAGTAGGCATCACCATCACCAAGACAGCTGCATTGATGAGAAAGGAAGTATCATACCTTGAGCAGTAGGCAGATGGATAGAGGGAGACAGAGAAGCACATACTCACTTTAGATGTGTGTGAGATTTCGTTTTGGTATAACATATGTGCTTCTTATGTTGTGCTGGTTATTTGTGTCATCTTAGACTGTCTGGGCATGTGTGAAAACAATAGCGGGCACATATATGTCTCACCTTGAAGTGCTCTGTTTTATTTTTCTACAAAAAAATATTTTCTTTGAGATCTACCTTCCTCGCTTCAATCAACCTCTACTTCTCAGACCCAAAATTTAACCCGAAAAGATCAAAACTTTTCAACACAAGCAAGCATACATTATCAAAACTTCTCTAAAGTTTCCTTGTCAAAAGGGAAAATAGAAACCTATCTCAAATAAGAAACAAAGAATTAAAAATCAAATCATTGAGAGAGCAGAAAAATAAACTACAAGTAAATGTAATTTAAAGGAAAAAATTGGACTTTGACCACAATGATAATTGTTTTTCAAATTAAAAAAATCATGATTGGGAAAGGAGTGGCGGAAGGATTCGAATTAAGTTACTTTAATGGTGAAGGGCGAAACACAAGGAAGTGGCAGTATTGTGGGCTGCAAATAGCAGCACTAAATTAACTAAGGTGGGTAGCACAAAAGAAGGTTTTTCTTATTTTTCAAGGGATTAAGATCTCATCTGGAGACACCCTTTGCATATACTTCTTATCCCAATTGAGTGTTAGTCAAGTGTGAAAGAATATGTCTGGCAAAAAACTCTGCCGGGCATGGAAGACAAGGGCTGAGACGTGCTCTCCTGCTAGTGCGTTGTTTTCACCTTGGCAGGGACGAGGTATTAATGCTTGTGGTTAATACTAGCTTTGGATTTTTAATTGACGTTGCTTTCTTGTTCATATTTAAAATTTGACTGATAACTATAGGGCTGCTACGCATACCCTAACTTGGCATGAGTGAGACACATTGAATCTATGTGGGTCGCTTATTGAAGCGATGCAATACAGTGATCAATCTTTGAATCACTTAGAGTCTGATGAGGGTGAATGAAATGGTTGGTTTCCATCCTTCTATCTTATGAACTCAAGAGGAGAATGAGCCACTGGGCTGTCAAATATCTTACTGGCAATGCTGAAACCCAAACCAAAATTTACATTTCAAGACCAATATTTTGATGTCCTTATAGAAATAAGAAAATTGATTTGAAGCCATACCTACTTAGAAATGTACGTTGGCAAAGTTAGGACCTCAACTACTTACCTTTATTTTATTTTATTTTAAAATATCTACAGATTTTGTATTTATAAGGAAGCAAATTACAACAAAATAGGCAGCTCAATTACGAAAGTAATACAATTAGCTGTCTGTTTAACCATTGCTGATGCATTTACAATGAAGTTCAAAGTTTACCTCGAAATCTAGACTACAAATATGTACAAAGAACAATAAAACAGGAAATCTATGGGCAGAAAAATTAGTAACTTGCAGAAATATAGCATTTCTAACACTATTACTAGCCAACAAATCATATCTAAGACCAAAGCTAAATCTAAAAGCATAAGGAGCCCTTTTCAATCAAGAACAAAATTTGGGGAATGCTGTGGATCTTCTATTTGTTGTGGTCCCCCAGAAGAAGACCATGTTTCACTGACTAGGTCCTGTAATAGGTCCCTTTTGCTTGGGATCAGGTCCTTTCCTTTCCTCCATCAGATCACTAGGCATTTGTGGAACAGGGTGGTATAAAGGAACACTCCAATTAGTGGATTGGCCTCGAGTAGAGCTAGAGCTCCCAGCATGAGCAGCACAGCATTTATGAGGACAGTTTGGTCGTGCTGCTTGCCTTTGCATTGCTTCTTGAATTAAATGGGGTCATTGAGCAGCATATTTTCCAGATTTTGAAGATGTAGCTGTTGGTAATAGTTGTTTTTCATCACTTACCGAATACATTGTTCTTGATCTTTGAAATACTTGGTCAATTGAACAATTAATTTCTCTAGAAGGGGAATTTGATTCCCATGATTGTCAATCTTTCTACGCAACTGCTGTATGCAATTTTCCAGCATGCTGATGGTTCTGAAAAGAGCGTCAGAAGCCATGTTATTATCAAGATTCCCACACTCTCTTCCCAGTGTCCATTGGGTTAAGGTTCTGGGTTGACCTAGGTGGAGGGTTTCCTTGAGATTGTCTGGGCCTTGCTTCTTTGTTGTGAATTCCATGGTACGAAAACTGGTAAGGACTACCAGAAAAATGGGATGGAGACTGACGGTGCCCCATTCAGATGGAGGGGAGGTTATTTGAGGCCAAGAACATAGTCTGGGAAGGAATATCAGACACAGTGTTGTATCCTGCATGGGATTGAATTTGGTGCAATTATTGGGAAACCTAGAGCAAAGATTGGCACTACAATTTTAGAACTAGCCTATAGGAAAACCCAAGAAAAAGATGGGCATGGTAACAAATAATTTATACCCACTTCTATTAGATTCCTCAATAAAGAGTGCATCTAGGGATGTAGTGACAGATTGTAGGTGAGTAAGATTCTTATTGCTTGTGTTCAAAATGCAAATATTAATGGACAAACAATTCAAAAATATAGAGAGCTTGTGATCTTGTTTAGTATTGTGAACTATTTGAGGGATCTTCAACCTACACCTTGGTATTGTGAACTATTACTTTTTAAGTTTTGAGAAATAAACACCTTGCATATTTGGCATGTTGAAATTCAATTCTTGTTGCATGGCAGCCACATTTTCACTATTCTCTATTTCCTAGATCACTTGATCTGATGCTCCTTTGAGCAGGGAAGGGTGTCCCATGTTTCATACGTCTTGGAGGATCCCAATGCTGCTGTGGTTTTGGTTCACCACCACCAATGTAGTTGCTTCCTCATGCATCAGCCAGAGGTAAAAGCTCGGGCCACAACCTTCTTGCTATTGACAACTTGAAGACTATGCCAAGTTTTGTTTTATATCTAAAATTGCAGCAGATATGTTGTTTCCTGCATTTGATATACATGCTTAATGTCTTGGAAAAGTTGTGCTCGTAAATCAAGAAATTCTCATTGTAGAAGGGGAAGATAATGATGATATGCATAGCTCCTCCTTGAGAGGAATCTAATAAAATAAAGGCAGTCCTGTTAGCTCTTGTAAATGTATTTGGCATTTAGTTGAGATAGAGTGGTGACCAAACATTATACAACTCTTTTTGTGAAGCGGCTGATAGTTGTGGATGAGTATGAGAGGGCAGAAGTTGTTTTTATTGCTTTAGTACTTATAGATGACCATCATGTTTTTGAGTAATGTATATGTTGTTGAAGAATATAAATAAAAACTGACATGAATTTGTGAATTGTTGTTGAAGAGGAATATGCAGTAGTTATATGTGTGAATAGTGCACTTCTGAAACCGTTGTGAACACAAGATTTTAAATTTGATCTTTTCATTATTCTATATCCAGCATGGGGTTGGTATGTTCTTGTGGGTTAAAAGATTCTCTTTAAAAACCTTAAAATTTCTGTAGTTCTCTCTTCAGTGCTTCACCAATCAGGACTGTAGGATGTATTTTAGGAAATATAAAGGTAGTTTTAAGCCTCAAGACCTTGGTATGAAACAAAAGTTGAAATGGATAAACATTCCCAGCAGTATGCAGATATATATTTCTCTTTAGCACAAAGTGCATGATTAGTAATTGTGAATGGATAGAGAACAACTGAGCTGGTATGAGAATGTATAAGATGGTTTGTACTTATTGTGGCATGGCAACTAGGCTTGAAAACTGTTATCCCGTAAAATTGGCAAGGGCAATTTTACTGATAACCTTACCGAAAATTTTGTTCCGATCCCTCGTCGGGGATCCCTGCGTTTGGAACGTTGCAAAATCCCTTTCCGGGAAATCTGGTTTTCCGAACTTAGTCATTTTTGGTCTTTTGGTCGGGCGCATAGAATGACTATGCAACATCAACTTTTGATGCGCCCCCTTTAAAACCTTTGGCGCATGTTTTCTTGTGTCAGCAGGCGTTTTGGTGCGCCTCTGCCTGTTAAGGCTTCCCTGCGTGCGCCGAGGCGCATGCGCCTTCCTGTCGACATATCTTTTGTTGCGCCACTTTTTGGTGCGCCAAAGGCGCACATATCCTTCTGTCAGCACCACTTCCGGTGCGCCATGACAAGTAAGGGTGCATATCTTCATGTCGATGACTCATTTGGTGAGCCCCTTTAAGAAGTTGGTGGCGCATTTATTATGCCTTGCCTATATATAGGCACGTCTCTGCTTGTTATCATTGTCACGAGCAATCACGTGACTATTTTCATTATTTTCTCTCGACCTGTCGCAGCCTTTGCCTTATCGCTTTTGATCACGTTGTGGACCCGTTCTCACGATTTTCATCGTTTATATCCGTAAGTGGCCTTCTTTCTTTCGTGCGTTTGTTTTTTGTGGTCTTTGACTGTTTGAGAGTAGAATTGATTTTTGTAAAAAGAGAGGAATAAATTATGATCTTGCTCGCCCCCTGCTGTCTTTCCACATTTTCCTCCTCTTTCCAGATCTGCTGGTAGAGGAAGCTCTGTCCTGAGGTAGTAGCTTGGAAACCTTGGTTTAAAGCCATTTCTATCACCCCAGTAAAACTTGCAAAGAGAGTTTTAGCCATATGTGGAAACACCTCTGAGAGAGATCAAAACTAAAAAGAAAACTGTTTTCTCCTTTGGCGCATGAGCTCGCCATGCAACATTAAAAACAGTTGCGCCCTCGGCGCATCTGTCGCCTGCAACATGAAAGATACACGCGCCAATGGCGCGCTTTCCCCACTGTTACATCATAATAAGATGCGCCCTCATGGCGCACTTCCCTCGCATGCTGCAAATGCTTCCCATGCGCCCCTTGGCGCATCAAACTTGTATGCAACATAAAGAATTCCTGCGCCCTTTGGCGCACCCTGCGCCCATGTAACAGCTCTTTCATATGCGCCAAGTGTTAAGCTATAAAGACGCAGGCGCGTTCCTCATCGCAGCAACATCATGTTGTGCAGACCCTCCATGCGCCACGGGCGCATCCTGTTCCCTTGCAACACCCTTTTCCTGTGCACCTTACCTATTTAGCTCTGCAATCTGCAATATCTGTGCGCCATGCGCCCCGAGGCCTCAAAATTACTAACTCTTTCTTCTCACAAGCAAGTTCATGGAATACGCGCTCAATTTCACATCTCGTCACTGAAAGCAAAGAAGAAAAGCAAAGCAAGCTACCCCCTTTCGGCCGCGGGATGAGCGACGATGAATAGCTTCTCTTTCTTCTTCTTCTCTCTCTTCTTCGACTTTCTTTTTGTAAATATCTAGAGTATGTTGACACAAATGATGACATCATCCATGTTGCACCATGGGATGATGTCATCCATCAAGTTGTCAAAAGTCAACATGACTTTGAGATATTTTGTAAATAGGTGGTTGGCTCCCTTTTGCCTTCTTTTCTCTCCTTCTTCTATAAATACCCCAATACTTGTTGTGGTGTGCATGAGTGAATATCTTTCAGATGAAAAATAGAAGTAAGGAGAAAAGACTTTGAGCTTTTTGTAACAGAAAGAATTATTAATACAATATTTAGACTTTGTGCTGAATACATGTGTTATTTGCATTGGATCTTTCTTACGTTAGATCTGTGTGTTTGTTCTGTTGAATTTACTTCTGTTTTATTGTCATTTATTCATCAGTATTGCTTTGCTCGTTTATGTAAGTAGGTTTGGCTCTGTTTACTACCAATCCCAAAACATAAACCCTCTGACCTTTCTGCTTTGGAATTCATTTCTTTTCTCCCTTCGGACCTGCTCTTCCTTCATCCTCTCTTTCATTCCTTTTTTCGCAGTTGGAAACACCCTCATTGGGATGAGATCCCAAACCCCGAAGGCGAGAATATTGTGTGAGACTTGCACAAATTCCTGCCTTTGGTAGAATAGCAATAAACCGAGTTTCGCTTTTTGACTCAAAGAGGGCTATGCCCTGCACTGCTTTGTTGGCTCGTCATCCATAGATACGCCTGGCGGCAGATTTTCGGACCAACGGTTTTGGCGACTCTACTAGGGGAACGAACAGATCTATCAGATCTATGATGGTGGTAGGATAGAAAAATCAGAAAAATCAGAAAAATCACCGCCTGTTTGCAAACTTGAACTTTTTGTTAAAAATCTAAAATTTTGCAAAAGTGCTCCAAATTGAAAATTTTCTTCTGAGATCCATAGATCTGGCCTAGCTGAAGATCTTTAGTTCAGCTGAATTTTTATAAAGACCTGTATTTTGCCGTAGATCGAGTTTTGACTGTTTACCCAAAATTTCAAACTCTTTGAAAAAGTCAGATTTAGATCCGAAAATCAGCTTGCTAATCTTCTCTGTCATTTTATCCTCACTGTTATTTGTCATTAACGCAATCGGTTTTAGAAGAGGATAGTTTTTAAATATTTAGAAAAGTACATGCTGCTGGTTTTTGTCAGAAAAACCAGAAAATCAGCAAGTACAACCAAAAATAAATTTTAAATCTGCACCACAGCGTTCCAGATCTGGAAGGTACGCTGGCAGGTGAGCCATTTACGCATGGCAGGCGAGCTCGTGGAGAAGTCGATCCTACTTTCGATTGGCTTCGAAGGCACAATTTCAGTGTAGCACCGCGCGCTTTTCATCACTAAGTTCAGCTGATCGGTCAACCAGAAGCGCCTCACCCCCATGGAAGAGCCGGTTTTCACAAGGAGCCTCTACATCCCTTTGCAGTGCTTTATTGCTCAGTGGAACCGCACTCCCAGCCCGCGTTCTTTTTCCAGTTGTCCAGATGGCGGTGCCATGGGGAAATGCTATGGGTCCTCTCGCATTACCACATCCTGTTCACGCGCTCCCTCACGGAAACCGAAAGAATTTTCCCAAATTCGACGGGAGCGGAAACCAAAGCACGGATTCGCACATATCTGCATTCATCATGTCGTGCAGTATCTTGGATGTAACTCACGAAGATGTGTCGGTTCGCCTTTTTCTGGAAACTCTACAAGGACCTGCAGCTGAATGGTTTCAGCATTTGCCGGCGGATCTATTACCAGTTGGGCCACCTTGCGGGATGCTTTTGAAGACAGGTACAAGCCTTCGGAAGATGCATTTGCATTATTATCACAGATCACTCACCTGAAGAAGGAGGCCAATGAGACCATGCGCGATTTTATCGCAGGTTCAATGCATTAATCAACCGTGTCCCTGTTGCCATGCTTCCAACACCGGAAAATCAGAAGTGTTTCTTCGTGAATGCCATGAGCTCAAAAGTAAGTTTCTTACTCCTGCAAGAGCGAGTGGCTACCTTGATTCTTGCCCAGGCCGCTGCCATTCGAATAGAAGATAATTTGATAATATCTGGCGAATTGAAAAAGGAATCATCCAAGCCTAAATCTTCGGACCCTTCTCCACTACTTTCTTACATCGATCCGGTATTTCAAAAGATGGCAAACGACTTACTTGCATTAAAGAAGCAGTTGGCCCAAGCTTCTCCCAGTTCCTCATACCAGGATATTCCACGGAGGAACTTCGTTTCCAACAATGTTCCTCAAAGGCCGCGCTTACCCGCAACTGCTCCGCGGTTGGCGCTTGAGGCTCCTCCGGTCAACGCTCTAGCCGAAATCGAAGAAGAGGAACAAGATTATGAAGAACCTTCGTCTCAAGGCGAAGATGATCAAGACGTCGGTGAGCCGACTGGCGACTCTACTATCAGGTATATGGAATTTGATGAGGAAGAATCTGATGAAGAAGAGGGTACCCAGGGCTATGCAAGCGGACAATCATATGTTGTTTTTACCCGCTCGCAAGGAAAAGAAGCAGAGGTTGCTGCCCATGTGCAGAAGGAGAAGGCCGTGTCAAACGTGCCTCCAACCATTGCTAAAAGAGGTAATCCTCTCCCTACTCAACTCCCTGTTAAGTCTTTTACAAGGAAATCTTTTCCCCCCATCTCTCCTCCAAATCAGCCCTCTCATATTCCTATCAAGACCAGTAATCCTACTCCACCATCACGAAGTGAGGGACTCATTCCTTCACCAGTGCAACCCTTGGCCGCATTTGATATCATAGATCACGCTAAAAATACCGAGATCAAATGTACGAAGCCGAGTACCTTGGTCAAATCCCGAACAACTTGTAAGATTGACTAAGTATATTCAAAGTCAAAATTTGTTATATCTAATCGAGTTTCCCAAAGGAATCCTTTCCACTCCTCCTGAATCTCGCATAAATGTTGCTTTGACATCTCGCATCGAGCAAGATAGAGCCTTTCTATCTCTCCCTCCTAATCAATGGTCACAAATTGAGTAATCGCATAATTGATTCCGAGCTTACGATAACGTCATGCGCCGCAAAAGTCGCCCATGCTTTGGGCCTCACCCTTACCAAGCCTTTTGGCGAGATGTTATTCCTTGAAACCAAGCAGGTTCCGTTGATTGGTCAAATCAAAGCGCGCGCAGATTTGCATTTGCGGCGTTCAGAGAAAAGAGTAAAGATGACCGTCCTCGTTGCCGACATTCCAGTGACCTCTACGGAATTTTCTTTGGGAAGAAGTTTTTTTGCAGCGAAGTTGGAGGAGAAATTCATATGGTGGTCTAAGGCTAGAATCCCGTCAAAGGTGTAATGCGGACTTGGAGCGAGAATCACAAAAGAAGTACTTGGTTCTAGCTCTGAGGACCCCAAAGCTCAAATTCTTTCGAATCATCGGGATGGGGAACTATTTCTTGTTATGCACCAAGTCCAACAAAATGGTTGTTCTCGTTCAAGAAGAAGATCTTAATAAGATTGGACCTTGCGATTCGATGGCAAGTGCTGTGACCGGTGGATGTGGCGCGGAGCCGTCTTGATATCTCCCGAAGAGGAGATTATTCCTCTCTCTTTCAAGTTGCAGTTTCTTAATACAAATAATACTGCTGAGTATGAATCTTTGCTACTTGGCATGCAAGCCGCAAAGGAAAGAGGGATCAAAAATCTAAAAGTGCAAGGTGATGCGGAGCTAGTTGTAAATCAAGTTAAAAGGATTTATCAAGTGAAGAATGAAAGGCTCAGGCACTACCGTAATGCGGTGTGGGACAGCATTGAAGAGTTTGATGCTTTTTCAATTGAATCCATTCCAAGAGCTCAAAATGATATGGCGATTCATTGGTATATTTCAGCATCCCTCATGCTCCCTCACCCAGGTTTGAAAACAAACAAATACACCATTGAGGTGGTTTTCCCGAGCGTGCCAATACAATTCTCAGCATTGGCAAGTGTTCAACGATGATAATCAACTCATTGCCTTTCTAGAGAAGGCGGAAAATTTTAAAGAATTGCACTTTGAAGGATCTACTTCCACTTGTCGTGAATCAGTCACCAATCAAGACGATGAATCGAAGGAGCGCGACATATGTCACTCAAAGGAAATAAAATTCCAAAGGGCTGGTTTCTGGAGCGGTACATTCGACAAGCATGATCGTTTTGTGAAAAGAAAAGGCAAGATGATCGACTCATCCCCGAGCCGAACCGGTCAATTTAGGTTCGGTAGAACACCCGCAGTTTGTGAACATTGGAAAATGTTGCACGCCTGAAGAGAAGCGGAAGTTTGTCAAACTGCTGAAGAAATACATGGATGTATTGGCATGGTCCTACGCCGATCTAAAGTCTTTTAAGCCAAAGGACGTCCAGCATGACATCCCGTTGAAAGAAGACGTTAAAGCCTTTCGCCAGAAGCAGAGGCATTATAATCCTAAGATCTCAGGTACTATCCAGGCTGAAATTCAGAAAATGCTGGATGCGAGAATCATTTTTCCTATCCATCACAGTACTTGGGTAGCAAATATTGTGCCAGTGTGCAAGAAGAACGGTGAAATACGCATATGCGTAGATTTTCGAAACCTGAATCAGGCTTCCTTGAAAGACAACTACCCCCTTCCTATAATGGATCAGTTTTGCAAGATCCTTTGGATCGGAAATCATCCATGCTTGATGGTTTTGAGCTCTGATCAAAGTTGAAGTTTCACCTGAAGATCAATTTAAAACAGCATTCACTACTCCCTGGGGTACATTTGCCTATAGCAGGATGCCTTTTGGCCTAACCAATGCTGGCGCCACTTTTCAGTGGGCCATGGACCTGGCATTCAAAGGTATGATGGGGAAAGTCATTGTCGTTTATCTGGATGACTTAACTGTGTTCTCTAAAAAATGAAATGATCATTGTGATCATTTGGAGCAAGTATTGGCCAGATGCCGAGAACATGGGATTTCCCTGAACCCGAAAAAGTCCGTTTTTGGAGTCACGGAAGGAAAGTTGCTAGGACACGTTGTTAGCAAGGAAGGAACGAAGATAGATGCCGAAAGAGTCAAGGCTATTCAAAGCCTTACTCTGCCTACAAGTAAGACTAGCATTCATTCTTTCTTCGGAAAGGTGAACTTTCTCAGGCGTTTTGTTCCCGACTTTGCTGAGAAGACTCGTCATATATTGGACATGATGAAGGGGTCACCAAATTTTCGGTGGAGCGAGGAAGGAAAAAGGTCGTT
This sequence comes from Taxus wallichiana var. yunnanensis, assembly GCA_018340775.1. NCBI lineage: Eukaryota > Viridiplantae > Streptophyta > Pinopsida > Cupressales > Taxaceae > Taxus > Taxus wallichiana. The sequence goes on along the minus strand of CM031240.1, from coordinate 670,342,723 downwards.
TGAAGAAATAAAAGCTTCCGTTGCTCACACTTTGATCTGGTATGTCCCGATTTCTCCAAGGACTTTATCATGTATAGTTATGCATCTGAGCATACTGTGTCTACCATCTTGATGCAAAAGAATTCGGAGAATGTTGAATCTCCGATTGCGTTCATGAGCTCTCCCCTCAAGCCTCACGAACTAAAAATGTCTCAATTGGAAAAGCATGCCTTCGCCGTTGTCAAAGCAGTAAAAAATTTCAGGTATTACATTCTAAATTCTCATACAGTGGTGCTGGTCCCTGACACGGCAGTCAAATCAATTCTAACTCAACAGGAGTTAGGAAGCTTGCGAGGAAATTGGATTGCAAAGGTCCAGGAGTACGACCTGGATATAAAACCAACCAAGCTGGTAAGAGGCAAGGGCCTATGTCAGCTTATGGCTGAAAACAAAGATTCAGAAAGTCCTGAGGAAAAGGATGATTGTACCAACGAAGTGCAAAGTCAGCTGGAGAAAGCCCATTCTCTGCCTCTGGTCCTATTTGTCGCGACCAGCGATGAGTGGTATTCCGATATTGCTTTCTTCCTCACCTACGGCGAATGCCCAGCTCACCTAACTGCAAAGGAGAAGCGCACTATAAAGCTCAGAGCAGCCAAATATGTCATCTGGGATGATGGTTTATACAAACGCGGGATAGATGGTGTCTTCTTGCGATGTGTCGACAAGCCACAACAGGTGAAGTTGCTTGAAAGTTTTCATAATTCAGCCTGTGGGGGCCATTTCTCCTCTTCCGTGACAACACACAAGATCATCCGAGCTAGGTACTATTGGCCGACGCTTTTCCAAGATCCGACCACTGGGTAGCAAAATGTGAACCTTGCCAGCAGTTCGTCGGCAAGCCCAAGTTGGCTGCTTTTCCCCTCAGGCCGGTCATTATCAACGAACCATTCAGGCAGTGGGGAATTGATTTTATCGGTGCACTCAATCCCCAATCGAGTGCCGGACATAGTTATGTCCTGACAGCAACAGATTACTTCACCAAATGGGTGGAGGCCATACCTGTTAAGAATGCCACTTCTGAGGTTGTTTGCAGTTTCATCAAAGAAAACATCATTGTCAGGTTTGGCGTCCCAAACAAAATTGTTGCTGATAATGCTTCTAACTTCTCCTCACGAGAAATTATTAGTTTTTGCTATGAATATGGGATAACTTTGGCTCACGCCTCGGATTATTACCCTCAGGGTAATGGTCAGGTGGAATCCAGTAACAAGAACTTGGTGACCATCATACGAAAACTAGTGGATGAGAATCAACGAATGTGGCACAAGTCCTTATACGACGCTTTGTGGGCAGATCGCATTACTCCCAAGAGGTCTCTCGGTATGTCACCTTTTCAAGTGTTATATGGCACTGATGCCGAGCTTCCCATTTCTGCTGAAATCCCTGCTCTGCGCTTGGCACGAGCTATTGAAGATGAAACTTTCCAAAATTCTCTTGAGAAGAGGATCATGTATCTGACAGAACTCGAAGAAAAGAGAGTAAGAGTGGTCGACAGGATCACCGAACATCAGAGTCAAGTCAAGAGACTGTTCGATAAAAGAGCTAAGCAAAGGAATTTCCAGGTGGGAGACCTCGTCCTTCTGTGGGACAAGCGAAGAGAGCCAAAAGGCATGCACGGAAAGTTTGATTCCCTATGGAGAGGGTCTTTCAAGATCAAGCAGCTCAACGAAGAGAATAGTTTCTATCTCTCGTATCTGGATGGAACCGAACTCCCGCTTCCCTATAGCGGGCAGCATCTGAAAATTTTCAGGAAGTAGAGCTTGCTCTCTTCTTTGTACAGTTTGCTTTAGTTGTGTGTTTGTTTTCGTCGTGTGTTTGCTTTCCGTTTGTTGCGTGTTTCCTTTGTTCTCCCTCCGGTCGCCCTTGTTTTTGACTCTGTTACCCAATGGATAGGCACATGAGATCTGGGATTCTCTACCCCCGAGTTTGCTCAGGGATAGTCCCCAGAAAGAGCCATCTGTTATCCCGTAAAATTGGCAAGGGCAATTTTACTGATAACCTTACCAAAAATTTTGTTCCGATCCCTCGTCAGGGATCCCTTGCGTTCGGAACATTACAAAATCCCTTTCCGGGAAATCTGGTTTTCCGAACTTAGTCATTTTTGGTCTTTTGGCCCGGCGCATGTAGAATGACTATCAACATCACTTTTGATGCCCCCTTTAAAACCTTTGGCGCATGTTTTCTTGTGTCAGCGAGGCTTTTGGTGCACCTCTGCCTCTTAAGGCTTCCACTGCGTGCGCGAGGCACATGCGCCTTCCTGTCGACATATCTTTTGGTGCGCCGCTTTTTGGTGCGCCAAAGGCGCACATATCCTTCTATCAGCACCACTTCCGGTGCGCCAAGGCACACATATCTTCATGTCGACAGCTCATTTGGTGCACCCCTTTAAGAAGTTGGTGGCGCATTTATTACTGCCTCACCTATATATAGGCGCGTCTGCAGCTGTCATTGTCACCAGAGCAATCACGTGACTATTTTCATTATTTTCTCTGACCCTGTCAGCGCACCTGCCTTGTCGCTTTCGATCACGTTGTGGACCCGTTCTCACGATTTTTCATCGTTTATATCCGGGTAAGTGGCCTTCTTTCTTTCGTGCGTTTGTTTTTTGTGGTCTTTGACTATTTGAGAGTAGAATTGATTTTTGTAAAAAAGAGGAATAAATTATGATCTTGCTCGCCCCCCTGCTGTCTTTCCACATTTTCCTCCTCCTCTTTCCAGATCTGCTGGTAGAGGAAGCTCTGTCCTGAGGTAGTAGCTTGGAAACCTTGGTTTAAAGCCATTTCTATCACCCCAGTAAAACTTACAAAGAGAGTTTTAGCCTTATGTGGAAACACCTCGAGAGAGATCAAAACTAAAAAAGAAAAGCTGTTTTCTCCTTGGCGCGCATGAGCTCGCACACCATGCGACATTAAAAGCGTTGCGCCCTCGGCGCATTTGTCGCCCTATGACATGAAAAGATACACGCGCATGATGGCGCGCTTTCCCCGCCTGTTACATCATAAAAAGATGCGCCCTCATGGCGCACTTCCCTCGCATGCCTTTGAATGCTTCCCATGCACCTTGGCGCATCAAACTTGTATGCTGACATAAAGAATTCTGTGCCCTTTGGCGCACCCGCACCCATGCAACATGAAAGCTCTTTCATATGCGCCAAGTGTTAAGCTATAAAGACGCAGGCGCGTTCCTCATCGCAGCAACATCATGTTGTGCAGACCCTCCATGCGCCACGGGCGCATCCTGTTCCCTTGCAACACCCTTTTCCTGTGCACCTTACCTATTTAGCTCTGCAATCTGCAATATCTGTGCGCCATGCACCCCGAGGCCTCAAAATTGCTAACTCTTTCTTATCAGCAAGTTCATGGAATACGCTCAATTTCACATCTCGTCACACGAGCAAAGAAGAAAAAGCAGAGCTACCCCCTTTCGGCGCGGGATGACGGCGATGAATAGCTTCTCTTTCTTCTTCTTCTCTCTCTTCTTCGACTTTCTTTTTGTAAATATCTAGAGTATGTTGACACAAATGATGACATCATCCATGTTGCACCATGGGATGATGTCATCCATCAAGTTGTCAAAAGTCAACATGACTTTGAGATATTTTGTAAATATCTTTGTAAATAGGTGGTTGGCTCCCTTTTGCCTTCTTTTCTCTCCTTCTATAAATACCTCAATACTTGTTGTGGTGTGCATGAGTGAATATCTTTCAGATGAAAAATAGAAGTAAGGAGAAAAGACTTTGAGCTTTTTGTAACAGAAAGAATTATTAATACAATATTTAGACTTTGTGCTGAATACATGTGTTATTTGCATTGGATCTTTCTTACGTTAGATCTGTGTGTTTGTTCTGTTGAATTTACTTCTGTTTTATTGTCATTTATTCATCAGTATTGCTTTGCTCGTTTATGTAAGTAGGTTTGGCTCTGTTTACTACCAATCCCAAAACATAAACCCTCTGACCTTTCTGCTTTGGAATTCATTTCTTTTCTCCCTTCGGACCTGCTCTTCCTTCATCCTCTCTTTCATTCCTTTCTTTTCGCAGTTGGAAACACCCTACTGGGATGAGATCCCAAACCCCCGAAGGCAGAATATTGTGAGACTTGCACAGATTCCTGCTGGTAGAATAGCAATAAACCAGTTTCGCTTTGCTGACTCAAAGAGGGGCTATGCCCGCACAACTGTTGGCTCGTCTATCCATAGATCGCCCGCGGCGATGACATTTTCGGACCAACAAAAACAGCATGTCAATAGCCTACTACCATCCTGTTAGCATATGGATTTGCACGCATGCAAATGACATGCAACAGTGTGGGAACGAAGTCCCTCCTCAATGAAGGTGAGGCTGCCTTTATTGAAAACCAAAACTGTATTTACATCTGTACATTCAAAATTGTATGTGGGGGGTGTTTTGGAACATCAATGGAAGAAAAGTGAATGAAGGAAATGGAATAGAAAGAAGGAAAGGAGTGGAATGGAATGAACTGAAAGAACATGCAAGAGTTAGGTAAAAATAGAGCCTAATATTGCATGAAGAGGAAAGATGAATAACCAACACAAATAAAACGGAGTTTGAGTTAGCCAAACAAGAACATGCAAAAGGGAACACACATGAGCAAGTAGATAGTCAGAGCTTGATCACTGTGAACTAGAACAACTGATTACTAATGTTGACAATAAGATCAAAGATAATATTTGCATGCAAGATTCAAACACCTAACATCTAATGAACATAAGAACACCAAATGTTACAAGAGACAATAAATGAGACACAAAGTTCTTATTCTATTAACTCCAAAATGTTTTTCACAAAGAACACAAAGTTTCTTCTTGAAACAAAGCTTGCACAAAAGTATCTTCTTCTCCTCTCTCAAAGTCACCCTTACAAATGAGCCCCTCACTTCCTTTTATAACCCAAAAGTTGGTTACAAAGTAGTTAGGGTTTTAAATGCACATCAAATAGGGCACTTAAGTGACTTTGACTTTTCAACCAACTTTTAAAAAGTGACTAAAAATAGAAACCACTTAAGTTAAAAGGTCATTTAAGGAAAAATACATAAATAAAAGAAATGGGTACATGTGGACCCCACTTAAATGACTTGTATGCACACGTAGACATCCTAGTCAGCAATGTGCCACCTAGATCAAGACACCTAAGATCAGTGCCTTATCCATTGGGCCAAGAGTCCGCCTATCCCGATCGTGACGGAATGAACTCATTGACTGTGCTCTGCAATCCTCCAAATGACAAGAGTGCTGAGTTTGAAACTTGAGCAATTCATCCACCCCTCTATCTGAGCAATATCCTGGTGTGAGAAGATTTGTCTTCATTCGTATTCATATTCACAATTCTCCACATGCTCAGAGTACCTTTCCATGGTGAATTATTCATTTGTCACGAGACCGTAGTCGTTACGCCACCTTGGTTTATCAGAATCCAGCTTCTGGTCTTTCGCCATTGAGAAGATCTCCAAGAGCCAAAATTGCAATTCACTGCCTGGAGTTATGTCCTTTGTCTTTGTCACCATCCCAAAGTGTTGATCTCCCGAGCAGAATTCGTGAGACTTCAGAGTCTTGGAAATCCATCTCCTTTGCCCCATTGTGAACAAGTGGTGTTGAAAAATCATCGAAGTGATTTATGAATTCGTTGACACACACCTTAGCGTAGTATTTGGTCTTTTTTGGAGTGATGGATTCTAACATTTACGCAATCGCTTCCAAGTTTATCACTATTGGCTTGATTACCCTCTTTCGATTCTTCAGGATATCATGTAGCCAGGTGAGAACCTCTCCAGTACCTCATTGTACATGGTTCTCGTGTTCGTTGGGAATTGATCTTCATCATTTGAAGGGATCACTTTCGGGTGTTGCTGAAATTGGATCTTCTTGTTGTGAGAAAGATGTTGTCGCCATTTTCTCCATTTGTGGTGATTCTTCAAATGTAGGTGGGGAAAGAACCGGATCATCAACTTTTGGTTGAGAAGTTGTGACTACTTCCACAAGTTGGGCTGGTATATTTTGAGGTACTTCATCAACGAGTTCCACCTCTAGAAATTGTGTGATATAGGTTACAGGTGCTTGCACATGAACCAATGCTCTGAATTATAGTGTTGAGTTGTTGATTAGGTCTGAAGAATTAGGGCAATCATGCAAAGACGAATGATGACTGGAATGAGAAATTCTCGAGATGTGCTCTTTCTTCACTTAGGTGTTTAGACGACTCAACTCACGAATGAGCCCTCAATCGTATCGCTCCTAGCTTGATTATGAGCTCATGCATTTTCAACTTGAATTCGGACTCCCATGGCGATCCATGCCCTTCGTGTCGTCTTACCTTCTTTCCAGAACCGAACTCCCTGAGTTCTTCTCTGGCTCAACTCACTTGAATACCGAGCTTAACCTAACATTTTTGAAAAGAATGGTTTTACCACAATGCTCACAGTTCTTCCTTATTATATAACACTTGTAGTAAGAATGTTTTGGCTTTGCCATAATAAGCACAATTGTACCTTCCAAACGATGAGAAAATACCTTTACCGATAAAGACCTAATGCTGCCATGATTATGACCCGTTGAAGATGCTCATATAATTGCAAAGCAAATTGTGCTTCAGGAATATTCTGATATGAAATAGATCCACCTCTATGAGATTCCCTTCCATGAGTTACATCATAAAACAAGTAAGGTCTCAATAGAGAATCTTTGTAATAAACTTCATCAGGTCTCCTGGTAACACTCTCACTGTCACTTAATCGATTTTGATAAAAATGTTTTGAAGGAAAATCCCGAATTTGAGGATGTATTCGATACTGAGCAGATAACAACATAGTTGGTCGACCTGCTTGTTGGAAGCGACTTTCCAAAATGAAAAGGCGAGTCAACTCAACTAAAACTTTATCTCGTTCTTCTACTACAGCTGCAAGATTTTGCAACAACTGATCACGACTGTGGTCGCGTGCAACCAGAACATCAGGATCAACACCAACGGTTCCTTGGGATCGCCCTGCGGCAGCTGTCGCACTTAGCTCTCTCTGGAGGCCACTGATTTTCTGAGATAAGTTTACTTCTCTACCCCGTAGCTGCTGCATATAGCCAATTACTTTCTCACGGCACTTTCCTAGGAGAATTTCAGTTCTACACTTCACTGATACTGCCTGTGCAGCACGATTTTGAGAATCCACACCCACCCTCGCAACATCAGGGCGACAGACCTTCATTTCACCATCAATGAATCCACGATCCAGAACACGCTGTAGCAATTCATCTGTTGCAACATTTGATGGAGCGCAAACAAGCATTCGTGGTTTAGGGAAAAGTTTAGGAAGCATACGGAACAGTGTGCGATCCATACTCTGAAGAACATCATCGATTGATCCTGTGCCAATACTGTTTGCATTATTGTAGGATTGCCTGTAGCTTTCAGGAGCAAGTTTCTTAAGCAGTGCACCATAATAGTGCTGATATTGAACAAGATGAATAACATTCAACATTCCCCAGACTGTGTGTGTCCTTCCTGTCCCTGGTGGACCTTGCACCAAAGTGAAGGGCCAGGGTTCCTGCCGTTTAGCAGACCCAACTCCATTTGTACCAGCTGCTGTGGACCATTGAAACTCCTATGAAGCTGGTCGATAAAATTTGGTGTGAAACATTCAGGCATTGCTGGAGGCTGCTCCTCATTATTTGGAAAGTGCTCTGGCCTGGGATTTAAAATTGCTTTCTGCATTCTCCTCCTTTGCATGCATGGAAAACTGTTCTTGCTTTACTGTCTTGTCTATTCACATTCGTGGATTTTGGTCTTTTCTCTGTGTTTAATCTTTTCCCTGGCGCGTGGAAATCTTCCTCTGTCAATTTGCTGGCTTTTCCCTTACACCTCCTGCGTGGGAAAGTTTGGAGCTTGGTAAACCTCTTATGCATGCGTGAGAGATTTCTATCTTTGTTGTTAGTTTCCCTGCAGGCTTCGTGGCTTTTGGTATGATTGTTCTCCTCCACGTGTGTTTCTCCCTTCTTCCTGCATGGGAGATTGCTGTCCTCTTTTCTTTACTGTTATTTTCTTTAAATTTTAAAAATTGTTCTTCTTGGCATGCGTGGCAAGCTATTTGACTGTGTGTTTATCTCTTTCTGTCTTTTCCTTCAACCAATGCGCATGTATTTGCCTTTAGTCTTTTTGCTGTGATTAATTTCTTTTGCTCACAATGGCGTGGGTTTCTCTTGCATAATGTTAACAAAATATTATGTCTTCCTGAAGAAAAAGAAGCTTCTGACTTTTTCCACCGGGTTTGATGGAGGAAGTTACGAGGATTAATTCAACTTCCTCTCATCCCGGGTAGTGGCTTAAGTGCCAGGGGGAAATGGGAAAAGTAACGGGCAATTGCCAACGGGAATGGCAAAATGGGTTGGCAATCCCCGTCCAATTTCCCCATGTGGGAAATTGGGGAATTTTATGCCCGTTTGCCAATCCATGATTTGGCAATTGGCAGAGGAAAACCCACGTGCGGGAAATTTGAAGGAAATTGCCAGGAAAGTGGAAATCCGGGTTCGGGAAGCCAACCCGGCAGTTGGAAACAAAAGCTTACTTCCCCGGCACTAAAACTTGTCGGATGAACCTTAATTTATATTTATTTAATTAAATACTCCTTAAGTGATTTTTTAAAAATTAATTTAATCAAACAAGGAGCAATTAATTAATTAAATATTAATTAATTATTTTAATGTATTTTAATGCGTTTTATAGCCTGGCGGGAAGAGTTCTTGCCCGAAAATCACGAAACGAAGACCACAAAAATAAGACGATCGCAAGGAGTCCAATGAACCACGCAAAGTAATACTTTTCAAAATTTTCTAATTTTTAATTATTTAATTGTTTTTTGACAATTTTGCGCAGTCAAAATTGGCTGATAACACATCCCAACAGTCGGCCTTGTGCTTGAAATAAATGAGGGTGTGGGCAAGACATCCTTGAAAACTCTGTGGACTCTTGGTCCATCAAGGTAGAGGTCTCTGCCTCCATGAATTGAGCCCTGAGGGCCACTTGTGTTGGTATTATAGGTGATCAATATATGGAACTCGATAGCAAATGTAGAAGTATCTTCTGTAGTATGATGTATATGTGTATGTGTATGTGTATGTGTATGTGTATGTGTATGTGTATGTGTATGTGTATGTGTATGTGTATGTGTATGTGGAATGGTGAGAGTAATGCTCATATATGTCCAGCATCTAAACAACACTTGACCTATGGATTGCTATTTGGGCAACACTGTTATTATGACCCCACAGATTAGCTAGTCGGTTGATGGTTGATACGGAAGAAATGTGATGTCTTGAGTCAATGGCTGACATTCAAACATAGTCTTTCTTGGCCTAACAATGATCTACTGAGACATGTATGTATCTTACAACCTAGAGAAGTGTTGTGTAAATTGTTGTTTCATCCTCTTGGTGGAGAAGAACGATTAGCAGTACACATCTATATGTTAAATAAGAGCATGCATCTAAAGGATGTTCACAGCAATATGCTACAGTTAAGATGACTTGCAGAAAGAGAATCAAATGCCATGAATGTAACAGAGGAGAATGTAGGAGAACAATATCTTTCTTGCACAAGGTAATGTACAGCACAATGCTTGGTAATGAGTGAACCTGTAATGTCAGCGCCCTTATCCTGACATTTGACTTACTAGTTAAGAAAGAAACATTTGTCAGTTAAAACATAAAGGTCAAAACCAACCGTACATAACCAAAAAGTGATTAACACGTTGCCTAATCTGACAATACAATAATGAACAACACAACTAAGTCGGTTACAAAACTTCAATTTTCCCCATATGTTGATAACAAAACTTAACGATTAAATGATGGTCAATATTATTCCCCAATTTAGATGAGTCCCTTCCAACCCAAAAAAAAAAAGAAAGAAAATGATGAAAATGAGATGAGGTACTTTTGCCTTTGATTTTATTATTTTGAAACTCAAACTCTATCATGGTTACGGCTCATGTGTAATTTCTATATGGTTTTAATTTGGATCCATTCCCTACATCTTTACAAATCCTGCTATCTATATTCTCTTGTAGCACTACCCAATCATCTATTTCATGAATTTTAAACAATCTTAACAAGAAAACTTCAAATTTCCATGGGTTTTTATCCTATCAGTTGTTTTAAAATAATACAAGTGCCCCTACCTTGAAGTTCATCCGTCTTAAATGCATGTTATACCGGTGCTTCCTCCTCCTCTACAACACAATTGTCATTGATTTGAAAGTTGAGCTCCTCAAGTGTTTATCACGATCTCAGTCACCCACTACTAATAAAGGATGATCATATTCACATCCAATCATACTTCAAAAGTAATCCATTCCTCAACAGGTCGTACTACACCTTCCAAGCTATTTTTATCCTCAGACCCATTGTTTATGCTCACCATAGTTGGCTCTTTGAACATTTTCAAACTAATGGGTCAGATTATCAACAAGCTTTACATCCTGACCTTGTACTATGCAAACGTGGGAGGATAAGTTTGTTATGATTTTAATAGTCCATAAGGACTTGACATCACCAACTTGTGCTTCCAATCATTTCTCTCCAAGCCTTCTTTTATCTCCAATGTTTCAACGTTATTGCGTCCCCGCTAGGGTGCTTCATAGTCTTCCATCGCCAATGAAACAAACCATTGAGAAAGTTTCTCTCATCTTTGGAGCATGGTTGCAACTCCATGTTCTCTTTGTCGTTCAGCTCTATAGTATCCATATTTCCATCTTCCAAGCACTCTTCTTTGAAATTTAAATCCGAAGAGTGAGACAAGGTGTGTTCCTCACTTATTTCCTAACTCTTTGGCTCTATCACATATTTCCATTAGATTTCCATCCAATTGTGATCGACTTTGGTTTCTATCAACCAACCAATACCCAAAAATACATTGTATGCCTTTTAGCATTATGAGATAACTATTAAGTTCTAGAAAAAAGCATTGGTTTTGATAAACTCTTTTGAGCCATCAACACTCCCAACAACTTCATGTCATATTGATCAAATCCCACGATCTAAAAGGTCAAAAGGAAAAATAGAGGTCTCCCAAGGTCTTTTCACATATCCTTCGGAAGGACATTCACACTAAACCACCATCCACAATAGTGGTCATTATTTTTCTCCCAAGTATCTCCATATGAACCACCGTCAGCCTCAAAGAAAATTCATTATACGGAGCATAGAGTTGATCACTTAATCACCGACAATGCAGCCTTGACTATGGGTGTGATCTTTTGGCTCTTGTTCTCCCCACTTTTGTCCCTATGTGTGGTGTCACTTGCTCCATGTCGGGGCCATTATCAAGTCCAGTGGTTATGGCATTCTTAAGTTCTAGAATGTTTTGCAACAATTCTGCCACCTTTACTAGCACCATACCTTGAAAAAATTGTCTGAAATTGACTTGTCCAACTCAAGTCAACTAGTAATTGTAGTTGTTTGATTATAGGACTGCCTTTGTTCCTCAACCATGGCCTTCTCAACTTCGCTCTAGCTTCAATGAGCCTTTCCTTTTATGTGATTGTCGTTTCTTCTTCGTCCTCAAATACATTAATCATGCATTCACTACAAATGCTCACTTCAAACAATTGCCATCATTATGATTCTTGAGAATACACCATCTAAAGAAATCTAGCATTCTTTAGTTTGTGTGGCAATATCTAGTGAAATGTCCCCACTAGTTACACTTCCGGCATTGCACGATTAGGCAACCTTGGAAGTCATACTAGGTCTAACTACACCCTCCACTATTTTTATTCTAAAGTGGTTGTTATTCTTTAATTAAGCTTTAACAACATGGTCGGTAGCATCGATGGCTCTGCGTGTGTGAAAAGTACTAGATGGATTGTCTCGACTTAGCAAATTTCACATAAAATTTTCTTTAGACAATTAGATCGATGTGCCATTCTATGTTGCAATCAATATACACTCGAGCATATATCTTCTAAGAGCTTGCATGACCCTAGTTCATTATCGTCATTAGTGTCTAAGTCATCATTTTTGCTTCTCTTTCCTAAACACATGGATGTTTTATTCTCTCTCTCAATATCCATAGCTCGTTTGTATGCATCCTTAGACGATAAAGGTATGACCACTTTCATCTTCTTGTGATGAGGTTACAAGTCCTAAAGTAGACTTCCACTTTTCCAAGCCATCAACTAGCTCCTCCTCAAGTTTCCCCACCAATTCTTTCATTCTATTATAGGCATTTACACTTTCGTGTTTCCCTTATGTCAGTGTTGTAAATCTCCAAGACAATTTCTTTGTTGTCTCTAAGGAGTGTAAATTCCTTTTAAATGCCTTAAGCAATATATCCCAAGAGCTCTTCTCATTCATTGATGAGTCAATATACTAGTTTATAGCCACCCCTTTAAGTGTGATTGGAAAAACCATAAGTCATGGTGTTCATCTATCTTCTCATTTGCAATCTAAATGATAATACATATTCAGTAATGTCCATCGATCCCAAGTCCAAAAATCCTAATCCATTTGGGAGGGCCAAAAATCCAAAAATCGGAACACTTGAAAAGTTCGGAAAAATTTAATGCAGAATATATACATATTATATATGAGCATAATAATATGCAAAATTGACAAATACAAAGAAAAATATTAATAAGGTAAAATAAAATGTTGATAAAATTAATATTAAATGATATAAAAGGGTGTTGTGTGTCTTCTTATTTCAAAAAAGGGGGAAAAAATAGGGCTGACACAAACCGAATTTATCTAGGCTACTGAAAAATCCAAATCCAACGAGATTTTGTGCAAATCTGGACGGAATTGGTAACTATGTTGGTGTCACACTAAGTCTTCATATCCATCACCAATAAACTTCAAGAGCTTTTATCTCTATGAATTTGGACATTAGTGTGGTCAATGCCCATGATTGTTGGCCTTGTCTAGCTTAGTTTTGGACTTAATGTGGCTCTTCTTGTATGATCCTCCTCCTTAGGAAGGTTGATCTTGGATGTTCATATGCTCTCTCAACACTTTCATACACGTCTAGATCCATGACCCTTCCTTTGGTTTAGGAAATTCATATATTGCTTTGTTTTCCAATAGTTGCCTCCTCTATCACTCACTCCAATTTGTCATGTCATTATACTAAGAAGACCTTGGGCCCATTCCACTTCTCATGGGCCCTAGGGAGGGAAACAAGGGAGGTGAAACATTGCCATAATTGTAATGGATGACTTGACAAACAGGCAAGAACTTATATTTTGTCTTCATGAGGTCAGTCTTCTTTGGAGGTAGAAAAAAGTGCTCTTTTCCTTCATAATGAGGTCGGTCTTGTGGAAAACATATGTTGAAGATAAAGGAGAAATAACTCTCCCAAGGAGGTCGGTCCTCCAACAAAGAGCATGCATTGAAGTTGGCGCCACATAGAGGATATATAAAGAGATCATTTGGCTTGAGAAGGATCATGCATCATTCATCATTAATATTTTCTTGAAGTTGGAGCTGTGAAGCTTCTCTCTTTTCCTTGAAAAGAGAAAGCCAATCTTCATTTGCAATATTCTGGAATGGCATGTTGTCACGAAAGCCGTCACTCAAGGTCTGGTACCTTTCCCAACAAGACTCCTCATCTAAAATATCCACTGGCTGCCGTACCTGTGAAACTTCTACGGATCCTTCACGAAAGAAGGTTCGTGAATCCCCAAAGGCTGGTAGAAGAATGGGGAGACCATTGCCCTGAATGTCCATCCTCACCTCTTTGACCATGTTGTCCCATATTGCTATTTTCTCTTCTCTCCATATGAGCATCAATCCTACCTTGTGCTAATCTCTCAGTGAGCTGGCTTAAATAGAGATTGGTAGTCTCCTGCTGCTTTACCATGTTGGTGAACAATTGTTTCATCAGATCTACACCCATATCTTCATTGTCTTTGTCTCCCATCTTTCAACCCCAACAGGCTGGAGAAACAACTGCTCTAATACCACTGAAATATCCCTTGTGGGATACCACTTAGAAAAGCACAAAATACTGACAATTTGCAGCCAAACAGAATTCTGATTTTTGCAGAAAATAAAACTAGGGCAGCGAATAGAAATAAATCTATAACTCACAAAATACTTGCCCGAATCACTTGAAAATTTATAGAGAGCTTGCTAACAATAAATAATAAAACTAACACTAGGAAATTATTTTTGGAATTTTCAGATAATAGAACAACGCTAAAAAATTATAGCTTGCCATAAGCAAAGTGGAAAACTTCTAAAATTCATATCTTCCCGAATACAAGTGCAAAAACTATGAAACTTTGGAAATAACATTTAAAAATATAGAAGATGGTATTCCAACCTTGATTTGAAAATGGCCAACCTGAAACCCTCCAAATAAGGGCTGCAATCTCCATGGTCCAAAAGTGACCCCAACGCAAAATTAGAACATAAGTAGCATGTGGCCCCTCCCTAACGACAAAACATAACATCTAGCCCCTCCAAAACCACTTATGCACATGTCAATGAAGAATAATAATAAAATGGACTAGATATTCATACCCAATAGCTCTTAGCGTCCATAGCCCCTTGGGTATGACCAAGGCTAAGACTAAAATTTGGCCCTTAGGCTCTCGGCGAAGGAAAGGGGACATTACAATCCTCCCTTCTCAAGAAATGCTTGACCCCAAGCATTATCCTGTCATGTTGCAAAAGCTGAATACCACAAAGTAAGTTTCTCCATCTCACCCTGTAGTCAACCAAAGATCGGTGTAATCCGAAGTAACCAAGAAACCCCATGTAGTCATCATGACCTCCATGTTGTATAGAGAACAATGTTGTTCGTGAAGTAGAATGATACCCAAACCGACTCTCCACTGGTACCCACATCGGGATTGCGATAACTGGCCCAATCCACGCCAATCTGATGCCATCATCATGGGACCCGTCACTATCTCTTCCATCAACTCCTGAGTACGCAAGTCCACTTTGAATCTGTGAAATAACCTATATACGCACAAAGTGTGCTAACCCTCCCACATGACCCACATTAGTGTGAGAGTACAACTCATAATGTATCTCAATGTGTCCCGTGGGGGAAAAATCCCAAGACTCCAGTAAATGGTCAACCGACAATGTCAACTCTACATAGTTCACCTCCTATGATGAGTGTGAACCTACTGAATAACCAGGAAACTGAGTCAACTCCATCCCTCCACTGACTAGCACATGGGTGAAATGCCCATTGTGCCTAGAAGCAGTAAAATACATAGGAGTGCTATCCCATGTCGACTCAGAACATGATGAACCTGTAAGCTCTAATTTGTTATAACGACAAACCGTACATCCTTGTATGAAGTTGAGGATATCCTCCCTCAACCCATGCCATCGAATCTCTCTGATATGAGCTTGTAGGTCGCATCGAAGCTCAAGTGTCCGATTACGAAAGAACAATGCACATATCGTAATATCTCCATCCTCAACCATGAATCTAACACAAGGTATAATCTGCCTTGATAGAATATCATCTCATCCTCCAATTTGTAGGTGTCATCTTGTATGTGACCATCCAGAATCTCACAAGTGTGTCGGTTCTTGGAGTACTCAACAAGCAAATGAGATCTCCAATCTACTGAAACCTCATATAACCAACATAATGATAAACTTAGATGATTTGAACCTGTAACCCCAATCTCTGTGACAGTCTCATGTGCAACACTACTGGTCACACCCACATCCATCATGTTCCACATCGATCCATGATAATAAAACCCCTCATCATGTCGGAAGGTCCTCTCCATCCCCTCACCTGCAACCACCCTAGGTGCTCCTATAGATAATCCCCTCAAAATCACATTCCTGTCCTCGGACTTAAAACTTCAGCGCCATCGTCTGAAAGTTCGTCCGAAACTCACCAAGAGAGTGAAGCCACTGCACTCCCAACACTATATTGGTCACTCCCATACCAACAATGTGGAAATCATCGGTAACTGTGTAGTTACCCATGGTGATGCTCAATTGTGGAACTTTTCGTGTGCATCTCATATACTCCCCATTGGCTACAACAATGTTGAAGCCCTCAAAGTCCTTCGTCTGCAAACCTCGTCTCTCAACCAATGATGCATCAATAAAGTTGTGGGTAGCCCCACTGTCAATGAGTACCACAACTCGCTGACCCTGCATAACTCCTCTAATCCTAAATGCCTTGTACATCAGAGGCCTAGACAATGTGGTTATAATCTCCCGAGGAAAAGTCTCCTCCTCCCCTGCACCCGCATCGCACTATCCAACGCAACTCCATCTCCATCATCCATCTCGCGAGTCTCTAACTCCTCACCTCTGTCACCCTCACTCTCCTCGAAGACCTCAATGAATTGGGCCTTCCCTCTACCTCTGCAATCATGTCCTGGAACCCAAGGTGTGCGGCAATCGAAACATAGTTTCTTTCGCCTCAACTCATCTCTGTCCTCTCAGGAAATGACTGGCTTCTTAGCCACCTCCTGCCTCGGTGGAGGCTCCCTCTACTGAAGTTCGTCCGATCCGGATGGGGTTCCTTTCTTTGACGCGAGGTGGAACCTCAACTTTGGAGTGGATAACTCCAAGTCTCGAGATCTCCTAATAGCCTCATGCAAAGAAGAAGGCTTAAATGCCTTCACAAACCTAGCGAGAGCATCTGTCAAACTCGTCTTTGTGAAGCAAGTGAAATCAACCTCATCCTCCGTAACATCAGGTACAATGACTGATAATCTCTTAAAATCTGCAATATACTGATCCAGGGAACCAGTCTGTCTCAAATGAGTCAACTCCCTAAAAAACCTGTCAGGGTCCCTCCTATCAAATCTGCTCACTAGCCTCTGCGTGAACTCTGCATAAGTAGTAATGTATTCATGATGCCACCAATCATGAGCGTCTCCCTCAAGATGTAAGATTGCAAACTTAATTGCATCTTCCTCACGCATAGGATTCAAGTCGAAGTATGTCTTCAACTTCTAAACCCAAGATTGTGCAGTACACTTCTTAGAACCATCTAAGTGTAGAATGGAAATTTGTCCCAATCTCCTTTGCAACTCTGGTACCTGTATTTGATGATCTCTCCTAGCCCTGTTGCCAATCTTCATTTTGCAATATTCCTGGAATGGCATGTTGTCACGAAAGCCCTCACTCAAGGTCTGGTACCTTTCCCAACAAGACTCATCTAAAATATCCACTGGCTGCCGTACCTGTGAAACTTCTGGATCCTTCATGAAAGAAGGTTCGTGAATCCCCAAAGGCCTAGTAGAAGAATGGGGAGACCATTGCCCTGAATGTCCATCCTCACCTCTTTGACCATGTTGTCCCATATTGCTATTTTCTCCTCTCTCCGTATGAGCATCAATCCTACCTGTGCTAATCTCTCAGTGAGCTGGCTTAAATAGAGATTGGTAGTCTCCTGCTGCTTTACCATGTTGGTGAACAATTGCTTCATCAGATCTACACCCATATCTTCATTGTCTTTGTCTCCCATCTTTCAACCCCAACAGGCTAGAGAAACAACTGCTCTAATACCACTGAAATATCCCTTGTGGGATACCACTTAGAAAAGCACAAAATACTGACAATTTGCAGCCAAACAGAATTCTGATTTTTGCAGAAAATAAAACTAGGGCAGCGAATAGAAATAAATCTATAACTCACAAAATACTTGCCCTAATCACTTGAAATTTTATAGAGAGCTTGATAACAATAAATTATAAAACTAACACTAGGAAATTATTTTTGGAATTTTTAGGATAATAGAACACTCCCGAGAAAATTACAGCGTGCCCTAAACAATTGGAAAACTTCTAAAATTCATATCTTCCCGAATACAAGTGCAAAAACTTTGAAACTTTGGAAATAACATTTACAAATATAGAAGATGGTATTCCAACCTTGAGATCTGAAAATGGCCAACCTGGAAACCCTCCAAATAAGGGCTGCAATCTCCAAAACAAGTCGCCCTTTCGGTAGATGGTCAAAACGCCTTTGAAATCCTCTCTGGAAATGATGCCAAACCCTTCCTTTATTGCTGTCGTAAGTCTGATCTGAAAACTCTTGATTATCTCCATCAAACCTCTCAAAACCCTCAAAACCCTATCTCTAAAACCCCTAAAAATATCTCTGTGAATCAGCCCGAAAACAGCACCAAAATGACAAGCTAGGGTAGATCTCTCACTACCGAAGAATGTCCTGCTAGCTAGGGATGGATCTCTCACCACAAAAGCTAGGGTTCTGTGGGATCTCACTCCACAAGTGAAGATTTGCAAACAGCAACAGTTGCACGTGAAAAGAAATAGTTGAGTATGCATAAAGTATCCTCTCCTTTCTCCCCTCAACTCCTTATATAACCTTTTCCAAGGCAAAAGAACCCTAAAAGATCCTAGTCACATTTTTCCTTAGGATGGGACAATAACATAAAGTAACTTAAGTTAATTTTCACCTTTTAAGTCGCCATGGTCCAAAAGTGACCCCCAACGCAAAATTAGAACATAAGTACCATGTGGCCCCTCCCTAACGACAAAACATAACATCTAGCCCCTCCAAAACCACTTATGCACATGTCAATGAAGAATAATAATAAAATGGACTAGATATTCATACCCAATAGCTACTAGCGTCCATAGCCCCTTGGGTATGACCAAGGCTAAGACTAAAATTTGGCCCTTACGCTCTCGGCGAAGGAAAGGGGACATTACGGTTTCATTTTGCTGCGCAATTGCTTGTATTGCTCTACGGTATCCCTAGAGAGTCATAAGAGCCACATTCGCCAAATACCCACATGCTAAAGCTCACTCAATTCCTTTGTCAGACCTTGTATGCAAGCGTTTTATTTATTTTTATTAAATAAATAAAGTTCTTTTAAAAATAGATTGAGCTAAAATTGGGGATTTAGGTTATATAAAGCACTTCACCCCATCATTATTACATGCAAAACATTCACCCGGGAGAAGATTTTTTTGCGAGACCAACTAATTGGAGAAAGATTTGAGCAATTGCCTTGACTTCATTCGGGTTTTGTTGTTCTTTCTTTTTGTCTATGTTTTGGTTTTCTTCATTTTTCGTTCGCAATCCCGTAGCCTATTCATTCTTCCCGGACTTTTTCCGGAGGTGACCGAGCTCAGGATTCCTTCAGGAGATTGCAAGAGGTTGCTTGGTCCAAAAAGGTGCAATAATGGATTTTATGAAAATACGAAAAATACTGCCACCAATGCATAGAGCTTGAGAAAATATGCACTTTTAGAAGAAAAAAACGGCACCTAAAATGGAGCCACAGAATGAAAGTTATGGCACTTGCAAGTTTTTGCTGCTACATCTTCCCAGACCCTTTCCAAAAATGGAAAATTTTATTCTATTCTTGTGTTTTCTTCACCGAAAATCCAAAAATGGAAAAAAGTGCAAGTCGTGGAAATTGAAGTGCTGGTGGCAGTTGAATTTTCACGCAAATACAAGCTGCTCCTTCCTCTCAATTTTCACGCCAATTTTAAAAGAAGAAGTCATGGTTTTCCACACCAAATGTGGGAAGTCAATTCCAAAGCAAGTCGCATTTTTGAAGCTGCCTGGCAAGTTGGAATTTAACATGATGACTTAAGTGGAAGGTAGGAAATTAGAAGCTGCAAGGCGGGTTGAAGTTTAACATCATGACTTAAGTGGAAGATGGGAAATTAGAAGTCAGGTAGGGTGAAGTTTAACATCATGACTTAAGTGGAAGGTGGGAAATTAGAAGCTGCCAGGTAGGGTGAAGTTTAACATCATGACTTAAGTGGAAGGTGGGAAATTAGAAGTTATCAAGCAGGGTAGAGTTTAACATGATAACTTAAGTGAAAAGTGGAAAATTAGAAGCGCCGAGCAAGGTGAAGTTTAACATCATGACTTAAGTGGAAGGTGGGAAATTAGAAGCTGCCAAGCAGGGTGAAGTTTAACATCATGACTTAAGTGGAAGGTGGGAAATTAGAAGCTGCCAGGCAGGGTGAAGTTTAACATCATGACTTACGTGGAAGGTGCGAAATTAGAAGTTATCAAGCAAGGTAGAGTTTAACATGATAACTTAAGTGAAAGGTGGGAAATTAGAAGCTGCCAGGCAGGGTGAAGTTTAACATCATGACTTAAGTGGAAGGTGGGAAATTAGAAGCTGCCAGGCAGGTGAAGTTTAACATCATGACTTAAGTGGAAGGTGGGAAATTAGAAGCTGCCAGGCAGGGTGAATTTTAACGTTGCCTGCTCCTTATGTTTTTCACACAAAAGCAAGTTAATTCACCCATGCAAGTCACATTTTTTGGGCCTGCCTGGCAGGTAAGAGTTTAACATGATAACTTAAGTGAAAAGTGGGAAATTAGAAGCTATCAAAGGGTGAAATTTAGCACTGCACGGCCCCTCATGTTTTTCACATAACTTATAGCCAAAAAGTGCGACCCATTCTGGCATAACTTCATGCCTAAAAGTTGATTTCTTTTAATTATTTTTAGCAAGGGTTGGCGCCAAAGTTAGGGAGGAAGTCATTGCATGCAAAATCCCTTTAAAAGCTTGTGCATGTGCTCCCAATCTTCTAGTTGAAGCCTTCATTGAATTTACTTATATTTGCCTTCACCCGGAGTGCTTTCCAAAATTCAAAATTGCTCATATGCAATTAAAAATAAAAGGTGATGAGTTTTGTCTAAATTGTTTACGGCAAGCATTTTACTGGTGCATGTACTGGAGAAGAATTGCAAAAGCTTCAAGGATAAAAGGGGAAGACAAGTCAGAGGCAACACCCGCAAGCAAAATCACAGTCAACTGCTTCCAGATCCAGTTTGGTGAGAATCAAAGGCAAAGAGTCAACCGCATGCAGGAGAAAAAAGCATCTCAGGTTCGAGGCAGAAATATCATCCAAATCATTCATGAGGCGGAAGTGCAATACAAGTTGGATCAGCATGCAGAGTATGGAAGAAGAACAAGATTGGGAGTGTTGTAGACTTTCTTCTAATTTCTTCTTTTCTTTCTTCTTCTTTCTCTTATTTTCTCCGACAAAGCAATTGAGTAATCAATTAAAATTGTAAAACTTAGGTAATTGGCTTTAAAAGCCATTACTTCAAGTTACTGGAAGAAGTCAATTACTTGGAAATAGGTGGCAAACATGCAAAATAGAAGGTTCTATTTTCAGTTGTAAAGCATGCATGTCATGCAATGAGAAAGTCTAGGGGAAAATACTGTCGCCAGTTGCTTCCCTTTTTCATAGTTTCCACATGCGGCAATTCATTGAAAGCTTCCTATTTGTATTTTCCCTCTATGCACTATAAATAGAGGAAGAGCCTACAGGTTAAAGGATCACAACTGGTTTTATCAGAACTTGTTTTAGCAAGAGCTTTTGTAATTAGAACATTCTTGAGTTTTCAAACTTTGTGTTGGAACCCTTGATGTGATTGTTGCGAAGGCTTGGGATTGAATAAAAGGTGGATTTCTAGAGAACTTTGTGTCTACAGTGTTTTGTTGAGTTCTTCTTTTCAGAGGTTTTAGATAAACTTTGTGTTATCTCAGATCTAGGTTAGAAGTCATTTCTTTCCCGTTCTGCTGAATGTTGTGATTTATCTATTTATTTAATTTGTGTGGATGAGACCAACTCTGATAACTATTGGTCGATTTGGCACATCTTCCTTTCTTCTTTCCTAACTTCTATTCTTCCCCTCTTTTGCAAACAATCCCAACACAATTACTTGCTGCAAAATTGTCCAGCTATGGTTCACGAGTTGTGGTAATTAAAGTAAAACCCCAAAAATAGTTATTAGGATTCACCCTTACTAAATTGATAAACATCTTACATGGGAGCCTCACCGTTAAATGAGGGAGATTTATCTCATGACTACCTAGGTTTTAAGCTATACATAAAATCTAGCCAACACAAGAAAAGCAATAAAGAAAAACAACGGTAGTTTGGGAAGAATTGTCTTGGTTGGAAATAGATAGTGGTCTATAGCATTAATTTTTCTTGAGGAAGCACATACAATGAAGGACAAACCTAGAGATTAGTCTTGGGTGCAAGAGATGGTGTTTGGAATCATCTCTTGTGTCTTTGCGGTGAAAGTTTCCATTTATAAAGGAAAAATACTAGCAAGCCTAAAATATGGATCAAGAAGAAGGCAAAGAAGGGAAGCAAAAGTATTTTATGAGAAGGAAAATCATTAGTTGTAAGGACAAAGGATTTTTATATTGGCGGAAAGAGTCTTTGAGATTAAAAAAATAGCAGAATATTTGATGAATTGATGAATTATATCACTAACATAAGTACTTTATTTTCATTTTAAAGTCTTTTCACCTTATTCTCTCTCCCTCATTTTCATATTACTCACATGATCCTGCACAACTATCAATGAGATTGTTTCGCATTGCAGGATGCTGATTCAATCCACCAGACCTTTCAGAAAAACTTTATTCAACCCGAAGGGTTTTTAATGCTTATGCTCTTTCTCATAACCTAAAGCATTCACAAGCCCAAGGTTATGGATCAATTTTGGGGCCAGTCCGCTGATCTAGAAAGGGGCCTCTCTATTGTGTATGCCAATCAGACCAATAGAATAGAGAGAGGGTGACTTCAATATTGATATAGAGAGGGGAGAGAGGACAACTCCAATAGAATAGAGAGAGGGCCACTCTGAAACCAATCCCCAATCCCTAATTCAGGAAGTTACGGATTATTTTTTCAGATAGCCAAGGCAGCATTACAAGGAGTTGTGGGTAGATTCATCTATCAAAATAAAAAAATTCATACAGATTTCTAGTCTACTACACATCCACATTTCCTGCCTAAATTACCACTCCCACATTGGGAATTACAAGCTAAGAGATATGGGGCATGTCATGAAGGATGCTAAGAAGATGGTGGAACTTCATTTTCACACTATATACTTTCAAGGTTATCATTCTCACACTATAGACTTTCAAGGTTATCAT
This sequence comes from Taxus wallichiana var. yunnanensis, assembly GCA_018340775.1. NCBI lineage: Eukaryota > Viridiplantae > Streptophyta > Pinopsida > Cupressales > Taxaceae > Taxus > Taxus wallichiana. The sequence continues at coordinate 670,319,785 of CM031240.1, read as the reverse complement.
TCTCACTGTGTTATTCGTCAGCATCTGCAGAAAAATTGGAGCCAAGTGGCCTTATGCTCATGGTAGTGATATATAGGATGCTGAATCTTGGGAGGAAATGCTAGCGAGAAGAAGAGTTAGGGATAGCACTAGAAGCTCAAACCCATTCAGTATGGACCTTGTAAATTTTTGAATACTATTGGGTCAAATGCATTCCAACTTTATTTGCTAGCTCATATAGGTATCCATAATTAAATGAATATTAACAAACTCAGAACCTATGAGCATCCATTTTAAAAGGATGAGATGTAAAGTGTGCATCAACAAGACACCATCCTGAATTTCAACTACCACTTTCATAAGATTCTCTTCTTGGCACTAGGACTATAACCAGCAAATTGATGTAGATAACCATATACTTGATTGGTGCAGACTGATTAATGTCTTCTGAGATAGTAGACTTATCAATAACAGCATACACAGAATAGTAATTGCATAGCAAACAATATCAAAGCAAAGCACCCAAACAATAGCAGTTTGTATTACTAAAAGATAAGTCTCGATACAATTCATACAGTACAGGGGGACCTGATACCAGCACCTTTTCCTCTATAAGAATGTAAGGCTTATTAAATAAGGACTCCATTAGTTATTTAACTAATGAGATGTTTGTAACCGGTTGTAACTATATCAACCACTTTGTACTTACATCATTCATAATAAATAGGCAAACACACAATTGCAAATGTGTGCAATCCGCCTTCTCTTTCTTTCTTCCTTGTGCGCGTCTTCCAACATTGGTATCAAAGTGAGGAAAGAGAGAAGGAAAGGAGATCAGTCCCATTAGAGCACGAAATCTGAATCAAAAGTTTTTAAAATATTTTCGAGGGCACAGTCATAAGAAATGAGGGTCAAAGTGAATTCAAGGCACCATTATACAGTTGCAGTCACGAAAATACAGTCGTGCCATTAATATACAGTCCGCGAACCATTAATATGCATTCGGATTTCACGGTTCGCCATTAATATGCAGTTGGGTTTCACAGTTCTGAAGTATTATTAGGGCATACACAGGCACGTAACAACACAGTCATTTCCGGTCGCAATTTTTGAGCATGAAATAGACATGAAACCAGTCGTAGGGCAGAATATACACAAAAAGTGACTTGCGAATTCGAAAAGGCAAAAATACAGTCACACATTCGCAAATCAAATCGAGGGCACAACAAAATTTCAGATTGTTTGTTCTATTTGCTAGGGCACGGAACTGTGCACATCACAGTTGCAGCAAAGAACTGGTATTTTATTCTTTGTTTACTCATCTCGGTAAATACGCAGTAGTATTTATTTTATTTTATGGAAATTCCAATAGAAAAATATTCTGGTCTAAATTTTCATACATGGAAAGTGAAAATACAAATGCAACTTATGAATAAAAATTTGTGGGGCATAGTAAACGGGAAAGAGAAAGCACCCACCAATGCATCTAAATTGTTAGATTGGCAGAGCAGAGATGATAGAGCAAAAGCTATTATTGGCCTTGCTCTCTCTGACTCGAACTTCATCATGTAGACCTAGACAAATCATCCAAGGAAATTTGGGATGCTCTAAATAAATTATTTGGAGCAAAATCAGTTAATGCCAAAATTTCCCTAAAACTTCAGTTATATAGGTTCAAAATGGATGAAGGAGTCTCTATGTCAAGCCACATAAATAACTGGGGTCCCTAATCGACAACTACCAAAAGTCAAAGTTGCGATTGACGATGAGGATGTCAAAGCTATCCTAATAAATAGTTTGTCTTCAAAATACAGCAATGTAGTTTTTACCCTCAATCAAATTCAATCTCAATCTCTAGATGATATGATTGCAACTCTTCTAGCTAAAGAAAACGAGCGTAGAAGATGCGGAAGGTCATTCTTAGCAAAAAAGTGCATTTTATTCCAGGACCGAAACTCTCGTAGAAGATCGATAAAGATAACCGAGATATTGAATGTCATTATTATAAGAAAAGAGGTCACACAACATGGGATTGTCATGTTCGAGCGTTGATGTGCTCAAGGGTAAAGGTATATCAAATACAGCCAACATAGCCATGATTGAAGACCCACCAGATGCGTAAGGTTGAAATATCCCTTATAGGATCTTACTGTAAAATATGCAAAAGATAGACAAAACACAGCCAAACAGAAATCTGGTTTTTTGCAGAAAATTACAGCTAGGGCAGCGAACAGTAAAATATGAATAACTCCCACAATATCCGTTCAAATCACTTGAAATTTTAAATGGAACTCGATAATAATATAAAGAACACAAGGGAAATATTTTTGGAATTTTTCAGTCAATATAACGCTGCCAGAAAATTACAGCGTGCCTAAAATAGCTGGAAAACTTCGAAAATTAATATCTTTCCGAATACAAGTGCAAAAATGATGAAACTTGGGAAATAACATATATAAATATAGAAGATGACTTTCCAACCTTCAGATCTGAAAACGGCCAACTGGAAATCCTAGAAATTAGGGCTGCAATCTCCCAAACAAGTCGCCCCCTTTGGTAGATGGCCAAAACCCTTGTGAAACCCTCTGTAGATGATGTCAAACCCTTCCTCTATGGCTGCCGTAGGTCTGATCCGAAAACCAACTGAAAATCTCCACCAAAACTCACAAAAACCCTCAAACCCTAATTCTGAAAATCCTGAAAATAACTCTGTAAAACAGCCCTGAAATCAGCTCCAAATGACAAGCTAGGGTAGATCTCTCACTACCGAAGAATGCCCTGCTAGCTAGGGATGGATCTCTCACCACCGAAGCTAGGGTTCCCGTGGGATCTTACTCCACAAGCTAGATAGTTGCAAACAGCAGTTGCACATGAAAAGAAATATAAGTGTATGCATGAATGAATATCCTTTCACCCCTCTTCTCCTTTTATAACCTTTTTCATGTCAAAGAAACCCTAAAACCCCCAAGTCGCACTTTCTCATAGAGAGGGCCCAATTAAAAATAACTTAAAGTTACTTTTTCCCTTCCTAGGCGCCTTGGCCCAAAAAGTGACCCCAACGAAGAAATATAACATTTAATGCAATACATATCCCCTCAAGTCGCCAAAAAGGTACTTTAAGTGGCCCCAACGAAGAAACATAACATTAAATGCCAAAAGTGTCCACTTAAGTGATCCCAACGACAAAATAGAACACAAAGGGCCCATTAGACCCTCCCAACGCCCAAAATATAACAAAAACATAGTAGGAAATCAGACAACCATCCCCAATAACCTCCAAAGTCGTTAGTCCCTTGGGAATGACCAGGGCTAAGACCAAAATAGGGCCGTTAGGCCAACTGCTCGGAATTGGGGACATTACAATCCTCCCCTCCCGAAAAATGCTTGACCCCAAGCATTATCCTCCTGTGCTGTAGAAACTGAATACCACAAAGTAAGTGCCTCCATCTCACCCTGCAGTCAACCAAAGATCGGTGTGATCCTAAGTGACCAAAACACCACATATAGTCATCATGCTCTCCATGCAGTGTAGACAGCAATGTTGTCCCTGAAGTAGAATAATGCCCACATCGACTCTCTACCCATAACCGAAACAAATTTGATCAATCTGTCCAATCCTCGCACACTTGGAGTTATCGCCTAGCCTCCTTCAAGGCCCCTGTCATCATGTGATCACTCGCTTGTATCTCTGTCGACTCCGTCCTTCGGCTGCATAGCCAAGCACATGCTCGTCGATCCTCATAAGTAGTAAACATATAGGAGTGTTATCCCCTATCCACTCTAAGAAATAAGGAACATGCAGACTCCCGATTTTGTCACCATGACAAACTACACATCCTCATGCACAAAGTTGAGGATATCCTCCTCAACCCATGCCATCGACCCTTTCCCATATGAAGTTCAAGGTCTCATCAAAACTCAAGTGTCATGGACATGGAAGAATAATGCACATGTCGCAAGTCATCTCCATCCTCAACCATGAATCCGACACAAGGTACAATCTGTCCTGATAGAAGATCATCTCATCCTCCAATCTGTAGTTGTCATCCTGTATGTGACCATCCAGAATCTCACAAGTGTGTCGGTTCTTGGAGTACTCAACAAGCAAATGAGATCTCCAGTCTACCGAAACCTCAGACAACCAACATAATGATAAACTCGGATGATCTGAACCTGTAATCCCGATCTCTGTAACTGCCTTATGTGCAACACTATTGGTCACACCCACATCCATCATACTCCACATCAATCCGCAATAATAAAACCCCTCATTATGCCGGAAAGTCCTCTCCATCCCCTCAGCTGCAACCACCCTAGGTGCTCCTGCCGATAATCCCCTCAAAATCACATTCCTGCCTTCGGACTTAAACTTCAGCTCCATCATCTGGAAGTTAGTCCGAAACTCACCAAGAGAGTGAAGCCACTGCACTCCCAACACTATGTGGGTCACTCCCATACCAACAACGTGGAAATCATCGATAACTGTGTAGTTACCCATGGTGATGCTCAATTGTGGAACTCTCCGTGTGCATCTCATATACTCCCCATTGGCTACAACAATGTTGAAGCCCTCAAAGTCTTTCGTCATTGTAAACCTATTTAACTCTCCACCAATGATGCATCAATAAAGTTGTGGGTAGCCCCAGTCATCAATGAGTACCATAACTCTTCTCGACGACTGCATAACTCCTCTAATCCTAAATGCCTTGACATCGAAGTACTAGACAATGTGGCTATAATCTCCCGAGGGAAAGTCTCCTCCTCCTGCTCTCGCATGCACTATCCATCGCAACTCCATCCCCATCATCCATCTCATGAGTCTCCAACTCCTCACCTCTGTCATCCTCACTCTCCTTGAAGACCTCAATGAATTGGGCCTTCCCTCTACCTCTGCAATCATGTCCTGGAACCCAAGGTGTGCGGCAATCGAAACATAGTTTCTTTCGCCTCAACTCATCTCTGTCCCTCTCGAGAAATGAATGGCTTCTTAGCCACCTCCCCGCCTTTGGAGGCTCCTCTGCTAAAGTTCATCGATGGATGGAGGTTCTCTTTGTTGAACGCGGGGTGGAACCCTCGACTTTGGAGTGGATAACTCCAAGTCTCGAGATCTCCTAATAGCCTCATGCAAAGAAGAAGGCTCAAATGCCTTCACAAACCCCTGCTAAGGCGTCAATCAACCCTGCACTAACATGAAGAAGTGAAGCCAACCTCAGGGATAAACATCGATACCATAAGTGGCGATAACCTCGAAAATCTGCAGGATGTGTTGATCTAGAGAACCTGGCTCGCCTCAGAGTGAGTCAACTCCTGAAGTGCCTATCTGGGTCCCCTCTGCCGAACTCGCATGGATCAACCTCGTGTAAAATCTGCATAAGTAGTGATTTGCATGTGGTGGGAGTGTGATCAATCCATGATGCCACCAAGTCATGGGCATCTCCCTCGAGGTGTAGGATAAAACTTAATTGCATCTTCTTCGCGCATGGGATGGAAGTCGAAGTAAGTCTTTAACTTCGAATTAAATGGGCAAAAGACACTTCTTAGAGCCCCAAAAGTGCTAGAATAGAGATTTGTCCCAATCTCCTCTGAAACTCAGTACTGTGGCTAGTGATCTCCCACTGCTACCAATCTTCATTTTGCAATACTCACGAAATGGCATGTTGTCCCGAAACCCTCACTCAATGTCCGGTACTTCTCCCAAAATGAAGATTCCTCATCCACAACTGCGAGGCTGATCTCGTTCTGCAAAACTTATGGATCCTTCAAGAAGGAAGGCTTGTAGGAGTCCCAAGGGCCTAGTAGATGCATGAGGGGACCCTTGTCCCGAATGTCCACTCTCACCTCTATTACCATGTTGTCCCATATGCCACATGGCTTCTCCTTTCTCCGCATGAGCCTCAGATCCTACCCTGTGCTAACCTCTCAGTAAGCTGGCTCAAATAGAGGTTGGTAGTCTCCTGCTGCTTCACCATGTTGGTGAACAGTTGTCTCATCAGATCTACTCCCATCTCTTCACTGTCTCTGTCTCTGTCTCCCATCTTTCAACCCTAACAGGCTGGAGGAACAACCGCTTTGATACCACTGAAATATCTCTTAGAGGATCTTGCTGTAAAATATGCAAAAGATAGACAAAACACAGCCAAACAGAAATCTGGTTTTTGCAGAAAATTACAGCTAGGGCAGCGAACAGTAAAATATGAATAACTCCCACAATATCCGTTCAAATCACTTGAAATTTTAAATGGAACTCGATAATAATATAAAGAACACAAGGGAAATATTTTTGGAATTTTTCAGTCAATATAACGCTGCCAGAAAATTACAGCGTGCCTAAAATAGCTGGGAACCTTTGAAAATTAATATCTTTCCGAATACAAGTGCAAAAATGATGAAACTTGGGAAATAACATATATAAATATAGAAGATGACTTTGAGGGATCTGAAAACGCCATTTGGAAATCCTAGAAATTAGGGCTGCAATCTCCCAAACAAGTCGCCCCTTTGGTAGTGTTATCCTGCAAAATTGTCAAGGGCAATTTGCAGGTAACCATACCCAAAAATTTATTTTGGTCCCCTGAAGAACTCTGATAATGTTCGCAACAGCCCAAAACTCCCTTTCGAAAATCAAGTTGTTTCAAGACTTAGCCATTTTTGGCCATTTCCAAAGGCGCTGACATTGTCGTGCTGACATCCAAAAAGTTGCGCCAAAGGCACTGACAATGTGGTGTCGCCATGCTGAAAGATGCGCCAAAGGGCGCTGATAAGTTCATGTCGACACGATGAAAGGTGCGCCAAAGGGCGCTGATAAGTTCCTGTCGACATGCTGATAAGTGCGCCCATTTCCAAAGGCGCTGACAATGTGGTGTCGACATGCTGATAGGTGCGCCAAGGCGCTGATAAGTTCCTGCTGACACGATGAAAAGTGCCCTTTTACACTAAAGAGTGGTTTCTTCTTGGGATCCATTGATCATTTTTGTAAGATATTTAAAAAGCATGTTGGCATACACGATGACTTCATCCATGTTGCACCATGGGATGTTGCCATCCAAAAACTTGCCCAAGTCAACTATTGACTTTTTAGATATTTTGTAAGTGGTTGGTTTGTTTTTGCCTTCTTTTCTTCTCTTCTTCTATAAATACTTGAATACTTGTTGTATTCAGCTCAAAGGTTGCTATATTTATTTCTGCTATTTCTAGTACTAGCTGATATGAATATCTTTTAGATGAAAAATAGAAGTGAGGAGAAAAGATGTTTTGAGCTTTTAGTAGGTCGAAATAATTATTAATACAATATTTAGACTTTATATGAATACATGTGTTATTTGCATCGATGATCTTTCTTATGTTGAGATCTTTGTGTTTATTATGGTTTAAAGGTTCCTTTTATTGTCATTTATTCATCGTATTGCTTTGCTCGTTTATCTATATAGGTTTGGCTCTTTTGAAATACGTTGGGATCCCAAAACATAAACCTTGACCTTACTCGAAATTTGGAATTCATTTCTTTTCTTCCTTCGGACTGTTCTTTCTTCATCCTCTCTTCCTTTCCTTTCTTTTCCCATCGGAAACACTTCAAACCGGGATGAGATCCCAAAATAATAAGGCTAAATTTGTGACACTTTTTTGTATTTTTTGGTAGAATAGAAATAAACCAGAATTTTTTTATGACTCAAAAGAGGGCTATGCCCTGAACTTTGGCTCGTTTATCCATAGATCTGCCAAAATGATATTTTCGGACCAAGCGGGTAGATGGCCAAAACCCTTGTGAAACCCTCTCGTAGATGATGCCAAACCCTTCCTCTAACCTTCGTAGGTCGATCCGAAAACCAGCTGAAAATCTCCACCAAAACTCACAAAAACCCTCAAACCCTAATTTGAAAATCCTAAAAATAACTCAGAAAAACAGCCCGAAATTAGCTCCAAATGACAAGCTAGGGTAGATCTCTCACTATCGAAGAATGCCCTACTTAGCTGGGATGGATCTCTCACCACCGAAAGCTAGGGTTCCCATGGGATCTTACTCCACAAGCTAGATAGTTGCAAATCAGATCTGAAAATTTGCAAGACATGAAAAGAAATATAAGTGTATGCATGAATGAATATCCTTTCACCCCTCTTCTCCTTTTATAACCTTTTCCATGTCAAGGAAACCCTAAAACCCCCAAGTCGCACTTTCTCATAGAGAGGGCCCAATTAAAAATAACTTAAAGTTACTTTTTCCCCTTCTAGGCGCCTTGGCCCAAAAAGTGACCCCAACGAAGAAATATAACATTTAATGCAATACATATCCCCTCAAGTCGCCAAAAAGGTACTTTAAGTGGCCCCAACGAAGAAACATAACATTAAATGCCAAAAGTGTCCACTTAAGTGATCCCAACGACAAAATAGAACACAAAGGGCCCATTAGACCCTCCCAATGCCCAAAATATAACAAAAACATAGTAGGAAATTAGACAACCATCCCCAATAACCTCCAAAGTCGTTAGTCCCTTGGGAATGACCAGGGCTAAGACCAAAATAGGGCCGTTAGGCCAACTGCTCGGAATTGGGGACATTACAAAGGTAGTGAGGACAGTGACGAATACATAATATAAAGATGCTCTAAATTTTGAAGGCAAGAAAGGATACAGGGTAGATGAAGCTCAATATGAATGGTTGCTCAAATAGTTCGGGAGACTGTGGATCTTGGGAATTATACCCTCACGAGGGTCATGAGACAACTTGATGGAGCTTGTGGATGGCTCCATATGGATGGTTGTCCAATAATTCGGGAGATATGTGATTCAGGAGCTCGGGGAGGTGGAATCCAGGAACTCAGGAATTCAACTCGGGAGCTACACCTTTACGAAGGTCACGAAGCAGCTTGATGGAGCCCTAACTAGTCATAGAATTGCTTTCAAAGTGAAAGCCTCTGAAGATTACGTAGTCTATTTGGTTATAGTTTTGTTAGAATGTTTTTTTTGCTTTATGCAAGACAAGTCTTAAGAGGGGGTATTAGAATGTAAGGCCTATTAAATAGGGACTTCATTAGTTATTTAACTAATGAGATGGTTGTAACCGGTTGTAACTATATCAACCGCTTTGTAACTACATCATTCATAATAAATAGACGAACACACAATTTCAAATGTGTCCAATCCATCTTCTCTTTATTTCTTCCTTGTGCATAGCTTCCAATATCCTCAACGCACATAATTCTATTTATATGACAAGGAAACCCAATGGGATGATGCCTAACACAACAATTGAACATACAAATGAAAGTTAAACCGTAATACAACTACCTAAGGCCAACAATACAATCATTGACCACGTGATACATCGGCTACTAAAATATGTAATTATGCTGATAACCAAGACAATACCAATATGACAATCTACTGTTGGCTTGAAAGTCAACTCGCTTTTTGCAAGTTGAATTTCTCCCAATCTCCTCATGAATAACATTTCCTTAATTGCAATAAAAATATGGATAGTTTCCCTCTAGGATAGGAAATTATGATCCTTAATTTGCGTAATGTGTCATAAATAAAATCCTTTTACAAACATGTGTGTGAAAGCAACTGTCACTTATGTGGATAAACAAAAACTAATTTTCACTTGTGAATTTTATATATATTCCCCACCTACAAAAAGGTATTGACATGAGGTGGCAACAACAAGTAAAAGTACCTTGTCAACATTTCAAGGCACTCCTCATGTAATAGTAAAACCAAGATAAGGGATTTTATTTTGACTAGAGTTTAAGCACTCTATAGCAAGGTCTGTATGGCTGTGTTGCATTCGCAAGTGTTAATTCACTTCTTGCATTTCTCATACAAACCTGGGCAGGAAGGATGTGCAAAAATATTACGAGCTACCCAAGGTATAATGAATGTGGCAAGATCTAACATTTAAGACATTTTAGCTCTAGTGAAATATGTTTTTATGTGCTACCATTTCGTTTTTTGAGCTTTTCAGACTCATAGCTTAAATAATACCCCAAACTTATTAGGAACCCAAGTTCAAAATTCAGATTGGGGTGACCATATTGATTTTCATATTGTTACTTGGCCAACACTGTTAAATAACCACGCTTCTGTGCATCCCATTGTTGGACAATAAATACTACTACAAAGCATTCCACTTGAAAAACTTTATAAATCCCACCAGCAGTTTGGTGGAAAATACTGGAATTGAAGTATGAGCAGGAATGCGGCATTGGAACTCAACATTCAAGGCCCGCCTTTACCCTCATTTTGTTCACAAAATTTGAACTGCGAATATTGTCCCAAACAGTCAGGATACAGGCTTTCTTTTTTAACTTCTAGCTGACTCAATAAGACTTCGCACAATCTTTCATGTTTCTCATCTTTTAGTGCTCTACACATTTCTATTTACATACATGAATGTGTGGTACAGATTGGCCCAGCTAATGTACACTGTAAATCATTTTGAACCTTTTCTTTGAATTAAAAAAAGAGTCTTTATCTTCTGTTATAATATGCTAAACCAAAAGAATCAAATCCTGCACTGAAGAAAATTGGTTTTCAAAATAGATATTTTCAAGGAATGGTCCACAGCATACAATGCTGAATGCATACCATACAAACCCCAAGGCAGCCAAATGATTTTGCTAACCCCAAGGTACAACTTCAGTTGATGCTCTATTTCTTCTCGTGTAAGGTCAGGATTGCGATTAGAATTAAGTAAACACTCTTCCGTTGTGATGCAAGTACCTGAAGGAAGCCACAAGACGATAAACGAACATGTTTTAAGATAGATATTGACATGATAAAAATGTGTTTTGACCACAGAATAGAAATTGTACACAGTTATGATTGTAATAAGAAATGTAATGAATGTCATTAAGCTAAGGATAGTAGAGGAATGAAGGATATACAATTTCTAGATTAGAAACTATGATTTCATTAACAAAAAGCTATAACACAGCTAGGAAAGCAAACGTGATAAATTCTGTTGGCCCCACTCGAAACCAGCTTGTGCATCCAAAGAAACAATAGACAGAAGTTTTTCACACACTTAGCAAGAACAGAAGGCAAGCACGAATTGATGTAACTTACCTTCTCCGTCCACATGAATACTGCCTCCTTCCATAATCATGGAATGTGGAAATCTTATAAGCCTCTCTCCTTCAAGGATCTGTATGGTATATGGCAACATTACAGCTCCGAAAATTGTATGATTTACTTTTTCAAGTGCACATATTAATCACCTGAGTGCCTCGACACTTGTACTTCCAAAAATGTGAATTGTCATTTCATTTTTCAACAATCCAAAATAGATAAAGTTTTTTAATTTACCTTTCTAGCAACAAGACTGTCAAGATCCCAGTCTTCATAACAGCCATCTCTAGCTCCTGTAAACATAAAATCTTCTATAAATTTGGAATATGATAGAAAATCAATATGAGATGCTGTTAACAGTAGAGGAAAGCATACACTAAGCATAAGACTTCTTATTAGCTACCTGATCCAGCAACGGAAAAAATAGTCAACCCTATAATCACTATTAAACTAAAAAGAAAAGAAAAGAATATGGCCTGTGAAAATGAATATATACCGCCCCAACTATTGAAATTCCAATCAATGCCTGCAACATTTGAATTTGTTTTCTGAACTGAGAGACCTATCACACACAACAAACTTCACTCGGCAATGTCAGACCAGTAAGGGTTTTTTCAACCTAAAAGTATAACAGAAATGAATTAATATTATTACACTCAAAACCACTACTATCTCAAGAGTACTTTTCTATAAAGGGGATCTCAAGACTTACAGTTGGACCAATGTCCCGAAACCAAGAATCATTCATGCTCATCTCCAATACCCTAATATTTTGTGGTAACTGATCCCGTGCATTACGCCACTTCATTCCCATATAAAGGTATGAATTAAGTTAAAATTGATAAATTTCTAATCTGAGGATCAATGCCATGTTAAAAATTGCATAGGAAATATTTAACCCCCACAGAGATCAAGCCAAAAGCAGTCTAAATAAACTTAAAATATTTATACTGCAGAAATTAATAATTGAAACATTTGAGCAACCTGTGATGCACTGGCACAGACTGTAACGCTCTCAAACTTTGAAATAGCTGAAGCCACCTTGACAAAGACGCGCGTTGACCATGCACTGCATTTTCGCGCCAATTATCAGGGCGTTCCTGCATGATTTTGAATATCAGTGATCAGGAAAGGAAACTCCATATAACAAAAAATGTGTTTCTTCTCAATATAGAAGCACTATTTCAATCTTATTAAAAGGAGTGATTGCAAATTTCAAAGATATATATACTATAATCAAGATCCAATTCATTTTGCAAACGTTATAGTCTTTTCTTGACACCGTAGTTATCAAATCTGTCCGGATCTGCACAAAATCAGGCCGGATCCAGATTTTTCAGCCAACCCGGATAAATTCAGTCCAGGTCGGCCCTAATTTGGGGAAAACATTATTTTTATTTTTTTAAATTTTCTGTAGTTTTCTGGAAAAAACAGTCAACAATCAACCTTCTATATTAAAAATATAACATTTTACATTACATTATTTAAGTTTTTCATTGTTTGTCAAATTTTCATATTTGTAAAATTCAACTCATATATGTTTGGACCGGATTTTCGGATTTTTTTGCCCTCCTGAACAGATCCAGATTTCCAGACCTGGTAACTATGCTTGACACCCACTTTGAAATTTCCTAGCATAGGCTGTAATATTCTACGGGCAAAATCCTTCAAACTGGAATATAATTTATTTTTTTGAATGGATGCCAAAGCATTACATTGGGAGCTGACTTACATAGAACTTCAGCATTTGTGCCCATGTTTCGAAGGAAACATATAGAGAATTACAAAGCCAAGTAAGCGTGCATCTAAATCATTCATCACCTTTAGCTAAGCAGCTACAGGTAAGGAGTATCCACGCCGTCAAAATCACCGGGGCATGATCCTGGCCTCAACAGCTTGACTCACCATGTCAGGACGGCGGGGGCCTTTGCACTCAGCAAGAATTGATCTTTGGTGGGCTCTTTGTGAGCCAAACAACTTCGCCAATGAACTAAGCAGCCTTCAACATATAATTTTTAAAAGCCCTCAAGGAATAAAATTGAGTAACGGTTAGAACTGTAGTCCTAGAATAGTTTCAATCTATCATGTTCCATCAGAAGTTCAAACCCAATTCAATCTGGGCCTTTATTTCCCATAGAACTGTGTTATATGCAATATACATGCTTGCCACCAAATGCCATTTGGAATTTGCAATGTACCATCTAGTAGCTTAACATTTGCAGATTTCCCACAAGATGACAAGATGACAACATACCACTTCTTGGATGAGTCGTCCATCCATGGTCCGAAAGAGTCACAAAGTGCCTAACAAGAATGCATGACAGTGTACCATCTAGCCAAGTTGTCATTAAACCCAATGAAGTGCAGATTTATGGCTCCTTATGGTAAGCTTCAAGGAGACATTATATGCCATGCAATATTGAAGATAGATCCCACTAAATTTACAATGGTTGTTTAGATGTAAGTGTCCAAGGATGGTGCAATAAAATCCTTACTCAGCAATGAGGATACTACTTAGATTCATCACAAATTTTGCAAAAGTTCCTGTGAAGAATATTGATCCAAAAATTGTTTAGGCTAGTACAAAATCTAGAATTAATAGGGTATGGGGCATGCATGTCATTAATGAGATACACCCATTAATAATTGTGTTAGAAGTTAGATAAAGTGTCTTATGAGGGGTGGTTAGATAATTCGGTATTTAGGCAGTTAGGAGGTTATTTCTCTCAATGGATATTCATGGCCCATCTTTTATATTGGAGGAGTGTCAAGGCATTTTCAACCTGACCATATTGTATTTGTAATATCTTGGTAATAATTAAATTCTCCATTGTTTTACCTTTTATGTCCTTGTTATTTTGAACATGTGGTATTAGACCCTGGTTTCAGAAAAGAAAAGAATAGCCGAGAGGAACATGAAAGAAGAATGAAAGATTTGGTTAGTTCTTTCAAGAGAATGCACTCCCATGTATTTTGTAAAGTGCCTTAAAATAAATGTTTTCTATTTTTGAGAGATCCAACAGTGAATTTGTGAACTTTTTACATTTTGAAAGAAAGTAATTTGGTGGTTGTTCCAACAAAATATTAGAGCGGTTCATGAATTTGGGAAGAAGATACATATTTCATAACTCGAGTTGAATTAAGAAAGATCAAAATAGGTGAAATTCAAATAAGGAAAAAAAAGATTTTTATGGTGCCACCAAAAATTATTTAAAAGTTTCCAGCAAGGAAGCAATGATTGGAAAGTATGAAGAGTTTGTAGGAGTAGATGGGGCCCAAAAATTATCAAGATGCAATTTTTTAAAGTATTATTTTTTAAAACATCCTATTTATTTGATGTTGTGAGAAAACATTTGTTGGAACTAATAGTTACCAGGTTCGGAAATCCGATTAAATTCGGAAGGGCAAAAAATCCGAAAATACGGAGTTCTCGAAAAAATCCGAAAAAATCCGAAAAAATCCGGTTATATACTTATATTATTTTATATTTATATTATTGTACACTTAAATTATTATATATAGACAAATCATACAAAAAGTATCAATCTACCATCATCATCATCATAAAAACATAAAATTAAAGTTTGTAGAATTGAGAAATGCAAAAGAGTTTGAAATTCAATTAAAAGAGTGACATGGTTTCGAGCCTAAGCTCCACACTGAAATGAAACTTAAAAGTTTCAAACATTTGCAACATCAAAACCTGCTTCAACATCAAAGTCTTCTTCAAAATCAAAACTAGCTCTAGCACCATCATCTAATCCATGTTCATCATCACTATCAATGATTTCTTGAATTTCTTCAACAGATGATGCTCCAAAGTGAGACTCGCCATCTTCTTTTGCAAGATTGTTCTCAAGCAAACGCAAATTGCTATGGACAAACACAAGATCTGAGAGTTTTTTAGCTCCCAGTCGATTCCTCTTGTTGGTGTGGATCAAATCATGTGTGCTCCAATTTCTTTCGCATGCTGAAGCACTGGCACACTGGCTGTGAATACGCACGGCAAGCTTTTGAAGCTCTGAAGTAGAAGAACCATAAGTTTGCCACCATAAATGAGGATCCATGCAATGGATGTCTTCTTGTGCCTCCTTACGAGAAAACATGCCCTCTTGGTTCTTGAATATAGTGAGTTGCCTTCTCACCTTAGCCTTCTCATCATTATCACGAACCAACCTATTTATAGTTTCCAATACACCGTTCTTTACCTCCTCATCTGCATCATGATCCACCTCTATAAGCTTAGGATTTAAATAGCAACCGCTGCATGGATAGGGCGATGTAGCATGTCCCAACGTATGTCCACAATGTCCCATATTTGCTGAACTTCAGAATCATCTGCAAGTACTTTTTTATTTGTTCCTTTGCTTGTTCCATGCCCTCATACACAAAGCTAATGCAAGGTTTCATGCCATCAGCCAATCTCAACAGTTGGACAAGTGGCTCAAACACCTTTAAGGCCTTCTCAAAGCATTCTCCCAAAATGAACTTCCTAAGATGATTCTCTCAACATCTTTTGCAAGGCTTTCCTTAGAAAGCTTAGATTGTGCCCATTCTTCACTCACCACAACTTTTCTCAGAGCTGTCCTCTCCTCCACCTCTCTCTGCAAAGTGATAAAATTGGATGCAAATCTTGTTTCAGCAGGGAAAGAAGTTCACGCTTTGCAAATGACCGATACAAACTCAAGGTCAAGTGGTGATTAAGTATGAATTTGGAAATATGTTTCCCTTCTCTAACAACATTATTTACCCACTCTAACTTTGTTAGATCTTCAAGCAAAAGATCTAAAACATGAGTTGCACATGGAGTCCAAAACAAATGAGGAAACCTAGCCATAAGAAGTTCACCTGCTGCTTTACAATTTGCTGCATTATCTGTAATAACCTGTACTACATATTCTTCTCCAATCTCTAGAATGGCAGATTCAATACATTTGAAAATGAAATCTACAGTCTTTACCTCCTTGCTTGTATCAATTGATTTGATAAACATAGCACCTTTTGGACATTGTGTCAGAATGTTTAGGAGGGGCCTTCGTTTTGTATCAGACCACCCATCACTTACAACAGTGCACCCTGATTTTCTCCAATTCTTTTCATATTATCTAGTTCGCTAGATATTGATGACACCTCCTCTTCCAGCAGAGTAGTTCTAAGGATTTCAAAAGATGGCATTGTATAACCTTTCCCATAATTCGCAATCCCCTCTACCATGGCTTTTGTATGGGGATTTCAAACAACATTGAAAGGGATGGCATTTGCATAAAAAAATCGAGCTACCAATTTGTCAACATCATGCTTTTCTTGTGGCTTCCACAGCGATTTCAATGAACCCTGAGACATCCCTTGTGCACTTTTACTTCCTTGGGCAAATGTTGATGGAGTTGAGCTACTAAAAGAGCCAATCTGTGACATATTGCTTTGGATTTTGGCTTTTTTTGAAGTTGTCGCTGATGTTGCAAGTGTCTTCAATTCATATTTGTTTCGAATTCGATTAACGAATTCAACATACTTCCCTCCCTCTTTTGTAACTGGGCAAGTCTTCACATCTTTACCCCCAATATAATGATTACGAACCCTTGTTATGGTTCCTGTGATATTTGAATTACATAGAGTGCATCTCATATTTCTGAGATTATTTTCATGGTCTCGCAGGACAATGTATTTCATCTCCAATTGATTACTTGTCATGGTGGTGTTGATGAATTCACCTTCCCACCAAAAAAATGATAAACAATTTCAATACATATAAATTTTATTGACGACAAATGTAAGAGATCATCATAATTAGTATTTAAAATTTAACTATTAAAAATGAAATAATAAATTGAGAAAAAATTAAATGGCATAATTTATTATTTATTTGAAAAATATTATTCACGTAATATAATAAAAATATTAAAAATTATAAAACATAAAGATTAAAAAGTATCTAAATCAATAACTAGTAATAATATATTAATTCTTGAAATAAATAAAACTAAAACATTAATTAAAAAACTATAAAACTAATTTATTTACTTGAAATAAATAATTAGATTAATTTATTAAATTATAGATCTATAAAATTAAATCATTTACTTGAAATTGAAATAAATAATTAATAAAATTAAATAATAGATTAATTTATTTTTAATAAAATAAAATAAATACACAAACTAATTACTAATAATTTAAATTAAAAATAATACATACATAAATAACTAATACATATAATAATATAAATAAATGTTTTTCGATAAATTAATTATAATATTATTTATAAATTATATTATTATGTATATAATATTTATTTTAGTTAATTTATTTATTTATTTTAAAAATAATAAATAAGAAATAAATTTAAAATTGCGACTATAATTTAAAAATAATACATACATAAATTAATAAATTTATTTTAAAATAATAAAAAATAAATAAATTTAAAAATAATAAATACAGAAATTACTAATAAAATATAATAATAACATTATTAAAAATAATTAAAAATAAATTAAAAATACATAAATAATATAATAATATTACAAACTATATTAAAAACTTAAAAACAAACAATACATAAATATTATTATAAATAATTAAAAAAACAATACATAAATAATATAATAATATTATAAATTATATTAAAAACTTAAAAAGTTTTGAAGTTATAAATTTATAAAGTTATAAACAATACTTAAATATAAATTTATAATACATATATTAAAAATAAACTATATTAATACATAAATAATCTTATACAGTTATAAACAAAATAAAACCTAAAATCTAATGAAAAGAAATATTTCGACATACCTGTGTTTTGCCACCGTTGCTCCAGCTTCTCCCTGCCGCCAGCTCCCGCCCGCCGCTCCAACTCCTCCGCCGCCACCGCTGCAAACCTCCTACGAGCTCCTCGGATCTCTCGCCACCACCGCTACGAGCTCCGCTACGGTTTGAAGAATTTTGTTTACGGTAGGCGATGATCCCGACCTTCACCGCCACTGCCGCCGCCGGTTAGACCTCTCACAATGCAGGCAACAGAATATTACCTCGCGACCTTGATTGAATCTTGCAAACTAATGCAGAATATTACCTCCGCCGCTGAATATTACCTTGCAAACGAATGCAGAAGCACTTTGTATTTTAACAACCGATTTGCAGGGGCTTTATAGCATTTTAACGCGTCTAGGGTTAACGCGTTTAGGTTTAGGGCTTTTTTTTTGTTTTTAGTGCAAAAAGTCACCGAATCGAACCGGATTTATCCGGTCACTTCGAAAAATACGGTTCGAACCGGATTTCAGTCAAATCCGGCCGAACTCGTAACTATGCCGGTGGAACTACATGTTTTAAGAGGATAATGTTAATTTGATAACATGTTGGAATATTTTAAGGTTTTGAGAAGGTATGCACATTCAATTTTATAGACAAGCATGCATTTAAAAACAAAATCCTCTTTATTTTTTAATTTAAAATTAAAATATAAAGGGTTGATAAAGGAGTTCGAAACTAAGTTGTCGCATTCGAATTCGAACAAATGAAAGTCATGAACAAATTATTGCTAAAAAATCGGCAATAAAATTCATGATTAAGTTCAACTAAAAGAAAAATCATAAAACTATTAAAGATATATATATTTTTAAATATATAAAAATATAAACCATTAAAATTTGAAAACATTCAAAAAAAAAAACCATATATCTTATAAACTACAATACATAACTATATTAAACAACCAAAAAAATATTTATTTTATACATTATAAAATATAGCAATATTCAAATACCTAGAATTATAATTGAAATCATATAAAGTTATTGGTTTATAACTTTATAAGAAATTCAAAGGTGAAACAAAAAATATAAATATTAAAATTATAAATCTAACCTAAAGCCTAAGGACTCGTGACTCGCAACTTACCCGTGTGGTAGGTTGCAGCAACATTTGGCTCCAGGGGCATGCAACATTTGACTCTCGAAGACTCCGTGTGTTGGTTGTTGAGCTGAGCCAGCCGTCCAACAACCACACCGAGCTATAAATCTACTATATGGTATATATAATGCATAGATAACATGTAATGTCACTTTTTCCCAAAACTCAAATAACACAATAAACCCAAATTAACACTAGTAAGGATTTGGCAGTGGACACACATGGGACAATAATATATAGCTAGTTAGCAGTGCAGAATTTTGATCGTTTTAGTCCCACATGGACGAGGATATGTGCAAATAGAGATTATATATAATGGGAGACTTATAAAAAGAATGGAAAGAGGGATGGAGAAGGCAGTTGTGGCTTAGCTATATGTTAGTTTTAGAAGTAATGATCGTTAAACAGCATACACGTGGCATGACTCAGGTAGGTTGGCAAGAGGTTTCAAGTTTAGCCGAAATGATAAAGCAGCCAAACACATGGCAAAATCTCGTGTTATCAGCCCTAGATAGAGTTTGTTTAGGACACGAGAAAGAGAATAGCCCAGAATATCGCCACTTGTACCACCATTTCAAAGTGAGCAGAATTGACATCGTCATCGTGAGTCTTTGTGGTTCAGGAATTCCAATTCTATGACAGGTGGCAGAGTTTCGTATATTTGGTAATGGAGAGGACTAGAGACCACTTCGGTATTGTTCCCGCACACGAGAGTTCGGGATCCCACCACGTGGCATGATCCCTTAGGCTCGGGTTATTTAGAGAGACCTAGAGGCTATGTACTAGGGATTCAACTGAGTACAAGATTGTTCGCAGAAACATCATACAATTAGTTGACAAGTGGCAGGGTTTGCTAGAATAGCAATGACAGTACAGCAACATGTGGACCAATAAGAATCAATTGTGCATTTTAGCCTTAGAAAACGAAAAATGTATGTATATGACGGATTTTCGTCACATTGTATACCTTTACTCACTAAATGATTTAACATGGTGAATGACAAAAATTGCAATCAAGACAATTGCATTAATCAGATGTTTACGAGGAATTTCATTCGAGAGTTCCTTTCCTTTATATATCAGCATTATGATTTTAAATCAAATATAAGTACTAGCAAAAGTTACTATCAATTAAACATATATTTGTTATTATTATTGAAAATAGTTCAATTATAGAGATCAAATTACAGTGCTTTATAAGAGTGCAATATATATCTTTTCTCTAAATCAAAAACTTCGTCTCTCTTGTGTGTACAAGATCAAGCACCTTGGGCTATGTTCACTATCTATGGAGGAAAAATATCAATTAAATCACATCTTGCCTTGGCGAAGAACCATCTGAGGTTGTACGTTGTACCCCCGGTTAGGACACACGAGCTGGCCCTCTCAAAAGCCCACCACCCACCTTTACCTTTCCACGCGCGAGATATTGTTATCCATATTTCGCCCCGTGCCAAATATTGGATCGACCACGATCCCGCATAAGAGGAAACAGAGTCAAAAGGCGGACGAAAAGGCTTCAAAATTGGCTAAGTATAAAGGTATAAGCGGAGAATGCCAAGTGTCAGTATGGTGTTGATTCAAGGGGTGAATAGAGAAAAGGTTTCTAAACGAGCGCCAGACTGCCGCATGTCCCAAGGGAAAGCGGACCGTTAGGGAAAAAGTTGGTTCTTTGCCCCTTGTTATCTCAAAAGGGGTAAAAGTTGTCAAATGGCCCACAACTCCGCCCAAGGAAAAAGTCAGCGTTAGAACCCGAGTCAAAGCCAAGGCGGGGAGTCGGAGGGAAAAGTGAAAATTTGCCTTTCGCGGAAAAAGGGGAAAAGATAAATTCTAAGCCCGCAAACCCAATTTTTCCCTAATCTGGCTGCCACGTATCCCACATTAAAGAAAGGGCCTGTTTTTCAAACTGGTTTTCCCGCCCATTTGTACGGACCCAATACAAACTTGAAGGGGCATATCTTTCGACTCAAGGCTCGAAATATTGCAAATCTGACACCATTGGAAAGATCTCGGCCTCACCTACGCCATGGAGGTCTGAAACTTTAATTTTGAGGAGGTTAGGTGAAGAAAAATGGAGGAAACGTCTTTAAACCTTTAATGCAGGATCCATCTGTCTCAACAACCAAATCGGATTCGATCTGTTTCGCCGTTTCCTCTTCTTTCAAGGCGCCGAATCAAGGAATCATGCAGTAAAGACGGATTTGGGGCATATTTTATCAAAAGCATTAACAGCAGTGGTTGAGCTTCAACCCACTTTTCCCGCTTCCCTCTCTCTTTCTTCTCTCCGATCAAATCTATAAATACAAGGGCAGTGATTCATTGTAAAGGGTTGTTCATTCTTCTTCCCTACCCCCTCTCTCTTTCTTCTCTAGGGTCGAATGTGGAGTTTAAGCCTCCTCCCTTGGCTTTGTAATGGCATTTTCCGCCTCTTGCCGTTAATGGTGTACTGTGTGAACTCCTGGAGCAATAAAATTTGTTTCGTGATGCATTTTGTCCATCCTTTGCTCATTTTGTTGTCTCTTCTCACCTCTCACCATTGCAGGGTATATTGTGCATATCTCTGATGTCCATTGCAGGTTTTGGGAGCTGTGTTTAAGGGGTTTGAAATGGTGTTCTGTGTGAACTTTATCCTTGGTCTGTGATGCATCTATCCATCCTCTCCATTGCTCACCTCTCTCCATTTCAGGCAGTTGGGTTTGTGATCAGCAGTTCCCTTTTCTTGGTGTTATCACCTCTGTAGTGTAGGATTTCTTTATTTTCATGCTCTCTCTCTCCTTGGTCCCTTGGAATTGTTAGATTAGGAGTAGATAGTCGCATTTCCTTCCTTAGAAGTAGTTTAGTGCTAGGATTAGGAAGAGGAACCAGCCTTCTCTGGAGGATCATTCCCATTTGCAAGTCCCACAGCTTGGGGAATGATCCAATGTTATGCAAATCACACCAAATGACCCTACCTTAGAAAAGCAGATCCATAACTCATTTGGGGGGTCTTTGTGATTTCGCACTAACAATATCTATAAAGCAAATTCTCAAAAAATGTATGATGATGATGCCTTTCAAAAATTGTTGTTCACCTTTTATAGGCTTTCTTGGGTAGTTGACAACCAACACACTCGTTCATAACTATATATATAGTTTATTACACTCCCATTAATTGGGTCTAAAATAATATTTTCACTCCCTTTTAACGAGGATCATGACATTACACTCCCTTAGTAAAGGTTGTTTATTTATCTACACTCCTTTTAATGTGGATATTGTCATATAACATAATGTATCCTTTCTAGCATTCTACAATAGCCTATAACAGTCATAATTTTCAACTTTTTGTTGGGGGTGAAGGAATAGTGACCACTAGCCAATGAATAGTACCCACGGCATTAGCAGAGACTACGAAGCTTAAATACCCGTGATCGAAACAAAACATGGCCATTGTTATAAGTTTTATAACATATTTTTTGTTTTCATTCATTATTCCATCCAAGACACATTAAAAATCACAAATTTTAATGTATTTTTGGCAAGGTAAGATATTTGGCGAATTTTGAATTTTTTTGTCGAAAAGCCCGAAATGTGATGACTTAGGTTTGGAGTAATAGATTTTAAAGAGACGCACGAGGATTCAGCAAATGTGTTTTGTGTAAGATATTGCTATCCTAGAGATCACAAATTCAAAACTATCCTCAACCTTTATTATTTTACTTAGAATGTATGTATTTCATTCTTCAAAGAAGTGGTTATGAAAAAAGTTTGAAATATGTATATTTTTAATAGTTTCATAAGGGGATTGCTAAAGGTTTTTGAAATATATATTTTAAAAGGTTTCATAAGGGGATTGGTAAAGGTATTTTGTAAAAGCATAAACCTAGATTCTAGGTTCAAACCCCACTCTTATATTATTTTGTTTGAAATTACATTCGAGGGAAATCTTATTTTGGAGAATTAGTTGGTCTTTGAAGAAATATATTGTTTGTATTTGGTGAAATTAGTGTGTAATGCAAGTATTTGACACACTATTATTTTGTATTCAAAAATATAAGGAGAAATTATTTGTAATGAAGAAAAAGATAAACTTTTAAAGTAAGGAATGGCAATGGCAGTATTATGAATAATGGGTCAAATATAATGCAAGAGCATCCATGTTCATAAGCAATCCAACATCAGCCAAAAACAATTGGAAATAAATTTAATCAGTTCTCATAGCTTTTGTTGCTTGCAATGTCTTCCGAAGTCTTGTGGGGTTCTGCAGAAGAAAACTTGCGAAATCGTGTAATTCTGATCTTTTTGCTACATCATAAGCTGTAATAGGTGTCCAAGCGGTTCTTTGGTGTTGCACGATGTCATTTGTCTGAGACCTACTCCACCGCATCTTTGGATGTTGTGATTCTCGTTTCTTTGAAGTTTTACATAGTTGTGCACAGTTGTGACCATGGGCAGCTACATATCTTCTGGGTCTTGCAGACTTCTACGAAGTTGGTAGCCTTGTGTGTAACGGGATAGAAATCAGTCCATGCAACTAAGAAGCATGCAATGGCATGCAATGCATCATCTAAAGGCTGGGAGATAACAGCCCGACTGCTAGTAAAGAGGGGATGAAGATTCCTAAAACGGAGTTGACACATCTCATCCGAGGCGTTTTCCTAAGTGGGCATACAAATAAAAGGAATGTTCTCCTTTCAAAGGAGGTTAACTAGCACAAGTCAGCAAGAGCTCAAGTATGTTAGCTAAATAGAGGAAGCTCAAGAAGCCAACTATGAGTTGAGAAGTTTGCCTAAGCTAGGAGAAAAGTTGGGGAATGTTGTTAGGTCACGGCGGGAAGACCACATTCGTTCTTCCTAAGAGATTTAGAGTAGCTCACAAGAAGTAACTTGCGAGTAGTGTGTGCAAAGTTGTGTACATGTCTATAAAGGTTGAGTCATGTCCCCTTGAGGAAGGATATTGTAATCTCGGTTGAGTTGAGATTGTAATAGGATTAGGAGTAGAGGAGTCTCTGCAAGCATTGTAATCTATTTTAAAATCAAAAAAGAAGTGATGTGGTGTCACATTTTTTTATAAAATCCATTGTGTGTGAGTGTGTAATCTAGCTTGGACAATCTAAGGTTTTTGTTAACTCGACTCCCTCATCATGATTGTGTCAAATAAGATTCGTGGGCGATTCCATTGCCTGTTCCGCGAGCTTCCTTCCTTCACAACTTTCTTCAAATACTATGATCAGAGATGTCTTGCTCTCTACCTTCAGGAGGCCATCAGGCTTCGGGATAGGCTCCTCCATCCTCCCCCGATGGATGGCTACTAGACTGATCACTTCCTTCTTCCCGTTGCTCTCCCGGTGAGGGGTGCTAAGCAGCATTTGGTCACGTGTCTAGACCCCCAGTCTAGGTCCGTCAGGTCTCGTGACTCGTTCCTTCCACCCGAGGCTCCCTATCTCAGGCATGTCCCAGGGCACCTCCACATAGACAACGATCCACCGGGCCTACTTTGAGGCACCGCCTTCCTCCCGGACGCCGGCTCCCTAGGCATTCCACAGTCTCTGCTTCTTGTCGTCGGCGCACTGCGAGTCACTCCCATCCGGCCTTGAGTGTTAGGTGACGTTGTTGGGGATGTTGCTCCTTCTTCCGCTCCCTCCCCACATTGTCATTTCTCTCTTCTTCATTTCTGGTCTCTCGGCCTTTGTTGTTTCCTTCTCCTCCTCTCCTTCTCTCATTGTATTTCGGGTGACCCGTTTGGGTCCTCTTGTTGGGTTTGTTTGCTTTGTACTCTGCAGTCCCATTGACCTACTTTTGTGGTCATGTGTTGGACATTAATAACATTATCTTATCTTATCTTATCTAGTTTTTGCTAGATGATAACGTTTTTTAAGATTCTCAAGATGTGAAGCAAGTTATTGATGTTGTGTTCGCATAGACTTTGTCATGTCCCTTTTTTGGAGACTAGCGCACTTGAAGACCTTATCCCATTTCTTCCTCATGGGACTAAGGGTTGGAGCAAGAGGAATGCTCCTAAAGATAGATGATGCTAGTTTAGGAGTTGCTTTTTATTTTTATTATGTTGTAATGTCCCCATTTTTGAAGACCCTTAGCCTATCTTTCCCCATGGGCTTTTGAAATGTTGCAAGGGGAAATTATGTTAAGTAATTAAAGAATATTGTCTGAAGAGTGATTTTAATCATTTGTCATTATAAAGCAATATTCATTTAATTATTTAATTATGGATGCTAAGTGGTTTTTCCACCACCTTGTAGTATTGCTCACAAAAGAATATTTATTGAGCAATTAATGTAATTTATTATTTAATTTAATCCCCAAAAATGCAAAATAAAAAGGGAATTAATTAAATGATAATAGGGTGGCTTTTAATGTCAAAATACCCTTAGAAAGGGGACGCCACACATAGGGAAAATAAAATGTTTTTAATTTGTGTTTTCCCTCCAAAAGGGAAAGGTCGGTCTTTATTAGATATTGCACCCCTTAACTCTATCAAAGGAGGTTGCATTTCCTCTAGTGGGGGATGTTGATGAATTCTTTGATTTCACTCCATGCTTGGAGTCATGGGATGTATGCCCTAGTTCTCTCTTGCATTGTAAGCTTCATTGGAAGCCATTGTTGAAGATATTGAAGACTCTTTTGTTCTCTTTATTGTGCTCTATTGTGTTGATGTGTGTCTAATACATTGTTTTCTCCATTCTAATATTGGCGACTTGGTTTAGAGTATTGGTGCATTCATTTGAGAGTAAATCTGCATTATATGTGGAGGGTTTGAAGTACTTTTGTGACTATTATTGCTGCTGCAATTTATTTAGCCATAGCAACTGGTATTGGAGTTTGATCTATTTGTTGTGTCTAATCAATTATTTCAGATCAAGGGTTGATTGTTTGAGGGTTTTGGAAGGGTTTTATGAGCTGGAAATTATTTAAATATTTTATTCTAACCCTAGCGACTTGGAGGCAGATTTCAGGGGCAGATTTGAGTGGGTTTCAGTGGGCTAAAAATTCAATTTGTTAGTTCATTGGAAAGCTCTTTATTGTGCAATTTGTTTCATGCAAAAACTCCAAGTATTGAGTAAGATATTAATTTTTGAAGTTTCAGTTGTTCTGGGTGCATTTTAATTGATTAACTATGTTATAAAATTCAGATCTGCAGTTTGGGATCAATTTAATATTGAATGTGGTTGTAGAAATTAGGAGAAATAAGGAGAAGGTGATTTCATAATTTTTGGAGTGGATTTGATGCCCTAAATGTGTTGGGCGACCTACTTTTTAGGGCAAAATTAGGGTTTCGTGTTTGTTATGCGAAATCTGGTTTTAGAATATTATTCTTCATATTTTTGTGGCCCAAAATCCAAAGTTTGAGAATTTTTGCTTGGATGGTTAAGCGGGAAATAATTTTGGAAGATTGCAGCAGTTGGGGTTTGAATATTAATTATTTTTCAGCTGTTAAAAATCTGATTTGAATTGAAATAGCTAACATTGGGATATTTTAGGTTGAAGCAAAAGGGTTTTCCCATTCTTTGCTTAATCTTGACAAGTACTTCTCCATTTTCTAAATTGTCCTAGAAGGGGACATTACATATGTATTCGAGTCTATTGGGAAGCCAAGCGCTCCAATAGAGAAATTTAATTAATTAATTAGTTAGTTATTTTGTGAGCATGTAGGCTCAAGTTGTAAAAGATTATTAAAGTACTTTATAAGGTCATCCATTATTAAATTATAGCACATCTTATGATATAAAAGGAGGTTGCTTGGCCATTTGATTATTATCTCTTTGGAAAGGTTACTTGTGAAGCATCTCTCCCCCTCCTAAGGACGAAAACCCTTAGAGAGTCTTGTGTGAGGACGAAACCCTTCACCAAGTCTAGGGAACACTTCAACACAAGAGTCTCCACCCCCTTAAGGGATCTTTTGCTGCTGTAATATTTATTTCTAGCCCTAGGCGAATTGCCCTAAGGTGCTATTTGGCCAACAATTGAAGGATCTTTTCCCTATTTTTGATTGTGCATGCATAATTGCCTATTTTGAGGTGGAGCGACCTACTTTGTGGAGTATCTTTACATGTTTATTGGTTGTTCTAAGTGGAACGACCCACCTAGGGGAGCATTTCAGTACTTCCTTGCAATAATTTCATGATTCTAAGGTTGGAATAATATTCTTCATATTTTTAAAGGCCAAGTTCTGAAGTTTCATTAATTTTGGTGGTGTTTTGCTATTTTTCCAAGCTCATGGAAGTTAGTTACAGTTTTGGAATAATTAATTAATTTCTGCAGTCTGAGGGTTTCAACTAAAAATCAGATCTCTTACTTCCAAGCTTACAAAATCAGTTTTTCTTGCATGATGTGATTTTTGGACATTTATTATAACTTTAGAAACCAAAAGATACCATTTTCAGCAATGTTTAAAGGCTCAAAAGCGAGCTTGAAGTCTCCAAAGGGTCATTTCCCTAGGAGAAGGTTAAGGGTTTCTACATGTTTATTTCAATCATTGCTAGCCTACTAAAAATCTGAAAAGTCTTGTTTATTCTCAGTTTTACATAGTTTCCTCGGGAGTCCCAAAAATGGGCATTACAAATTTCTCATCTCTTGTCTAATAGGGGCAGCATGTTGATATCAATCTCCAAGAATTGGTATGGATGGTCCTTCATGAAGCAAGACTAATTAGGTACTTTGGTACATGATTGACAGCCATGTACATTATAGGCAATGCACTTTGTCTCTATACAATTGTCGGGAGAGTAGAAGCGTGTCATAGATGCTGCATACTTTATGTATAGGTTTAGGAATGGCAGTGTTGATCGCTATGGGGAGCATTCCATTGATTTCCCATATCAATGGGTACAAAGACCTACATTAGACGGATGGTGAATGTTACAAAAGAAGCGCCAAAAGGCTAATGTTGATCGCTATGGGGAGCATTCCATAGATTTCCCATACTACGAGTACAAACACCTACATTAGAGGGATGGTGAATGTTAAAAAAGAAGCGTCAAAAGGTTGCATGGATTGTAGTAGGCATAATGCATAGGATGTCGGGATGCGGGGATTACAATAGATGTGCCGACACGAGTTGATCAATGTACAAGATACAATTTACTTGATGCGGTAACTTCTTCAAAGGCAGTGAGTGTTTGCTCCAGCATACATTTTTTTGTCACCTTCAAATCAAGAGGGTTAGGAATATTGATCCAAACTTGTTTAGGCTAGTAATAAAGTTAGAATTAAAAGCATATGAGGCATGCATCTCATTAGTGAGATACTACCATTCATAATTGTTTAGAAGTTAAATAAAATATCTTTTGTAGGGTGATCGAGATAATTGGTACTAGGTGGTTTGGGAGGTTGTTCCTCTCGAAGAATATTCATGGCCCACCTTTTGTATTGGAGAAGTGTCAAGGCTTTTTGCCCTCACCCTTTTTTTCTTGTAATAAATTTTTAAAAATAAAATTTTCCATTGTTTTATCTTTATGGCCTTATTATTTTGAAATGCCCTAGCCCCTTAACGCACGGTTCGCATACTTGTATTTGGCAAATATTTGGCAAACCCAAAAAAAATTGACTTGGCAAGGCTCGAAAAATATTTGAGAATATTCAAGCAACTTAAAAATACGCATGTTTCTTTAAAAACATAAACTTTATGCAAAATATAGCTACAAAATGTATCAAATGAGTCCATAAAATGTTGGAGAAGTGTTTTTATTAGATTTGAATACAAATACAATACAAAATTGCATCATCATGCGAATACAACAGCCATCTGAATAGTGTTATGAATTTATGATGATTGTCATTGAAAATTATCATCATAAATGTCATTGAAAATTATCATCATAAATTTCATATCTATGCAAGTTACAATTTACAATAATTTACATTTTCCTCTTCTCCATTCTAGAATAATATTGGGAAGAGGGTCTACTGCCTCTACTAGTCCCCACACTTGGTGCAGTTGTTCACTCCTCTTAGAAGGCTCCAATGCGGCTCCACCATGGTAGTAGATGACAAAGTGGCTCCTCTACCGCATGTTCGACATCACCTTCAAAGATGTCATCCAATCCAATATCTCTTGCTAGTGTTTCTCCCGTCTTAGCTTCCTTCTCAAAAGAAGCAATCTTGTCCTCTATGAACACAAGGATTTCCTCTTCTTGCCCAGTCCAATCGTTGTATGGATCGATCTCATCTAAATTAATAAACCCCCGCGATGTAGCTTCCACCTCTCTTGTGCAAAGCCAAAGATTGTATTGCACAAAAACAAGTCATTGAGGCATTTTTAAGTTCACTTGTTGCACTTCTTCGTGTGAATGGCCTCAAACAAACTCCAATTGCACTCACATCCAAAAGCGCTACAAGGCTGAGATAAAATTATGAGGGTTGGCTTTTGAAGATGCGGGTATTTCCTCCCCAATCCTCCCACCAAGAACCTACAAACAAGATAATCAAAAGCTTATAAGTAATTAATAAAATTAAATTTGTAACTTGTAACATATAAATAACTTAGTAAACATTCTAATTTTTGTTACGTAGTGGTCGTATGGTTCTCCCCTAACATGTTTGTAATTTTGCAACTCTAAAATAATGAGGTCCCTTGTCTCAACCTCTAGTATCATCCTCTCAATGCATGTTGAAAAGCCCTCCATAACCTTCTCGATTACATTTCGTGAAGCCATCAAAGAAAAAAACTTGGGGTTGAGGTAGTACTCTGCCGCATGAATAGGTTGATGGAATTGATTGTTCCACCTCCGATCAATTATCTCCCAAAAGGGACCAAATATGTCGATATCCCCCATAATAGTTTTGGATGGCCTCTTTGGCCCTATCCATGGCCTCATAAATGTACCCCATCAGGTTTTGCTCCCCATCAACCAAGTGCAAAAACTCACCAACGGCTCGACACCTACATACAAATTAAAAATTAAAGTTACAAAATTACAAATAAAGTAAATAAGTAAATAACAATATATTTATAATTTAACAAATTAAAATAAAGGAATCAACTTGAAATTTAAATTGAAGTTTGAAATTACCTTGATGATCTCTATAGCTCTCTTTGCAAAGACATCATCAAAAATTATCTTTGTAGTCCTCTCTCCATCGACTTTCTTTGAATATTGTGAGTCTAGCCATGCTTGACTCACAAACATTTGCTTCAATAATGACAACAAACTAGAAATATTTTGTAACGTCAAAAAGTTAGTTGCAAACCTTGTGACATCGGCTCGCACAAGCTCTTTCTCCTTTGTGTGTTCTCTCGTCAAGCTGAGAACGCAAGGGTGATTATGTCTGTACTTGTTTATATTTCTTGCATCTTTTATAACCAGCCTCACCTTACCCAATCAATTTTTCTCTGTCCTCCAAAAGAAGGTCAAGACAATGAGCCACACAAGGAGTCCAAAAGAGTGATGGATGTCTCTTACGCATTTTTACTATGTTAGAGGCATCAATTGACTTCAAAAATACTATCTCACATTTGAAGCTGCAAAAAAATTGATGAGTGTACGCTTGTTCCATTCATCCACCCATCTAAAAGAATGGTGCATCCGTGTTTTTGTCATTGCTTCTTTTGATATTCTAGGATTGTCGTTACACTGCTGAATCGCACCCTTGAGCAATTTCTCACTCAAGTCTTTTGGAGAGGGTTCCTTGTACCCTTTCCTTGCAATTGTCAATGTTGTCACCAAGTACTCTCAAAGACGGGCTCTTCGCCACATTGAAGGGAAGGTTGTTGTAGTACCAGAAATTCACACATGTTTTATTTGCTTCCTCGTGTGCATCCTTGTTCCAAATTTTGTACATTTTTGTGGTGAAGCTTGTGTCCAGGTATGTTTCTTGGTACAAAAGCTATGTATCCCTTTGCTTGAACTCGATGAAGCAGATGTGCCTCTTCCGCTTTGTATGTGTGGACCGCGAGTAGAGCCCACAATTGTTGCCGCATCGTCCTTTGAATCCTCTTCCAGTCTAATGGCTTTTGTTATGGCTACATGCACCCTTTCCCTCTCTAGTTTCTTCTCCTCCACTTTGCCTTCATCTCTCATTTTGCCTCTTCTATAACATTGGGACATACCACAATGTCCCGAGCAAACAATACATGCAAGATGATACTTCAAGCAATTGATGCCTCCAGAAAATGTTTTCTCACAGAAATTGCAAACCATGGTTCCTTGAATTGCTCCATGTACACCATACTTCCAAGCAATGGTACGGGCGATAACAGAAGCAGTTCCGCCGTGATGTTGACCAGGTTGTCAAACTCCGATCCCAAGCCCGATGTCATTGTTAAACTCTAATTTGTAACATAATGTACATTTCAAAAATTAAAAAACATGAACTTAATTAAAAATTGGCTTTATAACCCTATTTAACCTTTGTTGGCTAGATTTCCTGCATAGCTGAAAACCTAGGCAGTCATGAGATAAATCTCCCTCATTTACCGGTGAGGCTCCGTGTAAGATTTGTCAATAAAATATGCTAGTATCTATTTAGGGGTTTTACTTTAACCATGCAGCTCATGAACCATAGTTGTATAGTTTTGCAACAAGTAAGCAACTATTTAAAGAAAGGAAAACTAATGAAGAAGGAAATAATATAAACACGGGAAAAAAAGGGAAGATGTGCAACTCAATCAATAGATTACAAAGTTGATTGCATGCACATAGACAGAACCAATAGATATTAACATAGAGAATTATAAGCAAAGGCAGCTTTCAGATCTAGATCTAGAATAACACAAAGTTTATAAGTAGATCTAAGACAAAAAGTTAGAAACAAAATGCACCGTGACACAAAATTCTTCGGAAATCTGCTCCTTTCAATTCCTTTGCTTCAAATAGCTATTAGGGGTTTCAAAGACAAAGTCTAGAACACAAGAATGTTGCTTACAAATTCTGATCTTTTAACCCGTAGGTTCTTCCTCTATTTATAGCATGTAGAGGGGAAATTACAAATAGGAAGCCCTTAGTGAACTGGCACATGTGGAAGTTGTAAAGGAAACAACTGACAATCTCCCTCCTGAATTCCTTTTTGCATGACATGCATGATTTGCAACTGAAGATAGAACCTTCTATTTTGCATGTATGCCACCTATTTCCAAGTAATTGACTTCTTCAAGTAATGGCTTTTAAACCGATCACTTAAGTTTTATAATTTAATTGATCGCTCAATTACTTTGTCGAAGAAAATAAGAGAAAGAAGAAGAAAGAGGAAAGTTGTAGTCTTGTTCTTTTTCATATTCTGCATGCAGTTGATTCTTTTGCCTTTGATTCTCACCAAACTGGATCTGGAAGCGGCTAGATCTGGAAGCAAGTGACTGTGATTTGCTTGCGGGTATTGCCTTTGACTTGTCTTCCTTCTTATCCTTGAAGCTTTTGTAGTTCTTCTCCAGTACATGCATCAGTGCAATGTTTGCCATAAATAACTCATCATTTTTATTTTTAATTGCATATGAGCAATTAAAAATTCTGGAAAGCACTCCGGGTGAATGCAAATTCAATGAAGGCTTCAACTGGAAGATTGGGAGAACATGCACAAGGTCCTGGAAGGAATTCTCCATGCATTGACTTCTTCACAGCTGCATTCGAAACAAGAGGATGAAGCCTTTGCAATTATGGATCTGGATCTGGATCTGAATGGAAGCTATGCATGATTTTGTTGATCCTTTTCTTTCATCATGCTTCGCCATGGCCAGAGCAATCTTTGTCTGAGCAACTCTTTTTCTTTTTATTCGCCGGAATTCTTTACAATCGGTGCAGATCTGGAGATTTCTTCAGATTCGGAGGATATGTTCAATGTATTGGACATTGATTTAAGCTCCCTTTCAATTATATAAGCACCTGTAATGAATACCTGCAATTAATTCAGACAAAGACGGAATCCGGAGCATGACCACTTGATTTTTATCATAAAAATTTGCATATAAATCCTGCTGCCCTAAAATTTGAGGCTTTGTTTGCATGCAAAGCAAGCATAAATATTGTCAACTTCACCTGAGCACTGTACCACTATGCAAACAATTAATCAGACTTAATTCAAGCTTCTTCAAACCTAGGTGCCAAACTTTGAAGCCTTCCAACAGTAAAAACACCTTCTGTGCAAAATTCCTCCTTAATTGGGCGCAAAATTGCCTAGGCTGCACTTCCTTGTTGAAGAATTAATTAATTCATCATTATGGCAACCCATTCTTATATAACCTTCACCATTCTATAATTAATAATTGTCTCTCCTATTTCTGGCAATTAATTAATTAATTAACATGTTTTTCTCTTCAATTTGGGCGCCTATTTTGTGCATGCTCATGGCTGTCATTAAATAAATTAAATTTATTTAATTTTAGCTTTCTACTTCAGTCCACATTGACTTCACAAAGTGTGCTCGCCCTTATGCACCAAAACTAGGAATTAATTCCATTAATTAATACTTTAAAAAGTATTATTTCTCCTCAATACGGGTCGCACTTTTTGCATGAGTGGGGTTGCGCATTAAATAAATTAAATTTATTTAATTTTAGAATTCTATTTCCAATCTTCTTTATCCTTTCATCATGCATTAACTTTTCCTCATGCTTGGGCACCAAAATTGGGTGAATAAATATTATTAAATGCATTATTATTCACCCAAGGTGGGTCGCACTTTTTGGTAAGGGTGAATTCTATTTTTAAAAGTCAATTTCTAATGGGATTATTCACCCTACACCGCAGCTCCAAAAATCCCATGATCCACTTAAGCTATTTGACTTTCATAATGGGATTTTTTACCCTGCAAGGCAGGTAAGAAATTCCCATCAATGCCTTAAGTGATTTTCTTTTATTTCACAATAGGAATTTTCACCCTGCAAGGCAGGTAAGAAATTCTCGCTTGTCTGTTGCCTCTAATAATCTCATCATGACTTAAGTGGCTTTGCCCCATGGGAAAAAGTACCCTGCTAGGCAAGTACAAAATTCCCACCTACTTGCTACTACCAAAAATCTCATTGTAGCTTAAAACTTTCTTTTCCCAAAAATGCGACCTACCCAGAAGAAGTTTTTTCGTGCATGACTTCGTCTTTTCAGAGAGAACCAGACCTCCTATGGCAAATTCCTTCTGGCATAACGTCCATAGATGATCTCCAGATACTCCAAGTAAGAAATCAAGACTAAACCGACAAAGGAATTGACCTAAAGAAATTTCACAGAAAACAAAACGGAAAACACCAAAAACGCAAAACGTTGCCAAAAGTCACAGATAAAGCCCAGGATTCATTCCTGGTTAAAACCCTACTGGTATATGGGAATATTGACATGTAAGACCACAACAGGGTTAAACTGGAGCACAATTTGCCTCAAACGGGGCTCAGAATAATTAAATAAAAATTTCCCGCAGGCAAACCCCAATGACAGAATATAACGATTTCGGGCATCTGGGTATTTGGCGAAATTGGCTAATATGACTCTCTGGGAATATCTTGACACAATACAGACACTTTCTAGCAATTAACACACAAAACGACCCATTATTTTAAAAGAACGAAATTTTTAACATGGGGTAGTCTCAGATTTTAGGGTGAAATCTGGGGACACCAACCTTAATTTCAAATTTATAATTGTAAATCCTACAAACAAGAATACATTCTAAAAAAAAAATTAAAATAACATTTACAACAATACATTCTGGCAATTTCATTCATTAACGATGATAAACAAACATGAATAAATTAATAACTATTAAAATCATTCGCAATTGAATTGAATGCATTTAAAATTGCAAATCATATTCGGATACAATATATAAATAATATAGAACGAATTTGCATTCTTGAAAAGAAAGGAAAAAAAAACTTACCTCCAAATGAAATTCTTCAAATTTGCTCTTCGAATTCACTAAAAATCTCTTCAACTCACGCAAAGGATGCTTAATGGCTGTGTACTTAGAAATAAAGGGGGTGTTGCCTTAAAAAGACAAATTTCATTGTTTTTCAGGATTTTTTCTGGGTAGCAGACGCTTTCCGCATCTATCTCGTGTCAGCGACTATATGGCTCGAAATCGCCGAGTATTGGCAAATATTCACCTATATTCGCCGAGCCCGAGCGGCGAGTTTTCCTCGCAAATATTCACTTGTTCGCAGTTATGGCAAGTACTCACCAAGTTTTCCTACTATGCCTTAACACGTTGACCAAGACCAAAGAACAACGTAGAGCTTTAAAAACTTGATAAAAATTAATTAGTGCAAGTGCACCTTCTAGCTTAACACGATGAGAGAAAAATACTCCATGTACATGTAGGTGCTCCTTAGGGCACCGTAGGATGTGCTCCGGCTCAAGAGGTTAGAAATAAGTTGAATCATCTTATTTACTACACAAATCAACTATTTCCCAAGGTAAAGGTGATTTACAATGTCGTTGAACACTAGGTATTTGATATGTACTCAATTTAAAGTTAAGGGATTACCTATTGGAAAACATTCGTCTTTCTCTTGATTAATCAAGCTTTTCTCTACTCAAGACAACAAGCCAAATCATTCACGACTAAGTAAGTCGGTGATTACTTTGTTCAAGAATTTTGATATTAAGATCGTTCTTAGGCCAAGGAAACGTGCAATAAAAGACCAACTCTCAAAAATTAAGTCGGAAGGATTGTCTACCGCAATTCCAAATAATTTCCTTAATGCCCGACTAGTCAACAATATACATAGCTACCTAAGTTTCAAGGACAAGAGGACAATGGAATGGGGGAGCAAGGTTTCGAGACAGCAAAAAAATCTGAAATTTTGGGGATAGATAGGGGATGGTGGTGAGCAACTATTAAAATAAAATATAAAAAACAACGAAATTTAAGGGCTTTAAGTTTATTTAGTGATTTTTAGGATACTTTTGGGATTATGATTTAAATCAAGCATAGTTACCTAAGTCTCAAGGACAAGGGAACGGAGGACGGGATTTATGGGACGGCAAAAAATTTCCCAAATTTTGGGGACAGCAGGGGGCAGCTAGTAAAACAATATATAAAAATAATATTTTAATTGCATTCAATGGAATTTAAGGATTTAAATTGTGATTAATGTATTTTAGGTACTTTCAAGATCATAATTTAATGTTCTTGAAAAATAAACAGCATTTTCAAAGTAAAAACATTAGAAAACTTTTGAAATATTTTTTAAAATTAGGGGCATCCGCCCCTAAGTCCCCGAAATGCTCAAAACGTCCGTACGTCATCAAATCTAGGGGATGCATCCCCGCGTAACACTAAAATCAAGTACAAAATGACTTTTTTAGCAGGGGGATCTATTCTGAAGTAAAAGTGTCATAAAAATTTTAAAATTAAAAATAAATTGGGAGCATCCCCTTCAAGTTCCCAAGTCTCTGAAACATCTAAGACGCTCAAGACGTCACCAAAATCTAGGGAACGAGGTTCCAGCAGAACACTAACATAATATCCTACCATCTTGGTTTGAGAACATTAGAAACTTTTTATAAGCACATGCTCCAAGCAAAGAGAAAGAAGATAATTGAGAAGGTGTGGACCAAGACCTCCAAAGATCTATTATGAAAGAGGAGATTTAGGAGATCTTAGAGATAGCCAATAAAGGACTTGCAAGAGGCCAAAAAGGACAAGACACTACTGCTAGGAAGGTATGTAGTCACCCACTTTGTACTAAGAACTAAAGGAATCGGTGGTAACATGTGATACATGCCAAAAAAAATAGGGAAGTCATTGAAGGGAGACTTCATGCCACTCTTTTTAATGCAACACCAAGAAAGGTTTGAACAATGGAAATTAGAATTTATTGGCCCATTCAACAAATGCAAATACTTGGTTACCCTCACCAAGTGGACCATAGCAAGATACCTACCCAAGGATTTGACTGTGAGAACAAACCCTTTTTGAATCCTATACCTATGCATTTGACAAGGGACAGACATCAAATCATTCAACACCTTATAGAGAACTTAGATTTTTTTACTGATCACCAAGCCCCGATTACTCATGGGCTGATGGACCCATAGAGGCAACAAACAAGGATTTGACCTTGGTCATCCAAACATCTTTCCGCATAGAGGGGAAAGATTGGGAACAGAAATTGCAAGCATTTTGAAGCCATGCTTCTTTCCCATTTACATATAGATAATCGTCTCAATAATATACATCATACCACGCTTAACACTTAAGAGTAACAGTCAAGAACAAGCTCAAGTGACTAGGAAAGCTTGCAAGCATGTACTGCCAAGTTAACTATGCCCGATGAGTAAAGACTTACTGTACAATCAACCAAAGAGACAGCCCAAAGAAAACATAAGCAATAACATGACAGACATCAAGGAAAATTGATTTTTAAGTCAAGAGATCTACTCCTAAACTGGAGTAGGCAGGTACGTGAGACATCTAGGAAAATGAATTCTAAACCAACAAATAACACCTATTGTAGTCACTGCATAAATCAGGCTGCCAATATTAGGAACATATCTATCATCAGAGTTTGTTGCGGACATTTTCAGGCCACCTATCGATTCAAAACACAGTCAAAGAGATTGACATCATAAATAAGACACTGCTACACCTACAGATAAAAACAGCCTCACAGGGTACGGAATGGTCAAGAGCATGTAAAATGCAGTCGGAGATTCCAACTGTTGCAGACCACTTTGGATGTCATTGTCCAAGATCTAATTTCGTAACTCACAAACTGGAAGATAAAGTAGCCAGGCAAGTTGACTAAGCCAAAGGAAAAGTCATTTAGCTTTGATTTTGAAAAATAATGATCTAATTTTCTTGAATTACTTTGCTATTCCTTGGGGCTTGGAATATTTAGAAGAAATTTGGTCTAGCAAATTTCAAGACAGTTTCTGAAACCCTTGATATGATCTCTACTGTATTAATGTTTTTGTGTTATTTTCTATTCACTTTATTACAACAGAAAAGCACAACTTTATTTGATTTAATTAAATTATTTAATCACATTTGCACATGCATTGTAAAAAGAAAAAGAAACCATCACAAGCAATGGCTACCTTCAGCCATGGCTCCAAGTTTCCAACAGTCATCTGCACCTATTTCTTTGCATCTCTCTCTCCTTTGCTCCACCACCACCTGATCTCTTGCTTGTCGGTCCCGTGCTTTCTTCCTCCCTTTCTGCTCGGCCTTGAATGAGGGTTCTGCGCTATTCTCGTGTTTTCCAGCTTCCGTCTTGGGTGTCTTCTCTTTGTTCGTGGCGGTGGCTGAGTCCACTTCTTCTCCTCTTCCTGGGAACATCTTCGCTGCTCCTATTAAGCTCCCTCTTCTTTTCTGGAGGCTTTTGGACTCGGGATGCTCTCCTCTCTGCATTCGCTCACTCCTTCACCTTCTCTACTGGATCCTCTTCTCATTTTCTTTGAGTGCTTAGGTTGTTCCTTGTTAGGCATGGGTTCCCCTCTGGACTCTCTCAGGTGCCTTTCTCCTGCTCTGGGCTGCTGACCTCTGCCCTTGCTTTTCTTCTTTCAGGCCACTGGTCCGTGATTTCTGATATGCATTTCCCCATTTCTTGGGATTGTTGCAGCTCACCAAATTGTCTTCTTCTTGTTCTCAGTGCTGCATGTCACTTTTTTCAAAGGTCGGGCCTCTTCTTGGGAGTGAACCAGCAAAGGGAAAGTTTCTTTGCTGGGATTTAATTCCCAAAGGTCTTTGGGCTATGATTGGAGCGTTACAGCAGAGTTCATTCTAAGTCGGGGCTTGACGTTGATTGTGATTGGACCCATGTTGGTTGTAATGCATCTCTTCCGTGGATCCCTCGTAATGCATCTCTTCCTTGGACCCTCAAGCTGTCTCTCTTTTCTATGGGAAGTGGTTCCGATTCCTCCTCTTCATTTCTGTCTCCTTTTCTTCATCTTCGGGATGTTTTTGTTTTGTTTTTCATCTCTACTCTCCTAAA
This sequence comes from Taxus wallichiana var. yunnanensis, assembly GCA_018340775.1. NCBI lineage: Eukaryota > Viridiplantae > Streptophyta > Pinopsida > Cupressales > Taxaceae > Taxus > Taxus wallichiana. Next base: position 670,280,978 of record CM031240.1, on the reverse strand, counting down.
GCAGCCTGTCCTTGGTTGTAGGATGCTGTATGCTTGAAAATGATCTTCATTCTGTAATTTAGCTCAAGGGGGTCTGAGTCTCAGGTTTTTTCCTTCAACATGGAGCCCCTAAAGTACTGAGACTGCGCTATCTTTCTTCTGGGCAGAATGGTGAGCATTCTGAAGGGAAGCTATCTTCTCTTTCCCTTGTGGGCTTGTCATTTGGAGAGGTGTTCTGAAGTAGATACCAGCAGCCCTTCTCTCTCAGTTCGTATCATTTCTGTATGGTTGTGGTGTCATGTAGCTTCACTTGCCTCCCCTTCTCTGAACTCTTATCGAACCTTATTCCTTTCATTCTAGGCGAGGTTTCTGCTTCACCCTTTTACCCTCTGATTTTCTTCTGTTCTTTTCTTCTTTTCCTCTATTGGGAATGTTCTTGGATTCATTTCTGCTCTCTTGTAATTTCTTAGAGGCAGCTCTAACATGTTTGAAGAGTTAGACTAAGTTTTCAGATCTCTCTAAGGAAATTTGGTCCAAGCTGATGGTCTGGGTTGGGATGCTATTTTTGACACATGACTATGGCTCTCTGGTTTGTCTCTGCTTTTCTTCTGGTCTCACTACTTATGAATGCTTCAAGAAGCCTTTTGAAAATGCCTCTTCATTCTTGGAGACTATCTTCATGATGACACTTCATCTCAGCCAACACAGGAGTTTGAGCCTTTTCCCTCTTCTTGCCAGGGTAGCTTCAGCATTCTCTGAAAACAGGGCTTCCTTCTTCTAAAATCTTATGGCCTCTCCACGGTGTTCCATTACTGACCTGTTTATGGGCTAAGTATCTCTGTTCTATTATTTTTTTCTTATGATGGCCATTTAATTGTTTCGTTTCTGGCTTCTCTTGTTGCTCATGAAGTTTTCTAAGCTGGCCGGTTTATGGGCTTGGAAATCCTTCCTCTTTTCCCCTCACTCCTTCCTTCACTAATTTCATTGTTCTTCTTGAATTCTCGAAAGGTGTGGACCCCAATAGAATCCTACAATTTACCTATCAAAACAAAAATAAGGACCCGTCATCTCTCAGCACAGTTAAGGGAGCATTCATATGGGCCTCAGATATCGAGATTGAGCACGGAATGTACATTTGGATGTTCCACACTTTATGCCTGGAGATTTATGGACGGTTCAAACTAGTTTCGCCTTCAATTGTGTCTTGATTTTTATAGTAATGTCTTTCTTCAACCTTTTATATTATATTAGGTTCTAATTTTTATTTGGGTCTTAATTGAGTATTTGTTGTACTTATTAATGCCTTAAACTACACATATATTACAAGCTAAAAAATAGTGTGTATGGTATTGAGTGCATGATTCATGTCTATGTGTTCATTTTTTTGTCAAGTTGGCAAGCTAGATGAATATCATAAAATAAGGTTTTAGGTTTTACACATACCAACAATTTTTACGAAGAAAAATTTTATGCCAATGGCATGATAAGAAATAAAACCTGAGCTCGAGTTTTCAACTATATCTTGAGCTCCCTTTCATTACTTTCTTGCTGAGAGGAGGAAAACTTCTTATAGTGATTCAAAGTTATAATGTATACATGTACAGCTTCATCGGTGCATAGCTCCATCGATGGAACTTGTATTTAACAGTAATATTAATATGGTCATCTTCTATTGAAATCATTTCCTCTTGCTTGACTACCATTCAGCATGTAATACACAGATTAAACTTTTAAAGTATTACAAAAACAAAAGTAGGAATTGGGTGGTTCAAGCCGCTCAATGTTTGATCAGAGACCACCGTAACCAAGTTTGCCCACTACTCTATAGTTTATTATTAAGATATATTGGCAAGTTATGGGTCAAATATATTTTCATGTCAAAGTCGTGATATGTCTCATTATACATGTTACAACCATGGAAGCCGTTAGGAATGAATTGAATGAGGCTGGTCTTGTTCTATCACATAAGCAATATTTACTGTCACTAAAAATATGCAGTCAACACTACGAAAGTGTAAAGACATGGAAAATAAAATATATGTGTTATATATCTTAAAATTCACGACACAATTTATATGATTCACCAAGTTTAAATATATATTTCTTATTTTTTTAAATATATGCCTCTAATTCTATGAACAGACATGGCACATTCGCCTTTGTTTCTATTTTTAAAATTAGAGCAGCTCTCTTAAAATTAGCCCTAAAGGATATTGAAGATTTGTGGATTGGTTTTGTATGCTTGGCATCTGGTGGTAAGGCAATTGCATGCGAGGAAGATATTTTGCAACAAGGGCTGGTGTTTCTGAGACCACTCTCGAAAGATATTGGTGGTGCAGCAATGCTGAGAAGAGTGGCAGTTGCAGCAATTTTCAGCACAGAGGTGTGTGAATTCAGTAGCTTCAATCACAAACCACAGGTTGGCATGGGAAGGCAAGGTTGGATGCCCTTTTCTCTCAGCGTCGGTTTGTTTCCAATTGTTTGGCTCCCTGCGGCTTTTTCTAGTTATGACTCTCAAAACATTTGAGATTAAAATATTGCAAACCTGCAACCATGAGACTATTACTTGTACCTTCTGTAAGAGAGGCCACCCCTGGAACTGTATGGTGATAGAAGAAGATCCACGCCCTAGCAATGCAAACCCCAAGGGATCAGTTCAAACAAAAACCACCAATGACCCCCTGAATCATGGAGAAAAACCTCTACAATGATTTAGAATAGGACTCTGGTTTTGAGAAGGTAAACCATAATTATTGCCAATTATGGCCCCTTTTTCATTCAGATTACAAAATTGTGAAAGTCATGCAACAGGCTCGTAAGAACGTGAAGAGGATGTCTATTGTGGGCAGAAAATCAAAGAATGCACAAAACCCTCCCTAGAAAAGGACTGTTAATTTGGGCATCAAGATGAGTATGGGTGATGCTTTCACCTCCAATCAGCATGTTACAAATGTTGAGGATCTTTGGGAGCTGTGCAGTTACAGTACGAGGTCATTAAGGACCTGCAAGATGTAGTGATCACAAATGGTAATGTTGTGAGTGATACAGTTGCTCTGGAAGAGCAAGGATCTGGAACGAACTGATCTTCACATTTACTGTTGCCTGATTTATTTGATGGGTACAGGTTCATCCTTGGCTAAGGTGGTGTACAACTTGAAAACTCAGATGTTGTTTGACCAGTTTGCTCGTAAGTAGGTTGTCGATGCCAACACATGGATCAAACCTAACAAAGGATGCTTTAAACTGCTTCCTCTTCCCTGTCAGGACTAGATGACTGAATTGGAGCAGATGGTTATGAAAGAGGTGGATATGAGGATCAGTCAGGCCAATAATGTGGGGATGACGCAAGACCTAGCCTGTCCTAGGAATTAGTTTTAATTCTCTCTGCTATGACTGGTTTACCTTTATAATGCTACGACATGATGCTTTGGATTTGAGCTGTGTTTATGCAGATGTTCACAGCAGCCATAAAATTTCCTTGTATGTTTTGGGAACTATAATGGGTGGTAGTCTTGGTGGATGGGGATGATAGCTAAATGCTCTCTTTTCTGTTTTGATAGTAGTTTAGTTTGATACTTTGATATGCAGAATCACATTTAATCTGTCTGTTTGAAATTCCACAAAACCCGACAGTACAAACACTCGGATTGTAATAATGTTTTTTTATTGAAGATATATCTAGCTTTTACTCTATTTAAAAAAGCATTGTTTTGTGCAAACAAAAGCGTCAAAGTACAAGGAATAAATGAACTTTTGAAGAATATACTAGACAAATTATTGAAAAGTAGACAATGTCATACTCATGAATACAGTTAATGAAGATGAAACCCAACTTACAGGCCATCCCATCCAACATTGAGAATGGTTCTCCCATTCCGCAGGCATATGGTATCCATGCTCAGTTGGACTAGCTTTATTTTCCATAGTCCAGCAATATTAGCCCTGGAAGTACTCCTGTTCAAGTCATGTTTTTAATATACTTTAACAAAATACAATTGGTAAAAGAACAAGTATTGACATGGCTTCATCTCAATATTATAGACATAGCTGCAAATGCTAATCCAATGGTGAAGCATCCAATCCCTACTGAAAAGCACAGTAGTTTGGACAAACAGAAATATTGAAGAGAAAAAGTCATACATGTAAACATTCAGCATTCAGAAAGAAAATTACAAAGCCACCCACCATCTAAAAACTAAGCTGTGTCCACTGAGTAAGAATAATGTGGAGTAGAAAACTGTTTATGGACATTACTGAATCTTTTCTGAGGGCGTATACAATTATTAGTTTTAGTTTGAGAAAAAAAGGTTCTAAGAAAAATATGATAGACTTTGGCCTATTAAAGTTATTAAGTTTAATATGTAAACATTAACTAATTTAATATTAGTTAATGTACTTTAGCTATACAATGTATAACTACCTCGCCTGATGTGACTTGTTTTAAATGACGGACACACATAAGATGGAAGTGTGTCATGTGCCTTCCAATTTCTCTTCATTCTCTCTCTCATATCTTCTAATATTGGTATGTGCTGCTTTTGATAGGGCCGATCTAGGCCTCCTACACTATTGCTTAGGTGTAGAATTCTGGCAACATGACCATATCATTTTCATAGCTCAGGTCAAGTATGCCACAAGTCTCTTGAAGAAGTTTCCAGATTAGCCATTAAGCAAGGTGTTAAAGTTCTTAAGTTAAATATGTAAACATTAACTAAGTTAATGTTACGTAATGTACTTCAGTTATACAATGTATAACCACCTCACCTTATGTAACTTCTTTTATGTTTAATAAATGATGGACACACACAAGATGAAAATGTGATGTGTGCCATGTGTACCTTCCAGTTTCTCTTCATTCTCTCTCTCATATCTTCTAAAATGACCAAGACAAAGATTAAAATTAAAAATGATCCACCTAATCTCCAGCTGCAGCAAGTCCTTAAAATCTTCAGTTGAAGGCGTTTCTCCTATGTAGCTCAAGGTTGCATGTAAAAAAGGAAGAATTAGATCTGAAAAGGGATACAACTGTGTATTTTTATACTAAAGAACAAGCAGGAAAAAGAAACTATCGAAGCAGCTACTGCAGGAATAAAGAAGTAAGAGATTTAAAATTTTCAAAGGAAGATATTTTATCAGAAAGTATTTATCCAGCTACAGATGAATCGAAAACAAAAATGTTTGGGAACATCCAAGGCTGAGACAGTTTTCTGCTCATTAGTTCATCCATTCAAATGGGAAGTTTTAGTGATGGCCTGACGGGTATATTGAAAAAAATTAATTATGAGGTTGAAAGCTATGAAGAGAGCTAAGGGCTCGCAGCAAGAAGTGGTGATGCATTTAATTAATCTTAAGAAGGCCTATGTCATCGAAAGTACTGCTTAAGTCAACAAGTGCATTCTACTACTTTATCATCTAGAACAATTGATTCAATCAGAGCACAATTCATATCTACTTGAGATAAAACATCTACAAACATCTTCGGTACATTGTACGGGATCAAACTTTGAGCACTTCACTTAGGGGTTCAAGTTGCCTGATTATCAACAAATTTTGGGCGTTTAGTTTGTCAAGGATAGAATGTTGATTATAGAGTCAAATCAGAAAAAGTTGAAAGGACAAAATCACAAACAATAGAATGTGAATTCATTGTTTGACTTCTAGGTCCATGACCATCAGGAATTAATCAAAACCTTTTGATGGGACGGGTCTTCTTTCATTTGGATATAACAGTAGAGCTGGAGGCCATTGGAACTACAAAATATTAAACTAAGTCTAGGTATTCCCTTGGTCTGAAAGCCTCATATTTATCAGGTAAGCTTTAGTGATCAAAATTTATTAGTAAATTAGATAACCAACAAAATAAACGTTTGCATTTGTCTAGCACATTTAAGGTGTTCCAAATCACACATGCCTTGCAGCATATATTTTATGCTTCATGTGCATGTTCTAATGCATGTAATTTTGCATCTTTGGAGATATTTTGAGAGAATAATTATGGTCAGATGGGCGCACAAGATAAGGTGTATCACAAAGTGGAAGTTGTGCACTGCATCTCCCATTAAGGATTGGCTTAAAACAATTTAAATTGTTGGGTATCGAAATGGAAAATTAAATGAGTCTGAAAGTTATGGAGGATGAGTGATGCATGTCGTCTTTTGGTTCAGGCATTGTGTTGCTGTTATGTGGCCCAAGTGATAGTATTGTTGTTGATAAGAAAAAAAAATTCCGTGCTTTGGCCATGTTACTAAGGTGGGCGTAACAGGATGAGCCTTGCAAGGTTTCACTATGGAATGAGATTTATCAGAATGGCCAAAGGAGATGACACACTGTTGTAAATAACCAATGATTGATTGATTACAATGCCCCATCAAAACATGCATATCGAACTTGATTTTCTTTTGATCTATTCAGACTACATGAGCAGTGGCAAAACCTCTATTCACTGTTCCTTTTTGTTATCCTAACAGTAAGCCCTGTTTGTATATAGAAGTACAAGGTGGAACTGGAAGTAGGAGATACTCTCCTAGCTTGGTCCGAAAAACAATTCTTTTCTAGATTATATAAGAAGAGGGACGTCTACATTTATCGACATATGATTAATACTGTAATTTAGATGGATGGCATGAACAGAATTTGTGGAGATGTGTGAATAGGTGGAAAGTGAGCAGAGAATGTATACCAAACTAAGGCAATGTTTGAGCATCAGATGCATTGTTGCCAAGAGTATTTTTGTGCATTATATAGAGATTGACTGAAATTCTACATACCTTAGTTTAAGCCGCCCCCGCCATGCCTGTCTCTCATTTTTAATGTCTATTCTTCAAATAAGAAGTGCAATAGCCAACATTTAATGTTAAGGTGGGGAAAGAGATTTATGTTGGTATGGTCAAAATAGTCATGTTTTAATTGATTGTTCAGGTGTAATTATCCTCTTATTAAACCTGTCTTAGCTTATTGAAATAGGATTTAGGTCGGCCAGTAAATTCTCTTAAACATCAAGGCTAAATGGTCAATGATAAGATAGAGACCAGAATCTTCTGACATTGTTTCCTTTGTAAGCATGGTTCACACCATGCACAAAACATCAAGTTGTCATTGGAGGCCCGCAACTGTATGCAACTTTTAAACAATGTCGTCAGTAATTTCACATTATTGCAATAATATTAAAAAGTCTTACAATCATCATTTAGGGCAAAGTAAATTAAAATTTGAAATGATTCCTCTAAGATCAATGTAAAGTCAATATGTGCAGGTGAGAGTAAGCATATCCTTGACTCCAAGAGTGCTGTAAATATCAATTGTATCACCCAGTAAGGTTCAGACATATTTCCATGCTACATAATTTTCATTACAGTTAATATTTCATCTATAAAGCACAAATACTTGTCTTTGGAAAAACAAATACCTTGGCATAGTATCAAATGTTTGTGAAATTTTGTAAAGCAACAAAGGAATTACACTTGCAGGATTTTGCTTCCTACTGATGCCTTTATGAGTGTCAAAATGTGGTCACTTGTGTTATAGTTACAAAAAGAGTAAACCCACTTACAACTTTGCACCAAACCTCTTGGACTTAACAAATCCATGGCTAAATCACCACATCATGTGGTAAATAGCTTGCCATGGTTGTCCAGCCATTTGGTTCTATAATTACTAGGATTTGGTTGTTCACTAGATATGTGGATGAGTTTAATAGATATCCAGAACCGACGAAGCATATGACAGGCAGTTGGTTGATCGTGCATTCAAAGAAAAGCATTGCCTTCGTACGAGTTTATTCTTTCTTGAAGTAGAATCAGCACAAATATCTGTTTTTATCCCCAACACAAGAGATAGAGAAATTTAACAACTTATGATGAACAACAGCATGGAGGCATACTCTGCAGATTGATAGTTGGAAGTCCACAAGTCACTATATTCACAAAATCACATGCAGCTTTCCTACCCTTTGCTAGTAGGTAATATGTGCAGTTTAAAAACTTACCATCAGTGGACATCAGATTCATTTTCCAGTTATAATCTACTTTGGCTCCTATCAACCAAACCTGACTCTATAGTGCATCATAGGCCTTCTTCTTCAATGAGATGACTACAAAATTCAATAAAAAGTGTTGGGTTCCAATAATTACTTTTTGACCCATCAATACACCCAATACTTAATGCCTTGTTGATTTCATCCTACCATGGTATGTTGAAGGCCACATAGTTGGCTTCCCAAGACTCTTCCAAGTCTCCTTTGGAAGAACATTCACACTAGAACTACTGTCGATGATAGTATTTGTCAAATTCCAACCTAGAATTTCCATATGTAGGACTGCGGTTGTTAGGCTAGATTCATTGTCAAGAGCGTAGGATCAATCACTTGGTCACCCAACACTAGGGATTCAATTATGGGTTCATTCTTTTGCTTTTCGCTCTCCCCACGACCCAACGCTATACCATTTGACATTAGAAATGTCACTATATGCTCCATGCTCGATTCAACACTGTATGCTTCATGCTCAAGTCATTATCTTGTATGGTAGCGATTATAACATTCTTGAGTCCTAGAATGCTTTGTGATAAGTCAATTGTCTTCCAAGTACAATTGTTTATGAGACTCGTTGTGCAATAGCTTTGTTGGACTTCAGTTTGCTCATTGTTGTGCTTATATATTCATTCAGATGACATCGTTCTTCAGCCATGGCCCTCTCAACTGCCACCCTTTCTTCAACCAGCCTTTCCTTCTCAATACATGGGTTAGGGTAATTGGCTTTCTTCACTTGTGCTCGTAATTGCCATAACTTCCTTTCCTTGGCTATGTCAATCATATTGGCATCGGCTTACTTTAGACAATTGTCGTCATTATGGTACTCGAGCCCGTGCCATCTAAATAGAAGCCCACTATCATATTGGTTAGGGTGATCCCTTGCGCAACGGCCCCATTGATTGCAATCCCAACACTATATAATTAGTCACCCTTGAAGGCGTATTGCATCTGACTCCCACCACCACTATTATTTTGTCTTTGGTAATTTCTTGGTGGTGCAGTGGGTGGTAACAATGGCTCTCCTTGTGTGAACAATACTTGGCCACTCTTATTCTGCAAATTGTATGGGCAGCCCTTGACTGGAAGCTCTGTAACTTCAAAATATCGCACAAATATCCTTACCTTCATTATTGTCATCTTCTTTTAGTTCATCATCCAGGGCATGTCTTTTCTCAATGCTCACACTTGATCTAGGTTCACTGCAATCACTGGAAGTAGGGTCATCTTCTACAAGTTCTTTCGGGCGTGATGACGTCTTTTTCTCATTTTCATTTTCAATGTCGATGGCTTAATTGTATGCATCTTCATACGATGAGGTTGGGACTACCTTCATCGTCCTCTACAATGAGGGTGTTGACCCTTCAATGAATCATTACTTCTTCAAGCCACCGCAAGTTCTGCATTTCACATTTTCCCAATAGCTCTATGAGTCTTTTGTTATGGGCACATACATTCTCATGTTTACCTTGCGAGTATTATAGATTTCAACAATCTCATTGTCATCCCTCACGAGTTTGAATTCTTTCTTAAAGGCTTTCCTAAGTGTTTTCATGTTGCTTTCTTTGAGCTTGGTGCATTTGCATACTAGTCAATAGCCATTCTCCAAAGGGTGGTTGGGAAACATCATAAGCTCGCGCATACATTCATCTATATCCCATTCGAATCAAAATGGTGATGCACAATCTATGGTGTTGTCAGACGGGATCCTCCAATTCATCACCAATCAAATTTGGAAGCTTTTGTTTTTCTCGGAGATGGCGTTGATGAGGTAACCATGGCTTAGGCGTGGTTTTTTGAATACATGTATCCCCCTTAAAAAGATCAAAGATGAACATTCCTTTACTCTTTTAGCACTATTGGACATGTCCCTATGTTGGAACCTTCCTTTGGAAAGGAATTACAGGACTATATTACATGTCGTTAGGTCCCTTTTCATGCACTCCAACTTGTCATTTGAGCTGCCCCAAACTTTCACATGATTCCTGTTGGCTAGATTTTCTCGCATAGCATCAAACCTGGGTCATGAGATAAATCTCCCTCATTTAACCGGTGAGGCTCCCGTGTCGATTTGTCAATAAAAATGTGTTATTATCTATCGGGGTTTTACTTTAACCACTTAGTTCATGAACCATAACTAGAAGTTCTCGCATAAGTAAGCATTTGTTTAAGAAAGGAAAGTTATAGAAGAAGGAAGTAAAGGAAATACAGAGAAGAAATGGAGAAGATGTGCATCCCAATTAGTAGATAGCAGAGTTAATTACATGCACATAGAAGAAACTTAATAGATATGAACACACAGAATTATAAAACAAAGGCAGCTCTAGATCTAGATCTAAAATAACGGTTTATCAAGAGATCTAAGATTCAAAGCAAGAAACACAATACACCGTGACACAAAGTTCTCCGGAAACCAGCTCCTTTGTATTCCTTTGCTCCAAGTTGCTCTCAGGGGTTCAGCACAAAGTCTAGAACACAAGATTGCTTCTCACAAATTTTGATCGATGATTAACCCGGAGGTTCTTCTCCTACTTATAGAATGTAGGAGGGGCAATTACAAGTTGGAAGCTTTAGTTGAACTGGCACATGTGGAAGTCAGAAAGAAACAACTGGCAATCTTCCTCCTGGAATTCCTCTTTACATGACATGTATGATTTGCAACTGAAAATAGAACCTTCTATTTTGCACGCCTGCCACCTATCTCCAAGTAATTGACTTCTTCAAGTAATGGCTTTTAAACCAATCACTTAAGTTGTATAATTGAATTGATCGCTCAATTACTTTGTCGAAGGAAAGAAGAAGGAAGAGGAAAGCGACTTTATCGGAGGAAAGAAGAAGGAAGAGGAAAGCTAATTTTGTCTTTTTTTCATGTCTGCGACGCAAATTGATTCAAACTGGATCTAGAAACAAGTGGAATTAGTTGGATCTTGAAGCGGTTGGATCACGGAAACAAGCTGGAATTGCAAGCAGTTGGAATTGGAAGCAAGCTGGAATTTTGCCTTCGCATTGTCTTCTCTTCATGGGCTGCATTCGAAACAAGAGGATGAAGCCTTTGTGCCAGAAGCTTTTGCAACTATAAGATCTGGATCTGGATCTGCATATGGATTTGCATCTCGCATCTGCATCTAGATATGGATCTGCACCTGCATAACAAATTCTGGCAACTGGGCTATGGATGGAAAAGCTGCAGCTCGAATAATTCCACTGCTTTTAATCTGCACGCATGAGTGAAGTTTCTCCTGCACGCATGAGTGAAGTCTTTCTTGCTCTGGATCTGTCTATCAATTTAGCAAGAGGTTCTCGAGCCTAGATTCGTGTTTCCAATATCTGCAAATTTAGAAGTGATGCATGACTCCGTTGTGCTTTCTTTTTCATCTTTATTCGCCATAGCTTTGTCTATCTTTGTCTGAATGTCTTTTTCTTCTTATTTGACTGGAATTCTTCAATACTGGTGCAGATCTGGACAATTCTTCAGATTTGGAGGATATATGCAATGTATTGGACATTGATAAAAGCTCCTTTTCCTTTGTAAAGCACCTGTAATGAATTCCTGCAATTTATCCAGACAAAAATGGCCACCGGAGCATGAATAGTGAATTTTAATTGTAAAAATCTGCACTTTTCAAGCCTGCTGCCCCAAAAAAATGGTGTTTAATTTGCACATAAAGAGAGCATGAATCCTTTCAACAACACATGAGCTCCTGTAACACCTGTGTAAACAATTATGCAGACAAAGATCAACCTCCTTCAAAGCATGCGCCAAATCTGGAAGCTTTTAGCCTTGTTAGCACTTTGTCTGAACAAAATCCTTCCTCTAATGGGGGCGCACTTTTCCTCTTGGCTGCAATTCTTTACCTGTGAATTAAATAATTCACCCATATGGCTGCCCATGCTTATATAACCTTCACAATTCTATAATTAATAATTGCCCTAACAATTAAAGGCAATTAATTAATTAAAAATCATGCTTTTCTCTTTTAAAAATAGCATGTTTAAGGACAGCCATCCAATAAATTAAATTAATCCAATTTAATCCTTCACACATCACTTCACTCAAGCTTCACAGTGTGCTTTGACCATAGCCACTGAAAATAGAATTTAATATAATCTTTTAATACTTTAAAAAGTATTAATTCCTTCTCAAAAGGGGCTGCATTAAATAAATTAAATTTATTTAATTTTGGAATTCTATTTCCAATTGATTTATTCCCTTTTGTTTTTGTTGACTTTTCCACAAGCCTAGGTGCCAAAATTGGGTGAATAAATATTAACAAATATTTATTTAATGCATTATTATTCACCCAAGGTGGGTCGCACTTTTTTGCATAATAGAATTCTATTTTTAAGAATTTCTGACAATGGGATTTTTTACCCTGCAAGGCAGGCAATAAAATCCCGTGATTTCACTTAAGTGATTTGACTTTGACAATGGGATTATTTACCCTGCAAGGCAGGCAATAAAATCCCATGATTTCACTTAAGTCACTTTTCTTTTATTTCACCATGGGAATTTTTACCCTGCAAGGCAGGCAATAAATTCCCACCTGCCTGCAGCCTCTATTTTTCCCACTGCAGCTTAAGTGACTTTTATAACACGGGAAAAAGTACCCTGCCAGGCAGGTATAAAATTCCCACCCTGCCTGCGGCTTATATTTTTCCCATCGCAGCTTAAATCCTTTGTTTTCCAAAAATGCGCCCATCCCCGCAGGGGCTTTTCTGTGCACGACTTCGCTTTTTCCCGCTGATCCGGACCTCCGATGGCGACTTCTCGGGCACAATGTGCGTATATGTTTTCTAGCCGCTCCAGGCCAAAAATCGGGCTTACCCGTGCAAAGGAGTTGTTCAGAGAAATTTTACGTAAAACAAGCGGGACACCACAAAAACACGAAAAATTGCCAAAAGTTACAAATAAAGCCCAAAACTTAAAATAAGTTAAAATCCTTCCAGTACATAGGAATAATAACATATTCGCTCATAATGGAGTCAAAACAGAGCTTGAAATAGCCTCATACGGGGCTCAAAATAATTAAATACAAATTTCCCATGCAGATAAATCCCGACGAATAAAACAATTTTGGGCATCCGGGTATTTGGCGAAAAGGCTAATATGGCTCTTTGGGATTATCTTGACGCAATACAAGAACTTTCGTGCAATAAAAACACAAACGACCCATTATTTTAAAAGTACGATTTTTTTTTTCGGATAGGGTAGTCGCAAATTTTAGGATGAAATCTAGGTGACACCATTCCCTCATAAAGCACTCTCCAACCCTAACTAGTCGGCAAGGTCCACATCATAGTTCACATACTCGTACTGCAAATACTCAAAGACACCAAAAAAATTTGACTTAGAATGTCGAAAATACTTGACAACTTAAAAAATACTTAAATTTCTTTTAAAAACATGAAATTTATACAAAATACAGTTACAAAATGTATCAAATGAGTACTGGCAAGTACTCATTACAAATATTGTTGAGTATTGCCAAGTATTGTTGAGTATTGGTGAGTATTGTCGATTAATGTTGAGTACTCTTGGAAAACTCATCAAAATTCAGGACTAGCAAACTCGCAAGTATAAGTCAAAAATTCACCCAATTTAAATTTCAGTGACTACACGCAGACTCGCTGAATACTCGCCAAGTATGTAAACTATGGTCCACACTTTTGTTGTTCTATGAATGCTCTCCACCTCCCTTTGGCACCAAAGATGTTGGTCTCCAGGGAAAAGGGGTGGCATGCGAGCACATGGGCAACAATAGGCAGAGTCCCATGCAAATGGGCGAGGCTATGCCTCTCTTGAAAAAGAAGGGCACGCGCATATAATTGCTTGCACATGTGATCTCCCAAGGTTAACACTCACGATCTTGGTAGCCATAAAATTTATTGGGAATAGATCAAGATGGCTGATGTTAGTTGTTTATTTTGAGGGCGTTTGCTGGTTTGTACCTTACGTGGAAACAATGGCTCAAAGAATCACTCATGGGGAATCAGTTCAGGGATTCTACAATCAACTAACTAATTAGAACATGCTTTCATACCCTATTCGTGGGCCCAAAGCCACATATAAATATTCAGTTATGAATTTTACTTACAATCACTTCAATTGAATCCTTATAAACAAATTGCAAGCTTTGTTCCTAGGCTTAATCTAATCTAACGGGGGTTTTAAAAAGTGTAAAAGGTGAGTAGAGTGGGGAGAAAAGAGAAATAAGTTACAAGTTGCGATGCTGAGTTCCAATCCCTTTAAACACCAAGATCCAATAGCCATGCCAGTACACAAACTCGTATGCACTCGATCAAGACACAAGCAGGTGCAAGAGTTTGAGGGAATCAACTAGTAAGCGAAATGAGAGCACAACGTCATTGGAAGCGCAGGAAGTACGCTCTAACTCCACTAGTCGTTGAATCAAAAGTTATTGCAAGCAATAAACAAAAAGGGATCCTCTAATATTCAATTGAATTAAAACAAGCATTAACAGTTGTTAACTTAGGCCAAAAAAATGGAAACCAAAGTGAGACGACACAAATACATAAAAACACTAAGAAACTTTTCTATTCCAAATTTAAAGACCTTTACAAAGTCTTTCAGCTAGGTATGTATAGGAAAATACAAGTTGAACAATGTTTTACAAGTACATTAATGGCGCAACTCATTGCATAGCCTAAATATCACAAATTGAATGAAGGATGGTTACATTTTCAAATCCAATTAAAAGCCAAGTGGGCAACCTAGAAGTGTCTGATATGTTTGAATATGCTTAGCACTCCTAAAGATCTTCATTAAATGCTACTAAGTGCCTAGAATAAGCTTGGATTGATCTGATCTTGTTGGTGACATTACTACTCGTGGCATACGAGGAGGCTTGGCTTAGAAGTAAAGTTTGCCAACCCTTAATCTGACATGGCATGTTCAAGAGGATCATCCAACTTCCAAAGTTGGTGAGTGGGCAAGATCTTAGATTTTCCTAGCAAGGAGTCAGGAATGGCGACTCCCTTAATTGTAGATAACCGACCTTTTGTCAACTAGTGAATTGGGTGCTTTTTCGTTTTGCGTTCCAAATTTTGCAGCACGCATAATGGTTTTGCGTAATGAGTGTGCACTTTGCTTTGTGCCATGGAATTGGCTTCCTTTGTGGCGTGGGATCATCATTTTTAGCTTTGTGTGCAGCAACGCCTCTAATAGATTTGTGAGACATTGAACCTTTGCATGCTCTCACATCCTTTTGCTTTGTGCGGATCTCTTAGTGTCGCGAATGTGTGTTCCATATATGCGCTCACAAAGGAGAGACAAGAGTTAGCATTACGAATGTCCACTTGAGACATTGGCAGAAATACTTACAATGCATGTGCTTCTCTCTTTGGTGCCTTGCGCTTAATCAAAGTGTGCACTCTTGTTGGTTCATGGCCACAGTAAACGCAAACAATATGTTTGCATGCCATGGTGAGCGCAAAACCATGCGTAGAAATTCCTCTAGCACTTTCTTTGTGCAGTCCTTTAAGTTATTGCAAATGTGTGTGTAGTACTGCGCAACATAAATCTTTAAGAAACCAAGCATTAGGTGTTAGGTGTTAGATGTGCCCAAATGAGTGATGTATCATGTAAGACATTCCTGCATTGAAGAATTATGATGTCGTGGGAGGCCACGAGGCGGGGAATCTAGTTGGGGGCCATTTGCAAAGCATTTGGGTTATGCAGCATGTATGGTAGGTCGTGGATTGAAAAGTAAGCATTGTGCGGGTCGCTTAGGCAAGTTAAATGCCCCAGAGCATAGCGGTACCATGGGACTAGCGATATGGTTGCACAATGAAACGCATGGCTTGGTTGATTGCGGGAGACCGCAAAAAAGCTAGGGCTTAAGCTAGACAAATGGGAAGGTCGCGAAAGGCGTGCGATGACTTGCGCGAGCGGGGATAAAAGACAAGTCTCTGATATAAAAAAAAGGTTGTGGAACAAAAAAGATAGGAGGACGCAAAATTTAGGGGCCATGGAAGACTGCCAAATGTTTTGCATGGGTTGCAAAAGAAATGGAAGAAAACGCCACGGGAGACTTAAGAGGCTACCAAAAGCATGCAAAGTTATGCGCGGGAAGTGACAAGAAGGAATAATGCCCCAGTGAAGATTACGAAGCATCATTGTGCAAAGAAATCTTTTGAAACACTTTTAACTTAAGTGATTCCTCTATTTTTGTTTCTTTTCGCGGGTTGTGAACTGGATTAGCTAGGTTGGAGGATGGGCGGAACAAACAATGCGCAAGTAAGTTCTTGCTTTGGATAGTACTCTTTGGCAAGTCTAATGTATGGTGTGCATAATTGTCCTTGGGAGCAACAACCGTTCTAAATCCGCATTACAATTTTGAAATAAAGATTAAGCACTTATACTAAAAGCGCAGAAAACAATCAAGTTAGCTTGTACATATTTGTTGCGTTGTTTACCATACTTCTTGAGATCAAACACTTGCATTAAAGGGTTAAGCATTATCTATCATTGTTAATTGTGACACAAGAAGCACAAAAGTATAAACATGGTGAAATAAGGAAAAGTTTGCTTAGAGGGGCAACCTATGCTAAGGCTTTGTAATGCCCCTTTCTAGGGCTGAAACTGAAAAAAAGGAAAATAGCACAAACCCAAATGAGAGTAATCTGATTTTTATAACAGCAGTTCTGAAAATATATGAAACCCTAACAACGAAATGAATCCTGCACTTTTAGGGTATCAAACACCCTCCACTCAAGCTGAAAATAGGTTTATAAATCCTCCTAAATATTATATTCAATCAATGGGATAAACACCAATCCAAAGGACCCCAAAAGATGTGCAAATTATGAAATTATACCCTATAATCTCCCTTCGATAGGTTGAAACATACAATCAAGGAATTCACACAATTCCAAATATGAATGAAATCTGATTCTTATAACAGCAGTTCCAATATTAACTGAAACCCTAGCAGCGAACTGAAAATTGCACTTTAGGGCATCAAACACCCTCCAAACAAGCTAAAAACAAGTGTACAAATCCTTCTCCAAATTATTTTGAATTAATGGAACAAACACCAAGCCAAACCATCCAAAACATGTGCCAAAATATGAAATAATACCCAACTGCAATTAATTTTATGACAGCAGAAGTGCAGTCCACAAAATGAGCTAAAAGTGAGGTCTCCAAACCCCAACAAATGACAAATATGCAATATATCAGCCTTATAAAATATGAGAAGTCCAAATATCAACTTGGAATGTTAATTTGTGCCCTAGAAGACACCCAATCACACTCCTATACAAGTCGCTCCCTAGGAGAGGGGCTCCAAACAATGCCAAAACCCTTGATATGTCTTCTTCTTGATGCCCTAGCTGCAAACCAGCAAGATAGTCTTCAAAGAATGTCTTCAACACCACCAACTTGGAGAGTTTTCATTCTCCAATCTCCAACAAGGAAGGGTTTTGTTCTCCTTGCTTGCCACACTAATGGATTTTCGCCCTTTAGTGATGGGGATTTAGATTAGAGCAATCAACCCTAGAACCAAGTAGATAAAGTATATATGCAAAAGTGATCCCAAAATGAGCCTATGCAACTCCTTTTATACCCTTATGGTGGCGTCAAAGGTCATAAAGGGCTAATTTCCTTATGGCCAACCTCTTTAGAAGCTTGCTTTTAATTTTTAATTTGACTTTGAGGGCTCTCCAACCTAGCTGACCTGCTAAAGAGGGTAAAATACAAAGTAAAAGTATATATATTAACAAAAGAAATCTGAAATACAACCTATTATCCATTTTTTCCCCCTGGCAAAATTGGACAACTTGGAAAATTGGACTTGGGCAGTTGGTGTAGCTTCAAGAAGAAATGGGGAAAAATAGGTATTTTTCCATGTCTTGGGTACTTGAATGGTCTTAAGGCATCTATCTCCTTCTGTCTAGGCTTCAAAAGATTCCATAGCCAAAAAATTGGAAAATTTTGAGAAAATAGGACTTTCAGTGTATTGCGGGTGAAGGAGGTGCGGGTGGAACCAGTTCTCCGGGAACCAAGGTTCGTAGCAGGCAGAGTGGTGCGGAAATGCGGGTCAGGGAAGGAACTCGGGAACAGGTTCTTGCAGGTCACTTGTTCTCCGTATTTCCGATTTTGCCACAAGGCAAAAGGGTGAAGTGTAATGCGGGCCAAGAGGCGGTGCGAAGAACAAGTGTGGATGGGGTACGGTTCTCGGGAACCACTTGTTCTCCGCGGAGGCTTGGGAGCCGCAAAACAAACCGACCGGAGTTCGGTGCGAAGAGTTGGAGTGCGGGTAGAACTAAGGCTCGCGGAACACGCTCCTCTTGGTGGTGAGTTCCCCATAGGATGAGTTGGCTCGAAACACAAAGGCCGAGCGGTGGGTGCAAAAAGGTGGGTTGTGAGAGAACAAGGAGATAAAGGAACAGTTCCAAAGTGCCCCAGATTCTCCGAAACCCCATTTTATACGATCAACAAGGACAAATGAAATAATGATAAAAGGTATAAGGGGGAATATAAAAGTTATTGCAGATCGTAATTTCACCCCAGAGCTCTTGTTCTCCACGTCTCCTCCAAACCCAATTGGACATATCTCACTCCCTAGTGCACCAAATTTCAAAAATCTTGGACTTTTGGAAACGTCTCTTCAAGTACTACATCATGAAATCCAAAAAAATAGATTTTGGTGGAAGTAGGTGGATGAAAAAGGCAAAAACACTTCCAGCATTCAAAGCACAACTCCAGGTAGCTGAAAGATCAAATTAAAGAAATAAGGTGCCCTTTTCTTCTTCCACAAGGCAAAAGATCATGGAGGGATTGATTTGGCAGGCTGCCCATGCCCCTTTTCAGACATTTAATGCATCTTGTTGGTGGGTGGGGCAGAATTTCGAGTTTCTCTTTTCCCTCTCTTTTCTCATCTTCTATATATTGTAAAAACAACTCATTTGTGTGTGGGGGAGGGCGGTATTCTCGGGATGTAAAGAAACTTTGTCAAAAATTGTTTCTCAACACTAATGAATTGTAAGCCTTCATTTGGGCCGGAAAGAGTTCTTGTGACTTCTTCTTCACATGTAATGGACTATGCATACTTTGAAAGCAATAAAATATGTGTTTTGTGGTGTTTCCTTCAACCCTAGCATTTGTTTTATTGTATTTCCTTGCCTCTCCATTTTTGTTGTATTTTGTGCATGTATTTCTCATTTACAGGTTCATATTGTTGTGTTTCATGGAGAACAGATGGTGAATGAAGCCTTGGGTTTGTGTCACATTTGTCTGGCCTCTCCCTACTGCATTTTCCTTCTCTCTTCTCCTCAAAGCAGGATATTTCCACACCCTTTTCTTGGTGTTATCACCTCTCGTTAGCTTAGGATTTCCATTTTTATGCATCTTTCTCTTCCCCTGGTCCCTTGGAATCATAGAATAGGATTAGATAGTTGCATTTCCTTCCTTAGGAGTAGTTTAGCATTAGGATTAGGTAGAGGAACCAGCCTTCTCTGGAGGTTTGTCTCAAGTAGAAAGTCCCACAACTTGAGAGATAATCCCATGTTACCCAAAAACATTGATTGCTCATCCACACATACATGACAAATCAAAGGGTGTTGTTTTCTCGGTCATAACACAACCCAAAGACTTTCCTTGTTCATCTTCTTCTTGCCCACAAGAAGAAGAATGGGCAAGAAGCCTTCAATTTGGATTAATTCAAAAAAGGGGACATTCTAGTCCTCCTCAAATTTTCTCGCCCTCAAGCAAAATGCAAACTCTTGGATCCCCAATAAATCTATGTGGCTCCTTCTTTGATGTACCTGCACAAAAAGCAAACTCTTAAAAAAAATGTGTTCCCTTCTTCATCCACTCATGTTTTGCGGATATGATGGCCAGCTCTTCTTCTTTGCTTGCCAAGGCCTTCCAATTACCATCCAATTGATGGATTCCCAATACTTTAGTAATGTTGTCCCAAACACAGTTGTAACCTTGCATTTTTCTCTCAAAATCAGAATGTTAGTGGCTGGAAACCACCTTAAATCAGCCACAAATATGCCAATGTTAGTAGTAGTGTGGAATTTCTTCAACCTTATAATTGGAGGCTCTTTTTTAGGTGTCTCATAAGTAGGAAAGTAGTTGGAAAAGTTGTGAACAGCAAATGAAAAGAAGGTACAACAGCTGTAATCATGACCTCTCTCCAAAAAAATTCCATACTACCCATGACATGGGGTTGGAAACACCCCAACATTGATGGAATATGCCCCAACAATGCCCAAGAACAACCATTTACTAACTTCAATGATTGAAACTACTTGTATGGCAACAAATATAAAAAGATCATGTCTTACCCACTTTCCACATCAAATATCTCGCTGCCCCAAGTAATGGTGACTATCCTTCCATCATTGTTTTCCCAATGAGTTGATATATGAAAAAGAGAACAATAATGAAATTCCCCTTGCTTGGCTACCATGAATCCCTCCTTCAACATGCCTTGGATTCTCATTTCTTTGTCTTCAATCCAAAATTCCAATCTTTTCCCAGGCAATTGAGGGTGAGTTCCCCAAAAATTGAATCCATTGCATCCCAAGAACAAATTCTATCTCAGCTGAAACAAGAAATTCAATGCAAAGTTCGTACCTATCCATGAGAGAAGTGAGAGTTGTCCCCTTGGTTATGGTGATCATGGAGCCTTTGTAACCAACCGTACTCAGCCCCATCCTTCTTGCAAATTTCCCTTCAATGAAATTATGTATGGTACCATGAGTTGCAAGCATGGTGGCTTCTTGGCCACGAAGAAGACCCTTCACCCAGATTGGTTGATGAGTATGTATGTCATACACCAAAATAAGAATGCTGCCCTTTCCTCTTATTCTCCTTACCTTTTTCTCAAACATGGAACCATGGGTCAACAATACATAGATCGAAAAATCAGAATTACAATTCTTACCTTGATGACCCAAACATAACAATTGCATGGCATAAAAATGATGCAAACAATCTCCTCTATGAAGATGATCATATTGCTTGTGTTCCCCATAGGATTCATTTGATCTTTCCTCATCCCGGCACTCATAATGATAAAATTATCAGCAGTATTGATCTTGAAATCAGAAGTTTCTCCTTTGCAAGACTCACAAAAACACCCATATCCCATATGCGGAAACAAACTTGAAATTGAATCAAAGATGTGCTTCTCACCTCATCATTCCTTGGAGTATGAGATGCATGATGATATCCATACAACAGTGATATAGGAGTTGGAAATGATCCTATATTGATGGCCAACAATGCTATAAACTGAAAACCAACACTTCCCATGACTGAATCCACCTGTATGCTTACAAATATGTCACTGTGCAAGCTGGAAGTGTATATGACAGCAGTGTTATGATCAAAATTAATGAAGCCATTATGTATAAACATATCATCCTTGACTTCTCCTTTACATACTCGAAAATAGTAGATCTTTGTGCAATGCAATTCCCACAAAACCATGTTATGTTGAGTCCAAACATTATGATCAACAACAAAATGATTCTTACGATGCTTACCATTTTTCTGTGTCAAACACCTTGTTGCCCTTGCAATGATGAATGAGGTGAGAAAAACCAATCCCTAATGGCTGAAAATGCTTTAGAAATTTAGAAACTGTCTCCTCTCATGACAGCAAACATATTGTAGGGCAAACTGAAATAGTTGATAACAACAAGCTCAAAATCCCAAAAATCAAATTTTGCAACCTTCATAGTCATACCTTCTTTGCTATGAGCAGCAAGATTGAACCCAATTGGCTCAAGTCTCAACATAGAGCACATACAAATCTGAATTTGCATCAAAAGGTCTACATGCCTTATGTTGCAAGTCACATCCATCATTCTAGCATGCTTTCCATAATGACCCATATCTTGATATGACATAAATGGAAGCAACAAATCTGAAGTACACCCATACCTTGGACTAAAATTAGGGAGTTGCCCCTCTTGACACAAATCTGAAAATGCTTGAGTATGGAGCATTGAATATGGAGAATGATCATCATACCTTTGGCTGCCATGAAAATCCAACTTATAGGGAATGCTTGGAAGACCCTCTTCCCATTTGATTTCCTTCATCTTCCCGCCATTGTTAGAATAGCCCTCATGATGACCAAAGCAATGTAGTAACCTAGTGTGATGCAAAATACTCATGCTATGATCATAAAATAAATCAAGTGGCTTACCCTCAACTGTTGTTTTGGAATTTACAGCAGGCTGAAAATCCACAAGTGTCCGGTGAGGTCCCTTCCTCATAAACCTCCTGCAGATCTGATTTTTCCTCCTCAATTAGGGGCTGATCTGTTTTGTCTTCATGCTCCAAAATGACAATTGGATTACCCTCTTCCAATGCATCCTCTTTACCCTTATGCAAATCTGATTTCTTTTCAACATTTAGCCACACACACCCATTAGAAACCAATGAAACATCATTAAATATTAAAGAAATTTTACCTTGGGACTCATGCTCCATGATTTCTCTTTCCTTTCTAGGCTCATGCTTCAGACTTTCATCAAACCCTTGTGTGTCTATGGTGTTGTTTGGAAAATCAGCCAAGAGCTCCACTTTGGCAAGAGTGTTGGGGGTTTCTAAGACTTCCAAGGGTTGCTCCCTCTTGATAACCAATTGTTACGATAGATCTTTTCCTTTTTAACCTTAGAAGGATAGGCATGTCCATCCTTTCATAGTGAACTTGGGAGTTCGGCTCCCTCTTCCTTAAGTTTCATACCCTCTTCTTGCTTTGCCAACAAGATGTGGCTCTTCTCCTCTAGGGGTGGGGATTCCCATGACCCTTGTGCATGGCTAGGGGCTTGGACCAAGTTTCAATGCCCACTCTATCTTTTCTCCATCCTACAAACTTGAAAATGGTAGGGCATCACAAATAACTTCGAAGAGCCCTATACTCCTCATACCATGTAGCAATGTTGTCTACTTTGGATGGTTGAGTATTTTTGACTTCCTTTGAAGAGTTCCACCATTTGGACCCTAAATGGTATGGATCAGCTGAGCCATTTTGGTGGTCAATCTTTCTTGCACTAGGGCAAGCCTTTCGAATCTACCATCACCAAAAATTCTATCCGCCATTTTATCTTCTTGCATGAAACCCTCAGGCTAGGAAGACCGAAGCTCTGATACCACTGTAATGTCCCTTTCTAGGTCTAAAACATACAACAAGGAATTCATGCAATTTCAAATATGAATGAGATCTGATTCTTATAACAACAATTCCAATATTAACTGAAACCCTAGCAACGAACTGAAAATTGCACTTTAGGGCATCAAACACACTCTAAACAAGCTAAAAACAAGTGAACAAATCCTTCTCCAAATTATTTTCAAATTTCAATTAATGTAACAAACACCAAGCCAAGCCATCCAAAACATGTGCCAAATTATGAAATAATACCAGTTGCAATTAATTTTATGACAGCAGAAGGCAGTCCACAAAATGAGCTAAAAGTGAGGTCTAAAAACCCCAACAAATGACAAATATACAATATATCAGCCTTATAAAATATGAGAAGTTCAAATATCAACTTGGAATGTTAATCCGTGCCCTAGAAGACACCCAATCACACTCCTATACAAGTCGCTCCCTAGGAGAGGGGCTCCAAACAATGCCAAAACCCTTGATATGTCTTCTTCTTGATGCCCTAGTTGCAAACCAGCAAGATAGTCTTCAAAGAATGTCTTCAACACCACCAACTTGGAGAGTTTTCGTTCTCCAATCTCCAACAAGAAAGGGTTTCATCCTCCTTGCTTGTCACACTAATGGATTTTAACCCCTTAGTTGATTTGGATTACAGCAATCAGCCCTAGAACCAAGTCGATAAAGCATATATGCAAAAGTGATCCCAAAATAAACCTCTGCAACTCTTTTTATACCCTTATGGTGGTGCCAAAGGTCATAAAGGGCTCATTTCCCCATGGCCGACCTCTTTAGAAGCTTGCTTTTAATTTCTAATTTGACTTTGAGGGCTCTCCGACCCAGCTGGCCTGCTAAAGAGGGCAAAATACAAAGTAAAAGTATATATTAACGAAAGAAATTTGAAATGCAACCCAAGGACTTCCCTTGTTCATCTTCTTCTTGCCCATGGGAAGAAGAATGGGCAAGAAGCCTTCAATTTGGATTAATTTGAAAAAGGGTACATTACATACCCAATCGTAATTAAATAAATGACAGCAAAAATACAGCTCACAATAAGGGCTGGAAATGGAGATTCCAATCTCCAAAAATATCATAAAAGTGTGAAATCATCCTCTAAAATTATGAAGATGAATATCAGCTCCAATTGCCAAGATGTGCCCTAGAAGGCACTCAACTCCTTCAAGCAAGTCGCTACGCTAGGAGAGGGTCCAAAATTGATGTAGAAACTTTAGTAGCTCTCCTTTTATTAAACCCTAGCTTAAAACCAACAACATCACTTTCCTTGAAGCCCTTAGGAACCACCAATTGAAGGTTTTCGTTCTTCAATTTGAACAAGGGTTTCATCCTCCTTGTATGCCACACCAAAGGATTTTCGCCCTCTAGTGGAAAGGAATTAAGCAATCAGCCCAAAAGCCATACACGTATATTTTTATGCCAAGATAGATGCCCAAAATGAGTTGAAATGACCCCTTTTATACCTTTTGGTGGACGCTAAAACCAATTAGGGAGTCTTCCCCCATGATCGACCTCGTAAGGATGTTTGCTTTTTAACTTTATCTTTGGCTTTTCAACCCAACCGAACTAACTTATAAGAGAAACTATGAAAGAAGAATGCAAATGCTCACAAAAAAACTGAAAAATATGACAAACACTTCCCTTGTTCACTTCCTTCTTGCCCACGAGAAGTGGAATGGGCTAGAAGTCTCCAAAACAAACTAGTTTGGAAAAGGGGACATTACAGTCCTCCTCCCAAAATTGCTTGCCCTCAAGCAATTACAAGCTTGGATGCTCCAATAATCTGGATCTTGTACTTGTCAAATGAAAGAGCTCTTGCCAACACAAGCTCATATGCCCAAATACCATCATACCAAAACAACTAAATCCCATAGTTGTCAAGTGGAACAACTTCCGCCCACAATGATCACGGTGTCTACTCCTTCCATCACCCATATCTATATGCTCTCCCTCAATGAAGCCTTCTACCCAAAGCATGAGAACATCTTTCAACACAACTTGCATGTAAGCTGAAAATAAGTCATAACAGCCATAAATCACTTGGGATTCCATCCAATTCAACACTAGGATGGCTGGGAGGAGTGTCTTCACTAGTGGAGCCTCTCCACTATCATTACCATGCAAGGAAACCCTCTTAAAATGTATAGTTGTTCATGACTGAAAATATTGTGACCAGCAATATAGAAATGATACAAATATGACAAACCCATGCAAGCTTCAATAATGTGATTGATGTAGAGGTGGTAGGTACCCATACAAGGACTGAAAAACCTCCGTCTTCAGCTGCAATCCCATATGCTCCCCATTTTCTTGGGTGAGAAACAAACTCAGTTGCTCTTCTCTTTTAATACATGTACCTGCACATGGAACAAACTTATTAAAGAAAACAAGAGTTGCCCTCATTAGTTGCTTCTTCATGCCTCATGGATATGATGGAAAGTTTCTTTCAATGCTTGCAATCATCTCATATTCTCCCCTCAAGTGATGGATGTTCAAAAGTTCACCCAGGCTGTCCCAAACACAGCTGTACTCATGCATTTTGTCCCCCAAAATCAGAAGGATAGTGGTTGGGATCCTTCTTATGATAGTTGAAAACACATCAACGATGATAGTAGATTGGAAACCCTTCATCCTCATGGCTGGATACTCATCTCCGGCTGTCAAAAAATGGATAGGGAGCTGAAATTGTTGCGGACAGCGAATGAAAAAAGGTACAGCAATTGTCATAATGATTACCTTGGCCTCCAAAAGATGCTTCCCAGCTGCCCCAAACTGATCTCTTCAAAATTTGGTTCGGATCAGAACTTATGAGTGTTGGTATGTAAGTATAACAGTCATACTTTGCCCGGAATTTCTTCCCAAACAATACCAAATATGTTGGAACATTGGCCTTAACTGATCTCAATGAGTGAACCCTCTTACACACAATTTTAAATGAAAAGAATGTCTTCAAACCTGCCCCTCTATTGTTGTCCAAAGAAGATATGCACAGTCCAACACATGAAATTGGGGAGAACATCCCATCATGGTTGTAGCATTGCATTTCATTACTCAAATTCAAAATTGTAGTGGCCAACAAACATCTTGTGATAGTTACCCTTACCTTGTCAATGTCACTAGAAGAAGAGCACCACTTGTGATCAAAATCCACTTGGTGGCTGCAAATAGAATGTGGAACCAGCTGGAAATAACAGCCACAAGATTCAAGACAGCTCCCATAATGATGCGGGGTTCATGATTCACATTTTCCAAACTCATCTCAGTCATGTTAGAAAGATGGCTTACACCACAAAACTCCCATGGAATCCATGTCTCATTAGGCATTCTTGCTAGGTGTGTTTTAGAGAACCAATCCCAAACAATAACATGATACATTACTTCACCTTGGTTCATGAAAACTGAATTATTGCATACCTTGTAGCAAGCTGAATTTATATTCCATGCAGCTGAATTTATATTTTCAGTGGATGAATTATCCATAACCTTCACATACATCCAAAAGTGGCAATCTTGAAAGTAACTTGAGTCCCACAAAACCATAGCAAGCTGATTCATACAATCTTGAAAATAACATCTAGTTTGCTTACCATCTTTACACCTTAAGCATCCAACTGGAATTATCTTCTTCTGGCCATTCCCTACGATCTTGTCTTCATGAGTGTTTCTTAGCCCCCAAGAGTGTTCTATTAACCGAGAACATTGATCCTTCACCATGTGGTTAGAATGCACAACAAACCCTCTATGATTGCTCATAAGTTTCCTTTCAATCCAAGTGCAAGAAATGATATTTACCTTGATCTTCTGAAGACCACCCATGCCAAAGCAATCTTGGCCTTGAATAGAAGAAACAACATGCCCATAGTTGTCTCTAACATGCTTCTGAGTGTATTTCCCATGATGACAAAAATATGGCAGCGATATAGGAGGAATTAACAAATCTGAAATATGATCATTACTATCATACCTTAGGCTGTCCTCAACATGTTCACCTTCCTTTGCCGGATGAGGAATGATTGAGATATCTTCTACACTTCCAACCTTGTGACTCAGAATTTCTAGAGTTAGGATCAGCCTTCTCCTTCACCTTAGATTCAACAAGTGAAGCTCTTTCCACCTTGGCTTCAACCATATTTTGTTGACACATGCATGGGACATCTTCATGGTTCTTGCCAAAGTCATGTACACCATCAACTTGCCTCTTATTGACTGTTGTTCTGAAAATTCCAGCAAGCTGAGTATTCTCATTATCATCTAGAGATTGGGCTTCAACCACCAATTCCCCTCCACAATTTGGCGCATCATATTTCCCTTCTTTCTTGGGCTCATGCTCCATGGTTTCTTCATCAAACACATGCCCCTTCACACTGCTGTCCTGAAAATCAGTCAATGGCTCATCCCTAGGAAGAGTGATAGGTACTTCTAGGGCTTCCATGGGCTGCTCCCTTTCAATGCCCAACAACTTCGAGTGTTTTTCTTCTTCCTTGATCACAATGGAGGGATTCTTTCCCTCTAGGGCTATGGAACATCTTTCCCATTTTCCTTGGGCATAGCTCGGGTTTAGACCTTGGTCCAATTCCCACTCTACCTTTCTTCAACCCTATGAACTCAACGAGTGATATGACATCACGAATCTTCTTTGGAAGAGCCCTATACTCCTCATAGCTGTCTGCAATGTTGTGACCCACTGAATGTTGTGTTTCAACCACCGGAATGACTTCCTTTCTTGGGAGGAAGGTAGGCCGGAATGACCTAGATGAAGAATCACTCACGATTCTTGGTGGTTGAATATTATTGCTTTGCCCTTGAAGAGCTTCCTTCACCATTTAGGTTTTGCATGGCATGGATCAATTGTGCCATCTTATTCGCCAATCTTTCTTGCCCTAGGGCAAAATCTCAACCCTAACATCATCAAAATGTATGTTCACCATTTATCTACTCCTTCTAAATGAAACCCTCCAGCTGGGAGGATCGATGCTTTGATACCACTGTAATGTCCCTTTCTAGGGCTGAAACTGAAAAAAAAAAAGGAAATAACACAAACCCAAATGAGAGTAATCTGATTTTTATAACAGCAGTTTTGAAAATATATGAAACCCTAGCAGCGAACTGAATCTACACTTTTAGGGCATCAAACACCCTCCAAACAAGCTGAAAATAGGTGTATAAATCCTCCTAAATATTATATTCAATCAATGGAATAAACATCAAGCCAAAGTACTCCAAAACATGTGCAAATTATGAAATTATACCAGTTGTAATTAAATAAATGACAGCAGAAATACAACTCACAATAAGGGCTGGAAATGGAGATTCAATTCCCAAAAATATCATAAAAGTGTGAAATCAGCCTCTAAAATTATGAGGAAGATGAATATCAGCTCCAATTGCCAAGATGTGCCCTAGAAGGCACTCAACTCCTCCAAGCAAGTCGCTACCCTAGGAGAGGGTCCAAAATTGATGTAGAAACCTTAGTAGCTCTCCTCTATCAAACCCTAGCTGAAAACCAACAACATCACTTTCCTTGAAGCCCTTAGGAACCACCAATTGAAGAGTTTTCGTTCTTCAATTTGAACAAGGAAGGGTTTTGTCCTCCTTGTATGCCACACCAAAGGATTTTTTCCCCCCTAGTGGAAAGGAATTGAGCAATCAGCCCAAAAACCATGCAAGTATATTTTTATGACAAGATAGATGCCCAAAATGAGTCCAAGCGACCCTTTTATACCCTTTTGGTGGCGCACCAAAACCAATTAGGGAGTCTTCCCCATGACCAACCTCATAAGGATGTTTGCTTTTAATTTTATCTTTGGCTTTTCACCTCTTCAACCCAGCCGACCTGACTTATGAGAGAAACTATGAAAGAAGAATGCAAATGCTCACGAAAAAGACTGAAAAACATGACAAACACTTCCCTTGTTCACTTCCTTCTTGCCCACGGGAGTGGAATGGGCTAGAAGTCTCCAAAATGAACTAGTTTGGAAAATGGGACATTACAAAGCTTGTGCGGGCTACGCACTGAAGGGTAACACTATGGGAGGCGCACAAGGTTTATTAACGACCACCAAAGCAAACTACAAAGTTAAGAACAAAGTAGTTACAAAAGCAAACCTAGAAAGTGGGGAAATTTACGTACAAGGGAGCGAGGCTTACTTTGAGCATTCAAGCAATGCAAAATCCAAGCGCCGTGCGCGCAAAGGGACTCAAGCGTGGAAATAATGTTCAAGGAAGCACCCATTGACCAGCAATGGAATGTCCTTTCCATTAAGGTTCTTGAGACGAAAGGTGTTGTCACCTAGGATTTTTGAAATTTGGAATGGACCAAGCCAAAGTTTGTCAAATTTGTTGTGTTGCCCTGTCTTCTCATGTGCCATATCCCATAATAGTACTAGGTCAGCTATTCTAAAGGTTTTACAAAAAATCTTGTCAAACCAAGGTGTTTGACAACCTCTTGGTGTCTACCGAAGTGAGCTAATGCTTCATCTTGTTTTTCATCCAATTGCATTAAGCTAAGGAATCTAGCCTTAATTTAATCATTTTCCCTAAGTATTCTTGCATGAATTTCAACGTGGGGATTCTTAGATTTACTAGAAAGACAGGTCTAGGTCATAGACTAGGTGATAATGGCTTGTGCCTAGCGCGGACTTGATCCTTCTCCTATATTACCAAAGGGCATATTTGAGTTGATTATGCTTGTCTCTCGAGTTTTTATCTAGTATTTTCCTAATTACATCCAACAAGATTTTGTTTGTTGATTACGCAAGCCATTGCTCTGCGGAAAAAAATTAGATGAAATTTTTAGAATGATTTTATAATCATATGCCCAATCAAGAAATTGCACTGAAGCAAAAGCAAGGCATTGTCACATACCAACGCAAAAGGCATTCCAAACTTGGTAATGATGAGGTCCCTAAGAACTTGATGACAAAGTTTGTTGTGCAATTTTGAAGGGTTGCGCCTCTACCCAACATGTAAAGTAGTTTGTTGCGATGAGGATGAACTTGTGTCTAGCTGAGTTCTCATTAATCATGCTAACAAAGTCTAACACCCAATTGGCAAAGGGGCGCACTTCAATGACTGGTTGTAGGGGCATGATAGGATTGCACTCTCTTGATGCAACCTTTTGGCATGTATGGCAGTTCCTTACGTGGGTGTGTGCGTCTTTGAGTAAAACGAACCAATAATAACCCGCCCTAGAATCTAGTGCGTAGAGGAATTACCTAAATCGTGCCCAATGTCGTGTTTCTCATGGAAGTCCCTTAAGACTATTGTGGCTTCTTCTTTGTTAAGGCATTGCAGAAAGATGCCTTCATGATTCTTCCTATAGAGCGTACCTACTTTTATCATGAAAATATTGCTCCTTGAGTGCGGTTGAGGTGAGGTGCACAAGACATCTTTAGTTGAGCAAGTAAAATATTATGTCCTAGTACCACTCTTTTTGATGTGAGTGATTCAACTATGTCTTGTCAATGTACAAGACAAGTTGTGTATCGACTTCCGTCATTGCACGGCTTAGACCCATGTTGCAAACTAGCTTCATTAGCTAGATCTCAAGTCGCACTCTTAGAGGATGGTCATCCACTTGTCACGGCTCTCTCCAAGCCCATTATGAATTAGTATTGTTTTTCTTTGCGGGGTCGACACAAGAACAACCACCTTGTTTGTAATGTCCCCTTTTCCCAACCGAGACCTTTGGCCCATTTCGTCAACCCGACGGCCAAAGGAAAAACATAAGGGTGACTTAAGTCACAATAAGTTATTACAAAGTGCAAAAAAATATTTATAAAATTAATTAAGCACTTGTATTAATTTATTTGACTTAATAATAAATTTGTAATCTCTAAATAGGTGCATTGGGTCTAATATTATGTTGTATCCTTTCTAGGGAAAATAGAAAAGAGGCCCATGCTGTGTTTGTCATCCCTAGGCAAAAAATGCGACCTGGACAAAGGAAGGAAAGTGAAGTTTAGAAAAGATAAAAATTATTGCTCTTCCCAAGGAAAGTGCGACTTGGCATGAAGGACCATTAGTTAATGTTTATTTGTCCTAGGAGGAAGTGCGACTTGGTTTGGGCCTATTGTTAGGGTATTTTGGCACTCTTCTTTCATTGGAAGATGAAAAGGTCATTTTGTAATATTTTTCCTATAAAAAGGAGAGGGGCGGCTGGGTTAGAGCACCATTGTAATCATTTATCATTTCTGAATCTGATCTTAAGCCAGGTGCTTTTGTATAAAATATTCTAAGGACGAAACCCTTAGTATATTGCCTCTAGAGGACGAAAACCCTCTTAGAGATTAGGAGGAATTTCTACACTGGATCTTCCATAGAGCTTATAAGAGTTTCAGTATTTTCCAGCAGCAGTTAAGGAGTTTTTGCAATAAAGGATTGAAGAATTCATCGCAGCAGTGTCACTGTATTTTCTGTGTATGAAGCGACCCAGTATGTGGCTGGTTTTCAATGTCTTGGACGCATCTCAGGTCTGAATTTCTTTATTATTAATTGTACTAAATTCTGGGAGTCCAAATAACTATTTTCCAGTGATTTTGGAAGGTTTTAAAGTGCTGTTCACAGTCATTCAAATCTGCAGATTTCTGCGTACAGTCCCAGCCTGTTTATATGTTCAGAAAGGTCAATTTTTACTTTATAATAAACTGCTAAAGTTCTGCACTTGTTATGGCAATAATGGATAATGTTGGTAGTGGTTTTATGTGGACTTTCATCATCTAGACTAGTCGCCCTTGATAGAAAACATCTATATTTAATGCTGCACAGTCTTCGACCAGTTTGGGTTAGGTTTTAGGCTGGTTTCTATTCCAAACCCTAAGCGCATTTCTTCCATAAATTCGGATCTGTATTAGTGTGAATGCTATAAAAAGTCATAAATCTAATTTGCATTGAAGAACAAGCAAGATCCATTTGGGGATCTTTCATTGTTGCACAAGATGTAGTGTTTGAACTTCTTTACAACTCGTCAACGCAAAAGCTTGCTTGTCGATGGGGAGTAGCAAAGTTTTGCATTCTACAAGGGTGAGCTCATGAATGTGATTGGTCGCTCATCTATTGTTTCTTCTTTTCTTTGGGTCAAGACTCTTGTGCAAGGGTGCTCAAGCAAATGCATAGATGAAGAAGGGTTGTGTGTAGTCTGGACTAATCAAGAATAGAGCTTTGGTGATAGCTTCTTTAATTTCTGCAAATGCAGCACACGCTTCTTCTATCCATTCAACTTTTGCATCCTTCTTCAACATTACGTTCAGCGGTCTTACAATCTCAGCAAACCCTGAGATAAACTTTCCCGGCATTGGATGCACACCCTTCGCATTTCCCTGGGTCAGTTCAGGGTTGGCTCTCATAGGCTCCGAGTTGAAAGTGATCATCAGATTGACCATTCCGAGCGGATTTGCTAGCTCTGCTCCCTCAGGAGATCGAAACGGAAGAGCACTTCATTTTCCGGTGCCCCATCTACTACGAGATCAGAGGGAGATTTCACTGCCTATTCAGAGAGCGTCCGACCTTCACCGACTTCTTCAGATACTATGATCAGAGGTGCCTTGCTCTCTATCTACATGAGGCTCTTAGGCTTCGGGAGGAGACCCTTCAGCCTCCTTCTAGACAGATGACTACTTAGCAAATCACTTCCTCTTTACAAGTGTCTCCCGGGAGGGGCACTAAGCGGAAGAGTGATACCAACCCCGGTTACTGACGAGATCAATCCGGAGGCCGTGGATGCCTTGACACATACGAGGTCGAGACCATCCTCTCAGAGATGGCCTTTGAGATCCACCAGACGTACACGGAGAGTTCCTCCCTCCTTCGGGCATCGGCACCCCAGATCTTCCAAAGCCTTTGATTCGGGCTTCAGACACATTACTAGCTTCTTTCATTCGGCCTTGGATGCTAGTTGAGGGGGTCTCCTTCTGCCTCCTCTTTCTTCCTTTTCCTCTTTCGCATGTCCAAGTTATGGTGGTCTCTACATGTTTTTTCCGAGCCTCTCTCTTTTGCTCGCTTCTTCTTTCCCCCTTTTTCTTCTTCCTCTCTTTTCTGGTTGTATTCAGGGACCTTTTGGTTCTCTGGTTGGGTTCTTCTTTGCTTTGTATTGCTTTAATCCCATTGACCTACTTTTGTGGTCACTCGTTGGACATTTAATATATTTATCTTATCTTATCTTATCTCACAAAGTTAATATTTTGAAGAAAGATTTCAATTCTTTCCTACAATTGGGGTGAGGGTCTTCAAGATGGATTCAATCCTATCTAGATTGATGAGATATGACCCTTTTAGAAATGATATGCCCTAATAGCTAACCTTCAATGACACTAAAGATGCACTTCTTTGGATTTAGGGAAATGTCGTGCTCATGGCATCGTTGCAGGATTGCACACAAATCTTTGACATGACTAGCCGTGGTTCTTGGAGAAGACTATGAGGTCATCCATGTAAACAATGATGCACTTGCTGATCAAATCTATGAAGGCTATGTCCATGGCACAATGAAATGTAGCGTAAGCGTTTATCAAGCTGAATCGCCTTCTTTTTGTATGCAGACGTACCCTCTTGGTGGTGAAGGCCATTTTCATTGTCTTTGCAGCACACAATGACTTGATTGTAGCTTGAGTATCCAAAGGACATCATTTGCGCACCATTCATAATCTGCAACACCTTGTCAAGGGATGGGAACAGGTAGTTGTCTTTCTTGGACACCTTGTTCAAATTGCAAAAGTCCACGCAGAGGTGAATTCCTCCACTTTTCTTGCAAATAAGAACAAGGTTTGGGACCTAAGTTGAGTGCCGATTAAGAATACAATGCGTGCACTCACAACTTTTGCACTTCCTTCAATATGAGAGGCTCTAACAAAGCATTGACTTGCCTTTGTCTTTGTCGAATAGTTGTGTCGAGGCTTCGGTGGGATGGTGTGCATCATGATGGAGGGGTTGAAAATTTTCAAGTCATTATAGCTCCACGCAATGACGTCTTAGTAGCGCTTAAGTGTGCGTACAAGATCTTTTTCATGTAAAGTGTAGAACTCTCCTAATAGCACATTCTTTGGAATATCGCGGTCCCCCAAGTTGTGTGACTCATATTGCACACTTCCGAATGGGGCAGCTCCTGCTTCTGCGAGGTGATCCATGGTAAATAGCTTCTCAAAAGCTCTAATGCTACTAGGCATCTCATTAGATTTCAAGTTCAAAATTCCATCTTCATCCCATTCAAACTCTCCTTATTGACTTCAACTATGATTTGGGACTCATAAGCTTCAGAATTAGAAACGAAGTCAAGAATATGCTTGTTATCATTGAATACCTAAAAACATTCAATGTTGTTTGGGATGGATGGATTGGAGACTAACTCCACCGGGAAGCGCTTAAGCTTTGAATTGTGGACTAGTTTCAAGGTGTTGGCCGCGTTAAGCTAGCGTGCTGCACATGGTTACCTAAGACTCCGGGACAGTGGGACGTAGGGATGAGGTTTCTATGACGACAAAAAAATTCAAATTTTGGGGGCAGTGGGGGTGAGGCAGGGGGTGGCTGATAAAAATACATAAAATTTATATATATTACAAATATAACATGAATACTTCAATAAACTAAGACTTAAAACTGAAAGTTTGAAGATTAAAACCATTAATCCAAAATTCATCACACAAGCCAAGGCCCGAAATGCTATATTTTCATATTTCAATGTTTCATATTGAGTCATTGACATTAACATAGAAATTGGAACCGAGAATCCGAGATACATTGATACTTCATACTAGATAGAGATACAATGATACATCAACAATATCAATATGATAATAAAAAACAAGTCTTCATTAAATCAGCATGATTGTAAAAGAAAAAGAGAGACGTGGGGGACGTAGGAGAAATTGGCTTTAGTTTTGCGTAAGTCATCTGCAACAATATTACCCAGTTTGGCTTTGTTCCACGGCGGGCCGTGCAATACCAAGCCCCCTTAGGCAGTGGGGGATTGTTCAACAAGCGTGTGTCTGGCAGCACATCGGAAGAGTTAGGAGGAGTAGAAGTGGACAAGGGCTAACAAACTTTACTGCAGAGGGTGTATTTATTCCCTTTTTGGAATTAATGATAAGCATGGACCTCCTTTAAGTTGTCTTTGGGTTCATTATCGCTCTCCCATGGGAATTTGTAGGTTTCTAAGACTAGGGTCGTCCCTGTGGTGTTTTTCATTCTTCTAAGCAACATCATCATGTGCAAGAACAATCTCAAAGTTTTCAATTTCCTTTTGAAAGATGTTGGAGGCTGCACTAAACTCTAGACAGCCTACCTCGGCGTGCGTTGCGGTATTATATGGCTTGTAAGGGCTAAATCTGCCAAGTTGACAGAGTTTTGAGCATTACCAGAGCTACTAGCATTTTCCACAGCTTTGTCCAAGGGACTAGACATGCCTCCATTGTTGGGTCGGGAATTCTATTGTTTATTATTGCGTTAAAGTTGAAATTCCTACTTGGGTAGCTAGTAGAAGGCTAGCTTTGGCTTTGTGTGGCTTGAAACTACAAGTTTATCACGTCATTTGATAACTTTTGTATGATTTGGTGCAAGTTCCTACTTATACGTTAGGATTTGCGGACTGATTTGGGAAAGTGGGCATAGAAGCAGAAATTTGGCTTTGAGAAGTCTGATCTGCAGGATCTAAATATACAGGATTGCCCATGAAGTTTTGTGCGAAGGTCGGCATTATTTGGTTTGTGACCACCACGGTATGATGATTGGGCGTAGGAAGTGCAAAATCTTATTGTTTTCCTGTGGCGGAAATTGCTTGTACGCCAAGCTCATGGAAGAAGTGATAGATGCCAAGGGAGTAAGAAATTGGTTATAGACTGGTATGTGTGCGCTGGGGACTGGGTTCATCAAGGGATGACCTTGCACGAGCACTTGGTTCATGAGTTGCATCTGGTTTTGTGCAGCAGGTTGTCCCACCGAAGGCAAAGGACCAATACAACCAAAGCCTTGAGGCATCATTTCTTGGTCAATCATAACAACTTTGTTGTAAGCTAAAGTCACAATGATTAACGTAACGGGAGCTCTGCACAAAAACATGGAAGTGAGGGGATCAAGCGCTTTGAGGTAAGTTTGGATGGCCACGGCCTCGATTTGATTATAGGGAGCTTTCACTCACTTGTCTAGCATGTGAAAGCATTCATTGAAATAACTCATGGGTTCATGAGTTTCTTGACTTCGGCAACAAACTAGTGGTACAATATGGTCGGTTCAACAGGGATGGCAAAATTGTTGATAAAAGCGATTTCCAAATCATTCCCAGAGGCAATGGGAACCATTGGAAAGGCCTAAATACTAGTTGTAAGATCTTTCATCTAGTGCTTATGGGAAGTGAAAGATCCCAAACCCCTTTGCCTAATTTTTTTTTATAGATTGTTCAGGCTTGGAACTATATTGATAATGTCAAAAGAAACCATAGAACACCATTCTCAAACTGCACCAACAAATTAAATAAAACAAACCCTGCAAGCCGGATAAATACAGAAAATGCACCTAGGGTTTAAACAAACAGATTTCTTCACAAATAATTCAGCCGTGAATTTAATATTGATTTATAATGGCAAATATTTACGGCAAAACAACCAGAAGTCTACAAATGGATTGATAACAAAATATTGCCCACAACCGTGCCGTAATTTATTCAAACCAAGTTGATTTGATATATATTTGTGGCTGAAAGATACAATAATAAACTAGCATGGAAAATACCTCAGTTACTGCATAAAACAATTGTAGAATAAGTCACCCCACTCTGGAAGTTGCCTGAATGCTCACTGCTGCAATTTATTTCTTTTTCTGACACTGCTGGAATGATAAATAACCTGTGAATACAATGAAGTTCCCTGAATAGAAACTCCTCTCACTTCTCCTGGGGTTTCCGTCCGCAAGAGGAATAATCCAGAGGGTTTGCGTCCTTGGATTTTGTCTGCAAAGCTTCTGCCAACTGCCGGGAAGAAAAATAATAATAATCTGGAATGCCCTGGCACAAGTCGCACTTTTCCCTTATAAGCCAAAAACCCTTCCAAAATGCAAGTCACACTTTTCCCAAGGAATATAATTAATTTTTAATTAATTTTCTCCATCCCCAAAGCAAGTCGCACTTTTTGCCTAGGAAAGCACATTAAATAATTTATTAATTTATTCCCATGTACTTTCCTAAGTCGAAGTCACTTATTAAGTCTATTAATTCATTATATGTGCTTTTAATGATAATTTATTTTATTTTAAGCACGATATAATAAAATTAATAAACCTAAGTCACCCTTGAACTCACCCCTTTGGCCGTCGGGTAGACAAAAAGGGCCAAAGGTCTTCGATCAAACTATTCGAGAAAGAGGGACATTACAGTCCTCCCTTCCCGAGATTGCTTGTCCCCAAGCAACCGCAAGGTTGGATGCTGTAATATAGACTCACCTTCCCATGTAGCATCCTCTATTGGCAAATCTTTCCACCTCACCAGGAACTCCTGAATAACTCTATTCCTCAATCTCCTCTCTCGGCTATCCAAGATCTCCTCTGGCACTAAATCCAACCTCCCTTCCTCATCCAAAGGTGGTAACTCTGCAGAAGAAACAATGTGCTGCCCCAAAGCCTTTTTCAAGCAAGATACATGAAAGACATTGTGTATCTTACTCTCAAAAGGTAATTCCAGCTCATATGCTACCTCACCAACTCTCCTCAAGCACCTGTATGGTCCATAGAATCGAGGCTTGAGCTTTTCAGCTCCACTCTTCTTGAGAGTGCTCTATGTCTGTATGGCTGAAGACGAAGAAATACCATGTCTCCTACCTCAAATGCCCTCTCTACCTTGTGCCTATCTGCATACATCTTTTGTTGATTCTGGGCCCACTGAATATTATCCTTAAGTACCTTAAGGATGTCTTGACTATCCTGTAAACTCTCCTGAGCCTTGGGAGCTCTACTGTCCCCAAAAGCCAAATCAACAAAAGATCTTGCATCATATCCATACAATGCTCGGAATGGAGTCATACCAATAGACATATGGTAAGTGGTGTTATAGCAATACTCACATAAATATAGCCACTTTACCCATGCCTTTTGCTGCCCTGCAACATAGTTACGCAGATAACCCTCTATCCACTTGTTCACAATCTCCGTCTGCCCATCAGTTTGGGGGTGATAACTCGTACTCGGAGTCAACTCAGTGTGAACCAAACGGAAAAGTTCCTGCCAAAATATGCTCAAAAACCTGCTATCCCAATCACTGACGATGTTCTTCGGAAGTCCATGCAACCTGAATACCTGACGGAAGAACAAATCAGCCACATGTGGTGCCTTAAAGCTGGTAGGGACGGCAAAAAAGTGTGCATATTTTGTCAACCGGTCAACTACCGCATAAATGCGATCATTCCCTTGCACTACGGGAGACCTGTAATGAAATCCATCAAAATACTCTCCCACTTCTGCTCCGGAATCGGCAATGGTTATAACAATCCTACTAGGAAAGTATGCTCTGACTTGTTCTACTGACAAGTCATACACTCACGGACATGGCGCAAGACATCATCCTTGAGACCCTTCCAAGAGAATCTCTCTCTAATCTGCCTGTATGTTTTAAAATACCCTCGATGTCCTGTAAGTGGTGCATCATGGAAGGCATGCATAATCTTCTCCTTAAGCTCAGATTCAGAACTAGGTAAATTCTGCCCTTATAAAAAATCAAATCAGCTATTACCTTATATCGGCCATCCTGAATTTTTCCATCCATAATGTCACATGCCCACGTATTTTTGGAATACTCAACTAACAGTTGAGATTTCCAATTTGCTGAAATCTCACTCAAAGAACACAGGGCAACGAGATGGGGTTTCCTGGAAAGTGCATCAGCCACTATATTCTTTGTCCCCTTGACATACTCAATGTCAAAATCATATGCCTGAATTCTGCTGACCCATTTTTGTTGCCTCTCATTGAGCTCCTTCTGTTCCAGGAAATATTTCAGGTTGTTGTGGTTGGTCCTCACCACAAATTTCCCACCTACTAAGTATTGTCTGAACTTTGCCAAAGCATGCATGATGGCAAGCATCTCCTTATCATAGGTGGAGTACAACCTCTCATTATCTCTCAACTTCCTACTCTCGTAGGCAATAGGATGGCGATCCTGCATAAGAACTGCACCAATCCCCAATCCCGAAGCATCACATTCCAAAATGAAGGGTCGTGAGAAATCTGGAAGAGCCAAAACTAGACATGTGCTCATAGTTACCTTGAGCCTCTCAAATATTACTTGTGCCTCATTTGTCCATCTGAATGCCCCCTTCCGTGTAAGATCTGTCAATGGAGCTACCAGCTGAGAATAGCCCTTCACGAACCTCCTGTAATAACCACATAGCCCCAAGAATCCACGCAAATCAGAGATATTCCTGGGTGGTGGCCAATCCTGCATTGCCTGTATCTTCTCCTGATGAACCTTGACCCCATTGGCCCCAATGACGTGCCCAAGATACAATATCTCAGTAAGTCCAAATTCGCACTTGGACATCTTAGCAAATAAAGACTGAGTCTCCATTATGCTGAGTACCTCATCAAGATGCCTCAAATGCTCATCCCATGTCATGTTATATATCAAAATATCATCAAAGAAGACCAACACAAACTTCTCTCGGTTGGTTGCCAAGAGATGGTTCATACATGACAGAAACGTAGAAGTGCATTGGTGAGTCCAAATGGCATCACCAAGAACTCATAGGGCCCGTAGTGACATCTGAAAGTTGCCTTGTGAATGTCCTCATCCCGAATGTGAATCTGATGGTATCCTGATCGAAGATCAATCTTCGAAAAATAGATAGCTCCATGCAACTCATCTAAAAGCTCATCTATGCGAGGAATAGGATACCTGTTCTTTATGGTTTTCTTGTTTAGTGCACGGTAGTCAATGCACATCCTCATGCTCCCATCCTTCTTCTTCACCAAAACCACTGAAGAAGCAAAGGGACTAGAACTAGGACGAATGTGTCCCATCTCCAAGAGCTCTCTAATGGCCTTCTCTACCTCATCCTTATATGTCTTAGGATGGCGATAAGGCGTAGTCATCACAAGTTTAGCACCCTCCTCAAGCTCTATAACATGCTCAAACCCTCTATCTAGTGGTCTACCTGGAGGAATGTCACCAAACACTGGGCCGTGCTTATCCAGTATGGACTGGATATCTATATGAAAGGGTTGCTCACTATCTAAAGAAGGTTTGGATGAAATGAAACATTGGGCTGCCCATGCAACCTCTCCATGTCTAACTATAGATTCCATCCTCGCATGCTGAAACAACTCTAGGCCCACCGTTAGAAAGAGCCCGAAGCACAATCTTCTTCCTATCCACCATAAACTCCAACTCCATCCTCCGGAAGTCCCGCACATATATGCCGAAGTGGACCGCAAGAACCATCTCGAATATAACATAGAAGTCAGATCAAGCAGCGATTAAGCTCCTTTGCCGCAACAACGCACTGCGATCTCCATCCCGGCACGAAGCCTCTCTCTCCATGGTAAGTCATAGTTTCCATTAAGAAAAGGTCTGATCCCCTTCGCTCGCCCGCCGTCAGATCTCTCGGTCCTCTTCTAATGCGGTCCTCCCGGTCCGGATCGGGGCCCTCTGCGCAGGCTCTCTCTCTCTCAGCCGCTCTCGCTGTCAAAAGTCGGAGGTTTCACATCAGCTCACAAAGACGGAAAAGCTTTCCCTTCTCGTGAAGGGTCCTTTTCCTCGCGCATCCTCTCATATCACGGAGGCCGCCGCTTCTCGTGACTCCGTCTCTGGTGGGCCGATGGGCCCGAGGCCCCACCGGAGGATATAAAAAAATGGGCTCAAATCTAAAAAGGCAACCATGTGGAGCACTTGAAATAGCGGTATGCCAAATGGATTCATCTTATTCTCTTTCGACTTGAAAGAAGATTTATTAGAGCGCTTACGGGTGGTCCGTGGTTCTTTGGCAGGCGGGGTTTTTATCTCAGGAAATGGTCTCCTGGTTTCAACCCACACACGGAATCCATGACCCAAGCCCCAATCTGGGTCCGCCTTCAGGGGCTTCCTTTGGAATTTTGGCATCCGGCGGTCATAGAAGGTATTGCTCTTTCTATAGGTTCCTTGATTCTTTATAGATCAAGCCACGAAAGCAAAAACTAGATTTATTCATGCTCGATTCGTGTTAATGCTTTGACATTAGTTGCCTTGCCCAAAAGACATAGAGCTTATCTCGGACTTTGGGAAGCTGAGAAAGCTTGACCTTTTGACTATGAATACATTCCTCAAGCTTGTTCTTTCTGCAAAAAACTTGGCCATAGGGCCTCTAGCTGCCCCTCTAAACCTCAACCGAAACCTTTGTCCCAAACCCTCTCCCCAAAATTCAAGAAAAAATTTGTTCCTAAATCGTCCTCCATTGAGATCCCGATCATCCCCA
Organism: Taxus wallichiana var. yunnanensis; assembly: GCA_018340775.1. Lineage (NCBI taxonomy): Eukaryota > Viridiplantae > Streptophyta > Pinopsida > Cupressales > Taxaceae > Taxus > Taxus wallichiana. The sequence continues at coordinate 670,239,387 of CM031240.1, read as the reverse complement.
CTTCTAATTCCTTTGCTCTCCTGGAGGATGGAGAAATCAACCCGTCCACCGATCCTGTTCTTTGTGATCCTTCCCCCTCCTCTATCCCTTTCTCTCTCCCCACCCCTGGCTCCTTCGGTTCCAGGCTCTTCATCTCTTGGTGTGGACCTTTTGGCTGCCTCCTCCCCCCCCTTTCGCCGCTTCCTGCTCCCCTTCCCATCCCCCCTTCCCTCGTTCCCCTCCTCCCTCGATCCTCCCACCCTTCCTCCACTTTGCCCGCCTGTTTCTGATTCTGCCCCCTCTCCCTCGGATCTCTCCACCGATGATTGTTTTAATCACCGTTTCACTAGAAGCAGCAACAAGAAACCTGATATAGGCTTGGAGAAAGTTAGAGGCAGAATTCCAAGCAGTGTTAAGCTTCAGATTGAAGCTGCTACAAATGTGGCGCAAGGAACCCAAAGTACTATCCCCATGGTGGTGGGGAGTAAACCCAAACAAAAGAAATGAAGATCATTTCTTGGAATATAAGAGGGCTCAACTCTCTGCAAAAGCAAAGAATCATCAAAGACATCAAGTTTCAGAACTCACCTGATATCATCATGTTACAGGAAACCAAGCTAAAAACTGAGGTTCGGCTTCATAAAATCTGGCCTGCGGCTGCTTTTGAATCTCAACCTTCAACTGGAAACTCCGGGGGGCTTTGTACCTTGTGGAATCCCAGAATTCTCAAAGGGGATTGCCTGTTCAAGCACCCCAATTTTCTTTGTATCCTTTTTCAAGAAATTGGTGCTGACTCCTCCTGGATCGCTATCAATGTGTATGCTCCAAACTTGGAGAATCATCGAGGAAAACTTTGGAGGGATATCACCAACTTCATCGTTACTTGTGGTAAAATTCCCATTCTCATAATGGGTGATCTAAATTGTCCTCTTTATCCCTCAGATAAACAAGGGGAATGCTGCTATATGCATTAGCTTGAGGGAAGCTTTGGTGACTTCATTAGAGAAAATTCACTTCTGGATATGGATCTCCACGGCTCTTCTTACACTTGGTCAAACCGTAGATTGGGCAGAAATCACATTCAATGCAGATTAGATAGAGCTCTTGGCTCGCTGGATTGGATTTCTCTTTTCCGGACTTTTATCTCAGCTCCCTCCCAAGGGTTGGCTCGATCACGGCCCCTATTTGTTGCGCCAACCATATGGTGAATGTCAAGAATCCTCCCTTCAGATTCGAGCTGGCTTGGCTTGAAAATAACCATCTGACCCCCCTGGTTGCAAGCTGGTGGAATATCGAGATTGAGGGAACCAATATGTTCAGATTTTCCAGCAAACTCAAAGAAATCAAAAAACAGCTCAAAATTTGGAAGTCTAAGGTCTTCGGTAACATCAAGGTTCGCAAGAAGGAGCTTTCTCAGAGCTTGATCAAAATTTCTGAGCAAATCGAGAATGAGGGAAGGTTGGACAATCTTCACCAACAGGAAATCTCCCTCCTCAGTGATTATCACAACACTCTCAAAGAAGAAGAAACCTACTGGAGGCAGCGTTCTAGGGCCCTTTGGCTTGACCAAGGTGATCGTAATACCAAATTCTTCCATATTACTGCCTGTAAACATAAAGCTAGGGACAAGATTCGTGAGTTGGTGTCGCCTTCAGGTACTCTTCTTACTGCTGACTCTGATATATCCAATGAGCTTATATCCTTCTACTCAAATCTTCTCCATGCTGATCTGGCTCCTTCGGAACAATCTATGAATGAAATGCTTCACACATTCCACATTGGTCTCACACGAGATGAACAACAATCTTACCAAGCCTTTTTGCGATGGAGGAAATTCATAAAGTGTGTCTTTCTATGAAGTGAGACAAAGCCCGGGTCGGATGGCTTTCCATTTGCTTTCTTTCAAGTTTTTTTGGGAAATCATCAAGCGGGACCTTTTCCTCGATCAATGAATTTCGGATGAATGATAAAGCTGCTAAAGGAATGGAACACCACTTTCGTGGCCTGGCCCCAAAAGTGCATAATTCCGGATGTGTCCAATTTTCAGCCCATAAGTTTATGCGCAACACGTCTTACAAGATCATCACTAAGATCTTGGCTTCCAGGCTAAAACCTCTTATGCAGAACCTCATCTCCCACAATCAGAATGGTTTCATAAAAGGCCGGCTTATTCAAGGCGGTATAATTACTGTCCATGAGGCCATCCACTCGGCCCTCCTTGCGAAGTCTCCTGGTATGATCTTAAAATTGGATATGCAAAAAGCCTTTGACAGAGTCAGCTGGCCCTTCTTAATCAAGACCCTGGAAAAATTTGGGTTCGACAAAAAATGGTGTAGCTGGATTTATTCATGTGTTTCGACCCCTTGTTTCTCCATTCTGATCAATGGCATCCTGCGGGTTTCTTCAAAAGTAGCAGAGGTATCAGGCAAGGCGATCCTCTGTCACCCTTCCTCTTTGTTCTTATGGCAGATTCCCTCAGCAGAGCTCTGGATGCGGCAAAAAATCAATCCATCATCTCTGGCATGAAAATCACCTCTAACTGTCCCTCGGCCACTCATGCTTGATTCGCGATGACACCTTATTCTTTGAGTCAAGCCTGTTATCGAAGCTAGGGCTATTATGGATATCCTTTCTTTATATCAATCAGCCTCGCAGCAAACGGTTAACTTCATCAAGAGCAGCATCTCCTTTTTCAACACGCCCCCCAGAGTTCAGAGGAAGATTGCTGATATTTTTGGTTGCTCGATTGTGGATCTCCCAACCTCTTATCTGGGCATCCCCCTCTTCCATGGTAGGCAATCAAAAATTATGTGGAATCCGATTATTGAAAGATATCAAAAAAAACTTGCTGCTTGGAAAGGTGCTCTCCTCAGCCAGGCTGGCAAGCTCCAGCTGGTGAAAGCCACTCTTCAGAATCTTCCTTCTTACTTTCTGTCCATGCTCAAAATTCCCAGCTCTGTTAGAGAGGCTGTGGAAAAAATTCAAAGGAACTTTCTGTGGTCTGGAACTGAAGAAAAGAAAAGGATCCACCTTGTGGCCTGGAAAGAGGTTTGTAAACCTACTGCTCACGGTGGTCTTGGTCTTCGGAAAATAAAGGAGATGAACGGGGCCCTCACAGCAAAACTCGCTTGGGAGGTGGCTAAAGGTGATTCTTGTTGGGCCCACTTGCTCCGTCTAAGTATTTAGCAAACAATGAAGACTTTCTCACATCCATCCCCACTAGAGGCTCCACCATATGGAATTCCATTTGTAGCTCGCTCCCCATCATTCGTCTTTGGCACTAAATGGAGATTCGGGAATGGGCGTCTCATTGATTTACGGAGGGACACTTGGATTGGTGATGTTCCCCTTGACCAACCCCTCTTGGGACCCTATCAAGAGAAGTATCATCAATATTCATGGTAGATTAGCTTCAGGTTATTGGCAGAGGGTTAATTCCATCCCCTCATGGGATATCAAGGATTGGGAGGATATCAGCGACCTGCAAAGAGACCTGCTGTCCTCCCTTAGAGAGCAGCTCTCCACCATTTACATCCCGTATTCCCATAATGAAGATGAGATTATCTGGACTCTCTCCGCATCGGGCTCCTTTTCAGTTAGGGCTGCTTACCTCTCGATGCATTGTGCTGACGTGGGCCCCCCTCTTACAAAATTCTGGCCTAAGGAGATCACCCCAAAAATTGGTTTTTTCTCTTGGCTCTCCTCTAAAAATGCCTTCCTTTCTGGGGAGAACCTGAAGAGAAGGGGTTTTTCCCTTCCCACCAAATGTGTTCTATGTGCAAATGAAGAGGAATCCTCATCACATCTCTTGGTCCATTGCTCTTTCTCGCATGATATTTGGCAGTGGCTCCTATCGAGATTCGGAGTCTTTTGGATCTTTCCGGATTCCATTCAGGACACCCTTTCTCAATGGTACTCTCCCTTCACTCATCCGATTCTAAAATTGGCTTGGAAACTCCTCCTCCCGCATGGTTTATGGGGCATATGGAAAGAAAGAAACAGAAGAATCTTCAAAGATAAGTGTCTCGATCACGGACGGTGGCTACTCAGATTGGCATGGCTCTCCAAGAAAATATCAACCTGACCACTTGGTCCAAATATCAGCAAAAACTGCAGTTCTGTCACACCCTGGAGTGGCAGCAGTATTTATCCATTCCTTGCAAAAAAACCCATACTGATAGGAATTTGATTTTCTGGCTTCCCCCTCGAGGGGATGGAGAAAACTCAACACGGATGGTGCTTGAAAGGGAATCGGGTATGTCCGGGAGGAGGGGCCATTCTCCGTTCTTATTCGGGTTTAATTGTTGCTTACGCCCATAATTTCAACTTTGGCTCCAACAACCGTGCGGAGGCCTTAGCCATCCTCAAAGGTCTTGAGATGGCCATCAAGTTGGGCAATGATCCCCTTCAAGTGGAAAGTGACTCCCTCAACATCATAAACCTCCTCTGCTCCAATGACCCTGGACATTGGTCGATTAAAAACATCATTGCTGATATTAGAAGTATTCAAAGATCTTTTCTTCAAGTCCAATTCCAGCACGTCCTCCGGGAAGGTAATAGAGCGGCGGATCTTCTTGCTAATATGGGTGTCCTCATCGAAAATCAGCAAATTTGGACTGAGAATTTCCCGAATGAACTTTGTCAGATTGCCCAAAATGACACACTCCACTGCTGACTGGTGGTTTCTGAAGCTGACTTGGGTTTCGGCTTGCCCGCCTTGGCCCTTTCAAATGGCGGCGGTTAATACGGCAAATTTAATTGACATGACTCTTGACACGGGGTACTTGATTAAGGCGCCTAGTAATGATGCTGACAAATCCCCGCACGACAGCTCTATGCGCACATTAATCATCCAGGAGGTGGCGTCGGGGTTTTAATTTAATTGCTTTGGTTTCTGTTCAGGATGGCTCTCGTCCGCTCCTATCTCCGACTCTGTAAGAATTGTTCTAATATTCTTCTCATGGGGGGCGATTGGCGCGCCTTGAGCTGACAATTGCGAGTCGCTTAGGAATGATGGCGAGGTCTGGAATATCTTAGTGGAAAATGGGATTTCTACTTTTCTGGAAAGAATGTCTGGTTACTCGGCCTTGGTTTCTTATGCTTTATTACGGCTTCGTGGTCGAGAGGACGTGTTCAAATTGGCAGCACCAGGTTCACCATCTCAACGAACGCCATCGCTGATGCCACCGGGCTCCCTGCTGCGGGCGATATTTACTACAGGCGTTCCCTTCACGCAGAGATTCAAGACTTCAACGCCCCGGGTGACAGGCCAAGGAAATATATGTCGGGCTATACCCGCGACTCTCTGCCCTCGCCCTGGGAAAGAGTGGCGGAAGCCATTATGCGATACTTCACCATCGACGGAAGATACCATCTGGTTTTCGGCCCCCATCTGTTTATTCTCTCCCACCTCCGTTGGGGAGAAAGATCAATTTATTGCCTTTCTTTTTCAAATCATTTGGAACACTGTTATCTTTGGCTCGGGAAGGTGAGGGAGTCATCCTCCACCGGGGTCTTCTCTACCTTCTTTTCTCGTCGCCGCTTCCCACACTTGACTTGCTCCGTTTCCCACCCAAATTGGAGTGCCGCCGCAGCTCCCCCTCCCCTCCTTCTCGCCCCTCTTCCTCTTCCCACCGTTCCTCTCGGCGCCGTCGCCGCCTGCTCCTTTCCTCTGGCTCGGATTCAGACGTGGCCATCGTGAGCCCCCCGCGATACCTCCATTCCCGCATTACTATCCCCCTTTTCCTACGCCCATCTCATGCCTTTTCTTGGAGGATACCAATGCCAGTGGACGCGCTCCTTCTCCTGTCTCCAGCCCGGGTCTCTCTGGTGCGGCTGATTTGTTGGGACTTGCTCAACTGTACCCTGACTCCTCGGAAGAGGAGCAGGGTGACATCAATCAATTTGTGGCGGATCCCCCCTCTCATTCTGCTGGCTCTAAGGAACCCTCGGCTGTTAAAGATTCCACTGCTGACACTCCTCTCTCTACTCCTGTTATGGACTGTGACACTGCTGATATTGATGCTGATGACAAAAATGACCATACAGAGCTGATATCATCTCCTCACCCCGAGTAAACAGGCGTGATATCATCTCAAAGCTTGGGAGGACTTCACGAATTCTACCTGAGTGGCCTGCAGCGTGCCTTCGGAGCTCTCAAAGCTTGGGAGGACTCCTCGCAAACGATTCGCTCCCCTAGAGCTAAAGGCTTGTTTTAGAAGAAGCTCATTTAGTTCCTTTTTCGCCTTGTCTTCTCGAGTTCTCCGGAATCTCTTGGTTTTTTTGTTTTGTTAATGCTATCGCTTGGCTCGCCTAATGGGCTTTTTTGTATCAAGGTTGTGGGATCTAAAACCCTCACTTTACCCAATATATTTCAAAAAAATAACATAGAAGCTCATTTAGTTCCGAATACTAAGTTGGAATCCTCTTGTCTCTCTCTACCCGCATACACTAAACCCCCAAAATCTCCTTTTTGGAATCCTCTTGGGCTTTTTGTTTTGTTAATCACTCCCTTTTGCTTGATCGGCCTAATGTAGCTTGAAAGTTATGTGTAGAATGAATCCTCTTATCGATGAATCCAATGCCTCTCTCTCTCCAAGCTCTACTGGGGCTGCTCCCTTTGGCAGAAAGGGATGCATCTTGAGAGTGCCATTGGATGCCGTGCCTCCCCTCTCGCATCCGTATCCAGTCCTCACCCTCGAGTGGTCATCATCCTCATCTGAAATCACCTCAATGAGATGCACCTTGCCTTTACCAAGGCAACGATGTCTAGGCTCCCAATGATCTTTGCAATGAAAGCAAAGCTTCTTCCTCAACTCATTACGAGTCTCCTGATCCACCTTAGGAGGTGGTGCACTCTTCTGCTGAATAGTAGAGCGCTGAAATGGCCTGGAGCTCGTGGGAAACTTCTTATTGGGCTGATAAGAAGTGGGGGATGTGTCCAAGTCCAATGCCGTTTGGATGGCATCATGCAACGTCCTAGGCTTAAGAGCCTTGACCAACTCTCTCATCCTGTCATGAAGGCCCTCTATGAATAGCATCACTACCCTCTTCTCGGGCATCTCTGGAACCATAATTGTTATACGCTGAAATTCATTGATGTAGGAATCAACGTGTCCACTCTGTCGGAGTTGTGCCAAGTCCCTGTAATAAAGCTCCACATCCTTGCGATCAAACTTTACAATCAACCTCTCACTGAAGTCCCTATATGACCACAGAAGATCGTGACTCTGTGTAACTAACCCATGGTGCCACCAATCATAAGCCACCCCCTCAAGGTGTAAAGTAGTGAACTGTATAGCCTCCTGTTCCCTCATAGGTTTGAGGGTAAGATAGGTGTCGAGCTTGTGAATCCAAGCCCTGGCACTAATCTTTCCGCTACCATCAAAAGTGGAGAGGGTTACCTTATTGGTAACCTGCGCTGATTCCTGATTAGCTGCACGCGCTCTAGGCCTCTTGTCTTGTCCAGCCCTCATGTTATCTCTCCTCTCGAGCAACACATCGGGGGACGGGAAAGACGTCCCTCACATGCTGCGGACAATTCCTCCACTCATCACTGACTGCCATAATAGTATCGGAAAAGCTACTTCTTCCGGCCGCACCTCAATCTCTGGTGGGTCATCTCTAGGCAGGAAGTTAGGCTGCATAGGCCTATCTGCAGTCCGTGTAGTCCTTCTCTCATTTGTATGGGTGTGCCTCCTCTCACGGCGTGGCGATCCCCTAACACTTCCAATTTTTGAAGGTGATCTGTTGTGATCCCTGTAACCACTGGCAACTGATACAGATCTATCCCTTCTGCCATGTCTGTCCCGCGGCCTATCCAATGCCAACTGTATCCAAGGTAGAGCCCATGCGCTCCATAGTCTGTAACAACTGCCTCTGAGTGGCTGCCATATCCCTAATGAAGTCTCTATCTGGGTCTGCATGCTCATCCCGAGGAGGACTCTCCTGTCTATCACCCATAAAATCCATTCTGTCACCTCCTACAATACCAACTTCGAGTCGTGCCCGCCTGCGGGTGTAGTATCTGTGTGAACCGACCTCTCTATGCTGCATTCAAAGCTGAATTTTTTTGTTTTATTACTCTTTGCTTCCTTCCCACACAGTCGGGAGGATACACTGCTCTGATACCACTGAAAGATCCCAAACCCCTTTGCCTGATTTTTTTATATAGATTGTTCAGGCTTGGAACTATATTGATAATGTCAAAAGAAACCATAGAACACCATTCTCAAACTGCACCAACAAATTAAATAAAACAAACCCTGCAAGCCGGATAAATACAAAAATGCGCCTAGGGTTTAAATAGGCAGATTTCTTCACAAATAATTCAGCCGTGAATTTAATATTGATTTATAATGGCAAATATTTACGGCAAAACAACCAGAAGTCTGCAAATGGATTGATAACAAAATATTGCCCACAACCGTGCCATAATTTATTCAAACCAAGTCGATTTGATATATATTTGTGGCTGAAAGATACAATAATAAACTAGCATGGAAAATACCTCAGTTACTACATAAAACAACTGTAGAATAAGTCACCCCACTCTGGAAGTTGCTTGAATGCTCACTGCTGCAATTTATTTCTTTTTTTAACACTGCTGGAATGATAAATAACTCGTGTATGACTTGTCGTGAGAACAAGTCGAACATACTTTCCCAGCAGATTGCATATACCATTGCGATTCGGAGCGAAGTGGGAGAGTATTTCGATGGATTTCATTACAGGACTCCCGTAGTGCAAGGGAATGATCACATTTATGCGATAGTTGACCGGTTGACAAAATATTGCCCACAACCGTGCCATAATTTATTCAAACCAAGTCGATTTGATGTATATTTGTGGCTGAAAGATACAACAATAAACTAGCATGGAAAATACTTCAATTCATCGCATAAAACAATTTTAGAATAAGTCGCCCCACTCGGAAGTTGCCTAAATGCTCACCGGTGCAATTTATTTCTTTTCGACACGCTGGAATGATAAATAACTGTGAATACAATGAAGTTCCCTGAATAGAAACTCCTCTCACTTCTCCTGGGGTTTCCGTCCGCAAGAGGAATAATCCAGAGGGTTTGCATCCTTGGATTTTGTCTGCAAAGCTTCTACCAACTGCTAGGAAGAAAAATAATAATAATCAAATGCCTTGGCATAAGTTGCACTTTTCTCTTATAAGCCAAAACCCTTCCAAAATGCAAGTCGCACTTTTTGCCTAGGAAAGCACATTAAATAATTTATTAATTTATTCCCATGTACTTTCCTAAGTCGAAGTCACTTATTAAGTCTATTAATTCATTATATGTGCTTTTAATGATAATTTATTTTATTTTAAGCACGATATAATAAAATTAATAAACCTAAGTCACCCTTGAACTCACCCCTTTGGCCGTCGGGTAGACAAAAAGGGCCAAAGGTCTTCGATCAAACTATTCGAGAAAGAGGGACATTACAAGAAGCACTTGTAAGCAATGTCTTCATGAAGGATTTGCATGTTCATGAGACCGTCCTTGTAGGCTTGAATATGTTCCTCTATAGTTTTAGTGCCGCCATGCACATACCTAGAGCAGATTTTTTCAAGGTTCTTGGGCATGTCATAGTATCCACCAAGATTGGTGAGGGGATTACTTGATGTTTCCCAGCCAAGAAGCCATAGTTGGGGCTTGTTGGATTGCAAAGGGATTAACGAGAGGGGAAGTAGCTTTGGGTGAGCTCTTTGCGGAATGAATTTGTCTTGGCTTAGACTTCCCTTTGTTAGTTTCGCGCTTCTATAGGTTGGAAGTCTCAAAAGTTCAAAGTCACCTTCGACTGGCTTTGATCTTGTGATGATTCGTCTATTTTCTAGTGTAAAGGTTTAAAGACCCTCCTAGCACCAAATATATTACTTCATGAATGGCCACCTCCCTCCAATGCCGAGATGTTGGTTTTCGCAGGAAAAGGGGCAACACGCGACCACAGCAACAATAAAGGCAAAGCCCCACACAAACAAGCGGGGTTATGCCTCTCTTGAAAGAAGGGTGCACACATAGAATTGTTTTGCGCAATGGATGGATTGTGCATGGGATCTCCCAAGGTTAACTCTCACTAAGTCTTGGTGGCCATAAAATTTACTAGGAGTAGCTCAAGATAGTTGATGTTAGTTGTTTATGTTGAGGGCGTTCATTGGTTCGTACCTAATGTGGAAACAATGGCTTAAGGAATCACTCAAAGGGAATCAATTTAGGGATTATGCAAGCAAACAAACTAATTAGAACATGCTTTCATACCCTATTTGCACAAAGCCACATTTAAATATTCAACTACAAATTTCACTTACAATCACTTTAATTAAATCCTCATAAACAAATTGCTAATCTAATCTAACAAGGGTATAAAAAATTGTAAAATATGAGTAGGATAGGGAGAAAAGAGAATCGAGTTGCGAAGCCATGATGCGAGCTCCAATCCCTTTAAACCCAAGATCCAATAACCATGCCCGCGCTCACACCCATATGCGATCGATCAAAGCAAGCGGGTGTAAGAGTCTGAGGGAATCGACTAGTAAGCCAAAGGGGAGCACAATGTCGTTGGACACGCAGAAAGTGTGCTCTAACTCCACTAGTCACTAAATCGAAAGATATTGCAAGCAATAAACGAAAAGGGATCCTCTAACATTCAATTGAATTAAAATGAGCATTAATAGTTGCTAACTTAGGCCGAAAACTTGGAAAGCAAAGTGAGACAAGGTAAATGCATAAAAACCCTCTGAAGCTTTTCTATTCCAAATTCAAGGACCTTTACAAAGTCTTTCAACTAGGTATTTATAGGAAAACCCGAGTTGAACAGTGTTTTACAAGCATTAACGGCAACAGCTCACTACATAGCCCAAATCTGACAAATTGAATGAAGGATGGTTACATTTTCAAATCCAATTAAATTCCAAGTGGGAAACCTAGAAGTGTTTGACATGTCTGAATATTCTTGGCAGTCTTAATGATCTTCATTGAATGTTGTTAAGTGCCTGGAATAAGCCTAGATCGATTTGATCTAGTTGGTGACATTTACTACTCTATGGCGTACTGAGGAGGCTTGGCTCAAATGTCAAGCTTCTCATCAATTTCGCCACCTTTCATATGACATGGAATGTTCAAGAGGATCATTCACTTCCAAAGTCGGCAAGTGGGCAAGAGCTTAGATTCTCCGGATAGAGGTGTCGGGAATGACGGCTCCTTTGATTGTGAGGCAATCAGCCATTTGTCCTTTAATGAAGGGGTGTTTAATCGCTTTTACATTCAAGTTCTCGCAATGCACACTTCATGGTTTTGCATGATGAGTGTGTGCTTAGTTTTGCGCCATGGAATTGACTTCCTTTATGGCACAGATCATCCCTTTTAACTGCGCATGGCAAAGAACACCTTTAATAGATTTGTGCAAACATTGTAACCTTTGCACACTCTCATATCCTTTCGCTTGGTGCGTATCTCTTATGTTGCAAATGTGTGCTCCATATCTACACACACAAAGGGGGAGACAGAGTTAACATTACAAATGTCCACTTGAGGCATTGATGGAAATACTTACAATGCGCGTACAAGTTCTACATGTGTTTTTTTTTTGTGTGCCTTGCGCACAAGAATGAATGCTCTTATCGGTTCATGGTTTTGCGTAGCGCAGCGCAAACGATGTGTTTCAAGGCCCCAAGGTGAGTGCAAAACCATGTGTAGAAATTCCTCTAACACTTTCTTTAAGTAGTCCTTTCGAGCTATCACAAATGCATGTGTAAAACCTATGCAACATAAATCTTTAGAAACTGGGGTTAGGTGTTAGGTGTTAGATGTGCCCAAATGAGCAATGTATCATGTAAGATATTCTTGCACTAAGGAATTATAAGGCCATGGGAGGGTTAAGGTGGGGAATTTGTTTAGGGCCGCAAAGCAAATGAGTTATGCGCAGTGTATGGTGGGTCGTGGATGAAGAGACGAAGTGCGCGAGGCACTTTGGTGTTTTAAACATCGTGGAGCATGGCGGTATTGCAGGGGCTCCGGTATGGACACGCAATGACGCGAGCGGCATGGTTGAATGCGGGAGGCCACAAAAATACTTAGGGCTTAAGTGAATAATGCCAAGGCAAATGGGAAGGTAACAAAACATTACGCGATGAATTGCACGGGCCACGAGACAAGACAAGTCTCTACAAGAATGAGGCCGCAGAGCGAAAGATAGGACCGCAAAATGAAGGGGTCCTAGAAGACTACAAAACAATTTGCACGGGTCGTGGATGGAGGAATACATCATGCGAGCCTTAAGAGGTCACGGGAAGCGCACAATGTTCGTGTGCAAGTCGTATTACGAAGGAATATTGTGCAGGCAAAAGGATGCCTTCCCGAAGAGCAGATGTTGAGATAGCAAAGGGGGCGCAAGAAAATGCAAGTGCAACCATACATGTTAATGCTTATAAACAAGGAGTTGCGAGATAGATGAAAACCAAGATTGAGCGCAAATCCATACTAACTAGAGAAAGGCCAAAAGGTTCCATGATTTCAACTACAAAATCAGGGGCGTGTTTTAGACACAACAACTTCCTTCCTCTAAAAGGAGCTATGGAAATCTCCGCTCGCTCCTTATTGCGAGTGGCATGAGGTCCACTAGTTCCAACTTAACGCTTCGGCCTCACATGTCCGCTTCGCGCTTTGGCATCATGCTTCTACCTCACGCTTTGGCCTCACACTTCGCCCGAATTTGCTGCTTGTCACAACCTTTATAATTTTTCTTGTTGCTCCACCAATCAAAGAGGCAATTTAACTTCTTGGTCCCCTCCCTAACAACATGTCTCTCACCTGGCTTTGTTTGGAGTCAATGCATTGTTCTTCTTTGTGACATAATTGCAAATTGAGTACTTCCATTTGGGCTCCCGGGACATAATGGCATGTTTTTCCTCTCAATTATTGATTAGATCATACAAGAGATCCAATAAAAGATAACCTTTTTAAGGCTTTCTTTCTCTATTCAATGTTTCAAAAAGGCCGATTCATTTTTTTGAATTGGTTTTCGGAAAGAAATTTAAGTAAGTTGTTAAGGGTATTTTTTTACTACATTTGTCAGCAGCCATATAATAGTTGAAGTTGGAAATATGCATGTTGTATAGCAGCAAAGTGGTAGAGTGTCCGGCTAAATGGTGTAGGGTTCCGTGCTTACTTGTCACAAGAAGGAAGATGGGTGAATTGTTATTCAACTTGTGATGCCCTGAATCTAAGTTACTTTCACATAATTTATGCTCCTATTTTGTTTACTCTTCTCATGGTCCAATGGAGGGGTTTTCTAAGTTTTCTCAGCAGTGCTAGAATTAGAGAGTATTTTGCATAATGCAATCGCATAATAAATATACCCTCTTCATTACCATTGCCTCCTTTGGGACATTGTATCTTCTGTTACATCTAAATACTTCGGAGGAATTGAATCCCTAATTCGGATCATACAACTACATTTTGTGGAAATTTTAAATCCTTAATCCAAATCATGAGTCGCATGACAGAATTAATCCGAATATCCAAATGATGTAGACCACGACCAACCAAAAAAGGCGATAGGATCATATCAAGGGTGAAATTTGATATCTTGGGTCAATTAACTTGTAAATGTAAGTCCACACCAAAACACCCAAACCAGGGCGCTAAGAGATACAAGTTATATGAATGAAAGAAAGAGCTTAACTTTAAGCCTTTTTTTTAGCACTTCTTTTTCTTCTCAAAGTAGGGATAGATAAGGTAGATCTAACTAGAACCTAAGGCGTTATGCGTATGGCGTAATGGTAATGGGGCACTCTTAATAGCATGACACAGGTTCAAATCCCTCACAGCCTCACCGCAATAAGCTGGCTCATTATTCCAACAGACAGGTAGGAAGCTACAGTGTAATGATTCTGCGGTATATACTAGGATAAGAATGTAAGATAACAAACTGGCTCATAAGTCCAGCCGACATAAATGCCAGGGATGTTCCAGTTTTTACTAGCAGATTGAAAACTGCATATGCTGAAACATGGATTTGTAATCCCTTCCATAGGACCCCTCTAAGCAAACAAAATAATGCCAAAGAAAATTTATAGTGCATCTACAAATACAGCCAACCAAAAATGAGAGAAATACACTGTTGATGTCTATATCGGCAGGTAATGATATACGAACACAGATTGAAGGTAGAGAAGAAAAGCCAATCGAATAAGTACATACCTGTGATGTGGATAAAAGCAGCGGAGGAGAAAAATAAAAGAAATAGGTAGCCAACTTATTCAACTGCAACACCCATCTGGCTGTAGCAAACATGTACCATAAACCCAAAATCTCCTGAATTCCTAAGAGGACGGTGGTGCGTATTTTCTTATTAAAAAACTTCTGAAACTTGTGATCAGAATTATTAACAGCCGAAGGATATTGGTAGCATAGACTCAAGTGGAATCGCGCCCAATTTTTTACTTTTTTCAATGGATTCTAACCATTCTTTTTCTGTTTTCGAGGACCAAAGACTTTTCTGACCTGGTGGAGGGGAGGAGGATGTATTTTACTTCTAATTTCTGAGTTGATACTGGAAATAATTCTATTGGTTGCACGGAAGCCGAGATCGAATAAGTATCGACGCAATCATTAATTAACATATGCTCGAACTAAGTTCCCTGATTGGAGGAGAACATTTTGCCATATTGTCACGGAGAAGCCATTCTCCCCACAAAATGTACCACTCTTACTCAATACATAAAAAGATCCCTTTGTAATAGTGGTGTATTTTGTCACATAGGTATATACTACATGCACATGCACATGCACATAGATACATTTATAGTATAAGATGTATAGAAAAAATAATGATAGTAATAATAATACTAGATAAGATGTTAATTTTAAAAAATGAAAAAATAAAGTAATTTATTAGGATATGAAAAATAGTTTGATTCAAAAACTTATGTCCTAAAATTTACTTTTGACTTTTTTTTTTATTTTAGATAAGGTAAGAAGTTTGGTTTTGAAGGGACCAAAAACCCTTTACAAAAAAGGAAGTCAGTCAACCGAATCAACCAAAAAGATACAAGGAAGCCCAACATAGAAAGTCAAAAAGCTTCATAGGAGGGTCGCCCCAAACACAACAACGGACTACCAACAAGTCTGCCCGCAATATTAGTCATACCAATTTTTTTATAAAACAAAGATACTACAGGATTACATAAAGGTATAAGTAGGAAACAAGAAAAGCACAGAAAAAGACCAAAAGGTCAACCAAAGGCCCGTCAATAGTTCACCTTAACCTTGTTGCAAGTTCGACACTTGGCTCACTATCCTTCGATCCTAGAACCTCTATGATTACCCTCTTATGCCTTTTATCAACTCTATCCTCGATCTCTGTGTCCACGAAATCTTCACTGTCGGAGCTATTAAGAACGAGCCTCATCTTCTGCTTACTACCCTCGGCCTTGGCCACTTGATCTTGCAGGATAGATATCCTTTGCTCTTGCATAACAAACTCAACGTGCATACCCTCGATCCTCTTATTTTGGACATCAATTTTGTGGTGACAATCTCTAACCTCCTGAACCAAATTCTTGTTAACAATGAGGATAGTGTCAACAATCGACTTAGAACACATCAACCTTGCTTCCCAATCCTCCAAATCCCTCTCTTTCTTTATGCTACCATAACCCTCGCCCCTTTCCTTGGACCCCTTTTTCAAGTTATAGAGGGCATCGGCAATCCCTTCTTAATTGTCTTTCCCACTCTCTTTCTTGAGTCGTTTTATGGCGGTCGTCAGTATTTCATTATCCAACTCAGTATCCCTGGTAACCTCCAGTTGAGCAGGGATAACATGTTTACCATTCTTAGCAGGTAAAAGAATCAAACCCTGATGAAGGGGGGTGTCAATTTTCTTGTTCTTAAAGTCAGTTATGGAGGAAAACATAAACCTAAAAAGGAAGAAGGCAAGACTCATTTTTTGATCTCTTCGAAGGTAATTCAGGATAGAAAGGTGATAAGAGAATATCTTCCTGAATTTTCCCTCTAAGGTCAAATACTTCATCACCACAAGGCAAGATCATCGCCTAGCGTTCGGGAAGACACGTACGAGTAGTGTCATCATCATACGACGTAATATATTCACTAGGACCAAAAAGGTAACTAATTCGTGTTTCTTCCTAGTTTTTTCTTTGAAAATTTTGAGGCCCTCCATTTTTAAACCAGTAACCTCGGCAATCGACTCCTCAAAAACCCTTATTTCAACCCCCTCAATTAAAACCCCCTTCAACCCATGCGTTTCCAAAATCCACAGAGAGTTGAGGATCATTACCTTTTAATCGTCGGATGAACTTGGTGAACCCTCCTCTGCATAGCATTTTCCAGAGGGAAGAGTCATTTTTGAGGTGGAGGTACGACGACAACTCGGTTTTGACCTCGTCACCTCCCATCCTAAGCTAAAAACCCCGTCTCGCCTTTAAACAAAGCTTCTAAAATGAAGCCCCTCGAACTGACTAGAAGTTTAAAAGCAAATCAACATGGTGATTGTCCTTTCCTAGAGAATGAAAAGACTTATATCGATATCGAGCATGAGAAACTTGAGTGCCATCATTGCACTGCCTCCAAGATATTATCATCATTTATCAACTTTAAAATATTCTTCCAAGGTATGAATTCCCCTGGCCACGTCATCATATCGGTCATGTTGTTGTCATGATTGGCAAGCCCATCGGTAGGTTTATTTCCAGACCTATAAGTATGTTGAATTTCCACTCTATCAAATGATTCCATCATCGTCTTGGCCTCCCTGATTATGTTGTTAAGTCTCCACCCACATTTGCTCTTATCTTTGAGGGCATTGATGACACATAACGAATCACCCTCAATGATGAGGGATTTTATATTCAAGGAAATGTATTGCTTTATTCCCCATAAGCATAGCTCTGGCCTCCGCATGATTGTTGGAGTGATTTCCAAGGGGTCCCACAAAATCTCTTAGACATCTCCCATAATGATCACGAACAAGGTCACCCCCCCTAGAAGAACCCTCCCTCGTTTAGTTGAACCATCAAAATTGAGTTTAAAATAGTCTTGGGTGGTCTAAACCACTTTACTCTATTTTGTGGTGTCCCTACTAGTCACAAGGCTTATGGGAATGAGGTTCATGTTGTTAAGAATGCTTCTTTCCCAACCCGGCAGGACTTGGATGATTTGATCTTAATTATCTGGACATTGTCTTTAAGGGCTTGTCCCACTCTTTTAATGACCTTATTTGTACTTGAAGATCGGTTCTTGAAGATCTGATTATTTCTCTCAATCCATATTCCCCAAATGATGTGCGGCAAAGCCAGTTTCCATATCTCTCTTATCAATTCATGTTGGAAATTGAAACTCCATTGTTTTGGGAGTAAGGAAATGTCCCCAAGCATAACCATATTTATCCTAAAGAACCTCAGGACAACAAAGAAGACTTGAAAGGAAAGATGCATTCCAAAAAAGATGTTGAATCATCTCTTCTTGCATTTTACACAAGCTGCATCTATTTGTGATGATCATACCTCTCTTCCTTAACCTGTCCACAAGTAAGAATCTTTTTTTTTAACAACCTCCCAAAAGAAATTTTTTATTTTGGGTATAAGGTTCTTGTTCCATATCTTCTTCCAGTAGTTGTTTGGTTCGTTTTGACTTATATTAATCCTAATAACAAACTACTTTTTATTTTTTTAAATCATACTAAAATATATTTTACAACTCTATATATATATATATCTTTTACTTTTAACTTCCAAAATATGATATTTGAAGACAAATAATTAATTTGTAAGATAATTTCTTCAACACAATTCATTCTATAAATATGTAATAATATAATTTTTAAAAATAAAAATATACATTTTATATATTATATTTAACTATAACAAATATATGCGGTTTATTGGTAGTAAAAATGATCAAATTTATGTTTTGGATAAAATTTAATATATGGTTTAAATATTTTTGAAGTTGTAAAATACGGTTAAAATAGGGAAAATGATCCACATACCACCAAATTTCAGGGAGGCCCATGAGAGTGTAAAGTCCGCACGAGGGGTGTTTGCTCTACATTTTATTTCAAAGTTTTCATTTCAATATAAGTTTGAAAGATCTTGACAAAAGTTGTAGAGTTAAGGATCCCGACATACATATTCTTACATTGTGATAAAATCTTGACATGATGTGTTATCCAAAAGTTTGATCTACTTATTTATTTATGGACTGTAAAAATATCATATCTTTAAAAATTGTAAAGTTTTGTTTTGTGTATGTTTTCACATTTTGTGTTGTATATCAAGGTAGTCACAATTATAATATCAAATGAAAATTTGCCTCCAGGATCTTCATACCCTATTACATGGATCTTATTCTCACACATGCTAGAATAATGTTAGAAAAGGTGATCTTGATTCTATAATTATCAATTGTGTTTGCTTAAAAATTCCAAGCCCTTTTTAACAAAGGGTCATTTAATACATATATAACAATGATTGCAATCCACATGACCACACATTAGCGAGTCATTTTCTCAAACGACTTATTTGAAATTTTTATATGCTTTCACATTTTACATAGATTTTCATCAAGAACATAGTTACGCCTAATGAGATCCCTCTTGAGTTCTCATTTTTAGAGGTCACATTTAGTAGTTGTTTGTAAATTGTTTCAAAAAGTAGTGATACCAATAGCATCCTTTTTCGAGAGATTTTTTTTTGAGATTTTGAATCTACATAATTATAAAGTGTTTTACTTTCAAATGTTGCATTTTCATGTTTTTCCTTTTTTAAGGTTTATTTTTTCAATTTTATTTTTCAATGTTTTTTTCTAAAATTTGACGTTTTTAACATTGTTAAAATGATATATGTCATTTATTTTTTAAACTTTCAATTTTTATCTAATTAGATACAATTTAAAATATTGTTTTTAACATTCTTTAGTTTTATTTCAATGCATATCTTATAATTGTGAGTTAATAACACTATTTCAAAGTGTTTAGCAAAAAAATACATTGAAAAGTTAGTTACAATAAAAAGCATATATATTTAATAAGGTTTTTAAATTTAAAATGCCAAATCATATAAAGTATATTTATGGTCAAAATCAGTAGAAGAAAAGAGACTATAATGATAACATGTTTTGACTTTGTTATAGATTTGATGCATAAAATGATAATATTTAATGTTATTTTATTTGAAGTGGTGATTAATATAAAAGTGAAAGCGAGAAAGTAACCAATATTTTTTCAAAAACAAAAAGACATTCGGGAAAGAGGGGATGATTCCTCGAATCACCCTTGCTCTCCTATCACATTGGGGGAGGGATGGGACGATTCGAAATTGCCTTTGCTCTCCTTGCTTCCCCTTTTATAAAATAACACGAAAAAATCAAACAATATATAAATAAAATAAACATCGAAGTTTACATTTACACATAGACATTTACTTTCTTATACTTCAAGTTATATTTTATGTTATATTATATGTATATACTGCAAGATGTTTGAGTAGTGGTTTTAAACATCTAGGAGTTAATAGTTATCATGCACATTCTAGTTTTGGAGGATTCTCTTATATTTCAAACTTAGCCATATTTCAAGGTTCGTGATTTTAGATTGAGCAATATTTGAGCATTTAAGGTTTCAAGGACGACATGCATCCGAAAAGATAATTTTGTCACGTTAAGTTTATACATAAAAAAATTAAAAGAGGAAAATATTATTTAGTTTCAATTAGTTGGTTATGTGATTTTTAACGATAAAATGTCTCCAAAGGTTTACTTAATATGTTGTTTATATGGTAACTCTAAAGGAGTCTTTGAACTTATAGATGGTCTTCCATGAAGATATGAATCATTGAACTATTTTTCTTAGCTCACATTATTTGAATGTGATTAATATAACAAGATTGTTTACCTTATATTATTTGAATATGGACAATAGAATAACATTTTTATGCAATATTATGTTTAATTCAATGCAATTTTTATTGGTTTTTATTAATAACTATAAAAAAATCAAAGTAATATTGAATTTTAAAGTTAAAGAGTAATATTATCATGTCATTATTTATTGTTTGGTGTTTGGGGTGATAAATTAACCCTAACGAAGTGGACATTTTAAGGTTTATTTTGTGGTTTTGTTTGTAACATTACCATTTTTAGGCCTCATTTGCTTCCAAAAATGCTACAATTTTAATCCTAAAGGAGGGTGCAACTAGTAGCACCACGAGTTTCAATTTGAAATTTGATTTTTGAATTTTGGTTTCAATATTACCAATTATTAAGTAGGACATTGTTTCAAAAATGTTGCAATTTTAATCATGAAAAGAAAGGGTGCTACTAAGTAGTGTAACTTTTCAATTTAGGGGTTGATTTTATAGTTTTGATTGGAACGTTGTCGGTTGTTAAGGCCATGGTTTAAAACAATTTGTAAGTTTAACCCTCCAAAAAGGTCTTATTGGTAGCACCACTTTTTGATTCGGTGTTGATTTTAAGGTTTTTAATAGCAATATTAAGTGTTTTTAAGGTCATAAGAATAAAAAGTTAGTAATTTTGACCAAAAAAATGGCATCTATAGCACCACTTTTCAATCCATTGTTGATTTTAGTGTTTTTGACACAAAAACATGGGTTTTTAGGAATAGGTTTCTCATGGTTCTCATCAAGTCGATAACTATGTTTATGGCATTCATCACAATAATGCTAGATTGAAATTCATGTCTCGTAATTTTTCATTGATTTACATACCATGTTTTACAAATTTCAAGTTAACACCTATGACGAGAGAGTAGT
Source organism: Taxus wallichiana var. yunnanensis (assembly GCA_018340775.1). Lineage (NCBI taxonomy): Eukaryota > Viridiplantae > Streptophyta > Pinopsida > Cupressales > Taxaceae > Taxus > Taxus wallichiana. The sequence goes on along the minus strand of CM031240.1, from coordinate 670,218,611 downwards.
GGCAAAGGTGAACCAACAATTGATTGTTGCATTTGGTGAAATAATATCAATGCCTCTTGAGGAAGCCCCTTCTCTTGTATAACCTACAATATTACATTATGTTGTTTTACTTCTCAAACTCTTTTATGTATATCAAACAAATAAAAAGATGAGGAACAAATATCGTGATTGGTCGAAAAAGTGCACTTTGTAAAATATTATTAATTGAATTCATATTATTTATAACTATTAAAATTTTGATTTAATTTATGTACTTGAATAAAAATCATTGTAAACTAATTGCACATGATAGTTATTATGATACACTACTACACAAAAGCACTAATAAAATACAACTATAAAACACAATCTAAATGGAATTAAAGAATAAGTCATTTACCAATTGATTGTGATAAATTAGGATAATATACATATTTCATAAAACTTTATATAATACATATTATGTCTTATATTTTAAACAATAATAATAGTAATAAATTTGAAAACCATTGACAAAATATCCAGTCATAAAAGCATCATAAAACAACAACTACAAAAATCCTCGATACATAACACGAGATTTATTGTGCTCATTGTCCTATATAGATAAGGAGTGCAAAGAAATTTTATGCAAAAAGCTAAAATCAGTAAAATATAATGTGAAAGTGAGCCACCTAATGGTTAGGCAATGTTATGTCAACATTTAGGCTTCCATCGGCTTTAGGGTTGGCAGTACAATTAAACATTGAAACACTTGAGGATTACTTGGTAGATAACACATATGGGGCCTTCCCCAACTAAAATTCACATCGTATATGGCCAAATGAGCCCAATTTATCTTAAGGTTAGTACACTTGAATTAATCTTGTGAGAGGTCAATATTTATTTATGTAATTGCAAGTAATCTAGTTGAAACCGCAAGTAGTGATCGTTCAACTCTGTTATTGCCTTATAGATTATACTAGCATGTACTTGAATCAATTTTGACACTATATCTCTCGAGAAAACTCTTATTATGACCTTGAAAACAATGTTGGGAGAGTATCCATGAAGTTTATGTGAATGCAAAAGCTCCCTCTACATGTGTGGTTAATCAATTTCTTAGTTTTCTAAAAAAACATTAGCAATGTAACAACATTTCCAAATACGATTGTTGAGGTTGTCAAAGGTTGTGCACATGTGGTTAGTTAGGTAGTCCACAACCCACAAATTTTAAGTAATTGAGTTTCTCTATGTTTAAACTAAGTGGTAAAAATGGAACTCGTCCTCCTTCCTCTTTGTGGAGGAAGGGTGAGGGTGGTAAGTAATTGTAATGAGAAAAACTAGGTTGTGGGGAATTGCATACACACAACAAAGTAAAATCTATATGGAGACATACATTCATATATATTCCACAAGTTATATCACACCGTATATCTAAACAATCTATACTCAACACTCCATCACCATCGTATATGATATTACCATGCCTACACTATTCCTTAATATATGAAATTGGTCAACTATGACGATGGATTCTTGTGAGAAAATGGTATTCTAGTAATGAGATATTAATTCAACAATTAATTAGATTTTTTTATTATATTGTTAGGCTTGTTAAGTTTTGATGTTGATTTAACCCCAAAAATTAGAAGGGGTGAATTATAATATGTTGGTATCAACACACCGCATTCCCTTTGGACAAGAAAATGGAGCCCCCTCTTTTGAACAAGTGTAAAACTAGTTTTTCTAGATTTGAAATGATTATAGATGAGTCTTGAAGTTGGTTGATGTTCTCTAGTTCTAAAACAAATGATAAATCACCTTTGGACAAGTTACAAACAAGTTTGACTTAGCCCTTTTATTTTGAAAATGCATAAGAGAAGGGTTGTCTTTGTTTATAACCTTTAAGTGTTTAAATTCATCTTGTTCATATCTTTAATGCCTTCAAATAATCATTTTATGTCTTTAAAAATGATCTCTGGATTGGTTTGCATATTTTCCACTCATGCAAAGCGAGAAGGAATCAAAATCTATGGCTCAACCATTTTCTTTAAAGTGAAAATGGCTTAAAATGTTTATTTTAAGTTTTACATTAACTTTCAAACGTCAACTTTAACTTCATTGAGTTTTCTCTATGATAAGTTCATAGTGACACAAATTAGATACAATTATCTTAAAGGAAATGTGCCTTTAATTGGCATATGAGAGCCTTTAAATCCAAAGCAAAAAGTGGTTAAGTCTTGTGGATCTCGGAGATGTTGATGGGAGACAAGTATTTCCCATCGGTAAAGCAAGCTAGAGTGGGAGAATAGCCTAGACACCGATTCACATTGGGTGTCATCAATCTATGCCAAAACCGTACAAGAGTTGTTAGGGTTGAAAGAACCTTGTGAAGCATGGAAGCATCGATGGTGTCTAAGTTTCAAAACATTGGTGGACCCATGGTACGACAACCTAATGAGTAAGAGTTCACGAGACCTGATTATGTTGATGTACGACAAGTGTCAAAGATTGACAACACATCAAAGTGAATCATGGAAAAAATACAATGCATTGATTCTAGCTACATGGCATCAATTGGTACACCCATTATATGACACGGGGAAGATCCTAAAGATAAGAAGTGGTACCGATGCATGACAAGTGTCAAACATCAATGACATCAAAGACATGTAAATTGAGACAAGAGATAGGAAGCCTAATAGAGTACGGTGACGCTAATGGGAGATGTGTGTCTCACATCTCTATAAATATGGATATGAGTTCCCAAAGGTTCAAACCTTTATTATTTCATAGGACACAATGAGACCAATGACCTAGACATGTCATTGATCCATTGAGGCCAAGGTTCTAAGGCAAAAAGTTAAGGAAGGAGAGGTCGTGTGGCATTAAACCAATGGACAAGTCACCAAAGTCTATTCGGTAGATTGAAATCGAACACAAACATGTGGATGAGACTTATTGAATTTTGAGTCATGTGTTAAAATAAATATTCAAAAATGGTTAAGTCGATTAAACATGTTAATGGACTAAGTTAAAAAAAGAATCATGACAAAAGCATGGTTTTTTGCTCATATCTTTTGACTAGGGCATCCATTTGACTTAAGACTCATTTCATTAGGAGTGTAATTCAAAGAGCTACACAAAAAAATTTGGGAAAGAATTGTGGAGAAATATTCAATATTTTTAAGCCATATTTTTACATGCCCTTTGTTTCATCCCTCTAAATTTTATGATCCCAAATCATTTTTACTCTTTCAGTTGATCTCTTCACTCATGGAGATGTTTTTAGGATGAATATTCCTTCTCAAATTCCACTAAAATGCATAAAAGGGAGTTTTGGTTCAAATTTTAGTTGCAACCAAAGCTTCATCTAGCCTCCTAATCTCATGGGATAATCATGTTCCTCTCGCATGGATCAACTCTATAATGTTATTACACCCCATAAATCTCTCCTAAAATTAGTAATAAAAACATTGATTAACTTATTTAATTAACTATTAAGCATATTTTACGTAGTAGCTATTTTTGCCAAAATTAAAGTTTCGATATAAAACATTCTCTAAAATTTATGCCACTAAAAATAATATGGAAATCACAAGTAATGTGTGGTTTACTACTAGTGAAATTCTTAAGAAAATATGGCGAGGTTAATCTATTCCCTCCAAAAATGATTTTGAATTCTTTGTTGTGAGTGTGAGAAATGAAAACTACAAGTAAAAGCAAAAGTAAGCCAATAATGAAAAGTAAACCTCCCTTACAATCTTCTTGCAAACCTTAAGATGATATTGTTGAAGTGTTAATACACTTGTTAAATCTCTTAGATTTATTTGAATGTGGATGCTCCAATTTGGTCTCCAAATGAAGAAGAAATGCTACGAGAAAGAGTGAACACGAGGATGTAGATTCAAATGGAAAATGAGCAAAGTGGTTTTATACAATTGCTTAAATCTCATAAGGATTGTATGAGGATGTAAGAGGATTTTTGTAAAGGATATAACTTGTTATTTATAATGGAAGGAGAGATTATGGAGTGGATCAAAGGTTTTAATGAGATTATGAATGCATTTTCCCAAAATAACCATTGGATTTGGTTATGGAAGTTTGAATGGATTGAATATCCATTGAGGGGCAATGAATTTTTGGTTGGCAATAAGTTTTATTCGAGAAGGTGGTTGTACATGCATTATTGTTGCTTCCACCTTTGTAGGATTCTAGAAGTGGAGTGGAGTGAGGTAGTTTAACTTGAGTGACTAGGATAGTTGAAGTGGAGTGTGAGTAGATAAATAGATTTATTTCTATTTAAATAACTAATTAAATTAGCTAAGGGATGTGAGTGGGTAATTAACTATTTAATTAAATAAATATTTAATTAAATTAGCCAAAGGACATAGGAGTATATTTAAGCATGATTATAATTAATTTAATTAATTCTAAAGGGATGTGGGTGAATTTTAGTGAGATGTAAGAGGATAGTGGTCTAGAATGCATTCTAGAACCAATTTTGGCATATTATGCAAAGGATGTGGATAATTAGGAATGGATAGAAATAGGTATGTATTTTTAGGGTGTCTACATTTTCCCCTCTTTAAAGTGTTATTACAAAGTAATAACATTTTAAAGATAGTAGATATATGTAGATTAGTGAGTGAAAGATAGGGAAGCATGGTGGACCCACATGATATGCCCTTTGAAGCATTTAGATGCCCCAACAAGTGTGGGTGCTAAGAGAATGCCCCCTTAAGCAAAAGACAGACTCGATGCAACAAAACGATGGACAACCTCTTGATAGGAAGAAGGAAAGGGCATATGAGTGGGGGATTTGAATTATATATGGGAATGAGTTTTATCATATAATGAGCTTCCATTTAGACAATGAACGTTAGAGTAACCTTATTTTGTTATTGCACAATAGAGTTGTCACCATGATTATTAAAGAATTGTGATGTTTAACCCATTATGTGTGTAAAAAAATAGACACACAAATATTGTTGGGGTTAGTACAAGGTTGTATAGATAATATATCGAGCTAAACATACATGCAATGAAAGCGGATATTATACCAAAAGAGTTATACAAAACAAGAGATATAAATTAGCACCAGATTTAACATGGTTCACCTAGTGGTGGCTACATCCACTAAGAAACAGGTCAATCTATTATCCAAAGCTTTGACAAGATATACAATTGAAGATTTACAATCTTCCACACCTCTCAGATGTACAATATTGTCTTTCACCCAAGCTTTTGTTTCTTCTCCAAGAATTCTCTCTCTCACAACTATTCTCACAATAATCATCAATTTTTGTAATTTCTTCTTAATTCTTACTTCTAAACCCTAACTTTCATGCTTATATAGGCGTATACAAACTTAGGGCACTTACCCATGCAATTACAATCAATAGATCTACTTTAATACTAAAAATAGATCTAATTCTCATGAGTTAATTAAAACACCCACACATAGGTAACCGACGCTGGTTAGCCCTAACTAATGCCGGTTCCTCCTTCCCGACCGATGTCGGTCATAGGTGACCGATGCCTATCCCTCCATAATTGATGTTGGTTACTGTGTTTTCCAGCAAGTTTCATACTGCATGTTAATCCAAAGTAATTGAGCTCCACAACTCAACAACAAGCAAAAGATAAAAATGTAAAAAAAACCCAATATACATAGTAGATGTATGCACCATGGCTATAAATGAACCAAGATGGGAGCATAATATTGGTAATTGGTCTTGAAATAATAAAAACAATGCAACATAACTTTGAAATAAAAACAATTAAATATGCTCCTAATGTGTTCCACAGTGATGATTAAGCAAGTTTGAATGCCCCAAGCAACAATATATGCAAGGGGATTGGATCGATCAAAGAGTGGAGTAACTACTCTTCATGACACTCTTATTGGATCATGTTAAAAATGATCCGAGATTGAAAAGGGTCGCTACCCCCGCAAGGATACTAACATGCAAGGGATAAAATGATTTGTTGTGATATTCATAAGATGATTGAAACAATCACTATCTTTGGGAGTTAAAAGTTTGATTTTGTTGAGTTATGTTGGTTTGTTGGGATTTTGACGTTTTTGTGAGTTTCAGAATTTTGTGATGGTTTGGATGTTTTTTTGGTTATTTTTTTATATATGTGAAATTTTTTTAATTTGGTGTTTTGAATTTTTTTGTTGATTTTTTTATGTTTTTAAAATTATTTGATTATTTGTGGATTTTTGGCTCGAGTAAAGAGTGCATTGGTTTGAATGAATGATAGCTATATGGTAGGAAGCTGTTGAATGTGCCTCAATGAAGCATTTGGATGCCTCGGTGATCAAAATTAGTCTATTAGAGTGCCACCACGAGTGGGTGGGCATCGCGACGAGTGTGGCAAACAACCATGTGATAGGGGAGAGAAGAAGTCGCAGACAAACGTCAGAGGAACGACAAAGAAAATTAATGGTGTCATCGTCATGGAGGTCAAAAATAGGAAAAAATAGGGTTATGAGGGTATAAATAGATGGGTAGGAGGGTTAACAAAGATCATATGTCATTTGTGTTATTATACTCCTTTTTCCATTTGAGTGAGATTTGAGATTTGAGCTGATTGATTGCTCGAGAGATGACTCGATGATCACAATGAAACATCGTGTAAACCATGTTTGAGAATCGAGTGGAGGCCAGTGAGGGTGATGCGGTAAGTAGGAAAAAATAGTTTTTAATGCATTTACTTGTTAGTCGTGGCTAGAAGAAAATTTAATTTTCGACGCTAACACATGCACTTAAGTGCACTAAAATAGCTCGTGAAACGTGCTAACATCAATGTATATGCACTAGCGTGCGTAACCTGATGGCATGAGCATTAAGCTTGAAACATGCTAGCATATTAAACACACCAGTGTTAAAGTAGGAACATGTATGTTAATGTGAATACACTAGTGTATATGCGTTAGTGTTAATGTGTATGTGTTAGTATTAAAGTGTACATGCTAGCATATCAATGGGTGTGCTAGCATTGTTAGGATGATCTAGAAGATTTTTTGAAGGTTATAATAGAACAATGATGATCTAACATTGTTTTGGGATGGTTTTTAAGAGATACTATTATCTTTATATGTTTGTGAGTGCCATGGATGATTGCGGTCATTCCAGAGGAGATTCACTCATAGAGAGCAGAGACAGTTGTGCACACTTTTAGAGGTAATAGGGTTGACATACATAACACAACTCCCACACATCATACTAGACCATTGTTTGTTGACCACATTAGGTGAGCAATGACACAACAAGAGCCAAACATTCAGGATTTCGATATGTGAGATGGCAGTGACATTAGAGGATGTAGATCGGATCCTTTGAGTGTCGATTGAAGTACGGTGGAATGGCAATGCCACATGGACAAGTGGACATATATGGGATTTATTTTTGATGGAGGACACACCTAGTGAGAGCATGACAAAGTGCACCTATATGAGTGCATGGATTATTCTATATTAGCATGGATACCTATCTACCTTATGGCTCTTAGCAAGTAGATATTTGCTACCTAATAAGATGGGAGTCACTTCCAGCCTAGGATTGATTGGTGTTGTTGTGGATCTAATGTAGGGCACAATGTTTTCATGGGATTGGTGTATTTTAGCTCACTTGTATAAGGATTTTCATCTAATAGTCTACAGAGGGTAGAAGAGCTTGAGTCCAACAACACTACTGCATATTTGGTCATGGGACCACATAGCTATTGATCAACCCGTGGGGATCTTGCGTGATAAACAACCTGAGGAGTCATCATCATTTGGATGGGAGACAGTGGGGGATGGATAGAGAGGACACATGGGAGATATATCCTTTTATAGACGAGATTTTGACGATTTATAGTTATGGATGGTGACATGGAGACCATACCGGCTATATCAATGGGTCACTGAGATGGGATAGAGATGTCCATAACGGAGGTACATGACAAATAGGGTGAGGAGGTAACTACAACTATATATTAGAGATATACATGATGAATAGGGTGAGGAGGTAATTTACTCGGCGTGGGATATACCTAGTGGGGAGAAGCGGTATGCGCATGTTACACATGAAACAATAGATTTTAGTGCATAGATCGGAGATAGAGCCGTGGGGCCAATTTTTTTGAGTTATACCTCGAGCATGGGATGTCCGAGCACAAATCGTCAATCTAGGGATGATGCCATAATATGCAACATGGTATGTTTCCATTATGTTGAGACATATTGTTATCCCTCGGCAGCCATAACAACGGGTATAGCGGTGATAGCCATGGGTGGGCCACAGAGAGGAGCTAGGGGTAGATTAGGCTAGGATGAGGTTGAGGATATGTTACAGAGGTAAGGTCCATAGGCTCTGCAGTACATGCATAGGCAAAAATGCAAGGTGTGAAGATTCAAGTGGTCCGGGTTCCATTACGGGTTCCTATGTAGATGCCATGAAAAATTCTGTATAGGTGCCGATATAGGTAGAAGTGTAGCTACATGTGCCATTTTATATACCAATTTATATTCTAGCCACAAATGTAGGCATCATTACGGGTAAATTTATAGGTTTGAGGGAAAGTACATGGTCCAAAGATAAGTGTCATTACGGATATAGATGTTGTTGTCACCGCTAATGTAACCTAGTATAGGATATGGAGAAAAATGAGGATATGGTGGAGTGTGTTATAGAGAGCAACAATACCTAGGACAAACCATCAATGGCTCATTTATTGGTAGAGAGGGATACAATGGCGATATAGAGAGATATCACCTTTATCATTGTGTAGACTACTCATACATACCTAGATCGGAGGACTGCTAAGAGAGAAAACTTGAGACAATAGTTACAAAAGAGGATAATGAAGAAAGAGTTGTTTGACACACACAGTCATTGGTGACCATTAAGTGAGATGTCATGCATTGTGTGGTAGAGGCAAGAGTGAGTGATGTGATGTAGGAGATTATTACTACATCACGGGAGGCGGCTATTACAGAGCCTTCTATGAGACTAAAATTCCCGAGGGTTAGAGAGCCCCATAGTATAGTTAGAGAGCAACAACCGGTCAGTCCACTAGATCACATAGGTCATCTAGGTTAGTGAGATTAATATAGATGCCGCCACCGAGAGGTGGTAATGATAGACCAAGAAGTCCTAACAAATGAGAGAGTCATCCATGACTCATTATTTAATGATACAGTTTATATTTTTACATATGCCTCATGGTGAAGGCACATTTTTTATATCGATGTGTTTGATGTCATGTTGATATGTATATGAAAATTGTTAGATATAGTGGACACAAACATTTATTGATGTTTTGTGGTTGACATTTTATGATGTATGTATATGGACATTTGACATGACATAAATTATGATGAGATGTTTAATTTTATATGTAGTTGTAGAGATGAGGACATGATGATATATATTAGAGTAGATGATGATTGTGATTTGATTTATTATGAATGTATGATGATTACATGCTTGTGGCTTAGCTTGCATGTTCGTAGCTTAGCCTTTATTCATGATGTATGATGATTGTGTTGATTCTAATTTATTATTGCACATTTATAATTAACACCATGATTAAAAACACACACAAACAAGATTGCAAACAAACCCTATACATGTGGTAATTAATATAAACCCTAATTATGAATAAGTCAAGATGGTTACAAAATACTTGTAATATGTCCAAAAATGAAGACAAAAGTTGAAAACAAGCCCAAAAATCAAGGTAAAATGAGATAAGATAACAACTAAATACAAACAATTGATCAACAAAATACAAACAATTAATCAACACACAAACAAGGAACGAAACACAAACCCAATGTGTAAAGCAAAATGAATACAACAAAAGATAACAAAGTTAGTAACATGATACCAAAAATTGGTCCAAAACATGTTTGGATGAGGATTAATTAACCAATCAAATTAAAAATTGCAATAAACATTAATGTTAACATTAGAACATGCACGATAAATAAAATGAATAAAAGATGACATAAATTTATGTGGAAAACCCCAAGGGGTAAAAACCATGATGAAAAGAGATATTCCATTAACCAAGAAACATTACACTCCAATACAAATCTCCCTCCTCACTTCTCTCCACCAATCCACACAAAAGTGAATAATAACAATGATCCAAGATCATATTTATTTGACCCCACGGGTCACGAACCTATTAAGTGATGGGATGTGACCTTATAAAAAGGCACCCCGATTTAATATATTGATTAATAATAATCAATTAACATAAACAAACTTAGTTTATATTAAATAATAAAGAATATAAATATTCTTGATTATTTAATTATAAACTAAGGTTTATAGGCACTTAATATTATGTTCTAACACTCCCCTTAATATTAAGTGGGAACATATGCCAACATTACTGTTTATACAACATGATTTATAAATCCATAAACCATAGTGAAGGTTTAGGCTAACATATCACATTTGAAGGATTTATACACCTTCATCATGCTCAAATTACCTTTTGGTACAAAAGGATTTGGAATCCATAAATCAAGTAGTGAATGATTTAGGCTAAGCATGATTTGTGAGACTACATCTCATAGTTTCTCATGGAAAATATCTCAACCAACATCTCTAGGAGCCTTTTATAACACAAGGACCTCCTTTACAACAATTGCAACACATTGGATTGTACAGTAAACTTAGAGTGAAAAGTTTACAAAGATCATAAAAAGATCTTTTTATAATGCTTTACAATGGAGTAGAAGTATAGAGGAGAGTAAGCTAACAATCGGTCGAACATTAGGAGGTGGTATTGCCATGCGTACTCCCCTTTAATGGAAACTTCGAAAGGCTGAGCATTCCACAAAACTTGCAGAATTTTACAACACACAATGGATTTGTAAACATATCTGCAACTTGATCTTCAGTCGGGTAGTACTGGAGATCTATATCACCGTAGAGAACCTTCTCTCGGATAAAATGCATATGAACCTCTATATGCTTCATTCTTTGATGTTGAACTGGATTCTTAGCAAGAGCAATACAACTTTGGCTCTATCACAGAAGAGGAGTACTTCCTTTAGCTTCTATGTGTATCTCTTCCAACAACCACTTTAGCCACATGGCTTCTTTCGTTGCTTCCATTGCACTTTTATACTCTGCCTCAATAGAAGAAATGGAGACTGTTGGTTGCTTTTTACTACTCCAAGTAATGACACCTGCACCAAACTTGAACACATATCCAGTTGTAGACTTTCGATCTATCACATCACCAAAGATGGTCAGAATCAAAATATTCATATAAACATACATTGTTAGAAGAAGTATAATGTAAACCAAAATTAATTGTGCCTTTAATATATCACAATATTCTTTTGGCTAACTTCTAGTGATCTGATATGGCTCTTGCATAAATCTTGAAGCAATACCTACTGCATAAGTAATGTCAGGTCTAGTAATAGTAAGATAAATCAAACTACCTACAAGTTGCCTGTAAAGAGTAGGATTAGCTTTTTCACATGCAGGTTTAGGATCAAGTTTACATCCAACTTCTATAGGAATAACAACAGTTTACAATCTATCATATTGAACCTTTTAAGAAAATTAGTGGCATATTATGATTGAGATACAACAATAGAATTTTTATCTTGAAATATAGCCATGCCTAAGAAATGATGCAATAGACCTAAATCAGTCATTTCAAAGTATTGTTTCAATTTAGCTTTAATTTTCATAATTAAACTATTATAATTACTAGTAATAAGTAAATCATCAACATACAATACAATGAGAATAATATGATTTTCTTCAATTTTAACAAACAAATAACTATCGAAAGAACAATTAGCAAAGCCAATTTCATTAAAAAGCTATTAAATTTTTGCATACCAAGTTTTGAGATTTTTTTAAACCATATAGAGATTTTTCAACTTACACACATACATTTCTTTACCAAGTTCTTCAAAACCTTTAGGTTGAGTCATATATATTTCCTCTTTTAAGTCACCATTCAAGAATGCATTCTTGACATCCATCTGATGGATTTCCCAACCATATTGAGCAGCTAAGGCAATAAGGATCCTTACAAAGTGCTCATTTTTGCAACTGGTGCAAAGGTTTCTATGTAGTCAATACCAGGTTTTTGAGTAAACCCTCAAGCTACCAACCTGGCTTTGAATTTATCAACACTGCCATCAACTTTATATTTGATTTTATATAACCATCTAGAGCCGACTATACTTCATTTTTAGGAGGAGGGACAATATCCCAAGTCTGATTTTTATTAAGGTAGTGTATTCAAATTTCATTGCATCTACCCATCTTTCGTCAGAAGAAGCCTCTTCAAAAATTGGGGTTCAGGTTCATACATAGTCATTAGAGCATGATATGTATGTTGACTTCTAGTCATTTTACGAAGGTTTTCAGGATTAGAGTCTTGAATAATAGACTCATCCCATTTAGGTCTTTTGGTTAAAGAGGAAATAAAAAAATAAATATTTTTCCACTATGGTTTCATTATTAACATCATCATTATCATTATTTTCTACTTCATTATATTCATTATGAAAAATACAAACAAAAGAAGATGGAGTTAAACAAAAATGTTTTTCTAAAATTTTAACATTCATATTTTCTATGACTTCTCATTTTGCAGGATCAAAGATCCTAAGACCTTTAGTTCTACCTTCATAACCTACAAAGATACGTGGATAGGAGGTTTGATCTAACTTCTTCCTTTTTGATTTGGGAATGAAGATAGGTGTTGGGCTAACAAAGATTCTTAGATGAGACACATTTGGTTTTTGAGTAGTCCACTTTTCTAAAGGAGTGGAATCAACTAAGACTTTAGTGGGTATTCTATTCAAAATGTGAACAATGGTATTCATTGCTTTAACCCATATAAATTTAGGGACTTGAGCTAAATGCAACATTGTTCTAGCCATTTCCATAAGAAAGGTATAGTTTTTCCTTTTCGCAACCCCATTCTACTAAGGAGAACAGGAGTAGTCAATTCCTTTGTATACCACATTCAACACAAAATGAGTCAAATTATTTATTGATATACTCTCCCGTTATCTTTTATAAGCCTCTTAATTTTATAACTATAATTATTTTCAACTAAATCTTTGAATTCTTTGAATTTAGACAAGACATCGATTTACTCTTGATAAAAAGGACCAGATCATATGAGAGAAATCATCAATAAAAGTGACTGCATACAAAGATCCATTTAGGGATGGAACTTCTAAGGGTCCTCTGACATCATTGTGGACCAGTTCCAAAGGTTCAGAAGAGTTTGCATCATGATGACTATGAAAGGGATTTATAGATTGCTTACCACATAAGCACCCTTCGCATGTTTCATGAGCTTGAGAAATAGGTGGTAGACCAAAAACTAGGTTAAGTTGAGACATGTCATACATGCTCCTAAAGTTGACATGACCTAGTATTTCATGCCACAATTGCATGTCACTTCTATTTTGGGTTGACAAACAAGAAGCAAAAGCAAATCCTTTAAACACATATAAACCATTCTTTTGTATGCCCTTAGTTATAGTGACATCTAGTTCATTCTTAATAAACCATTTATCTTTCAAAAAAATTACACTATAGTTATTCTGAGTTAATTGAGAACAAGAAAGAAAATTCATTTTTCAATTTAGGAACTAACAAAACCATTAAAAACTTTTGCTTTTCCTTGTCCCTGAACATCGAGGATGGAATGATCACCCAAATAGATATGATCATTACATTCTCTAAGATCAGTTAGGATATCAGACATGTATGTCATGTGCCTAGAGGCACCACTGTCTAATATCCACTCATTTTCTTTTGTAGTGATAAGGGCAGCATACAAAGCAATGACATTAGTTTTCTAATTGTTTTTCTAGTTCTTGTTTTGATTTTGATTTTGGTCTGGTTTATTTTCTTTTTGTTTTTGAAATTTGTCTTATTTTTGACTTTACAATCTTCTTTCTTATGACCAAATTTTCCACAATTATGACATTTACCATCAAAACTTACTCTTAAGTTTCCAGGTTTCTTATCTTTATTAGGGGTTTAAAAGATGATTTTTTATTCTTGTTGAATCTAGATGGATTGTTCTTAGATTTTTGAGTGAGAAGTGCTGAGTGGCATTCTCTTTTGAATCAAAATTAGTCATAACTTGTTCTTCTGAATCAAGAGAGCACTTAGAGTTTACAAATCAGGGATGTCTTGCTCAATTTGGTATTTAGAATTCAAGATTGAAATGAAATTCCTAAATATTTCATGTATATTCAATTGAATAATGAAATACAATAATTTATCTTGAATTAAATTACAGTTACACCCATCCAATTAAGATTTAATATTTTTATTTTTGCTAAAAATTTGATTACTTTTTCATCTCCCTTCATGGGAGTCGTCATTAATTCTAAAATTAATTTTATATTTTTGATAATCGCATACCTTCATGCATTGATTCCAGTTGTGTCCAAGCCTCACTCGGACTTTCCTAATTCTGATGTGAAGAAGGAAGTCATCATGCACGCTCCACAATATAGTGGGTCATTACCTCGTACCTTCTGAGCTTTCTCTATGATATGCACACTATGAATTAAACCTTCATCTTGTCCGTTGTTTTAATTAGTTCCATTCAACATATTGATTTATTAAGTAAAATAATTAGCTTTCTCTATACCATTCAAAGCGGTTTTAAAATCCCGACCAAAGTCAATATTATTTTGATGGATCCATGAATTCTACCTTCAATCTTATCTTCCATATGTTGTAATTAGTTCCATTCAACATCTGTGATTTATCAATCGTAAAATGATTAGATCCCATTTTTACTTAAACAATTTCAACAAATGAGAACAAGGTTTTTAGTAATAGTGGTTTTAAAATCCCCCTGTCATTATTCAAAGTGTGTGTAATATTATTTTGATGGATTCACATCAAAAATAGACTTGTTAAACAATTACTCTAAACATACAATATATTAGTTTGACTATAAGGCAAATTTGTTGAAATGTAAGTGATTTTTTTTTTTGCAAGAAAAAACAACTTACTTGTCGTGTATATATAAAAATGTATTATTTTTCATTCTTAAACAAACCTCTTATAATGGAGCTTATATATATATTAATGGTTTAGAAAGATCGATAGTGATTATAGTAATGGGTTTGAGAATGTATATATATATATAGCTATGTATATATGGGATGGTATAGCTCACTTAATATTTTTTCCAACTAATATATAACTCCTAATATATAATGCATTAGCTCTCGGTGGTTTGAGATCGAGGATGAGTTGGGGTGAGTCCAAGGACACACAATGTTCCAAGCTCACTTACAATGAGTGAGTCAACTCCTAAGCACATGACTCGCAGCGAGTCACAACCAAGCTAGGGTGGCTCAAACACAAGCAGAGTCACAACCATGGATGATCCGAGAGGGGCATCCCAACAAAATGAAGCAATGTGACGCAATCACATTTCACACTCCTGTGCTCGTGGGTTAAAAACCCATGCTCCCTTCCACCCATGCCAATGTGGGACTAATATCCCACTATAAAAAAACTAGCCATGACCAACTCAAACGAGTGACCGTGGGGGACAGTGGGTGGTCGGCCCGTGGGGGCAAAGTGGGCCACGTGGCAGAAGAGAGGTTGGATCAAGAGGCGGGTGTAATGGAGGCAACCATTTGGCATGCAAGGAGATGTGGAGAGATTTTAAGGGGGCCACATAGAATAGGCCACTTTGAGACATAGTTTATACGATTTAAACTATAGTTTGTAATATAGTTTTTATTCTATAGTTTAGTTACTAGGTTATTAATCCAATTTATAGTTTAAAAAAATTTAATATAAATATTTTAGACTATAGTTTAACCTTTCAAATGCAACTCTTATTAATTCAATGTTTCTTAGGACATAGAAATTTGTTTTTCGAATAACAAAGATGAAATAAAATTTAGAATTTTACTAGGGTCACACCAAGACACAGGGGGACATGGGTGAATCTTGAGCCAATAGGAAAAAATGATTTTCTACAATCATGGGTTTATGTCTCCTTGTGTTCCTTGATATTAACCCAGGTTTTAACTTCTTGAATTTAATTTCACATGCACACTTTAGAAACTATAGGAACATAATAAAATATTTCAAGCAAACTTTAACCCTTACCTTTTATTTGTAGGTCCTAAGCATGCTTCCACCAATCACCGCATGTGAAAACTTGGAATGCTTTGAAATATTTTAACATGCGTGTAAATGTTCCGAGGGAAGGAGAAAGGGGGTATTTAACATGAATTTTCAAACTAACCAACTAACCAACCACCCCAACCAACGCACCAAATTGGTTAATAATTTAACTCAGCTCTGGCACCATGTTCAAACAAGGATTAATTAACCAATGAAATTAAAAATTGCAATAAATATTAATGTAAACAATAGAATATGCAATAAATAAATTTTAAAAATGAATAAAAGTGACACAAATTTATGTGGAAAACCCCAGGGGTAAAAACCATGGTGAAAAGAGATATTCCATTAATCGAGAAACATTACAGTCAAGTACAAATGTCCCTCCTCACTTCTCTCCACCAATCCACACAAAAGTGAATAATAATAATGATCCAAGATCATATTTATTTGACCCCATGGGTCCAAACCTATTAAGTGATGAGATGTGACTAAATAAAAGGCACCTAGTTTAATATATTGATTAATAATAATCAATTAACATAAACAAACTTAGTTTATATTAAGCAATAAAGAATATAAATATTCTTGTTTATTTAATTATAAACTAAGGTTTATAGGCACTTAATATTACGTTCTAACAAAACAAACATGGAAACAAACCCAATTCAAAAAGCAAAATGAATACAACAAAGCTAACAATGAGCCTAGTTATCTTGTTACCTGTAATTGGTCAAAAACATGTACGAAAATGCAAAGCAAGTTGTACACATACAATAACACACACACAAATCTATATACAAACAAAAAAATGCTAACAAGATTACCTACTATAAGTCAACATACGGTTGCTTGAATGCAACACAACTTATAATAACAACATCTAACTACATCCCTAATGTGTTATGCAATGAAAAATAGGCGGATGTGATTGCACCCAAGCAACGATATATGTGAGGGGATTGGATCACACTAAAGAGAAAAGTAAGTGCTCCTCGTGAAATTCTTATTGGATCCCGTTGAATTTTGATATGAAGTTAGATTGGATTTATTTTTCTAGGAAAGGATACATGTGAGGAAAAACTTGAAAACTTAATTTACCCCAAACGAGGATGCAAATGAGGGGTTGATTGATGGTCTTACCCATAAGCAATGATACATGTCAAGGGTAAAAGAAGTAACAATCGTAGGATGATCTGGAATGATCATTAGAATTATAATCAAATTATGATAATATAAACTTTGTTGATAGTTTATTTGAGATTTTGTGAAACATTTCTTAAATGTTTTAGGATTTTGACATGTTTTGAATCTTTGATTTTTAGGTTTTTGAGGGATTTTATATTATTTTGGGATTTTTTTGTAATTTGTTTTTTTTTTTTTGGATTTTTGTTTTATATGATTTTTGCATTTTTGTGCACCAATGAAAAGGAAAGGTGTCCTTAAACCGTATTAAGCATGACACAAATGAATAAGCCCATGAATGCGAAGGTCGAATATAATGGAAGTGGGTGAATATGACTAGTGGAGCATGGGATTCACATCCTAACTAGGAGGAACACTTGACATAAGGTAGTTTGGAAGGATGTACTAAACATAACAAGGAGAGGGTATGGAACAAGCGGTTTGTGCTAACATGCCCCCAACACTATGGACACTCTTAGAGGATTCAGGAGTAGAAATTCTTCAAATGAACCACATTCATGGGCTCTTTTAGCTCTTTTCCATCTTCATTGGATAGTTTATATGCTCTTGGATCCAAACTTAATGAAAGTGATAATGCGGGGTCCCAACCAATTAGGTTTGAACTTGCCTTGTTTTTCATGTTCTTTTATAGTGTTATTCTTATTCTATTTAAGCACAAGGTTGTTGATCTCGAACTATCTTGGTTTAATCCATTTATTATAGCTATGGTAAAGTGAATTATGATATACTTTTAGGAGATCCAAGACACGTACATGATTTTCATCTAAAAGTTCCAATTCTACAAGACGCGTTTGATGGTAATATTCTTCATGTACTAAGTGTTGTAATAATATGCGGAGGGAAGGAAGCTCAACTTATATGGGTAGTACAATTTCATAACCATATAAAAGGAAGAAGGGAGTGGCTTTGGTTGGAGTGTGAAATGAGGTTCAATAAGCCCAGAGGGTAGGATACAACTGCATGTACCAATTTCAACCATGTTTATCAACAATATTTTCCAATATTGATTTTATCATTTTATTGGAAGCTTTGGATTGGCCATTGCACTGCAGGTAATATGGAGTTGCCCATTGTAGGTTGATATGGATTTTTTTAGCTAACAATTTGACATTCTTAGTTTTGAAAGATAGATTATTATCTGTAACAAGAGAGGTAGGGATCCCAAAGTGGAAAATGATGTGGTTAAAGATGAATTTGGAAATATTTGACCTGTGACATAGGTGAGAGGCATGACCTCTATCCACTTGGTGAAATATTTAGTGGTGGTGATGATGAAGGTGTGACCATCAAAGGATGTAGGATTTATTTTGCCTACTAATTCAATCCTCTCGATTAACTAAAAATTTAAATGATGTATTTTAGTTAATCTAATCTAGGAGGACATAAAAACACAGTAAAGAAGCATATAAATGAATTAAACAACTAATGTAATAAAAGTAAAACCCTAATGTGCAAGAGAGAAGAGGAAAGAACTCGGTGAGTAGAAAATGCTCGCGAGATTGTGTCACGAGCTGATTGGAGAATCTAGAAGCAAGAACGACTGTGTCAAGCTCGAAAAGGATGGATCTGAAGTATTTGGCTAGACCTGGAGCACTTGGAGAGGGGTGGGGCACCTACGGATGCTTTGGTCTTAAAATTAGGTGCCCTGCTTTGTGAAAAAGCTCGAAACTAAATTTCACGGGATTGGGAGGTGGTCGGAACCCTCGTTGTTTATCACATTAGATTTGTTGCCTTGTATCTTGAATGTCATCAATAATCCAAGATGATGTTAAGACCTACAAAAGACCTACAAAAGACCAAAAGAAGTATCAAAACCGTAAAAAATAAAGATGCAAATGAATAGGTCAGACTAACCTTAGTTGCCACAAGGTGGGCTTATTAAGCCGAGTGTTGCACTACATTTTGGACCCAAATTTAGTTCTAGTGAGTGTGTGCATAATTTGCCCTAGGTGCTCTTGTGTTAGTCACACTTTGTGAAGTAGGAACAATAACTAAATGTAGAAAATGTAATAACATGTGTGCATGGAATAGAAGAGAACCCCTATTAAATGTGATGCATATTTCCTAGCCTTGTGCCTTGTGATGGGGTTATGTGGATGTAAGTGATCCGTAATGCAATAGTGGGATGCAACTCTAGATGGATAATAGTAGTAAATGATGTTAGGTTGCTCATTATGGTCTCGTAACTTTATATTTATAGGGTTTTCTTGATCTAATTTCGTAATTAAGCTCGAAATGACCAACCACCAAAAAGATAAAGATCTAAAATGGCTATAAAGAGCAAAAAAGTGGTAGGAAAGTGCAAAAGGGATCGAGGTGCCTTTGGTGGGACTAGGGTGCTCATGGGCACCCTAGTACCAATCTGGGTGCCCTAGTCGAGGCTAAAATAACGGGAGGCAACATAAGTTGACTGGGCATGTGGATGTAAAAGGTTGGTAGTCACGAAATAAAATAATAAAAAAATGGCCAAAAGACAGGGGTTAATTAGTACTTTCTTCACTCAAGAACCTTCTAAATAGTAGTATTAACCGGGATAAATAATGTCTAAAGTTCATGATTTTGTGACTACAACCCCTATATGGAAAAAGGCCAAGGTGAAGTGATAGGTTGGAAGGTTTGTGAGGATGCATGAATAAGTTTACCACGTCACTAACATGATTGGAATTTATTGACAAAGTTACATGCATCTGATTCTATAATGGGCCAATAGTAACCCATGCACAAGATATTTTAGCTAAGACCATGTCGCTCATGTGTGCACCACAAATTCTTACAAGAGATTCAACCAAAATTTGATTAGCTTTATATTGAGTAGACATCTTAATAGAGTCCCATCATAGCCTCTTTTGTACAGGGTGTTGATGAGGATAGTATAACATGAAGCATGTTGTGATAAGGTTAATTTATTGTGGGCATTTATGTGCGGGGATATGTTTTCTTTTGGATGAAGGTATAAATGTCTTGATACTAGGGGTTCTCATGACCAAAAATTTCACACACCATGGTGGAATCGGTAGATCATATGTGGACACCAAAATATTTTCGATGAGAAACTTGCTATGTGTTTGATTTGTATCAAATTCAAGAAGGGACGTGATAGTTGTCATGAAGTCCGTTACTTTGTTATGTGCATGAGGAACTTGTTCAAATGTAATAAGCCAAAAGTAACCTTTGAGATTGTCAACCATGCATTTATAAGGAACAATTTTATCATCCTTTACTTGATATTATTCATTTAATTGCTTGATTATCAAAGGAGAATATCCAAAAATTGTCAGCTCTTTAAGCCGCAAAGATATTGCAAAACCTAAACTTGTTATTAGGGCTTCATACTCTGTGATGCTGTTAGTGCATGGGTAACCAATGTGGTAATACTTGGGTATAACATCACCATCCAGTGTTCCTAGGACAATGTCATCTCTCGACCCATGTATGTTGTAAGATCCATCGAAAAATAAAGTCTAGGAAGGGTTTGCATTAACCTATATGAGATCTTCGTTTGGGCACTTGAAATGAAGTGGTCTGAGCCCGGTAGTGGCGCTGCGCCACTTGATTTTCTATAGATTTAATTTTAATGGATTTTTTATTAACAAATTCTATGTCAAACTCACTTAGGAGTACAACCCAACTAGACATTCAGCCTGTTAGGACAGTCTTAATAGTATATATTTTAAAGGATCTACCTTGGAAATAAGCTTTATTGTATGATTGAGCAGGTAATGTTGCAACTTGTGAAAGGTAAACACTACAACCAAATATACTTTCTTAACCTATGAGTATCAAACTTCACAATCAATCAATGCTCTACGAGAGATAGTAAACAACTTATTATTTTCCCTTGTCGTTGTGATGCGCAAACAATGCCCCTATGACATGTTCTCTAGCTGAGCGTGTATAGTAGCATAAGCTTGTGTAGAATAGGTGGCATTAGCACTAGTTGAGTTGATAGGTATTATTTCAACTTAGTGAAAGAATCTTGACATTCCTATGTCTGTTTGAACTAGACATTTATCTTGAGTAGATGATTAAAGTGATGACACTTATCGGCAAGCTGAGATATGAAGCACCAGATAGACCGAATCTTTCCTTGGAGTCCTCATAGCTAACAAAGATTTTTTGGGGGAGGCATATCCATGATTACTTTAAATTTTTTGGGGTCAACTTCAATCCCTTTCGTGAGACTATGAATCGAGGAGTGTTCCGAGGGACGCCAAAGACACACTTCTTACGGTTAAGGAAAACCTTATACTCCAGCAATCATTCAAATATATGTTGTAAGACAATTGGATGATCACATATAGTTTTAAATTTGTAAAGAATGTCATCAACACAGTCGTCCATGATGTCATGGAGTAGATCATAGAAAATGACATTCATTGCACGTTGATAGTTTCCTCTACGTTCTTAAGGCTAAAAGGAATGACCTTGTAACAAAATGTACCTCACGGTGTTGTGAATGTTGTCTTGTGTTGGTCTTCCTCAACAATCTAAATCTAGTTATAACTAAAAACCATCTATTAAAGATAACATTTCATGTCCTATTGTAGAGTCAATAATCAATGTTAGGCAAGGAAAGTGGTCCTTCAGACAAGCCTTGTTGATATCCTAAAAGTCGGTGCGAATTCGGATCCTGGTGTTTTCTTTACAATAGGAGCCATGTTAGATATCCACTCAAAGAAATTTATAGATTTGATGAAGCCATCTTGAGCAGTTTTTGAAGTTCTACCTTGACCAACAATGTAACCTTAGGATGCATTTTCCTCAATTTCTATTTTACAGGTTTCACATCTGGGTGAACCAAAAGATTGTGCATGACAAGAGAAGGATATAATCCTTACATGTCCTTGTATGACCATGTGAAGACATCCTAAAACTTAGTTAGAAGTACCATGGATACATTTATTTTTGATTCAAATAAGCTTGCACCAAGTTGTAATAGTTTGGGGTTATCACTTGTTTTGATGTTGATTGTGATGGTCTCCTTTACCAACATTTTTATGTATCATTATCTTGAAAAGATGTGGTAGGTTTATTTAAGTCATCTAGTTATATGGAATTGATTCTCCTCCCTCTGGCACCTCATAAAGTTTTTCACTAGGAGATACGTCCTTTTCCTTTTTCTTGTTTTTGTTTCTCAAATAGTGTCTCGGTGAGGTTTTTAGTATAAGATATTAAATATTTTTTCTCTTATTTTTAATTTTTTTAAAAAATTGATGGACTAGAGCACTAGAATTCCTTGCCAAAGTATGTTGAAGCATCAAGCTCTATATCAAAACCCTTCTTGTGATCTGATAGGGGAATAGGGTCTCGAGTCTCAAGAAAATCCTTGATGGCCTCATCATTTTGAAATAGTTCCCTAGCAATGTGATTTTGTTGGTCCCGATGGATGAAAGATGGGTAAATTATATCAAAGGTGAGAGTAAAAATGGATAGGTATTCAAGGAAGAGGTTATTTTTAGTGAGGTCTTCGAAAAGGCTATGTGTAGAACCTATCTCAACTTCAGAGTCAGATTCCTCTTCACTAATTGTTATTTCGAATATTACGAGCCTCTTTTCAAATGTTTCATAACCTAGACCATGGTGGTATATATTTTCTTCATATAAAACGTGTTTTAGATTACCTTGTTCTTGTGGACCAAGTTTTATGCACTTCCATTTCATGTTTTGCATTATTTTATGAGCCTTGTTGTAGTCTACAAATTCGTAGTAATTGGCCATCTGATCCTTGTATAACCAAGAGCTGTCAGAATTATGAATGTGTTCATCCTATAAGCATCCATAAAGTCTCCAAAGAGTTTTTCCAAGATGGTAAACAAGATATTATTTGAGATGGGGTATATTGGGTCGTCCGTAACTACACGGAAATGACTGTAGCTTATCGACATGAAAAACATTCTCAAGATTATTGTTCAAGCTCAATCTTGTACCCTTCCCGAGTCATGGATAACCTAGGATTTTAGGGCAACATAGGAATGTCTCCAAGTTGTGGGACTTGATACTTGAGACAAAAATATAGAGAAGGGTAGCTTCATTTACCTATTCCTAGTGCTAAAATACTCCTAAATCTGAAAGAAAAACTATCTAATCCTAATCTAACATTCCAAGGGACCAGGGTTAGAAGGAGATGCATGAAAAGGGAAATCCTAAGCTAAAAGAGGTGATAACACTAGAAAAAGGGTTGACCACTCTCCACAAGGGGAAGGAAAGGGAGAAAACACAAGAGGAGAGCATACAAATGTGCCACAAACTAGAATCAGGTAGGTTCACCTTTCCCACCATTGATGACATAGGAAGAAGGAAACCTATAAGTAGGAAATGCACACAACATGCCAAAGGAAGAAAAAAAAGAGGAAAGAACATATAAAACATGAGAATATGGTATAGAATAGCCACAAATGCTCGATTTTATTGCTTAAATGATACACAATCAGTTACATTTATGGAAGAAGGTGAAAATAAATTACATAGACCAAGTTCATGGTTAGGAACTCATGGGAAGTCGGTCACCATTTTGAAATGGTGTCGCTATAACATAGAGGGATCATTCTTACAATGGATGAGTTCTAGTTTTATAGAGAGAGAATCAAAAGAGAGAGAAGGAAAGAGATGAAGGGACCGTCGAGCTAGAACCAATTGCTTTCGAAACTTTCATTGAATGAGTATGGGTGCAATGTTTGTAGTACATGTATGGATACCTCCAACTTTATCCACCAATTACAATACATCCCTTGAATCTATTGTATGCAACCGAAATGTATAGAATGACACCATTAAATTGCAACGGTTGAGCTTCCGGAACTATATTTATTTCTAGGACTATTTTTTCTTTTTCACCCACCAAACGCCACAAAAATATTGATCTCTTAATGCCAACGTGAAGTACTCGGTTATACCTTTCCAATGAGACCAATTTTTCCCATATTTGGAGTAGTAGAGTGAAATTTATGGCTATTTGAATTTCTCAAGCTTGGGAGGAACAAAAAAATTGACACGTGGCAACTTATGATTCATCGTTGAGATTGCCTTTTGCCTACATGTTATTTCTTATGCGTTACTTTAACTAGTGACTCGTCCACCTTTTGCCTTTCGAATAAACATCAAAATCCATTAAATTTTGTTAATTCTACAAACTTGGAGTCTACGGAACCCAATCGCTTTGAGAAGCAACAAAATCCTGCCATGGGTTTCCTTATGAATGCTTGAGATTGTGCCATCTGTCCACCTCTAACCTGCGCCATGTGTCCATTTCTTATTTAACCTACCTCATCCTGCCACAGACTCAAAATTTTATTGAAATCTCACTAATTCTGCAAACTTGGAGTCCGTGGAACCCAAATTCCTCAAGGAATACCGAGAATAATGACATGTTTCCTTATTTGACACTTGAGATTGTGCCACTTGTTAGATTTTTATTGGTAATAGGGTTTTCCTTTGCCTACGTGTGCATTTCCCATGTGTTTATTCCCTTGAATTGCCTTGACCTACCTTAAACTTAAAATTGTTATTAACTTTATTCATTCTCGTGGGCTTGAAGTCTATCGGGAAATTTTAGTTGAGGCGAATCTTAAATGATGACGCGTGTCCTTTGCTTTGATCCTTGAGCTTGTGCCACATGTCCACCAAGTCAAGAAGTGATATGCATAAAGAATATTTCCCTGCCTTCTCTACCTCACCGCGAACCCCAAAATATTATCAGATGTGGTTTATTTCATGGGTTTCAAGTCCATTGGGTGCTTTTACAATGGAGAATGTCAGGATGCCCCCACCTATCTTCCTCCTTTTACGACTAATTTTTAAAATGCAACGGCTAAGCATCCATGGGTTTTTAATTTTTTTGAACGCTTAAACTTGAAGGGAAATTTGAACATCCCGCAAGTTTAAATAAAACCCATGTAAGTCCATGAACAAATTAGGTATCCAAATTAGCTAGGGGGTTAATTTGTGATAACATTTTAATGACTCATGAGGTCATCTACCTGCTAGATATGAATATCGGTGGCCTTGAGCATCCACCGGGCATGGAATTGAGCCTAAAAACATGAAAATTGATATAAACTTGAAACTTGTTAACCCTAAACCATATGAAGCACTACTGGATTTAGAACTGCCTTGGAATTATTTTAAAAGATGGTTTCTTGGGAGTTTTTATTAAAACTTACAAACTATCCCAAAATACAAAATTTTTCCATGAAAGAGAAACTAAAGTATTTGACCCTTAATAAAAGTGGAAAACTATTTTAAACTAGACCAAAATGCTAATTTCTTAGAAAGCATGAAGAATTTGAAATTCAAGTAATTTTGGAGATGGTTTACATGCACTGGAACTACCCCAAAACATTGTTTCCACCATAAAACCTGCTTTGCCCCCAAAATGGATTTTGCAACAACAACAAAGGAAAAAAAAATAATATGTAAAAATTTGAATATCATACATGCTCCAAGTGAAGCATGTAACATGTGCATAATGCACTTTTTTATAAGAAACAAACCTACGTACCCTAATTTAATCGGAGGCAAAGGAAAGCTCGAATAAAACCTGATATAGGTTGGGAGAAGTAGCTTCCTCTCCTTAAAAAATATGTCCAAGTAATTAATTTGGCAATGGACATGGCCTTTAATGTTAGTGCAAAATTGTCTTGCAATAGTTTTCCCTTCCCATTCTTCAAAGTATCAACTAAAAAATAAGAATACCTCCTTTAGTTATTCTACATTTGGTTTTTATAGGAATTGTAGCCAACCTTTGGTACATTATAGCTCATCCTCATGCTCTGAAGTGAGCATGATCGACAAAAATATTTTTGTGGCTCTAGGCTAGCCAGATATTTGATTGGACAAGGATTGATCCTTTGAATTTGCCCATTTTCTTTTCTTTCCTCTTCACGGTGGATGTATGTAAGCTTATCTAGGCTTGATGTTGTTTGATCTTGCACAAACATCTCTGTTTTCATCCTTATGGCCTCATTTTCTTCTTGCTTAAACAAGAAGTTAGAGAGCTCAAACTCATCCTCCTTAAAAATTGAGATCCTTCCTGGTTCATTGTAGTAACTAGTGATTCTCTTGGTGTATCACTTAATCCTCCAAAATTGTAGCAAATTATAAACATGCAGAGTAATGAGAATTATTGCATTCAGTTATAACATCTTTTCACTTGGAATCCCTTCTTCCTCAATTTCTTGGATGATAATAATGTCTAAAAACACTTTCTCTTCCCCTTGAATTCCAATCTAATTGTCCTTCACATCTGCCTAATTTTTCTTGAAATTTAGCTCCTCCTTTTACACATTTTGAACAATCTCATCCTCCCAATCAAAATCAGACCAATCTTCAATAGATATGGAGTTACATTATTTTTGAAGTTGGTTGGAGATGAGACATAAGTAAGGGGCTACTAATTTGTTTCTCCTTCAGGCATAAATGATTTGGGCTCAAGAATTCTGATTTGATCAATTGAAGAAGCCAAATGATCCTCAAAAACATGTTCCCTTCTCTATAGATATGCCCTCTCCAAAACAACTGTATGATTTTACATAAAAACTTGTTGTTGGGAGTGTTGTATGGGCTAATTCTTCTCTCCATAAGCATAACAAACATCTCATTCTACCAATATTGTAGGATAAGTGGCTTTAGTGAATGTTGGGACAACATGTGGAATACCACAAATTCTGAAAACATTAGTGCAAGGTTTAAGAAAGTTGGGTAATGCTTTGGGTGGATATGGGAGGGAGTTTTTCAAAGCGTAAAGAGTGCTTTGGGTATGATAAAATTATGAAGCACTAAAAGAAGGATAAGGAAGAAAAGGGTCTTCCTACCTTTAGAAAGGAACAATGGATTGTTAGTTTTTAGCACAAGGGGAAGGAAAATTTTGAGATGGTGGGAGAAGAATGACGGTGATGGGAACGGGTCTCTTTGGCTAGCCTGAATGAGCATCTTCTCAGCTTGTGATGCAATGAAAAAAGCTTGAGGAGCACAACTACCTCCCATGGATTGAATTAACATAGCTAAATTAACATCAAAGGACCTCAAGTAATAAAAGAATGCCATAACTTGTGAGGGTCTAAATTCTTGAGGAATTCTATGCCATGTCCTTGTAAATATGATGTTGAAATCAAAGATAAAATCCATTGGAGCCTGTTGTATTTTTGAGGTGTTCCATGAGAGAAATAACATCTACATTCTCCTTGAACCAGTTGTGAAGTTGTTCTCCTAGCTGATCCCATGTGGAAATGGATTGTGAAGCCAAACTGATGTACCAATCTTTTGCTTTACCTCTAAATGATGAAATAAGAAGTTTGAGGCAAATGTTCTCTTCTCGATGTTGTGAATGACACAATGGTTTGTTATATCTTGAATGTGATCAATGAGAGATTGATCTCCATTTCCATGGAAGAGAGGTAAGTTTTTAAGGGTTATTTTGGGGATATCATCCCACTACTATAAATGGAGGGGGCTAGAGTTGAAATGAGAAAATGGAAGAGCTCTTTTGAGAGCCATTAGAAAATGGGGGAATGGAAATTAATGTAGGTATGGATGAAAAGGTCTGAAACTTGATAAAATGAGTTTTTGAATCAGTGGAGTTGCGGATGTGTTGAGAAATGCATCTAAAGGATGGATAACACCAATAAAAAATCAACCTTGCTAGTATGAAGTTGTAAAGCTCTTTAGAATTGTCCCACTTGGCATGCAAAAATTGTTGGATCTCAAAATTATATTGTGCTTCAAGTCATGGACAACCTAGGATTTTGAGGCAACATGGGACTGTCTCCAAATTATGGGACTTGCTACTTGAGACATACCTCCAGAGAAGGTCAACTTCCTCTACCTATTCCTATTGCTAAACTACTCGTAAAGCTGAAAACAAAACTATCTAATCATAATTTAACATTCCACGGGACCAAGGTTAGAAGGAGATGCATGAAAAAGGGAAATCCTATGCCAAAAGAGGTGATAAAACCAGAAAAATGGTTGATCACTCTCCACAAGGAAGGAGGGAGCGAGACAAATGTGTCAAAAACTAGAACCGGGTAGTTTCACCTTTCCCAACATTTATGACATAGGAAGAAGGAAACCTGCAAGTAAGAAATGCACACACCATGCCAAAAGAAGAACAAAGATGCAAGAACACATAAAACACACAAATATGGCATAAAATAGCCACAAATGCTCGATTTTATTGCTTAAATGATGCATAATCAGTTACATTCATGGCAGAAGGTGAAAATACATTACAGAGACCAAGTTCAAGGTCTGAAACTCATGGGAAGTTGACCACCATTTTTACATGGTGCCACTACAATAGAGAGGGATCCTTCTTACAATGGATGATTTCTAGTTTTATAGAGAAAGAGAAGCAAAAGAGAGAAGGAGAGAGATGAAAGGATCCTCGAGCTAGAACATATTGCTTCTAAAATTTTCATTAAATGAGTATGGGTGCTATGTATGTAGTATAGGCATGGAAACCTCCAACTTTAACCACCAATTTCAACATGTCCCTTGAATCTATCATATGCTACCGAACTATAAAGAATGGTGCCATTAAATTCGAGTGGTGAGCCACATAGAGCTAAATTTGTTGTTGGGACTATTTTTTTCCTTTTCACCCACCAAACACCACCAAACTCTAAATCTCTTAATGCCAATGTGAAGTACTCGGTGATACCTTTCCAACAAGCCCTATTTTTCCATATTTGAAGTAGTAGAGCAAAAATTATGGCCATTTGAATTTATTGAGCTAGGGAGGAACAAAAATAGATACGTGAAAACTTATGATTTTTAGTTGAGATTGCCTTTTACCTACGTGATATTTCCTACGTATCACTTTGACCACCGACTCATCCATCTTTTACCTCTGTGTTGGACATAAAAATACATTAAATTTTGTTAATTCCATGGACTTGGAGTTTCATGGAACCCAATTACTTTCATAAGCACCATAATCATGTCATGTGTTTCCTCGCAAATGCTCGAGATTGTGCCATGAGTCCACCTCTAACTTGTGCCATGTCTCCACCTCTTCTTGCACCATGTATACACCTCTTCTTTGAATTTCTTTTCCCTATCGCAAACCCTGAAAGTACATTGAAATCCCAAGTAATTCCATAGACTTAGAGTCCACAGAATCCAAATTCCTCAAAGAATGTCATAATGATGGCATATGTCCTTCTTTGATGCTTAATATTATTCCACTTTTTAGATTCCCATCGTTGCGGGGTTTACCTTTTCCTATGTGTGCATTTCTCACGTTTTTATTCCCTTTGTTTGCCTTAAATTGCCTTAGACCCAAAGCGCTATTAATTCTATTCATTCATTTGGATTGAAGTCCATCAAACACTTTTAGTTGAGGGGCAACCAAAATGATGACATGTGTCCTTTTCTTGGTTGTTCATTGATGTGCCCCTATTTTTCCATGTTTTATCCCATGTAAACCCAAGTATTGCCATAATCTCATTTTCGCACTATGTACAATCTTGAAATTTTATAATTAATAATTTGCTTTGTTTTGGAAGGAAATGTTGTGCATATTCTTGTTATTGCTTCTTTAAATATGGCTTGAATGAACCATTTTGAGTTTGGATAGCATATGTTGAGTCATCATTAAAGTTAACTATAGAATAAGCACAGAATCATTCGTGCATTGGCATAGGACTCACCTTATAGTGTTAGACTCACCTTTGCATTAGAACATGACTCGCCGTGGAGCGCAGGACTCGTCCAGATCACTAATTTTGACTCCCTTGAAATAAGGAACTAGCGAAATAGAGATAAAATAGTTTGGATGGATGAACTATGAGTTGATACAGCTGGCACATCAATTAACACAATGACATGAGCATGAAACATGTGCTACTACCTCAACCTTCATGCAAATTATGAGGTCTATGAAATCCTAGTTTAACTTTAGTTGCTTGAAGACGTGATGCAGACAAACACTCAAGGATTTATAATCATCATGATTATAAGGAATCAATTCAAGGTTTGCAATTCCTTAAAGCGATTGATTGTCTCAAAGGATTCAATTACGGGCCTCATCTACAATTAACAAGATTAGTTCAATCCAAACATGACATAGATCACTCCTTCCATGATTGTAATTCTTAGATCGAGTTAGTTATTGTTATAAGCATCATCCAATAAGGTATCTATTATTAATTACAAATAACTAGTTCTCTCCTAGAGGGACTAGGACTGCTCTAATATAAAAGAGAAAATGTATTAAGATTCAAGAGTTCAGTTCATTTTTAGTCGATTATTGCAAAAGCAATTATTTCAATTCAATAAAATTATAGATTCAGTGAAAACTTTATTTTGTGACTTGCAACGCCGAACCGATTCAAGGCAAGGAGCAAGGGACACTCCTCCCCAACGAGAAGGGAGAATTTACTATTATTTCCTTTTGGTTATTTTACATTCATTTGGATTTCCAACATTGTATTATTTTTCACTACCTTTAATTTTGTATTTAATAGTCTATTATTGTCAATTCACTTCATTTCTTAATTGCAGTTAGCATAGTATTCAATTAATTTCGTTATTAAGAAAGCACTAAGAGCAATTCGAATGTTCCATTTATTCTACAAACAACCATAGACACCACCTTGGGTGGTAAACATAATATAACTAAAGTGCGAGTATTAACTACGTTCATCACTTTTTAGTGTCGTTGCCTGTGTGGAGCTAAACTTAAGGTGTTATCAAAGGTTAAGGTGTTAGCTAGAAGTGCTTCCTAGTTGTCTGGTAAGTTTCCATTTAGAAATTTTATTTCCATAACTCTTTCTTTTGAAGTAAGAAGACCTTGTAGTGACAACAAGACTCTTTTGTGCTTGAAGTATGTGGAACACAAACATCCAAGTTAAGCGCTGGTAGTTAGGGAACTGTCCTCAGTATGATAGGATTTTATGTTTAGACCTAGAGATCTAGAGGTAGATTCATTAGATTAAATTTTCAAAAACCCCTCAAAACCAACCTATGGAACAACTTGCTAACCAAGGAAGGATGGATGATGAAGTAGATAACCCTAATGGTGCATAGAATGGAAACCCTCCACTTGGAAGAATGTTTACCTATCCCATACAATTGGATCCTAATGATCAGGCTCCTATGAAAAATATATCCCCTTCAATTTTACCAACCTTCCAGGGATTAGTCTCAGAAGACCTTGACCAGTTTCTTTTTGAATTCAAATTTCTCTGTCAAACCTATGATTATGCTTTAGACACATACAAGCTCAAGTTATTTCCCTCCACTTTAAAATACAAAATGATGAGATGGTTCATGGGCTTAACCCCTAACTCCATCCATAGTTGGTAGGAGATGGAAACAATTTTCTTGGATAAATACCAAGACTACTATAGAGTCAGGGATAGGAAGGAAGAATTTTTAGAATTCAACAAGAGGATGAGAGTGTGGAAGATTATCTTGATTGGTTCCTCTTCCTTCACAAGAGGTGTGGTACTAGTTTGGATATTAATCTACTCAAAACCTTATTCCTCAAAGGATTGGATGAAGACACATAAGAAGCCTTCAATATTATGGGAAAGGGAGACATGAACAAACTAGAATTTACATAAATCATTGACCTCTATAGGAATTACTCCCAAACTCACCCCAACCTTCATAGATAGAAAGGTAAAATGGCCAGTGGCGATATATCCAAACTAAGGGAAGAAATTACAAATTTGAGAACATACCTCTTAGTTCAACTCAATACAACTATGGATAGGGAGAAATCCATGAATATAGAGCCTTTTTCATCTACTACCCAAGATGTAGGGATAAACATGGGCTTAAGGACTACCCCTTAGACAAGATAAACATATGTCTTGTCTATGATTTAAAGCATGCCACATACCAATGTGGATTGCTTCCTTGTTGAAGAACCATCTTAAAACAAAACACACAAGATGAAGTTGAGTTAAATTATATGGCTCAAAGGCAAGGAGGGAATTTTCAATCAAATCAAAATCAGTCCTACATGCCAAAATCACAATGGGTCCCAAATCAATGGAATGCACCATGGCCATACCCCAACCTTGGACTCAACAAGTCCCACAGGAGTGGAGTCCTCAATGGAGTGCACCACCAAGTTACTATCAACAACCCTAGGCTCCACACCCAAACATTCCACTATTTCAACAATTTAATCCTTGTTGGTGAGAAAATTTCTTTGGGGAAAATTTGTGGATTTCTTGCCAACGTCTCCGGGACTCTAGGTCCCTCTTCTTGGGTGGTGCAGCTCCACTTATTATGCATGCATGAAATTGAAATTTAGGTGGTCATGATGGCGGGGATCCAACATGGGAACTCCACTAACCCAACGACAAAAGCTTACAAGGAGTCAGTAAGGGAATAATTTTCTAGGAGAGTGGGAAAGGGAGTGAGAAAAAGAGAGGGGGATTAACATTGCAGGTAGAAAATCAGATTCCTACAACTGTTAACTAGAAAATTCCAACACACATATATTTAGAAGAAAACAATTTCACAAGTGGCAACAAGACGAGTTAAGATTGAGAACTCAAAGTTTCTAAAACCTCCTCATCAAAAAAAGGCATGAAACTCCTTTCTTTATTGATGCTTTGACAAAATTGTGCATAGTTAGAAGTAGAAGAACATAGAGAAAGGAACTAGAAGAAATAGCTATCTCCTTTGTTTCTTCACAAGTAGTGATCTCTCATGAGTATACAAAATTGACAACCCTTAAGAATGAGAGTTTCATTACATTATATAGAATTAGAATGACTCTTCATCTACCCCCATGATGACCTTTATTTTTATTTTCCATTCGTGACTTTTGGCATTCTTAGGAAGAACATTAAGTCCCCTTTTATAAAATAAGGGCAACTTATTACATTTGAGATTATAGTCACTTTAATGAATAAGACAAATGTCACGATTTCTCATAATAAAGAATTAGAAAAAGGGGGTGAGAAGAGGAGAAAGAATGAAGAAGGAGAGAAAGGAAGAACTGCTCCCACTAGATGAAGGTACCTCCATCATTGATGGATATATTGTCGATGACGATCGTAGCCTCTTCCTTCACATGATGCATGGACAACCCCAATTGATATGCTTTGAATCACCCAACCTCCCGAGTGACGAAGATGAATTCACATATTGTGCCCCACGATTCCCTGTTTTGTCTCTATATACCATCGCACTCAGAATGATGCTTTTAGAACCTCTGTGAAGTTTTTGTTCCTTTGTTTGACCCATGAAACCATCTTACAACCTGTGTAGAGTCCAAAAAGTGGAAAGATGAGTGAGAATGAGGCCATCTACAAATTTCAGCCTCAACATTGAAACTTTCTATTTTTGGAATATGAGACCATGACCTGCCATTTTGGGACATATCACCATATTTTGCCCCAATTTCACCTTTTGAACCTTCTGACACATTTCATCCTCTTTTGTTGTTGAGGCATTGCTATTTTTAGCGAGTTACTTTTGGGTAACTTTTTATTTTGGGAAAATTGTCTTTTGTCCTGCTTCTCGTTTTACAATCTTTTCGATCATGTCCGGATGATCAAACTCACAACTTGGGGGAATACTATTTTTAGCATGCGAGGAAGCATAGAATATGCTATTTTTAGTAAGTGGTAAAAACGATCTCATTTTGCGATGGGGACAACTTTTTAGATTCATTTCATCGTCGCGATCACATGCTCCAAATTTCATTGCGTTTCACTCACTAGAAAGCTCATAAATAAAAATGAAATTTTTGCACGACACGGGTTTTGGGCATGAACCTTCTATGGCAGACATTAATGGAGTCAAGAAGCTTTTTACAGATTATTTATTAACCTCTAATTATAATGAAATCAATTCCAAATGTATAGGTTTGTCGTTTGGAGTCTATGTTCACAATTCTAGCTTCATTCGACTGCCAGATTGATGGGAAATCTCACAAATGGAAGCTAGGGCACAAAATGGAGTTTTTGTTGAATTAAATAATCTGGGACATAATTTCAAATTCCATGAATTTTTGCTTGATGGCCTATGAAAATTAGAAAGTCTGCAAAAGGTTTCATCTCAATCCGTGCTCTGAATCATGAGATATGAACACTTCTTTGATTTTGCCAACGAGGGTTTCTGGCAACACACAAGCATGGTTTTGGCTTGAAATATTCTCTTCTCTTATTGTAGCAGTGAGGAATGATGGATAAATGATGGTGAGAATGCTATGGAAGGTCTAGATGTAGCAATAATGGAGGAGAGGAAGGATTGCTAGTAGTTGAAGATTTCTGTGCGTCTTGAAGGGAAAAGAGAAGCAACCATGACAACACAATAGTTAGAATTTTTTCACAATTCTTGTGATTTGGAATGTGTTAACCTTTATTGCAACTATTTTACTAAAGCTTTGGTGCACTTGGTGCAAAATTTTTGCCCCATCCCCATTGGGCCACTTGGCGGATTCTGTTGGATGGAGCAAGGGCTAAGAAAGTGTGCACGTGTGCTTAGATTGTGCAAAGTGGCTTAAAGGAGGTCACATTGAGGTTCAGGGGCTTAAATAGAAGGGTGACACATTTTCTTGCACCTATTTCACCAAGACTTTGGTGCACTTGGTGCACAAAAGTGCGCCACTCTCCCATTGGTCCAAAATTTCACCAAAAATGGCTAACTCCACCATGTGGAACAACTTGTCGGGCACATAACTTCAGCTCCTAGACGTCTTTTTACACACATATTTATATGAAATTGCATGTAAAATTCCTTTTTAACATAATGGTGATGGTATCATACCTTGATTATTCCTGAAAATTCCTTAAATTACCCCATTTTGATCAGGACCACCAATTTTCCTCGAAAAATGAGATCCCGTGAAAATATCCAAGGGTTTTGAAAAAAATGATGATTTAAACTTGTAGAGAATTCACTTATATTTCCAATAAGTATTTATTTTCCTCGTAACTCCTTATAAAGCTCCCAAAATATTCCACTGAAGATCAAGTACTTATTTTGAATACCTTTCTCCTAGAAGTGGGAGACTAGGTCATATGGGGAGTGTTGGCGAGGAAATTTATTGGGTGGACAAATTTGTGAATTCCTTGCCAATGCTCTAGGAATCTATGTCCCTCTACTTAACCGTGCAACTGCTGTGTATGCATGCGTGAAAAAATGTGGATTTCTGTGGTGGCCTTTCGGTCGGGGATCCAACAGGGGCACTCCACTGACCCTGGAAAAGCTTGCAAATACTTGCAAGAGAGAAATTTGTCTGAAAGTGGGAAAGGGAGTGAGAAAAGAGGTAGGAGAACTAATGTTGTAGGTAGGAAATCATATTCCTGCACACACTAGTTAGAAAATTCATCACATGCATTCATGGGAAGAAATAACCCTGCAAATGGCAACAAGACGAGATAAGATTGTGAACTCAAAGTTTCTAAAATCTCCTCATCAAAGAGGCTACAAAATCCTTCTTCTTGTATTGATGCTTAATCAAAAGTTGTACATAGTGGAGAAATGGAGGAATTGAGAAAAGGGAGGGGGAAAGTAGAAGAAAAATGGCTAACTCCTTTGCTTTCTCTGAGTACAATGCACTCGTGATTTTTTGAGATCAATTTGCCAACCTTTACAATGAATTTTAGAGTCCATGATATAGCCCACAAGAAATGGTTACAATTCCTCGATCCAACAAGAAACAGTTACAACCTATTTCTGACTGTTTGCGCCCTTCAAATTCTTGATTCACAGAGAAATGCTTATGGTGGAAAGAAATAATTTTAAAATACTCGGCCGTTACATTATTTTTCCAGTTAAAACATGGGCCATTTGATTTTTTTTACAACTTTAAATCTGGGCCGCCCACGTGGAAGGAGTTGATTGGAGCAGGTCCTGCAGATGCTTTGACTATCTACCTTTTGTTTGGTGGGGCCGTATATCTGACCCTGGACATGTGGCGGGCTAGTGCTCATTTGGAACCTGCCTCTAGATTTTGCCTTTTAAGTTGTGCTAGGCTGACACGTGGAGAACTCCAGTTGGTTCCTTCATACTTAGCCGATTCGGGCTCTGTTCTGTTTGACTCATGTTGACCCCTAGACACATGGAGAGCTGGCGCTGATTTGAGTTTCCACTTTGGAAGTGCCTTCTAAAATTGTGCCAAGTTGACGTGTGTCTCCTTCACCGGTTCCTAACATGGCGAGCCACTTATTTGAAGATTGGCCCTTTCATCTCACTTTTGAAATGTCGTTGAGGCATGTGGAGGCTCTGTAGACCCACTCATACTTAGTCAATTTTAACGATCGGATCTGTCTCTTTTTGGGCCTAGGACACGTGGTGAGCTGGTGTTACTTGGAGACTAACTCTTGGATTTTACTTTTGAAATGGACGCCGTGCCAACGTGTGTCTCCTTCCATCGGGGTTAGACTTTTACCAACTTGTTTCTAATGGGCTGAACTCATTTGGAATTGGCCCTCTCATTTGAAATTGTGTCATTGTGACGCGTGTAGACCTCCGTGACCCACCCATACTTAGCTCAATTTTGGGATTGATGTCCCTTTGGACCTGGGACACGTGGAGGACTGGCGCAAGCTTGAGGACTACCCCCGGCTTTGAATCTTGAAAATGCACCGATGAGGCACGTGGATCATTTGAGCCTTCCATACTTAGCTGATTTTAGCCCATTTTACCTTCATTTTGTACTTGGGACACGTGGAAAGCCTGCGCTTAATTGAAGATTGTCCCTTGGACCCTGCCCCTAGAGTTATGTCATTTGGACGCATGGATGCTTCCACTAGACCTTGAAATATGACCGAACCACATCCAATCAGAGAGACCCATGTATTACCCATGGATGCTGAGGCAAAATTTAACGGGAAGATCTACCCGTCACTCCGATTGTGGAAAAATGTAGAGAAGAAGAAAACTCCACCATTTCATGCTTGATTTTCAAATTTCTTTCGTGAGCTAAGGAATTGAAAACAATACAAGGTTTGATGATCCAAGGGCATAAAAAGGTTGACAATTTCATTCAAATGAGGACAACAATAAAATTTTCACGTCAGATAGAAAATGGAAAATTTATCAAAACAAGCAGACTGGGGATTTGAAACAACTCTAGGGCATGGATTTTTCTATCTCTTTGAACTTTCAACTTGGCTTAAATACTTTAGGAGGGTGAGAGCTTGAAATTTTGAATTTAACTTGGAAAACGAAAAGTGGTTTTGGGAGACAACAACTAGCTCTAGCTTGGGGACATGACATGGACTGAGCATGACAAAGACGTGGTATGAGGATCTAGAATCTCAATTTTTAAACCGTATAACATTGACCTAGTGCCTTATCCATTGGGCCTTGTAGAGTCATGTACAATTTAAGAAAGAAAGATAGAAGAAGGAAACACACAAGCACATAGAAGAAGGAAACAAAACACAAAAAAGAGGGAAAAAAAACACACAACGAAAGGGAAACACACCAAGAAAACACCTATGGTACAAGGCGGGGGACAACCCACTTTCACTGATGATACAATTTCAAGTATTTCCGCTTCAAGGAAATTCCAATGGCATTCCATCCAAGTATGAGAGGAGAAAAACATTCTCACCACAAGCTCCATGAATTTGGAATGGGCCGAGCCATAATGAATCAAACTTTCCATGGCTGCCCTTTGGTTCTTTTCTCTTGTCCCACAAGCAGGACAAAGTCTCCAACCTTGAATTCTCTTGCCTTGGCCCTCTTGTCAAAGATCTTCTTCACTTTCAATTGGTGTTCTTTGATTGATCCACCACCTGGAATCTATTTTCTTCCAGCTTCTCCAGAAATAGGATCCTTTTGTCTATGGAATCTTTGTATTGACCATCTTCTATTTCCTGTAGCAACTTGAGAGTTGGCATCTCAATTATGAGGGGAATTTCTACTTCAACTCCATACAGTAGTTGGAATGGAGACATACCTATCACCTTCTTGGGAGTGATCCTATCTTCCCACAATGCATCATATAACCTTTTGTGCCAATTCCTTTGATTCTCGTCCACAAGCTTATGGACAATGGTCACAATGTTCTTGTTGCTTGATTTGGCTTGTCCATTTCCTTGTGGATAGTAGTCAAGAAGAATGAGCTAGGGAGATTCTATAGCTATAACAAAACTTAGTTAGCTCTCTTGAAGAGAAATAGGTAGCATTATCTACTACAATCTTCTGTGGCACTCGAAATGGACTATGATATTCTCCTTGATGAAGTTGCATATTGTTTCAGTGTTGGCTTGTTTGGCCAGAATGGCTTCCACCCATTTGGTGAAGTAATATGTTCTTTGTGAGTACATAGGTGTGCCCACACTTGAGTGAGGGTTCAGAACACCAATGAAGTCCAGCCCCCATTGTTGAAATGGTTCTTCAATAACCACAGGCCTGAGTGGTAATGCAGTGAGTCGTGGTCTTCCAACGAATTGTTGGCATGCTTTGCATTTAGAAACCCAATCTTGAGTGTCCACAAAGATGGTGGGCCAATAATACCTTCCTCGAAGGATCTTGTGTGTAGTGACCATCGCTAAAAAATGTCCACCACATGCTTGGTTATGGTATGCTTCAAGCAACTTTTCTTGTTGCTCTTTATCTACGCACCTGAGGAAACAACCATCCAGGCCTCTTTTGTAGAGCGCATGATTCCAGATTACAAATTTAGCTACCTTCAACTTGAGTGTTCTCCTTTGCTTGTAATCAAGATGGGGAGGGAATTCTCCATAAGTCAAGTAGTAGGAAATATCAGCGTACCATTCATCGGTAGTGGTGACAAAGAGAACTGTGGGTTGTCTTTTGAACAAGTTGAGCAGGCACAATTTTCTTCACCATGTTGAACTTTGAGTGTTTCATCTTCAACAATCAACTTGCACAAACCATTTCCCCTTACTAGATTGGAGGTTGAATCTCCAAGTCATATTCTTGAGTCTTTGCAATCCAATTTCCTCTTTTAGCTCTCGGGATCCTATTGTGTCAAGATGGACTTGATTGCACTGCCAGGGACCATCACCATTGTATGAGAATTGAGGATGTAAAACCTGAAGTTTTTTACAAGCCTTGACCACTACATAGGCATGCTTCTCTAATTGGTTGTACTTTAGCTCATGCTTCTTCAAAGGACAACTCATGAAAGCAATAGGTGCTTCAACATCTTCATCATTTTTCTGAACAAGAACAACAAAGAGTGTATGCTCTGATGCATAACAATACATGATGAAATCTTTGTTAAAAACTAGAGACATAAGGGTTAGAGCCTTGGAAATGGATTTCTTGATCTCTTCAAATGTTTCCTTCCCTTCATTGTTCCATTTGAAACTTGCTTGAGGTTTCATCATGGAAGTGATGTGTTTTGTCAATTCAACAAACTCAGGCACGAAATGACGAAGAAAGTTTACCTTTCCAAAGAATGAATGAACTCCCTTCTTGCTTGTGGGTAGGGCTAATGCTTGAATGGCTCTAACCCTCTCAGGATCAATGTGTGCTCCATGTTTGTTCACAATGTGCCCCAATAACTTGCCTTTTGTGACTCCAAAAATGCACTTTTTGGATTTAGTGATATGCCATGTTTCCTACACCTTGCAAGTACCTGTTCCAAGTGATAGATATGATCTCCCCTTTTCTTTGAAAATATTGTGAGATCATCAGATATATGAAAATACAATGCTTCAGATCTTTGAAGGCCAAATCCATCACCCTTTGGAATGTAGCTCCTGCGTTGATTAGGCCGAAAGGCATTTTGTTGTATGCAAAAGTGCCCCAAGGTGTTGTAAAGGTTGTCTTGGTGTGGTCCTCCTCTGCCACTTTGATTTGATTATATCATGAGAATCCATCCAATAATGAAAGCATTTCAGATCTAGTGACTGCTTGTAGGATATGGTCCATGATAGGAAGAGGATAATTGTCCTTTAGTGACGCCTGGTTCAGGTTGCGAAAATCTACACATATCCTTATTTCACCATTCTTCTTCCACATTGCACAATGTTAGCTACCCATGTTGAATGGTGGATGGGAAAATGATCCTTGCATTAAGCATCTTCATTACTTCCTCCTTGATGGTATCAACAATCTTTGGGTTGTACGACCTTTGTTTCTGCCTGAAGGGCTTAGCACCCTGCTTCAAAGGAATTGAGTGGTGCATTTCCTTTGGCTGGAAGGATTTGAGTTCATCATAAGAGTAGGCCAAGACATCTGAGTATTTCTTGAGTAAAGTAACAAACCTTCTTTTTTTCTTTAGGAAAGCAACATTTTCCAATATTGACCATCCTTGGCTCCTCCAGGGGTACTAATGTTTTCTTTATCAAAATCAGCTAGGGCACCGAGAAGATTGCTTTTCTTTCTCTTGAATGAATCTGTCATGTTTGTCAAAGAGGTCTTCTAAAGAGACTAGGCCTTTGGGAATTTTGTTCCCTTTCAATTTGATTACTCCCTCATCATCAATCCCTTCAATTCCTTCTTTCTCTTCTTTGGGGGCTGCTTCTCGGTGTGGATTTTCACCTCCTTCGAAGAAGAGACTATTGAAATTATCCCTTTGCTCTAAAAAGGCTAGAATTTGGTTATCATCATTGAAGACTTGCCAATGGTTTGTATTGTCTGGTACACTAGGCTTGAATACCATTTCAATGGTCACTTTGTCTTTACCAAAAGAAGGATGAGGTGTCACTAGGGAAGTTGACACTATAAGAGAATCAACCTTTTCATTCTTTTCCTTGGAATAGCTTCAATGGAAAATGCATCAAAAGATTCAATGCAGTCCCACACCCTATTTCTGTAATACCAGAGTCTTGGATTCTTCACCTGATATTGTTGGCGGACCTACTTTACTACAACCTCTACATCACCTCAACATCTCAGCTTCTTGATTCCCATGTCCTCTGCTACATTCATGCCTAAGAGCAATGCTTCATACTCTGCAGTGTTGTTTGTATTATCAAATTATAGCTTGTAGGAAAAAGGGTACACCTCATTGGAAGGAGAGTACAATACTACCCAACTCCTGAACCTACTCTGGAATGACTACCATCAAATTCCATTGTCCAAATTTGATCTTCCTCTTCCTCCATGAGAAGTGGACAAGTTCTCCTTTTTCTGATGTGAGGAAGTAGTTTCCTAGCCCACAATCTTGAAAGAGAATGTTTGCTTTTGGATCATCAGACTTTCGTACTGTGAACTTCATCTTTCTTACTAGTAGCAACTTCTTCATCTCACCTTTTACTGGGATAGTTACAGATGACCAATCCATTTTTATCTCTCCACCTAGGTCTCTGCAAAAACTCCTACTCAACAACATACCAAAGGATGTTGGGATGTCTGCTACCAGTATGGTTAGGAGCACCTTCTTGTCTGGAAAATCAGCTAGTGCTACCTGTGCATATTTGATTCTTCCTACCAATGGCACTTGTTTGGA
The DNA here is from genome assembly GCA_018340775.1 of Taxus wallichiana var. yunnanensis. Lineage (NCBI taxonomy): Eukaryota > Viridiplantae > Streptophyta > Pinopsida > Cupressales > Taxaceae > Taxus > Taxus wallichiana. The sequence goes on along the minus strand of CM031240.1, from coordinate 670,176,926 downwards.
TTCCATTGAGTAGTAGGTGCCATTTACCGGGTCAAGGTGAGGCCTAGAGCATTTTAACTTTGGTGGCATCACATTGTCTGAGGCTCAAATCTATGATACAATTATTTAGTTGGAAGCCTTTAATGAGGAGTGACAGGTAGAAAGGTTCAACTCTGTTGATGTTGGAGGCACTGAGGGCTAGCATGTTTTGGGAAGGTAGTGTGGATGGTGTGGGGAGTAAGCCTTTAGAATTTGGACTTGAAGAGATAGGGTTACCACCATGAACTGTATTGATGAATCTATCAAATTGGGCAGGATGTGTTTGTAGGTATTCTATTTCAGAGAGCTGGACTTTGGTTTTGCTTGCATGTTCTACAAAGTCAAATGGGGAAATGGTGGGTGAGGAAGAGGCTCCTGAAATGGAGGAAGATCTACATGGTAGAGACTTTTCTAGTTTTGGTGTTGGGTTCTCTTTTTCAGATGTAACAATTGGCTTGGAAGGGGGTGAGGGTGTAGCCTTTGACTAAACTTTAGATGTTTTTACAGGACCAACATTTAGAAAAGAATTATTCTTAGCAACTTTTGAGCTGGAAGAAGGATCAAATGACTTACTTGGTATAGTAGCATGCTCTTTGGCAACCAGTGAGTCTGGTTTTTCTTTGGCCGACTCCAAAGAAGGTGGTAATGGTGATCCTCTGCTGATGATTTTATTTTGTGTAACCTCTGGAGGACAATCTTCTTTATTCTTCTTCTTATCCTTTGCTGCAACTGTTGGGGCTGAAATCCCTTTCTTGGATTGTGCACAAGTGAAGACAACACATGAGAAACTCGAGCTTCTTCCTCATCCTCATCTTCATCATCAACGTACTCAATTAGCCCATTATGCATATCAACTTCCTCGACTTCAAGATAGTTTTCATAGTCTTCCATATTTTCTTCATCAGTTTCATCAATTTTTGCTTCCTCCTCTAGCTCTTTGGTGTCACAGATGGCATTGACTGGTGGTGCTTCAAGAGCAAGCCGACGAGGAGGTGGAGCAATCCTTGGCCTATCTGGAGGGTTTGGCCTCCTTGAAGCATTCCACATTGTGATATGAGATATAGCTTTCTTCAAGGAAACCAAGTCATTTGCCATTTTTTGGAACATCGGATCTATGGTGACAGAGTTTGAATTTTGACCCTTTTATTTCCCATTGGGGCCTTTCACCTTTCCAAAAAGGATTAGATCATCATGGTTTCTATTGCAAAGTCTGGGCTTGCCTCAATGTTCTTGGTTGGGCTCTTCTGAGGAAGAAACCTACTTCTGATGGCAGAGCACTGATGAAAAACCTCTTCAAATTATTTTTGGGAGGCACCACATCTTCAGGATCCTTCTTATCACTCTATCATATCTTGTTATGAAGTCCCTCATTGACTCGGAGGTTTCTTTCTTCATTTGTACCAATTGGACCAAAATATCCTGACAATCTTCCGTGGTCTTGAACTTGTGTTTGAATGCACTTCTTATATCTTCCCAACATAGGTGACAAACCTCGGGGTAGCATGTAGAACCATTCGAAAACCTTTTCTTGAAGTGACTCCACAAAGATTCAGACTGACACATCTTCATCCTCAACACCCAACACATCACAAGCAAGTGATAAATGTTGCTACATGCTCTTCAAGGGGTTGAGAACCATCCCCTCTGAATTTTGGGAAGTTTTTTCTTGAGCCTCTCGGTAGCTCATGGAGTGGTTGAGCAAGAACAAGTGGGCGGTGTTTCCTCCCCATGGTACATTAGGCCTACGGGCCTCGTGATCACATTCACGCTCATGATCATGATCTCCCATTCTATGTCTATTTCTATCTTCCAGCCTTGCTAAGGTTGCAGCTTTTGTTGCTCTTTTCGTCTGCCTCGGCTTGGAGTCTCTCGATTTCTTCAAGTTGAGCTCTTATTTCCTCTTCTGCTCTTACTTCTCTTTCTCTAGCTTCTTCTTTGGTCTCTACATCGGTGAAATCTTCAAGGTTCTTGTTGATGTATGGAAATTCACCACCCAAAGGATTGACAACACTTAGGTTCCCAACATGACCTAGTTTGCTTGAGAAGGAAGCCTCTGGATTCGAGTAGCTCTTGTCTTCTTTGAAGTTCTTCAAAAATGGGGTCGGTTTTTCCTCCTTGTCTTTGTTTTTAGGTGTATCTTCTATCACGGCTTGGAAATCTATGCTTGCCTTTATGGTGTGGAACTTGTCTTTGCCTCTCCAAATCAGCAGTATGCGTTTTTTCAAGGTCAAGGATTCTTGTGGCAATGAAGTAGTGGTTGACACTTTTTCTATTACACCAAATAGCTTCTCACAAATCTGAAGCGATATCTTCTTAGATGTGGAAGAGCAATTCAGGTCTTTCAATAGGAGTATTTCCTAGAATAGCCATGGTTTGTAGACATGTGGCTCATATAGCTCAAATTCAAATTTTTCTTTGAATTTTGAAATTTTAAGACCTTTTGGTCATATTTTGAATTTTGCTAAATGCCCCACGTGCAAAAAATGTGGAAATTTTCAGGTGGACAAATTTGTGAATTTCGCCAACTCTTTGGGAATCTATGTCCCTCCTTAACAAGGGCATATATGCATGCATGAAAAAATGTGGATTTCTGTGGTGGCCTTTCGGGGGATCCAATAGGGGCACTCCACTGACCCTGCAACAAAGCTTGTAGATACTTGCAAGAGATAAATTTGTCTAAAAGTGGGAAAGGGAGTGAGAAAAGAGGTAGGAGAACTAATGTTGTAGGTAGGAAATCATATTCTTGCACACACTAGTTAGAAAATTCATCACATGCATTCATGGGAAGAAACAACCCTATGCAAATGGAAATAAGACGAGATAAGATTGTGAACTCAAAGTTTCTAAAATCTCCTCATCAAAGAGGCTACAAAATCCTTCTTCTTGTATTGATGCTTAATCAAAAGTTGTACATAGTGGAGAAATGGAGGAAATTGAGAAAAGGGGGAAAAGTGGAAGAAAAATGGCTAACTCCTTTGCTTTCTCTAAGTACAATGCACTCATGAGTTTTCTAGATCAATTTTCTAACCTTTTACAATGACTTTTAGAGTCCATGATATAGCCCACAAGAAACGGTTACAATTCCTCGAGCCAAGCAAGAAACAGTTACAACCTATTCTGACTATTCACGCCCCTTCAAATTCTTGATTCACAGAGAACTCTTATGTGGAAAGAAATAATTTTAAAATAATCGGCCATTACATTATTTTGCTAGTTAAAACATGGGCTATTTGATTTTTTTTACATCTTTAAATCTAGGCCGCCCACGTGGAAGGCATTGATTGGAACAGGCCTGTAGATGCTTTGACTGTCTACCTTTTGTTTGGCGGGGTCGTATATCTGACCCTGGATGTGTGGCGAGCCAGTGCTCATTTAGATCCTGCCTCTAGATTTTGCCTTTTAAGTTACACTAGGATTGACAAGTGGAGAACTCCATCGGTTCCTTCATACTTAGCCGATTCGGGCTCTATTCTGTTTGACTCATGTTGACCCCTAGACACGTGGAGAGTTGGTGCTGATTTGAGTTTCCACTTTGGAAGCGCCTTCTAAAATTGCGCCAAGCTAATGTGTGTCTCCTTCCGCTAGTTCCTGACGTGGCAAGCCAGCGCTTATTTGAAGATTGGCCCTTTTGTATCACTTTTGAAATGTGTCGTTGAGGCACGTGGAGGCTCATGAGACCCGCTCATACTTAGTCAATTTCAACGATCAACTTTGTCTCTTTTTGGGCCTAGGACATGTGGCGAGATGGTGCTACTTGGAGACTGACTCTTGGATTTTACTTTTGAAATGATGTCATGTCGACGTGTGTCTCCTTCCACTGGGGTTAGAATTTTCAACGGCCAACTCTGTCTCTCTATTGACCATGGACACGTGGCGACTTGGTGCTCATTTGGGAATTGGCCCTTTTGTCTCGCTTCGAAATTGTGCCATTGGACACATGGAGCTGTCCACTAAGCCTTCCATACTTAGCTTATTTTAGCCCGTTTTACCTTCATTTTGTACTTGTACTTGTGGACACATGGAAAGCGTGCGCCTTCCTAATTAGCAAGATTGTCCCTGTTTTACCTTCGGAGTACCAGGCGTCATTTGGACACATGGATGCTTCCGCTAGACCTTGAAATATGAGTGAACCACATCCAATCAGAGAGACCCACATATTACCCATGGATGCTGAGGTAAAATTTAAAGGGGAAGATCTGTCGTCACTTCCGAGTGTGGAAAAATGCAAAGAAGAAGAAAACTCCACCATTTCGCGCTCGATTTTCAAATTTCTTTCATGAGTAGAGGAATTGAAAACAATACAAAGTCTGATGATCCAGGGGCATATAAAGGTTGATAATTTCATTCAAATGAGGTCAACAATAAAATTTTCAAGTGTCCAGATAGGAAAATGGAAAATTTATCAAAATAAGCAGTCGGGGATTTGAAACAACTCTAGGGCATGGATTTTTCTATCTCTTCAAACTTTCATCTTGGCTTAAATACTTTGATTCACAAAGGAATGCCTATGGCAGAAAGAGACAATTTTAAAATACTTGTCCGTTACATTATTTTTCCAGTTGAAACATGGGTCGTTCGATTTGCTTTTACATCTTTAAATCTAGGCTACCCATGTGGAAGGCATTGATTGGAATGGGCCTACAGATGCTTTGATTTTCTACCTTTTGTTTGGCGGGACGGTATATCTAACCCTGGAAACGTGGCAGGCCAACGCTCATTTAGAACCTGCCTCTAGATTTTGCCTTTTAAGTTGTGTCAGGATGACATGTGGAGAACTCCACCGGTTCCTTCATACTTAGTCGATTCGGGCTCTTTTCTTGTTTGACTCATGTTGACCCCTAAACATGTGGAGAGTTGATGCTAATTTGAGTTTCCGCTTTGGAAGCGCCTTCTAAAATTACACCAAGCTGATGTGTGTCTCCTTTGACCAATTCTCGATGTGGTGAGCCAACACTTATTTGAAGATTGGCCCTTTCATCTCGCTTCTAAAATGCATCGTTGAGGCACGTGGAGGCTCCCGCAGACCCGCTCATACTTAGTCAATTTCAATGATCGGCTCTGTATCTTTTTGGCCTAGGACATGCGGTGAGTTGGCGCTACTTGGAGATTGACTCTTGGATTTTACTTTTGAAATGGCATCGTGCCGATGCATGTCTCCTTCCTCTCGGGGTTAGAATTTTCAATGGCCAACTCTGTCTCTCTATTGACTGTGGACGCATGGTGACCTGGCGCTCATTTGGGAATTGGCCCTTTTATCTCGCTTATGAAATTACGTCGTTGTGGCACATGGAGTCGCTCATTGAGCCTTCCATACTTAGCTGATTTTAGCCTGTTTTACCTTCATTTTATACCTGGGACACGTGGAAATCCCGTGCCTAATTGAAGACTGTCCCTTGGACCCTACCCCTAGAGTTACGTCATTTGGATGCGTGGATGCTTCCACTAGACCTTGAAATATGACCGAACCGCATCCAAAAGAGAGACCCACGACACTGTGGATGCTAAGTCAAAATTTAATGGGGAAGATCTACTCGTCAGTCCCTACTGTGGAAAAATGCAGAGAAGAAGAGAACTCCACCATTTCACACCCAATCTTCAAATTTATTTCCCCAGCCAAGGAATTGAAAACAATACAAAGTTTGACGATCCATGGGCATAAAAAGGTTGACAATTTCATTCAAATGAGGTTAGCAATAAAATTTTCACACGTCCAGATAGGAAAGTAGAAAATTTACAAAACAAGCAGGTTGGGGATTTGAAACAACTCCAGGGCATGGATTTTTCTATCTCTTCGAACTTTCATCTTGGCTTAAATACTTTAGGAGGGCGAAAGCTCACAATTTTGAATTTAACTTGGAAAATGAAGTGTTTTTCAGAGACAACACGGGACCAAGGGACTAAATAGGAGGGATGGGGAGTTTTGTGTCACAAATTTCCAAAAGCTTTAGTTCACATGGAACAATAAAATGTGCCCTCACCCTAGCTTGACAAGTGGCGAAGTGTGATTGCATGGAGCGAGGGCTAGGAAACGAAGCTTGGGGGCTTAATTTGTGAGAAAGAGCTGAAACTTGGTCATGTGGAGGGTCCAGGGGTCCAAATGAGGTATGGGAACATTTTATTGCACCTATTACACCAAATATTTGGTGCAATTGGTATAAAAAAGTGTGCCACTCTCCCATTGGTTGGATTTCCAACCTAAAAAATGGCTAACTGTTGGAGATTGTGCCTTGGGGAACGACTTGTTGGGGTCATATCTGGAGCTTCTGGTGGAGTTTTTTGATGAAATTTTATATTATCTTGACTGAAAATGGCCTTCTAAATCCAATGGTGGGATTTTTAGAGCTTTATTCCACCATTTACCCCCTAAAATTTAGGATTTTTGTTCTAGCTCCAAGGTTGTGCATGAGAAAAATTGGATGGGGACATAGTGCACCAAGGTTTTGTGAAGAATATGATTTCACCATAATCTAGAGATCTGAATTAAATTTCTGATGATATATTGTTTAAATCCTAACTCCTTCCCGGAGTTCCCGAACTCGCTTCCCAAAGCTCAGGGGTTGTTTTGGCACTATGCACTGCTTAGGCCTCCAAGACTCACTTTTGTTGAACTTGCTCCAAAACTTGTGAAACCTTCCAAAAACCTCCAAAACTGATTGTAACATGTTTCTAGATATCGATATCGATATGCCTTGCAAAGTTTTAAGAACAACCCTTCCTAAGCTTGTTGAGAAGCTTGTCTTGGTAGATCTGGCTTGGGAAGAACATGGAATGACTAGATACCTCTAGATCACATAAGGAAACACTAACACAAAACTTTGGAATAATTTAGAGAGAAGGAATAGGACTGACTCAAGGATTAGGGTGATAGGAAGGAGGGCTCAAAATGATCTTTGGATAAAATTTTCGGGTAGGGTATGGTTGTCATGCTTGAAAATTGAGAATTTTCTTGTTGTAAATTTGCATGACAACAATCCTCAATACCAAAAACACTAGAATGTACCTCAAGGAAATGGGAAAAAAATTACAATCAAAGAAAACCCCAAGGTCAACAAGATTTGTGACTGGACCTACAAATGCTACCTTATCTGAACAACCTACCTGCATACGTGATTCCAACACAAACCATGGAAAACCCCGTAAATACAAGAGGAGGGTAACCCAACACACACCGTGGAATCGGATAAAGTTCTCACAATAAACTATGTGGATTGTAGGAATATATTGCTACGCCCAGGAAGGTTACCTCAAAACCTTCATCTCCTGTCATAGAAGAAATCCCAGAAGACATAGAAAATCTAGGATAAATGCAACCCAATATTGTTGTTGAAGAAACATCTCAACCAAATGTTGATATTCCTTTTCCATCCAGACTCTTTAAAAAGCACAACATCATATTTCCTGAACAACCAAAGTCATATTTAGTTCAGGGATTGAGGAAATTGAGTATTGTGATTCCCCTATTAAAAAGTCTTAAGGAAATTCCTGAATTAAACAAAACCATTAAATAAAGTTTTTTTAAAACTCCCGTAATGAGAAAGAATCAACCTAAAACCATCCATGTTGATGGGAAAATTGCTAGTATACTGGAAGGGAATATGACCCCTCCTAAATATGGAGACCTTGGAAGTCCTATTGTTACAGTTTACATAGGAGATGTCCATATCCCAAATGTCCTAATTGACCTAGAGAGCTATATTAATGTGATGACCACAAATACCTTGTCTACACTACCTCTTCCGAACCACAATCAACCTCCATAATTTTACAAATGGCAAATCATCCTATAAACAAGATAAAGGGAATTATAGAAGATGCCACCATCACCATTGAATCATGGGATTATTTAGTAGACTTCATGATCATAAAAATATAGGAAGATTGGATACCCTCTAATCCTAGGACACCCTTGGTTAGCCATTGCTTCCGCCCTCATTGATTGCATAATAGGGAATATGGTGATTAAAAATGGTCATGATTCCAAAATCTATCGATTTAGCTTTCGCAAAACATTTTGCTACAAAAACATTGGTGTAAGGACAATTCAGATGAATTAGATGACATCATTTCTTCTCTGGTCCATGGTCATAATACAAGAACACTTAGATAAAATTTAGGATGGTGACCATGAGTCTTGTGTTGGACAAAGTATAAGTCCTACGCCCGAGTCTTGTGTTGGGTTTGTTTCTAGTCTTGTGCTACAACTAGTAGAAATAAGAGATGATTTTATGGATGAAAACAACTAGCCTATCATCTACCCATTTGCACGAAATATAGATTTAATCGAGTCTATCTTTCAAAATATCACTATTTTTCATAGATTACTTCCCCACAGGTGTCCATTGAATGTTTTATTGAGAGAGTACCTGTTGTGAATTCTCTTCATCTAGATACCAAACAACTACCTATTCTTCCAGGGAAAGCATTGTCAGTCAATAGTTGGTGAATAGTCGGGAAGAGAATACCATATTTCAAATCTTATGCTCTCATCCCCAAGATTTTCTTGGGAATATAATAATATGAAAGGTATTCATCCCAGTATTTGTACACACCATATTTACACAACTGATTCCAGACCAGTCAAGAAACCACAAAGAAGTATAAACCCTACCTTAAGAGACATTGTGAAAACTGAAATTGAAAAAATTCTGAAGGTAGGATTCATTTATCCAATCTCAGACAACCAGTGGGTTTCCCCATTAGTTATAGTTCCTAAAAATAATGGGAAATTGATGGTTTATGTGTATTATAGGGAATTAAATAAAACAACTCATAGGGATTATTTTCCATTACCTTTAATTGATCAAGTATTAGATAGTTTATCTGGAAAAAGGTACTTTTCATTCCTTGATGGTTTTAGCACGTGCAATCAAATAATAGTAGCACCTGAGGATAAAGAAAAAACCACTTTCACCTTCCCTTGGGGAACATTTTCTTACAGGGTGTTACCTTTTGGTTTATGTAATGCTCCTGCCACTTTTCAAAGAGCCATGTTGGAAATATTTTCTAACCTCACCCATGACTATGTAGAGATTTACATGGATGAATTCACTATTTATGGAGCAACATTCTAAGAGGAAATTAACAATCTAGACAAAGTCCTTTCTCGGTGTGAAAAACATCAATTATCCTTGAACCATGAAAAATGTTTATTTATGATGGAACAAGGGATAGTTTTAGGCCATCATATTTCAGCTGAAGGAATCAAGGTAGACCCTGAAAAGGTCAATATTATTGTAAAGCTCCCATCTCCCACAAACCAAACAAAGGTAAGAAGTTTTCTTGGCCATGCTAGCTACTATAAAAGGTTTATTTCAGAATTTAGCAAGATAACTTCTCCATTGTTTTCTCTCCTAACTAAAGACTCTGAATTTGAATTGACGAGAAGCATGCCAACAATCTTTTGATACTATCAAAGATAAATTGATAAATACACCAAGTATTGAGAGGTCCAAATTATAATCTTACCTTCCATATAAAAACAAATTATTCTCGATGAAGTAGTAGGGGTTGTCCTTGGAAAATAAGAATAACGAGAATCTATGCATGCTATTTATTATATCAGTAAAAAATCTCTCCGCTATTGAAAGAAATTACACCACCATAGAAAAGGAATTTCTTGTAGTTGTATATGCAATCAACAAGTTCCACAATTATATCACAAGCTATGAAGTGATTGTTCACACTAACCACTCGCTTTATTAAATATTTAATGAATAAATCTTTAGTGCATGTCAGGATTGGAAGGTGGTTGTTATTACTACATGAAGTTAATATTAAGATCATTAATAAGCCAGGGAAATAAAATGTGGTAGCTGAATTTCTTTCCATACTGACCATTTCAAAAGAATAAGAAAATATCAATGATGATTCCCGGATGTTCTACTATCTCTCCTTGGTTTGCAGATATGGCTAATTACTTGGCTACATGGAAGTTCCCAAACTTTTTCACACAAAATCAAAGAAAACAATTGATTAAACAAAGTGTGATGTATACATGGTTAAATGGAATTCTTTTTAAATGTGGACTTGACCATGTTTTATGCAGGTGTGTAGCTAAAGATGAAGTATTTGACATACTTAGGGCATGCCATGATGAGCCATCAAGAGGGCATTATTCAGTTCAAAGGACCATTCATAAAGTTTTAGGAGTTGGTTACTATTGGCCTTCCTTGTTTAAGGATGCCAAGAAGTATGCTTGGAGATGTGATCAATGCGTAAGGATGGGGAAGCCAAAATTTACATCTGAGATACCACTCCAACCTCAAGTTCTCTTGGAACAATTTGAGAAGTGGGGATTGGATTTCATTGGACCAATTGACCCAACCTCTCAAGGGAAGGAGTACATTCTAGTTTATACAAACTATGTCACCAAATGGGATGAGGTGTAAGCACTACAATATGCAAGAGATGAGAAAGTTGTAGATTTTTATGAACATATCTTTCAAAGGTTTAGAGCACCAAGATCCATTGTTTTAGATCAAGGACCACAATTTATGTTAGGTGTAATTAGTTCCTTTGTGGAAACATACCAACTGAAGCACAAAAATTCATCACCATACCATCCACAGTCCAATGGTCAAGTGGAGGTTACTAACAAAGAGTTGGAGAATATCCTAATAAAAAAAAAAGGACATATCAAGGAAAAATTGGGTTCAAAAACTACCTGAAGCAGTATGGGCCTACAATACTACTTGGAAAACAACCACAAGATTCACTCCCTATGAGTTGGTTTATGGGAAGAAGCCCATTCTTCCCATAGAATTTGAGATTCAAACCTTAAGAACAACTACTGAAGTGGGAATTGAATTATTAGAGGCACAACAAGTAATGATTGTTCAACTAAATGAGTTGGATGAGATGAGACTTCAGGAATTGCATCAAACTGAAATCATCCAACATCAAAGGTAGGTATGACATGACAAACACATTAAGCCAAGGAAATTCCAAAAAGGATATTGGGCTCTATTATTTGATTCAAAATATAAGGATTTCAAAGGAAAGTTGTAGACAAGATGGATGGGCCCATATCAAATTAAAAAGTATTCAACAATGGGACAGTTCAATTGATTCCAATTAATGGTGAGAAGAAAGTGATGTTGGTTAATGGACATAGATTGAGGTTGTACCATAAACCAACATCCAAAGAAGAATTTCAGAAGGTACTTCAAGAAGATTCAAATCTAAATTGTTTGGACAAAAATCCTTTTTTCAACTCAACTCGGGAGTGAGCTATTTATCAGTAATAATAAAAAGGAGATGACTGAAAACCAAAAATGGTGGCCATCTAATTCTAATAATAATAAATGTTGGTGGTTGAAAAGTAGAAATCTCGGTCACCACCCCTAAATCGTGTAGGTAATAAATGAAGAAAAATACATGGATGGAGGATCAAATCAACATTGAGATGATGGCCAATGATGTGACAAGTGAAATTAATAAGGTATGTGTGATTATTCCCTTCTTAAATGTTGCAAAGTTTAATTTATGAAATGCTCATTATTGTACTCATGTAAATTTACCACCTTCTCCATTTCCAATGCATTCCCATGCTTCACATATCCCCACAAATCTTCCATCCATCTCCATATTAATCACCACATGTACCTAATTACTATCACTATCACTTTGGGATTTGTTCAAACCTTTCCCAATTTGTGTTGTTTTATATATAACCATTTTGTCTCCCCTGTCTTTTTCCCAATTCTACCATTACACTCCTGTGCTACTACCCACTCCATTCCTGTGCTTATTTCCATCTCTACAATATTGTATTTCCAGTCTTGTGCTCCATTATTTTCCAATTACCTACTCTACGCACCAATCATGGGGTTTAGACTTAGGCATGAACCAACAAATTCAACAGAGCTATTAGTTGATGCGAGAACAATGACAATATTTTAAAAGGAAGGATGGCTTGAATTCCTACTTGCATATGAAGAATTCAACACAAAAATGACAGAGGAGTTCACCAAAAACATGGAGGAGGGATATTCTACTATAAAAGGTAAGAAAATTCCATTCAGTCCCACTGTAATTAGCCATATTTCAAGGATACTAGAAGAGGGTCAATCAATTAATTATAGGACAATGTATTATGAAATTATTAAAATATTTTCAGTTGGGAAAAAAGGAAAAATTAGAACTGGTTGTGGAAAATAAGGGAAAGGCCAAAGGCATAAAAATAAGTACCCTCCTTGAGCCTTGGGCCGAAGTAGCTAAATGGATAATCAGATATTTTACTTGTGAGGGTCAGTACGAAATAGTTTTGGGCCCTGTTTTGAGAATTCTTATCCATCTTTGACATGGCCAAGTTAAACCCTAGAATAAAGTAAATTTTCCTTAGTTCTTGTTTGATTATGTCTCCTCTGCCACTAAGAAATTCTGTTTGGGTGCCTCTTACTTGAAATTCTAGGGCCTAATACATTTGATTTGCAAACATCAGTTTGTTAAGAAAAGAAATGACCTTAAGAAGTGGATGAAATTTCAAAATAAGTATGCCCTAGAGTATAAATTGGTTCTAGAGCTAGAGCCTTCCACTTCAGAGTGACCTAAGAAATGCCCTAGGACATCTAGGCATGCACAGATCCTTAATGAACACTTAACAAAAAAATTTCCTTCTCAAGAAGAACATGAAGCAACAATAATCATGTGAACCCTACTTAAGACATCACCTACGTCTCCCCCTCAATTTGTATCACCCTCTTTCCCTCCTTATCGAGAAATAAATTGGTAAAACCCCAACCATTGTTGCTGATTCCCCAATTGTAGATAAAGGTAAGGAACCTATGGTAGAAGGAGAACCTAGTTCTCCCTTGACTCTGACAAGATTATGTCACAAGTATTGTCTCTCTCCAAAATTCAGTTTGAACTCCAATTAACTCAAGAAATAATTACACATCTACAATCCTCCTTGAAGCTAAAGAATCCAGTTTCTCCCAGCTAGAGGCTGAGAAAAATTAGAAAATCCAACAGTTACATCAGACCATTGAACATCAGGAAGAGGCCACTCTTCAACTCCAACATGATTTGGAGGAAAAAGAAAAAGAAATTCATTCCCTTTAGACTAAGACATATGAGATTAATGCATCCCTTACTATTTTGCAAGAAAATAGATAGGAAGCAGAGCCTATGGCCATTAAAGAACAAACCACTCGAGACATAATTTGTGTTTCCTAAAATGGCTGTCTTGAAAGGCATGGTTAAGTGGATGCATGAGTGTTATAGGATAAGAGGAGTTGATGATGAAAATAAGGATTTAAAGGAAGAGAACAAGCTGCTTAAAGAGAATGTGCTTAATGTCTATTGATTATATGATCAAGTTCTTTCATGTAGGCCCCATCTAATTTGTATGCACTATTTTTGAAGGAAAAATTTCTAAAATGGCAGATCTCTAGAGCCCATGCTATGAAAGATATAGAATTTGATGATGATAAGCATTTTTTTGTGCACACACAACATGAAATGATGTTGATAAGAATCTCCTTTGTGAATTTTATGTTCATAAGTTCCTTCTTCCTGAGCAAGATTGAGATTCTAATAAATTTCTATGTGGGAGAGGTATAGTTGAGGATATTCATTTCTACATTAATGCATCAATATGAAGAGAGGGAACAAAGAGGAACATTTGTTCAAGAAAAATCTAATATAGGCCTCTTAATGAGGCATGATCTTCCTGCCCCCATCTAGTTTTTCAATAGATTTCGGTCTCAGGTATATTGCTTATAGTTGGTGGATAGGTATAAAGAAATTTTGAGAACTTGTGTAAAGGATTTTAGGGAGCAAGAACTCCTAATGTTTAATGTTAATTTCCTTTCTGTCAATTCAAGTATCAACCGCTTCTGAGCATTACAATAAAAAGGAGGTGATTTCACCCACTAATCTCCATTGGTCATTGAAAAGGGCCAAGGATCTCTGTAAAATCATTCTAGAAATGCAGGAGTAGTGGATTGGGATGAGGTATAGACCTCCTTAGTCATAGCACCGATGTACCACGTTGGAATTCAATAGCTGATCAGCTGAGGAAAGTTATACAACCTAGAGGAAGTCAATCATTAAGTTATTTGGATTCTCTAACACTGAATTAGATGAGACTTGGAAAACCTTTTCCAATGAGTACAATTGTTCAAGGATAGTTGAAAAATTGAATAGGTAGTAGGAGGACCTGCTAAATATTAAGTGTGGGGGAGTGATGAACCCCTATTTTTCCATGTTTTATCCCATGTAAACTTGATGTTTCCATAATATCATTTTACACTATGTACAATCTTGACATTTTATAATTAATACTTTACTATGTTTTGGAAGGAAATGTTTTGCATATTCTTGTTATTATTTATTTAAATATGGATTGAATGAGCCTTTTGAGTTTGGAAAGCATATGTTGAGTCATCAAAAATTTAATTGAAGACTAGCGCAAGACTCATTCATGCACCGACATAAGACTCACTTTATAGCGTAGGACTCACCTTTGCATTAGCGCATGACTCATCTAGATCACTAATTTTGACCCCTTTGAAATAAGGAACTTGCGTAAGAGAGATAAAATATCTTGGATGGATGAAATATGAGTTGATATAACTGGCACATCAATTAACACAATGAAATGAGCATGAAACATGTGCTACTACCTCAACCTTCATGTAAATTATGACGTCTAAGAAATCCTATTTTAACTTCAATTTCTTCAAGACGTGATGCGAGACATAAACACCCAAGGATTTATAATCATGATGATGATAAGGAATCAATTCAGGATTTGCAATATCTTCTAGTGTCGATTGACTATCTCAAAGGAGTCAATTACAGGCCTCATCTATAGTTAACATGATTAGTTCAATCCAAACACGACATAGATTACTCCTTCCACGATTGTAATTCTTAGAACAATTAGGTATTGTTATAAGCATCGTCAAAGAAGGTATATGTTATTAATTGTAAATAAATATTTCTCTCTCTGAGGGACTAGGACCTGCTCTAATATAAAAATGTAAATGTATTAAGATTTAGGAGTTCAATTCATTTTTAGTCGATTATTGTAAAAGTAGTTTTTTTAATTCAATAAAATTATAGATTTAGGGGAAAAATTTATTGTGTGACTTGCAATGTTGAACCTGATTGAAGGGAAGGAGAAAAGGCCACTCCTCCCCAATGAGAAGGGATAATTTATTGTTATTTCCTTTCGGTTATTTTTTAGTACCTTTAATTTTGTCTTTAATAGTCTATTGTTGTCAATTAACTTCATTTCTTAGCTATAGTTAGCATATGATTCAATTAATTTTATTATTAAACAAGTACTGAGAACAATTTTGATTATTCCCTTTGTTGCAAATAGCCATGGACACCACCTGGAATGACAAACATAATATAACTAAAGTGTGAGTATCAATGTCGCTCATCATTGATCTTGTGCCAAGTTTCGCAAGAGCAGGAAGTGATATGCATAAAGCATATTTACTTATCTACTCTATCTTCTTGCGGACTTGAAATATTATTAAACATGGCTTATTCTACAAGCTTCAACTCCACAATGTGCTTTTACAATAGATAACACTAGAATGCCTCCATGTGTCCTCCTCCTTTTACCGTGAATTTTTAAAATGTAATGAATAAGCCTCTATGGATCTTTAAAATGTTTTGACCCATTAAAATTGACAGACATTTTGAACTTCCCGCAGTTTAAATAAAACCAAACTTAAGTCCATTAATAAACTAGTTATCCAACTTATATGGGGGTTAATTTGGGATAACGGTTTGACGGCTCACGTGGTCATCTCGTGCTGCTAGATATGAAGATCAGTGGCATTGAGCATCCATTGGGTATGTAGTAGAGTTTGAAAACATCAAAATTGATCTAAAATTTGAAATCTATTACCCCGAGCCATATGAAACATTGTTAAACTTAGAACTGGTCCGAAATTGCCTTGGAATGCTCTTGAAAGTTGGTTCTTTAGGATTTTTTTATTAAAACTTGCAAATTGTCCCAAAATATTGAATTTTTCCATGAAAGAGGAATTTAAGAATTTGACCCTTAATGAAAGTGGAAGACTTTTAAAACTAGACCAAAATGCTAGTTTCTTGGAAAAAATGAAGAATTTGAAATACATGTTGACTTAAAGACAGTCCCATGTTACCTCCAAATCTTGGGTTGTCCATGACTCAAGGCATGGTACAATTTTGAGCTCCAACAACTATATTCACCAAGACCTTTATGATAAAAAATGGGTTTGGGTGGTGATTTGGATGTAGATAGTTTTTAATTTGATGTTGAAGGTGGAGATTAGAAAAGCATATCCATATCTACATGAATATCATCTATGACCGATATAACACGTGGTGTGATGGATCTATCAATAGATGGAAAATCATTTTCATTGTTATACCTACCTTCTAGGAGTTTATAGTATTTGAAAGGCTTAGCATCTGCGAGTAAGGTAAACTCTTTGTTGTTATGGGGGACTTGATACATTGGTGGAAAGTGGAAGGTATAACTTGCATTGTATAGATCCATATCTGAATCAAAAGGATATTATATGAGGTTTCAACATCAAAAACATGACATAGAGTATCCAACATGCACGGGCCAACTTATATGGATAAGGTGATGGTTCTAGAGGATTTCCACTCATTGTTGTCATAACCACAGATGGTTATGATATTGGATTCAAGCTATTTTCAGTATGCCCCTGAAATATTAGCATCCTCATTAAACATATATTCAAAGCAATCCATTGTCAATAAGAACTTGTTTGATCTTATGATCAATAATGTAGGCTTCAATGTATAAAAAGTTATTATTCTAAAGATTGGGATTTAGGAGGTCTTGAGGACCGAATGATAATATAGGGATACTCAGTAAAATATGGACAATGAGTGCCTAAAATTGTTGTGTTTGAGATTCTTAGGAACATGTGCCTCATGGAGAGCATGAGTAAGAATCTCTTAGAAGGCGATTAATGTTTTAATAACTCCACAAGGGAGATATGCATGGGTGTTGTTGCTAGCTACTTGACTAAATCATAGGAGTAGACAAATATTTAGCTATAATTTTAGGTTTTGGATTATTTGGAGCCATAAAATTTAGCACTTGAGGCTCGATAGAAGTGAATGGTTGGTTCGCCAAGCACCAAAACCTTCTTTTATCGTGTGGCCACTGCATAGTTAGGAGCTTGGAATTTGATGGTGGTAATGGAATTGGGTAGTTCTTCGAAAAATGATATGATTGAGTTAAATTCGACATTATTTGAGGATTGGAATTTGTCTTGAGATTTTCCATTTTTACCATGCTTGGGAAAAGGATTTGAGAACACCTTTAAATTATCGTTGGAAGTTTTTTAGGTGATGGGTCTTCGACGCAATGTCTCTGCTATCAATAATATCTTGAATATAGTGAAAAAGTCTCATGCACCGATCTATAGGGTGGTCATCAATGCAATGAAAATCAAAACACTCACTGAATTTATGACAAGTTAGTTTGGGATCCCCTTCAATTAAGGGTTTTGTAATGAGGGAAATGACCATATTGGCACTCATCGATTTATCGTAAAGAAGTTGTTTCTCTGGAATTGATCAAGGAAACCCACTACTGCAATCCCTCGCCATTGTTGTTATAATCGTGCAAAGTTTTCATTTTTTCCTTGTTTGGTATTGCACAAGTCCATAATTATAATCTCTGAATCAATATTAAAGGAGAAGTGTTTTAAAAACTTCTTAGACAAGTCAACACGTTTTTGATCAAACCTTTTAGGAGATGCAAGAACCAATCTAGGGTTTGTCCTGCTAAGCTTTTCAGAAATAACTACAAAATATATACATCATTATATGCTACCTCCTGACAAGCCATAAATAATTATTTGACATGTTCATGAGGGTTGTGTTTGCCTTTATACTTGTCAAATTTTGGAACTTCAAAAGATTTAGGAAAGGTAAGTGCAAAATGTCCTGATCAAATGGATAAGGGAACATCTCCTTGAAGTTGAATTGTTTTCTTTGTTTTTCATTCGAAGATGGTATCCTTCATGGTTTGTCATTCCTTTGTGAATGGTGAATCAATTTGTGGAATATTTGAAACATTTTCAAGTTTTTTTTTGTTGTTTTTGATTCAATTTTATTATTTGTGTCATCAGTGACCTTTGAGGCCATTAAAGCTAATTGTTTATCCATCTCATTGATTTGATCCACTAATGCATGATTTGACATCGCCACAAAAGTACTAGACTTCCCTTTGTTATCATCATTTGTTTTACTTGATCGACCTCATTATTCTTATTGGGTTTAGGTTGGGTATTCTTATTTGATTCGGGTTAGCTTCATAGATTCTTCAAATTCTCGTCATCAAAATCTGAAGGAAAATTTTCTCCCATTTCAAGGAGATGAAGAAGAAATTGATCTTTATTTTACGTTAAAATTCCCTCAATATTTTCTTGTTCTTCTATGGAGGTGTCATTTTGTTGGTTTTCTTCTTCCTCCTCATCGAAACTAATGTGCAAAGGATTTTTATCCTTTCTTCCAAAGGGGTCGTAATTTTTATGTCTTGTTCCCACCATTTTGTATAAAAAGGGTAACATGGAAACTTGTTTGATGTGCTTATATGTTGACAAAGTGAATGCCAAGATATAAGGGGTAGTGATCAAATAGATGTGCTTAACATTTGGAAAAGTGAATGCCAAAATATAAGACTAGGAAATTGAATTGATTGATCAAGTTATAGTGATGAAAATAATGTGCTTAGATTTGTGACAAAGTGAATGTCAAAAATAAAATACTTAGAGATGAAATTACTTGCTCAAACTTCAACAAAGTGAATGTGGATATAAGAGTTTTAACAATGAAGATCGATTGTCCAAATCTTAACACAATGAATGTTAAGATAAGAGACTTGAGAAATAAGATTGATTACTCAAATCTTAACAAAGTAAATGCTAATATAGAGGATTTAGAAAAAATATTGAATACTCGACTTGTAACATAGTGGATGCTAAGATAGAAGAGTTTAGGAAAAATATTGATTACTCAACTCTTAACAAAGTGAATGCTAAGATAGAAGAGTTTAAAAATGAAGATCGATTACTCAACTCTTAACAAAGTGAATGCTAAGATAGAAGAGTTTAACAATGAATATCGATTACTCAACTCTTAACAAAGTGAATGCTAAGAAGAGTTTAACAATGAATATCGAATACTCAACTCTTAACAAAGTGAATGTTAAGATAGAATAATTTAGAAATGAAGATCGATTACTCGACTCTTAATAAAGTGAATGCTAAGATAGAAGAGTTTAGAAATGAGAGTGCCTAAAGTTTAACAAAGTGAATGTTAAACTATTAGACATAGAATAGTAAAGTACTTAGAGTTTAACAACATGAATGTTAAACTAGAAGACTTAGGAAAATGATAGGGAAATTTCTTAGAGTCTAACAAAGTGAATGTTAGACTAAAAGAATTAAATACTTGAAATGGTGATTGTATTTGACCTTGATAAAGTGAATACCAAAGGTTGAGACTCAAATTGAAATGAATGTGCTTAAGTTAGGATGTGGGTATCCAAAACTCAAGACTTAGACTTTGATAGGAACTTGAAAGAGATGCTTAAACTTCAGAAAAAGGAATCCAAATATTAAGATGAAAGTTTGGATGAAATCAATTTAAAATGGATGTCAAAAAGAGATTTGGAGAAAGGGATTAATATTGATGGTGTATGATAAGATTGTGTATGTTAAGGAAAGTCTATAAAAGTAACTTTGGCTTGGTCAAGTGGGGCTTATTATAAAAGAGTTTTCTCCCTAATTGCCAAGAATTACCGAGCGAGTGTGGAAACTATTTCTAGTTTCCGACTTTACTTTACCCCCTTGATTCAGTAAGATGTATTTTATTCCGCTCAAAGGATAAAACCGGGGTCGCCGTTATGGATAACTTTGGATCTAATTCTCACAAGGTGTACTAGTCAAGTAGGTGGGGTCCCATTTCATTTGCGAGTTCCTTTAGGTGTCAACTACTTTGGGGTTCATGTGGTACTCTTCACAATGAATTTATGGCCCCGGCCATGAACTTCCCATAGTTATAACAGATCAAGGGGTAATCTGTCTCCAAAAATTTAATTAATAAGTGTTTTATAAAGTTTGATAAAAGGATGTGATCATCTTTGCTTGAATCCATGAGCAAGGAAACTTACAGTTAGTAATTTAAATTTAAAGAAAATATTCATAGAGACGGTCCTACAAATAACAAGCTAGTATTTTTCCTCGGGTGAAATAGAGTTAGGAGTTTGTCAAGATTAGAGTAAATGAAAATATAAAGCAAGATAAACATTTAAATTTATTAGTTATGAAGCCCTACAAGAAACCGATTAACAACAATACTAAAAACAAATATTAGAAAGAAATTTATTTGCTCGAAATAAATTGTAAAAAATAAAGATAGAGCACACAAGCATGTGCACTTGTTTCCGCTAACGTCATTGAATATGGTATCACATGAACTAGCACACAAGCACATGAAGTAGAATGTAGGTGAGTATAAATAGGATTTTAGTGTAACACCGACGTGTAGAAAACTATGCTAGCACATGAAAGAAAACATTAGTGTGACGCTAGTCGGTAGAAAACTATGCTAGCACGTGAAGGACACCGAGGGAAAAAAACTAGTTAGACATAGGTGAGTGTACTTCTACGCATATGTTTGCATAATGATGCTAGCACAAGTCATATGTAATGCCAAGACACGCAACTTGGAATTGGACATAATAGATGTAATACAACCAGAGATCTAGTTTTTCTCCTTCTTTTCATTGCACCTAGAAGCCCTGAAATTTGAATAGTTATCTTTGAACAACACAAAGAAAACACACAAATAACTAGATTAGCAAAAGGTTATCTAAAAATGATAAAAGCAGTGTGGGATCCCACAGCGTGAGAATGTGAGCAATGAAAATTAAAAGTAACAATAGTAGTAAGCTAACAATGAAAAGCAAACCTCCTTTTACATCCTCTTACAATCCTTGGAAGCTTTAAGTAATTGCAACAAACCTCTGCTCATTTTCCATTCAAATTTATATCCTCATTTTCATTCTTGCTCTATCATTTCTTCTTCATTTGGAGACCAAATTGGAGCATCCACATTCAAACAAATCCAATAGATTCAACAAGTGTATTAACACTTCATTAATCTCATATTGAGGTTTGCAAGAAGACTGTAAGGAGGTTTACTTTTCATTATTGGCTTACTTATGCTTTTACTTGTAGTTTTTGTAGACACACAATCAAGCACTTTAGGTAATTATCTAGCCTCGACCACATAATACTATTCATATGATACCTAAATAAGAAAAGTACTAAGTAACCTATGTATTTGACCACATTTCTTTTCTTTATCTTGTTACTTTTAGCATTACACCCTTACTTGCTGGGCCTATCTTTTTACTCTTTGAAGCATTATCCATCCTAAACACTAGCACCCAACCAGACCCCCCCAGTGCCAGTGCCCTTGTCCCCTTTGGGTGATCCTGTCCCCTTTGTACTTTACTCTCACTTTTTGGGTCCTTTCTAGCTATTTGGGCATCTTATCTTTTTGGTAGTTGGCCTTTTCGGGGTTAATTACAAAATTCAAGAGAAGGAATCATATAAATATAAATTTATGTGACCATAACAAGAGACCAAACACTAAGCACTACCTATCACCACCTAAGGTTGCATCCATCAAGGTATTCGGGAGCTCCATTACATCCATCTAGCTTCAAAGATAAGGGACACAAGGGTTTGCTTTCGCATCACACTTCATAGGAGGTAAGTTCATTATATTCCTTGCACAAATTTACTACATTCTACATCTAGCTACTTGCTCACTATTCTAAGTGCGACATGCACAAGATCCACCTAGGGCACAATTCGCACACACACACATAAAACTACATTGGTTCTGAGATGTAGTGCAACGCTCAATGGTAAGTCCATCATTGCGGCATCTGTGGATAGTCGACCCCTCATTTTACATCTTTATTTTTTAGGATTTGATGTCTATTTGAGGGTTTTACAGGTCTCTTCTTTATTGTAGGTTTCTAGAGACCTCGACAATCATTGTGAGAATTTATAGTGATAAAAGGCAAGCATCAACAAACATCTTGCGACCCTGAGAATTCGAGTTTCTAATAATTTCTGCAGACCCAGACACCCAAAAAAATGCCTAGGGAACCCATACGGGTGCCCCTGTCCCTCTCTAGGTGCCCCAGTCCTGTCAAATTCTCCATATCTACGATTTTATGAGCTCTCGTATGATGGTCTGTGATTCCTATTTTTTTTCTATTTTCCAACTTTGTGCACTCTCTAGAATTCCGCAAATCATTGAAGGCTCTTAACCCTCTCTTTGAAATTAGGGTTTCATTTTTTATTACTTAATTTCTTAGATCTATTTTAGTACTCTATTATTCATTTATTTATTGCTGCTATAACATTCAGATTAGGAATGTAGATCACATATTAGCTTAATCATTTTGGTGAGCCCGACCTTCGAATCAATCTTCTCTCTAAAGCTTTGTTCTTCTTATGCTTGTCACCCGTAGTGGTTGTTTTAAATCTTTTCAATATTGTGAGCTTCCTTCATCTATCCATAAAATTTCCACATCAATGGCTACAACTGAAAATCCATTGGATAACTCTCACAATGTTCCTCTTAACGAAATAGAAGCATCTGATAGTGAAAAATCATACGATGAAGATACCAACGTTGACCAAGAACAATTAAACACACTCACTAATTTTTGAAAAGCTTTGCGAAGTAATCCCACTCATCTTCTGCATATTCTACATGCTTTGATTGCTACTAAGAACACCCATGATGCTTCGACACATTTATTTTCTCACTCATTGGCTCCCATAACCTCCACTTAACTCCTTTATATTTCAGCTCCCATTCTTTTGCCACTCCCATTATTAACCATAGAACTCCCAATGCACAACATGGATCTTCTTTAAATAATCATGATTTAACTTCTTTATATCAAGATCTGCAAACAAAAATTCACCAACTTCAACTTGTTACCTCTCGTGTATCTCCATCTTTGGACTCCACTTTGATCCTGCATACTCCTTTTGTACCGCCATTTCTACCTATCCATTACCACATAACTTCATCTCACCTATATTACCCATCTTTAAAGGCCATGGTGACCCATAAGAGCATCTCGAGATTTTCATGTGGCATGCCTCGACTATGCAGATGACCATACCATACTAGCAAAGCTCTTCCCCCATAATTTACAAGATTATGCAATGCATTGGTTCTATGACCTGTTTGTCCACTTGGTCACATATTTCACACACTTGTCGATGTTTTTATCACTCACTTCTTTATCAATATTGACTCTAAGATCTCATATGCATAACTTGCACAACTCAAACAAGATTCTAATGAAAACTTAGCATATTATGTCTTGCAATACAAAAATAACTTAGCTAAGATCTCAAATGTGCTTACAGACTCTGAGCTTTAGGATCTATTCATTTAGAGTCTATTACCACCTCTCCAAGAGAGTGTTATCTTTGATACATCTTATTCATTTGATCAACTATGTCATACCTTAAAGCTTCATAAAAATAAAATCTTATCTATAGGAAAGCTTAAATATAAAGAGCAAGCATCATCTTCCACGCATTTTCAAAATAATTCCACATTCAAACCAAAGTGGCAACCAAACCAACCGATGTAAAAATAAATGTCAACGTAGTATCAACCACCAAAGAGCTTCAATCACAACCGCCTAGGCATGCATACACAAAGTTAACTATCCTTCCACATATTTTTCTTCCATAACTTATTGAAATAAATCTCATCACACTTCCTCCTCCACTCCAATTAGATCCATATCATCCAAAAGGCCATAATTATGATGAAAAATCCCATTGCAACTATCATCAATGCATAGGGCATTCTACATATCATTGTTTCAAGCTTCGTACTATCATTCATGTTCAGATCGACAATGGTAAAGCGAGTGTCTAGAACCTCTAGCTTCGCCCTTCATTAATGACAATCATAAGCTCAAAATCTTTAACAATCCTCTACCAAAAGGTGATAAGAAAGTGAGAATATTTAGATAATCATGCATATTATGTAGCATCTCCTCATGCATCGGGGCTCTTAATTTCTTAGTTTCTAATACAGAGATGTCTCCTCCAATCATTTCTTTCTTTTACCATGATTATCATGCAACATTCTCTTCTAATCACTTACACATTAGTGCCTCTATCGGATATATCCCTATTAATAACACCAAGGTAGATCTGTCATGGCCCATTAGCGCGTGTTCCATTCCACTTCTTGTCACTATCGGTTATCCACTTTCACAAATTTCATATCTGATGAATAATTCCTATGGTGTTGTTAAACTCCATGTTACAATTGGTCCTCTCACTATGCTAGCACCCTTCCTTGGTGGACAAGCAATCGATGGGTGTGACATGATCTTAGGCCTTAATTGGATTTTCCGGTCCAAGTCCATCATATCCATGAATCATTTGTGTCTAAAATTCATTCACAATAAGTAAGTCATTTCTATCGACGGGGTGCCTCCATCTATTCCATGGTCTTCATATCCCCTCGCAGCTTTCAATGTATCACATAGTCTATCTAGTGCCCCGTGTCTCATCTAGCATAAAGCACTATCCACTCCTAGCTCACCTATTCGCACACAACCTACGGGGTCTTATCATTCTACTAGTATAGTACATCAGCATAGGTCTATCGTTGGGGTAGTTCCTACATCTAGATGTCATTCATCACCTCATTTCATTCCATGTAGGTATCCACCATCCCCGTGTTCGCGCTTCACACAGTCTCCATCACCTACACACTTTGTTACACCAAGGTTCCCAAAATACACTCATCCATTGCATGCATATAGAATTCACTCCAAAGACAATGTCTATCTCATATACCACCACTCTTAGAACATGGTCACACACCTTCATCACCGCCAACATCGGGTAGAGGACCTTCATCCTTTAATTTTATCGAGATAGGTCAGTCATTAACACATAATTGGGGGGAATTACACTTATTTCTCTCCCCAGCATCAACACACATATTAAATTCACATCCTTTCACACCTATACTTTAGCATATGTATCTTCATCTATAGTCTAGCATCATCATTACCTTATGATGCACTCTTGTGCTATGGTTCACACTTGAATGTTGAGGGCATATTATACACATGAACCTCACACACTACATAGTAGACACTACACATTACACACCTTCACACATTATGCACTTTTGTACATATACATAATCCTCATCTTCAATTTACTATGCATCATCATCACTCTGTGCTTTGTATAGCCATACATTATACACATTCTACATACTACATTATCATACATTTTTACAATCTACACATCTTGCATTAGACACTACACATCCTACATTACACGTTTCACATTACACACACTTGTAACATACTCTTCACCACATCTAATACACATATTACATCTTTCTCATCTACTTCTACACACTGCACTCACTGCCCGATGACACAATTTAGTTCCACGGTCCATACTCAAGTGCTGAGGGTCTATATCTCAAATGGAACTTATCTCACTCACATCATTCAATCTATTTATCATGTGAAAATGTTAGCTAGTACTTTATTCACTCATCTTGTTATATACACTTTATGCTAAATCATCATTTATTTTTACTCCTTCACACATATCGTGATATAATCTTTTAGACTAAATCATCACCCCTTCCTAACTTTCCTATTCGTATATTTCATGATATACGTTTTATGCTAAATCGTCACGCTTCCTATCATTCTATTAACACATTTTGTGATATAAACTTTTGCTACATCATCACATTTCCTAACCATCATCTTATTCATACATGTCGTGATATACGCTCTGTGCTACATCATCATGTTTGTTAACATCATACTCAATCATCTAGTGATATAAGCTTTAGGATAAATCATCACGCATCATATTACTTCATTATGCAACTTCATTATGGCACATCCTTATGTCACATACAATTTCATTTACACATCATCATTCTCCAATCAACCCTCCTTGCTTAATTCACTAACTCTTTCTAACACACAACAACACATCACTCAAACCATTTCCCAATGACACACTCTCATTTATGGTTCATTCTTGACTTACGGGAGGGCATAAAAAAATGAACCTCACCGCATACAAATCCATTCACATCTACTTGAGGGGAAAGATGCTCCTATCATTCACACCATATTCTACCCCATCTCATCCACAACATACTACATATCTTGGTTGCATTTACTCTTGCTTACATTTACTTGGTACATGTTCACTTTATTACACATGCTAGATAGATATCTTGTATGCCATTATCTTTATCATATACACATACATGTTAACTTTCCTTTCTAGTTGTGATCGCAGATTATACAGGTCCATTACACGCAACAAAGATGTTTAGCATAGTACCTTGTACCGATCTCGTAGTGGCTCTGTGGGCATCCACTTTTCCACACTACAAAGTGCTATTATTTCATTTTGTAATTAACACTTTACATCATCAACTTATACATGCTTTGACATACTTTTTTATCTTTCTAACATGCTAACGAGTGCTTCATGTGCATCACTTGTTTTGCATGATTACTTGCTTCCATACACTATTTGATTTTGATTATCATTGTTCATGGGCTTTGCCCTATGTTTTACTTATTCTCTGATTTCTTGTGGCCACTACGGCCTCGATTGTCTTGCAAAATTTTGAGTGATGTCCCATGTTTACAACCCACTTTTCATGGTCTACATTTTCTTCTATTTATGTCTTAGCTTACACATTGTCTGCTTAGATTAAATTTCATCTTATACATGAGTGTTTGTCTTTGCTTGTACTAACACTTGTTTTCCTAGCCACTTGTTTGCATGTGCCTTGGTTTCTACCAAGAACATTCCCTTCCCCTACAGGGAACAACACAATGGTTGGTCCTCTTTTAGGCCACATACTCCTTCAACAACGTCACATGCACCCCAAATGAGGGGGCATCATATGGGTGAATCAGTCACCCCATACAACATTATACACAACACGATACTCGATACAACACAATTTTTAGTTTTAGACAAGGCTTAGAATCAAAATTGGGTCCTTAGCACAACAACCTTTCTGGATGCCTGAGACCAGGGGGAAATACAACAGCCTTTCTTGGATTACTTGAGACCATGGGGGGTTATATAATGATTGGTAGTTCAACACAATCTACAAAACTCCATACATAATAGATTTTACAGGAAAATAGTCCTTAACACATGCACACCATCTGCAGTGGTGTTTTATACAACAGGAAGTAGTTAAAGGTTGGTGGATGACACCAGACAATTCTCCCTATACTTCTTCTATTACACTGGTGTGAGATTGCCTAAAAACTCATGCGTCGACATCATCTATAGGATCCTTTCTACACCCTTTCTCATCACAGATCAGGTGCACATGTTCCTTTTTTCATTTTCAACATTTTTACACACTTTTTTTACATAATTTTTACAGACTTTGATCTTATACATACATATTTGATTACTTTCTGACTTCTCTTTTATAGGTCCGTCCATATGGGAAGCAATAGTCAAACACACCAACAAAAATAACGTCACACACATCGACATCAATAAAAGGTACATCATGACATTTACACATGCGTTTCCGCCCTAGGTTTACTTTCATCATCACCTTTTACACTTTCTCATCCTTAGCATCCACGATTCACATTTTTATCACTCCATGATTTTATCTAGCCCTTCGACACATTTTCTCGCATTGATCTACATGGATATCGGTACTCATATCTATTTACTTTATGTTATCTGAGATTTTCACTCACTAATGAAAGTGGGGGCAAATGTAGACACAAAATCATGCCCTTTGGGTAATTATCTAGTCTCACCCACTAACTACTATTCATATGATTCCCAAGTAACAAAATTAGTAATTAACCCATGTCTTTAGCCACCTTTCTTTGATTTATCTTGCTACTTTTAGTATTACACCCTTACTTGCAGAGTCCACCTTTTTACTCTTCAAGCATTAGTCATCCTGGAAACTAGCACCCACCAGACACCAACATCGGGCACCCTTGTCCCTCTCGGGTGCTCCCTGTCCCCTTTGTACTTTACTTTGTCACTTTTGGGGTCCTTTCTAGCCATTTGACCATCTTATCTTTTTGGTAGTTAGATTTTTCATGGTTAATTACAAAATTCAAGCAAAGGAATCATATAAATGCAAAATTATGTGATCATAATAAGGGACCAAGCACTAAGCAATACCTATCACCACCTAAGGTTGCATCCATCAAGGTGTCTGGGAGCTCCATTGTATCCACGTAGCTTCACCAAAAGGGACACAAGGGCTAGTTTTCTACATCACACTTCATAGGAGGGAAGTTCATTGTATTCCATGCACACATTTAATACATTCTACATCTAACTACTTGCTTGATATTCCAAGTACGACACATACAAGAGCCACCTAGGGTAAAATTCTTGAAATACACACAAAACTACATTGAGTCTGAGATGTAGTGCAATGCTCGATAGTAATTCCATCATTGTGGTAGTTGAGGACAGTCTGGCCCCTTATTTTGCATCTTTATTTTTTAGGATTTGATGTATATTTGATGGTTTTGTAGGTATCTTCTTTATGCGGGTTTCTAGCAACCTCGACGATCATTGTGTAAATTTGTAATGATAAAAGGTGATCATCAAT
The DNA here is from genome assembly GCA_018340775.1 of Taxus wallichiana var. yunnanensis. Lineage (NCBI taxonomy): Eukaryota > Viridiplantae > Streptophyta > Pinopsida > Cupressales > Taxaceae > Taxus > Taxus wallichiana. Next base: position 670,148,165 of record CM031240.1, on the reverse strand, counting down.
GAACATATTGCGACCTTGAGAATTTAGGTTTTAAAGCATTTCTGAGACTAGATGCCAAGAAAAATGCCTAGGGAATTCGTGGGTGCCCCTATCCCTCTCTAAGCACCCTAGTCTAGTCAAATTCTCCGAGATCTATAATTTTATGAACTCCTGTGTGATGGTCGTGCTTCTTATTTTTTTCTATTTTCCAACTTTGTGCACTCTCCGAACTCTACGAATCAACTAAGGCTCTTAACCCTCTCTTTGCAATTAGGGTTTCATTATTTATTACTTAATTATTTAGATCTATTTTAGTACTTTATTATTCCTTTATTTATTGCTCCTATAACATTCACATTAGGCATATAAATCACATTTTAGCTTAATCAGTTTTCATTGCTCACAGGAGGAACAAATGCCTTTAACGAGCCATTTTTTAAAGGCCTTTTGATTTCAACTACGAAAAATGTTATCCTCTCGCATAGTTTTTATTTTTTAATGACAAATGCATTCCATTGTCTTTATAGCTACCATATGGATACCTCTACCATCATAAATTTTGTGCAACATATATACCTTTGTGTCTCAAATAGGTAATGTCTTCACACTATTTATTATTCATTTTTTTAGATTATGTTTTTAAATAGCTAATTATTTTTAAAGGCTTGTATTTTCTCTTTTGATTTCCAACGTTTTCATTACATGGAGTAAAAATACTCAAAACTATCTACTAGAAATCGGGAGTGTTTGGTTATTGTTGGGATTATATTGATCTAAAATTACGAAGTCATATATGTCTATCCGGTATGGATTTATTTGTTAATATCATATAGGTAGAGGTGCATTCCATTAAAAAAATCAATTAAGAAAAGTGTTGTTCAATTTTTTTGATGTGCCTATGGGACTAATTTAAGCACAATATAAACTAAGGTCCTTTTGTGACATTCCAAAGTGTGTTTTTATGCCCCATAGGAATGAATTCTCAAATACAGTAGCATTTATAATCTATAGTAGTCCCAATAATGGGTTTTTGTATAATAATATTTGATACCTAGTTTTTGAATGGTCTTTGAAGAATAACAATTTCAGATTCACACTCTTTGGCTTGATGAAATCATGCTTCACAATTTATGTATACTTTTTGAATTATTAATCTAAGGGAAAGAAAGCGTACAACCCTTATTTTTTCTATAAATAAGAAAACCCTTTATCCATAGAATAAGGCTTTTCCCACTTTCTCTATTGAAAGTAGGGCATGCTATGCGCAACAGGGTTTGTCTCAGTGAAGTAGCTACAAGTAGAGACTTGCACTTATTTTATTTAGATCCTAAACTCTAAACCATCAACCATTGTTTCCTGTTGGCTTGGTTTTCAAACCAAATTATACCTATACGAAGAGATTATAAAACTTTGGCATGATTTTGTTGTTTGTTTCTTGAATCTATAGATGATTTATTTAAGGATTACATATATCTATGTTGTTTTTCAAGTTTTTAAGTGATTGAGAAGAAGGGATAACTAGAAACATGTTGAGAAAGGAATCTTTTCATGAATTTTTGGCTTCTCTTCCTTTTATGTTTTTGTAACTATAACAATAAAAATTTACATATATTATTCTTCACTTAGGATTGGGTTTAACTTTACTCAACCAACATGGCATCGGTTCTTTGTATTAAGATTTTTGATTTTGGGTAATACAAGTCCATATTTAAGGTTTTTTATTTTTTGTAACACAATTCCATATTAAAATGACATGGATTGTGAAATACTTGACAATATTTAATCTAAAAATTGAAAATATTACATAAACAAAGATAGAAATAAACACAAATGTTAAGGTAAGTGATAACATGAACATCAAATAAATATAGACATGTAATATCAAAAACTAGTTATTGGAATAAACATTGATTAAGATGAGGTGCATTTAAATAGTGTGAAAAAATCTAGACCATTTGTATGAATGCTTCTTTATATTTTTCTCCCATGTGATTTTCCATTTGTACACATGCTTCAACAATTACTAATGGTAAATTGTTGACTTTCCACACAGTGAAACTCGTTCACATGCAAAAAATCCCTTTTATATTACAATAACCATGAAACATCACCCCATATTGGTTAAAATATAAAATGCAAAAATTCATAGAGCTCGTCGCGTTGGATTAATATTGCATATCATAAATCATGCTTACAACAATTTATTTACTAAAGATGAAGTATTAAATAAAGTGTATCAAAGACATTCCCATACTCATTTGACACACTCATGTTATTTATGGAACAGGTTTCATGATTTTTCCTCTCTTCCACATTTTCTAATATGCTTATTTTTCACAAGAGAAATGTAATGCTTGGTTACTAAAGGGCCATGAATTTTGATAGTAGGTACATATCACATGGTTATAATATCTAAATTTCTATTATGTTTTATGTATTATTAGAATTATATTAAATACTAAGGCATCCTTATATAACCTATACCTTTTTTGATTACAAGATTGGTTGGTTTATTAATGTCTGTTGTGGAACTCCACAGTACCACCATGCAAATGCAAGTTTGCTTATCAATATGTGGTCAGGTATGAAGCTAAATTACATGCCAAATGTCGGGGTGGGCCACAAATAGGAAGAATCATATTATAGAAGATGCTAAATACTCGAGAAAGTCATGAAAAACAAATCATTATATTGCATTGGATGCTATACGTGAAAGGAGCTACGAGAATGGAAGTATTACATTGCATTGGTTGTTAAATGACCGGGAAGGGCATGTAAATGGAAGAATTACATTGCATTGGTTATTAAATGACTAGGTAGGCCACGAAAGTGGAATAAAAAATAGTAATGTGACAATGATGAGAAGGTTCATTTAGTAAGAGATCAAGAAAGGGATCATAAAATTGTTCTCGAACAAGAGAAACAATATGTCGAGAATCAAAAATTCTTGTTGAAGTGGAAAAGCATCACACGTAGCTGTAGATTTTGATAGTTAAAGTGGGAGACAAAAATATCACAACCATCATACCCATTCAAATATCGACCAACACAAGAGCAACGTTCCATCCTTTGAAACAATTGCATTTCCTAAGTAGGGTGAAAATGGTTTGAAAACAATTTACAATTGCAAGTTATTAATGAATCACATATGGGGAACTTGAGCTCACTAAGTTGGAATCAAGTGATGAATAACCAACTCTCTACACTATTATTAATGACTCATAGACATAATGTGTCTCTATTTCAATTCCCGTGCATATGATGTATGCAAATGATGAAGGTAAGCTAACACTATAACACCCTTCCGAAATGGAGATTTTTTTTATCCTATTGGTCCAAAAGAGGTAGAGGAAATGGAACATACTAGTGTTATTAACCATGATTATTATGTGGGAAAAATTTGGATGTCGATCATTTAGTGAAGGATGGTTATTTTGTTACCATTGATACACATATGATGATGAATTTGGACATTCTTTTGATACATAACACTAGTCCATTTGATTTTATCATTCAACCAAGCATGTATATCTACTTGTATTATGATAACATACCGGGATTGCCTGTAGACAAGTCTTTATGCACTACGTACTCTGTTGAAGCTGTTTGAATGCTTTGAGATCTTTCCAATGGTGTCACATTCTGTTGGGTGAGGATATTTGAAAGTGAGGAGGACATCATTGGTAGAGGCCACCAAATTCTTGATGTTGTGAATTTGCATCCTTGTGAAATTTTTTATACAAATAATTTTTTTTGATACCATATGATATCATTCACGGTAAATGATGCATTTACTATTATCTGATCATTTCATATATGGATTTGATTTCTCATTTAACTGATTTGATTTAATTTCTCATTACAAAAAAATAGATTGAAAAATTCTAATGTTAAATTATTTATTTGTTGATTTAAGGGTGTTTATGTTATCTTCACCGAGAGACCCATCGAAGGTGGAGCCTAATGACACAAAAAGGGAGAATCATTTTTTGTCTATTTATTTCTATGAGAAATGTTGATCATAGCCTTCCAGTTGCTTGTAACACATGGTGATCATGAATTTGTGACTACCAGCATTAGTTGCATTAGCCAATGACTATGATGAAAGGAACTCATTGTCTTCATTCCTTCGAGTGTCCTAACCACACCGATAACACCACTATAATATTAAGTCAATATCACATAACATATTAAAGCACTTGCAATGTTGTAATATGATACACAATGAAACCTATATAAAGGTTCCTTGTTTAGATGATAACTTCATGGTTACATTTGAATTAATCGTTATTCATGACATACCCCTGGTATTGTCAAAAGGAAAAAAATCCCGGAGTTTGTTGTGGAAGACTATGAAAATTTAAAGGATATTGTATTCTATACATGGTCCACATTCCTTGATAGATATCGGCTATTTTCTAGTTTAATTCATCGTACATAAGATCTCACCAAATGTAGAGTAGAACAACATTTAAATTTTGCTTCTTTTAGAATTGTATTTAGGCTCGTGTTTAAGTACATTTTTCATGGGATGTACATCTATGGGATCGTGTCCATCATTGTTATGAACTAGGTATGAGGATTAATGTGCCCCATATTGAAATGTAAACATTCACAATGTGTTAATAAAAATTTATCTCCAATCTAGATTATGTGCCCATATTCATAGTGTATTTGTTTTAAGATGCAATTTTTGGAGTTCAAAGGTTGTTAGATCTTAGTTTATGGTATTTCATTTATTTTTTATTGGGTCATGTTAAATAGTTTAATTTGGTACACCTTGTCTACTTTTATGATTATTAATGATAATGAAGTCTTCCATTGTAGCAAATATATGTATATATGTGGGTTATTAATAACGGATCTCGATAATTGTAGGTATGCTACAGTTGTCAAGGACTTATGTAAAACCATTCGATAAAGATATAATGTAGTAATGTTTATAAAATAAACTTTTAAAAGAAACTAATATGAAAGAACATTAAAATAACCTCAATAGAAATTTCAACCCATGATGCTTAAGAATATGTTTTGATTCTTTAACAACATATTTCATTGACAATATCTTAACTTACAAAAATGGATTTATTAAAATAAAATTTTCAAAACATCTAATGTGAAAGAACATCCAAATAACCGCAATAATGATTATAGCCCATGAAATCTTGGAATATATTTTCTTTTTCTCGACATATTTGTGCTTCATTGATAGTATCGTAAGTTACAAAATGACTTATAAAAGTTCATGTGCTTATTTCATACCATATACATAGCTAATGTCACATTTTGAGGGGCTTGAAATTCAAATAAGAAACTTAAAAACTACTTATGTCTATACTAAAATCCACTTATGTTGATAGTTCTTGATTTGTTTGACACATACTTACATAATGTGTTGTATATGCTTTTGTATTGACCGCACAATTAGACACCAAAGATGTAAGGGACATAAAATAATAGATGAATTTGAATGCACCCAATGCTTGTAAATGATTCCATAAAAGGTGAGGATATGTCATACCTTGTGTTTTTGACTATGATTGCATTGTGAGTTAACCTAATACTCTATTTTTGGCCACCTCATCCAAAAATCTTGGTTGTCTTCCCATTTCTCTTTGACAACTCTTTATTTTTAATATCCAATTCCTCTACCCTTTTCAAAAAATCATCATCATTTTTCTTTAAATTATCCTCCCTTCTATTCAAAACCTCTTCCTTATCATGCATATTATGAAAAAATTCCTTTTCACTAAAATATTCCTCCTATAATTCGGTTGTGGTGTAATATAAAAGATCAACTGAATCACAGAGACACCATACACGGTATTCGTTTTCAACATCTTGAATATCCATCACAAATTTTAGGATGAATATGTAATAATTGACATATAATTCTTCAAATTCCTTTGTTGTTTGGGGAAAGTTTTAGAGTAGATAATTCCCATCCCACATTTCATATCTCATGGTAATCCTTGAAATAGTATGCTCAAAGTAATCCTTCATTGATAGCCACTCCATATCCCACTACTTCAAGGTACCCTTCCATGGTAGATAATTCCCATCCCACATAACTTCATATCTCACATATGTAATTATCACTTTCTTCTCCAAATTTATCATCATATATTCCCCATCTTCTTCGTCATCCTATTCCTCTTTGGATATCATAAAGTGTACTCTATCTTTGATTGGTTCATTATTGTCTATACATATATCCTCTTAGGTTGGTTCAGGTTGATGGAGAAAGTATTCCCAACAATTATCTTCTCCAATTAGAATAATTTCTATTCTTGTAATAATATGTCACTTTCTATTATTTTATTCCATATTCTCCATATTTTTGTGCTGATTTGTGGTTATTCACTACAATTATTGGGACCTTCATGTCAATATTTAGCCATCACATATTTTGTATTATCATTATTTTCCCCATTTTTGTTATTGTAGAAACACTCTTCACACAAGATCACACCTTCTACGAGTTTAGGGTCATAAATGTCTATAGGCTTAGGGTTTTTGTGAGACCTATGTTTCTTCAAACATAGTTGGTCTTGGGGTTTAACATGTGTTGGTTGGATATTTTGTCGAAGACATTAAACCACAACATGTGGGATAAAGTCCCTCCTCAATTAAAGGGAAGGAACCCTATATATTACCATTCTAATAACACAAAATAATATTCATAATATTTAAATAATATAGCATTTGGGTGGGATCTCATCATGATATATTTTCTTCTTGCTAAATTAAAGTAGATTTGGAGTGAAGAAAGATCTCTAGAAGAGAACACGAGTAAAGGAGAAGAGAAAGAAATGGGAGTGAATACATGATTTTTATCCTCCATATGTAATTATCACTTTCTTCTCCAACGTTTCCATCATATTCCCCATATTCTTCCTCACCCTCTTCGTCTTTGGATATTAGATAATACAATTTATCTTTGACTAGTTCATTATTGTTTATACATATTTCCTCTTAGGATGATTATGGAATTGACCGAGAAAGTATTCCTAACAGATTCTCTTCTCCAATTAGACTATTTTGTATTCCCATAATAATATGTCACTTTCTATTATTTTCTTCCATCTTGTCCATATTCTCGTGGTGATTCGTAGTTATTCACTACAATTCTTGGCACCTTCATGTCAATGTGATTCCCTTTAGCCATCACATCTTTTGTGCTATCATTATTTCCCCATTTTTGTGATTGTAGAAACACTCTTTGCACAAGATCACACCTTCATTTAATTTAGGGTCACACATGTCTATAGGCTTAGGGTTTTTATGAGACCTAAGTTTCTTCAAACATAGTTAGTATTGGGGTTTGACTTGTGTTGGTTGTATGTTTTTTCGAAGACAAAATATGATGTTCAACCACAACATGCGGGATAAAGTCCCTCCTCAAATAAAGGAGATGTACCCTATTTATTACTATTCTAATAACACCAAATAATATTCACAATATTTACACTAATCTAGCATTGGGGGTGGGATCTCATCCCGATATATTTTCTTCTTACTAAACGTAAAGTAATTTGGAGTGAAGAAAGATCTCTAGAAGAGAACACGGAAATGAGAAGTGGAAGAAATGAGAGTGAATAAATGATTTTTCTTTGAAAAACATAAATCCAAAGATACCAACATGAGATAAAAAAATTATAAACTAAAATGAGATATTAGGAGCAATAAACTAGAATTTAAAGAACAATATAATGCATTAAACTTAAGAACAATACATTAAACAAAGAGATAACATTCAACACAAAGTTTGTAACGCGTCTCTTTTATTCCTTATATCAAAGATTGAAAACACAAAATTTTTCTTCTCTTCACAATTCCAGAAAATAAATTTCACCACAAAGTATGGAAAGCCTCTCGCTCTATCAAAAATATCTCTATCCCTACAATTCCACAACATTTTCATTTATAAAGATAAAGGAAAGAGAGAAAGGGAAGTTTTTGGATTATAGTATAATAATATAATTTATACATTAAATCTCTCTTGATTGGTTCTTGTGTAAAATGACCAAGTCAACATGTTAATCCAAATGATGTCTCAACATCATAAAAATTTACATGTTCAATGCAAAAATGGAAAAACATGATAAATCCTCAATCAAAATTTTCCTTATGACTCCTTACTCAGCTTCCTTGTCACGATACATGTGGAACCTTTGAATCATTTCTTATACTTATTTCTCATCAAGTCCACAAAGAGTATTGATTCAATACATCACATGTGTTGAGCATGTTGATCAATTTTCTAGGAAGCTTCTGGAGTCTTTTGAGGATTTTGGCCAGATTGTTCAAAACATTTTGATATACAATTAGTTTATCAATTGATTGTAAATCAAAATCACCTCCCAAAATAAATACATTTTTTAACAAAATCTTTGAATTCTTTGAAGATGTTTTATGCGGGAAGAATATTCAAGTCTTCCTCTAGGATTTTTAGGGTACCTTAGAAAATTCATCACCAATATCATTGGTGGCATTGATTCCCTCTTCCCTAGCCTTTTGTAGCTTCTCTCTGGCTTCTTGCAAAATATTGAATTGAAAGTTAATGGCTTTGTAAAACTCAAAATGTTCCCTCTCTCTCCAGTTATTCCTTCTTGAATGAGGGTATCAACATTGATCCTCTTGGGCTTGTTTAGGGATTCCAAAGTTAGCTCCCAATTGTTACATTCCGCATCGAGCTCATCATTCACCTTCTCAACCGCTAATTTTCTCTCAATTTCATTATGGACTTAAAAATGTCCTTGATTAGCTTATTTCCATGGAGAATTATTCTTTTAATCCAAATATCCACTACCCACCCATTTTTTCTAATCTTCTCTACCTCTGATATGGATGATGTATCAAAATTGAATAGAACTAGAGAGGAGATCAAAGTTGGTTTAGTGATTTTGAGGAGGAGGGATTTTAACTGCTCCACTTTTTCCTTTAGTTCATATTTGGTAGCCTTGGTTTCTTTAAGTTTCTTAAATACGTTATCCATGACAACATGTAGATCTTGTTTTGCTCCTTCTATAGTGACTTTCCCAAGTTCCACTTTGGTTATTTGATAGTGGGAAATAATGATGTCTTCCTTACTTTTCAATTCATAACATGCACGATGATCTCAAAAATCTCTCTCCTAATGTATAAATGGTGACATGGGAGAGTGTCTTGTATTTTTGGATGCACGAGAGGGGGAAAGAGTCAACATACTGAAATAGAAGGCTTTAGGAAGGACAAACTTCTTTCTCTTCTTGGGGGTTTGGATTGCTAGCTAAGATGCGATCAAGAGGGAGTTATTTGTTATTGAGGAGCTATGATAATGAGTGTAGTACCAAGAGGAGTAGGAAATGTAGATACCAAGAGAAAAGAGTAGAGAATATAGCAATGATGACAGGCTTTAAAGAGGGAGGGGGAGAAGAAGGCATGGAGGAAAAGGCAACAAATGGTGAAGGAAACTGGGTTATTTGAGGAGAACCCAAGGTCATACTTACTCTTGTTAAAAGAGGAGAAAGGGATGAAAATACTTGTGCCATGAGTGACACAAGAGGATATGTCGATGGTGAAGAAGAAACATGAGTGGTGGATGTAGTAGTGATGATATCTCGAAATGATGAGGGTGGAGGAGATGGAACGTGAGGAAGAGGAGAAGGAGGAGAAGACACAACATTAGGAGGAGAAGTGACCAGAGGTGGCATATGTGGGGTCAAGGTCACAAGAGGAACCATATTAGTGATAAAGAGGGAGGAAACTGGAAGAGGTTGAGTGGACCGAGGTGCTAGTTAATGTTCATTGATCTCATTGAGGAGAAGGGGAATCGACATTGACAATGGTGGTGGATGGAATGGAAGAAGGGAGAGAAGATTTTCTTCCATTGCTGAAAAACTTAATCTTCACCTTTTTGATGGGCACTTTGTTTTTATCCTTGGGATCCCGGGAGGGGCCCACCTTTGGACGTAACAATTGATTTGAATTTTGGGAAGTTGGGATCCGTTGGCTCAATGTCGATGGAAAAGAGCCAATGATTGGTTCAAATCAAAATTTGAGCAGCTCGCTCCTTAATAGATATGACGTCCTTGATTGACCAATCAATAAGGAGAAAACCAAAACTTTCCACATTCATTTGTTTGTATATCACATCCAAGAAATACCCATCATCAACTACACCATGAGGGATGTCCACAACATTATACTTAGATGCTTCATCTAGAGTCGGTTGACTATAATATTATTTCCTTAGATCCATACATCTTCGAGTCTAGGGACATGAAATTGTAGACTTCAAGCCTTTTAACACTCCATGATAATTGAAGCTAAGCCTTGGATGGAAAGGATGAATAGTTACTCCATGTATTTTAGTGGCAATATTATTTGCCTTGATTATTGATGTGCATGTGTGTGTTGATATGGATGAGTAGGTTCATGGAAGATTTGGGAAAGGAGAAAAGTAATTGTAAACTATTCAGTGACAGTTAGAGTGCAATTCATTTGGCAAAGAACTCAGCGTTTCATTCAAGAACGAAACACATTCAGTTGAGGTATCACTTCATACGGCAGGTATTGGAGGATGGACAGTTAAACTGGAAAAGATTCATATGAGCAAGAACCCTGTATATATGTTAACGAATCCATTAACAAAGGAGAAGTTTGAGATACACTCCACTTCTATTGGTCTTCGAGTTTGAGACTTGAAGAGGAAGAAACAAAGCTAAGGAAGGATCTAATAATGACGTTGTATAGGTATGGTGTAGTAATTAAACTCTAAGTGGGATATTGTTGAGTTGTGAAGCTTAATTACTTCATTTTAGCATGCAATTAGAACTTGTTGGAAAATACAAACTGGCATCGGTCAAGTATGACCGGCATCGGTCAAGCAAGTAAGGAACTCGATAATGGTTAGGTAGAACCGACGTTGGTTACCTGTGCAATGAAGTTTTAATTAACTCTCGGGAATTATATCTATTTTTAGCATTAAAATAGATTTATTAATTGTAATTGCATGGCTAAGTGCCCTAAGTCTATAAATGACTATATAAGCATAAAAGCTAGGGTTTAGAAGTATGTATGGATTATAATTACAAGATAATTATGTGAGAGAGAATTCTTGGAGAAGAATCAAAAATCTTGAAGGAAGAAATACTTGAACATCTGAGAGGTGTGGAAGATTGTAAATCTTCATTGTATATCTTGTCAAAGCTTTGGATAATAGATTGGCTTGTTTCTTGGTGGACGTAGCCCACACCGGGTGAACCACGTTAAATACGGTGTTGATTTATGTCACTTGTTTGTATAATTATTTTGGTAGAATATCCACTTTTATTTGTATGTATGCTTAGATCTGATATATTTTCGCACAACCTGGTGTGCTAACCCCAACATTAGCAAGAGGAAATCCACTATTGTAAATGCATTGCATCCACGCTACCTTTGAGTGGTTCTTGACTCTATTCTATAAGTCATATATATCTATATGTCTCAAATCTGTGTCTCTCGATGTCAATATTAGAATCAATATTTGAAGGGGGAACAACCCCTTGATATTTATAATTCATTTCTTTTTCACTCTTGGATGATTCTACTTTGGCTTTTCCTTCTTGATTCAGAAATTTAAGGAAAAACTTTAACTCCATCTAAGGACTCCTCTAGATTCTTAGAAACATCAATCGAACTTCTACGTTGATCCGCATAATTAAAATATTGAAAAAATGATGTCAGGTTTTCCTCCTTGAAAAACACCCTAAGCAACCTGACAACCTATCGGAATTTGATGGTGTTGTGCACTATAAAAATCCCAACACACTACCAAAGAGTTGGACTTGTTAAACATTGTGCAAAATATGACACACTTGTTGCGGTTTTGGCCTTGGTTCACACCTTATAAATACTAACAACATGGGAAAAACTTTCCAGATGTCTTGCACTTTAAGAAACCCCACAACCATTCAAGAAATCATCATTTATTTGCAGCTTACAAATCCTGAAAAAATGTCAAAGCTTTGAACTTATTGAGGACCCTAAAAGACTGGAAAAAGGTAATTCAAAGTTTTAATATTTTGTTAGTTTTTTTAAGTACCTTAACACATGATTAAGATTTTTCATCATGATGGACATGTCAAAAATCCCGACAAGCTTATGTCAGGGTTTTTGACATGTCTATCATGAGGAAAATTCTTATTGTCATTAAAACAAGGAGTTTTAGAAGAATCCATTTCTTGTTTATGAGGAAAAATAATGAGAGGAGAAACCTTCAAGTAAGGGAGAAAAGGAAAAAAGGCTAGAAAAACTCTCTCGATCAAGGCAATTTAGACAAAAACAAAGTAGGCAAGAGATATTTAAAAAATTAAGAAAAACCCATTAGTGAGATAAAACTTATCAAAAACCACGATGTGTTTGAAGAAAAATCGAAGAAAAATGTCTGAATTGCCAAGAAAAATGAAGTCAGGGTTTCGGGGGCTAGAAGTATATTCGTAGGTTAAAATTTGAATTCGCACAAGTTAAAATTGAAAAAAATATCATACGGATCTAGTACAGGAGAAGTGAGCACAGAGAAATAACTCAGGAAAATATATTAGGAACAAATATAAATGAACAAAGAAAATAATGATTTAACTCTGATGATTCTCAATTCGGGAGAACCATTTAAATAGTTTTAACAAGTAGTTTGATACTCCTAGATACAAGGGATGCCAATCTAAAGTAGAGATAACAAACCCTCTAAACTAGAGATACCAATCTAAACTAGTTACAAGAGTTTAAACAAACTCCTAATAAAATAAAACTAATAACAATTATTAGCTCACATGAGCTTATTAGGTGTAAATGATTATTTACACCAACACCCTCCCATAAGCGAATGCTAGGGAGCAAAGAGAAAGAAGGGTCCCAGCTACTAGGCCTGATAAGGTACCCGATACAATACTAGAAAAGAAGGAAGGACTATACAAGCTCCCCAAGGACAACTTCCTTCACCCCAAGCTTGTCTTGCAACTCCAAATAGCGAGGGGAAGCCAAGGGTTTAGTGAAGATATCTGTGAGCTGATCGGCCGTAGGAACAAACTCCATCTGAACGACCCCATCCTGAATCAACTGTCGAATGAAGTGCATGTGGATCTCTATATGCTTTGTGCACTGATGCTCAACAGGATTACGTGTAATGTGAATAGCACTTTGGTTATCACACCAAAGAATGGAAGGAGACTCCTGTGAAAAACCAAACTCACCAAGAATCTGACGAAGCCAAAGAACCTCCTGCCCTGCTATCACAACACCTCAATACTCGGCCTCAGTGGATGATAATGCAATGGTATTCTGCTTTTTACAAGACCAAGCAACTAGACCAGAACCAAGATGAAAAAAATAGCCAGATGTGGATTTGCGAGTATCGCGACATCCACCCCAATCAAAATCTGTAAAGCCCTCAATACTGGGAACAGTCTGAGGTGTGTAATGAATACCAAAACTCAAAGTCCCCCGAAGATATCTCAAAATCCGCTTGGCTACTTCCCAATGACTCTCATGAGGCTCATGTGAAAACCGAGAGACAAGATTAACAACAAAGGTGATATCGGGATGAGTATGAGTGAGATACAAAAGGCTCCCAACCAACTGTCTATACAAAGTGGGATCAACTAGTTTAGACTTACATGCAACAGTCAATTCAATACCTGACTGGTAAGGTGTGGGAGATGGCTTGCAATCAGCCATATGAAATCTCTAAAGTAGATCTATAGCATACTTCTTCTGACAAATAGAGATGCCCTCAGCAGACTGGTGAACATGTAGGCCAAGAAAGTAGTGCAACAATCCCATATCTATCATATCAAATTCTGCTTTCAATTTCGTTTAATGTCCTATGTTAGAGAATTTGAACTACTAGTAATGAGGAGATCATCAACATATAATACCAATAGAAGCAAGTCATCATCAGTCTTTAGGACATAAACTGTATCATCGGTCTTACAACAATGAAAGCTAACAGACAACAAGAAAGCATCCATCTTCTCATACCAAGCCCGAGGGGCTTGTTTGAGACCATAGAGTGAACGCCGAAGTCTACAAACCAATGAAGAGTCATGTACAAACCCCGAAGTTGCTCCATATAAATATCCTCATGGATATCACCATGTAAAAATGCACTCTTCACGTCCATCTGATGTACTGACCATCGATGAGAAGCAATAAGAGAGAGAACAAGGTGAACAAAATCCATCTTTGTGATGAAGCAAAAGTTTCAGAGTAATCTACTCCTTCAACTTGAGAATACCCCTTGGCGACAAGACATGCCTTGTATTTTTCAACCTGATCCATCAGCTGCATATTTGGTCTTATAGACCCATTTACATCGTACAATCTTTCTTCCCTTAGGAAGAGGAACCAAATCCCAAGTATTATTCTTCATAAGCGAAGAATATTCATCCTGCATTGCTGAATCCCATTCTGGGTTTCCAGATGCCTGTGAAAAAAGAACAAGATCATTAGAAATAGCTTGGCTCATAAGATCCATACCAGAATAGGGCCGATGATCGAAAAAACCAGAAGTCTTAGCTCTAGTACATCGTAGATCTCGTGAATCACCCGCCAAATCACTGCTGTAGCTAATGTAGATCTCAGCCATTTCAGAGCAGGAGCAACAGGATCAAGATGGGGGCCCATCAAAATCATCATCAGTGATAGGAGCAGGAGGTAATAATGGAGATGGAAGAACTACTGTATGATCTAAAGGAGCCTTGGTCTCATCAACTTGAACATCCCGCCGAAACACAACATCTTTGGTAGTAGGATCGAAGAGGTGATATGCCTTCACATGCTCACAATGACCAACAAAAATGAGTTCTTTGCTTTTCTTCTCCATGGTTTTCTAAGTGTCATCAGGAACAAAGGCCCAAGCCTTACAACCAAAGACCCAAAATTTTGATACGTCAGGTTTTTCACCCAACCATGCCTCCTCAGGAGTAACCCCTTGCACTGCTTTATGTGGCATTCTGTTTTGAATATGATTTACACAGTTGACTACTTCCACCCAGAACTGAGGTGCCATGTTCTTGGACTGAACCATGTAATTTTCCATTTCCTTGAGTGTTCGGTTCTTTCGTTCAAGCAACTCCATTTTTTTGGGGTGTGAGGAACAATATACTGGTGCACAATTCCATGATTAGCACAAAAAGTAGTAAATGCATTACTCTCATATTCCCCCATTATCCGTGTGGAGTATTTTAATACAATGTCTAGATTGTTTCTCTACAATAGCCTTAAAAACTTTGAAATGTTCTAGGACATCACTTTTGTATTTTAGAAAGTACACCCAAGTTTTCCTAGTAAAATCATCTATGAATGTGAGTACATACTTAGCACTAGAAAATGATCTATGAGGAAAAGAAGTTAGATCACTATGTACCAATTCAAGACGAGCCATAGCTCTTTTTGCTTGACCTTTTGGAAAAGGATCCAAGTGTTGCTTACCCAACATACAACCTGGGGTAGACACCATCATGTGATTTTACCTTTGGAAGTCCTATGACCATATTTTGCGAAGAGAGCTACTGCAGATATCTGTAATTGAGGTGTCCAAACCTCTCGTGCCACAATTTTCTCAGAGAATCAACATGAGCAATTAGTGAAGATCCTGCAGAGTTATCAAAGCTCTCAAATACATACAAACGTGAACATGAATCCACAGTTCCTGTAGCTATAATATCAGCATGATCATGAAGTTCCTTGATTACAACCTTATCTGGTGAGAATTCAACAGTTCTACCATCACCAAAATTATAGATTTGATATATGGAAAGCAAATTGTTAGACATATGGGGAACATAAAGAACATCATTTAGATGCCCATTGGGCATATTTACTGTACTAGAACCCAATACATCTACATAAGCAAAAATTTCCACCGATATTTGTGAAGTGTTGCAAGCAAAAATAGAAGTCAACAAATCCCTGCAATATGTAATATGATGAGAAGCCCCTAAGTCAAGGATCCACCTATCTTGCAAAGGAGAAGAAGCTCTAGTAGAAAGAGCCTTACCCTTGCCAGCATTGGAAGCAGATGAAGGTGATGGAACTGTGATCTTGTGTTGTTTTAAAGCCTTTTCTAATGCTTCCAGTTTCAAAAAACATCTGGATTTGGGATGATTTTTCCCCCCACAAAAGGAACAAGGATCAAACACCGCTTCTGAAATGGTCTCTTATTTTTACCATTATTCTATGGTTTAGAAGTGTCAACAGAAGGATTAGAAACCATATTGTGAGAGGGTACAGGCTTATCATAGCTTTGCTTGGGTTTGTTTTTCCAATTTTTCTTAGGAGAACTGGCCACAAGAGCATGATTCGATGTAGGCATAACATCTAGAGAGATTAATTTTGCTTGTTCTCGTGAGAGACATTCACAAAACTATTCAAATGAAGGCATTTTAAACTGAGTGTCTAGTGCATCCATAGTAGAAAAGAAGGTTGACGTAAATACTAGAAAATGGACCCTTTAGTTTAGTTAGGATCATATATATGCATTCATCATCCTTTTTAGTTCTACCACCTGCTTTCAACTGACTGCAAATCTCTTTAAATTTTGATAGAAATTCTTCTATGGAAGGAAAATTTGAAGGCGATAAAGAGTTTAATTCATGATCTAGTTGAATTAATTTGAACTCATTTATCTTTCCAAACAAAGATTCAAATTTTTCCCATACCTCTTTCAGAGTTGTGGCTATGGAAATATGAAACTAGAGGTTATCTGCTACATTCAACGCGATCAATCCAAGAGCTTCATCTTGCTTGCATGCATACAGGTACTTGTCCTTCTCTATGGTGAAAGTGGGAACTGTATCATCGAACACATGCCATAATCCATGAGACTATAAGAGCTGCTACATCTTCGTTCTAGGCATGGTAATTCATCGAGTTTAGAGGCTCGAACAACCGTAGATCCTCGGTATGGCCAGAAGACGAGGATGATAAAAAGGCTCTCGACATGGTTTCAATGAGGTTATTTTCCAAAGTTTCCTTTTTTAATGAAATTTTCTTTAATGCAATGGGAATGAAAAATAATCAACTTTTGCAAAAAATGACACTCAATTTCGAGTTACCGTGCAAAAGTTATTAAACTTTCAATTTCCCGTAAAATAAGTCAATTTTTTAATAAAAATTGCTCATTGATTATAATACTGACCAAATAGAAGACAAATATGGTCATATGACCACTCGTTGGACTCGGGAGGAAACAAGGAATACAAATTTGTCCTTAGTTTACAAACAACCACCAAAAAAGTATTAATTGGCCTCAAAAGCATTAATTTCCCCCCATAATGCAATTATTAAAAAAACTATAGAAAAATTTAATACTATAGTTTCTTAAATTGCTTTAAATGGACCAATTAGATACGGTTGTGCATGTAGCAAAGTATTCATGGCAAAATCAGATAAAGACTTACTAATGTTTGTTCCCTTGAGTCTCGTATCAATCTCACTCACCAATAAAGAATATATATATTGACCTATCAGTCAAATAGCTGCACAGAATTTATAGCATTCGTTTGCTGGTAAAGGCGATACGATTCCTCCACATACAGGTGTGATTCCTTAATTGTGAACCCAACAGAAGGAACGCAGCAGAGGGAAGATAAAGGCCAATGCAACACGCTCGGTCAAGAGAGTTCTCGCAGAAAAAAAATGTCCACAAAACGTAGAGCAAGAGGATCATCCCAACGCATAAACGAAAGGAGGCAGAGAGGCACAAAGAAGATGTGTCCATGAGGGAAAGGAACAGTCCGTGAGGTTGGAGGAAAAATGGTGAGCAGGGAGGCTCAATGAATCCCAACAGTAAACCATGATCAACCAAAAAATTTATAGCAGAAAAGGAACAAACGGCTTAGCAACACCCGAACTCAACACAGATCGGTGTGGAGGAATAAACCAACAAAGGCTCAGCTCTCCTACAACAATACTAGCTCGATACCATGAAAAAACTATCATACGAATCTAGTACAGGAGAAGTGAGCACAAAGAAATAACTCAGAAAATATATTAGGAACAAATATAAAGGAACAGAGAAAATAATGATTTAACTCTGATGATTCTCAATTCGGGAGAACCATTTAAATAGTTTTAACAAGTAGTTTGATACTCCTAGATACAAGGGATGCCAATCTAAAGTAGAGATAAAAACCCTCTAAACTAGAGATACCAATCTAAACTAGTTACGGGAGTTTAAACAAACTCCTAATAAAATAAAACTAATAACAATTATTAGCTCACATGAGCTTATTAGGTGTAAATGATTATTTACAACAAAAATGACCTGGAAAATCGACTATATATAACCCAAATCGTATTAATTACATGTTAGATAACACATGCGAGACTTAACTCTAACTTGACAATTAATGTGTTAACTTGAGGGTGGGAAATTGATTGCACAAAACATGATATGTTTTCATGCCCTTAAGTTCCAAAAACCCAACACAAAGGACCTTCGGGCTTCGGATATGGAAAACACCTAGCATATGATATGGAAAGACCCCTAAATATTCCTATGTATAATAGGTCTGAAACCCCAATACACTATAATGTTTCATGCTTTAGGTTTGGAAAAAAGAAAACATGAAGCATACATTAACTACTAAATGTTTTGATGCTTTCAAGACTTGAAATATGAAATAATTAGAAAAGACACTTAGGGACAAAATTTTATATTTCCTGAGAACATTTTAAAAGTTCCAAGGCCTCCAAAGATGAAAATTTTGATTGGTTATCCAAGTTTTATTGTAGAACTAAAAAAATGGGATAATAACATGTTAACTACGTAATCTGGTGACATTTTCCTCTACAAATAGAAGGTAATTGTTTTCCTTCATGTCGTTTATCAAACCTTTGTATAAGACAAGCATACTTGATCTTCAATTTTTTACACTTGATTTTCACTTTAATATATCATGGTCTATATCCCCACATAAGAAATGAGTCGGTCAATCTCTTCATTGTATTTCCATTTACCTATTATTCCAAGTTAGTTATTAAACCAAGGATCTTATTTCACTTGGAGGAGTACACACTTCCTTACAATGTCCCCAACCGATTTCCACGATTTAGGAATTGATGTATGCTTATACCCCCCCATTGTTGTGTATATGGACGTGGCTTCTTACGGAACCAAATGTAAGTGTCTTTGAGATGAATTCATTTGGAGGGTTCTTCCGCCATGAGGGAAATTTTTGCCTAAGTTAGGCACCCTCAATGCTTTGTGGATGAGTTATTTGTAAAGGTTTATTTTCATCCCATCAACCTCCATCTTCACCCCTTATAATTTTTTTACAAATGGAACAACTTGGTCCTTATTGTAGGAAGTGGTTGTAGTGCAAAATTTGTACATACCCACATGTATTATTATTTATTTCACTTCATTAATTAGTTCAATATCCAAGGTATTGTCTATCTCTTCTTTGAATCCAATAGTTGGTTTTTTTCTAAGAGGTGTGGCTAATTTTAAGGGCTTATGGACAACATTTCTTTTTTTTTGATGGTCATATTACTCCCCTTCATCTTACCATGGTCATTTTCTTCATCATTTTTGGTAGCTTGACAAGATATGTATGTAAATTTACCTAATAATGAATTTTGTAAATATGAGTTTGATGTGGAAAGTACATTATGTGATGGCAAGGGAAAAATCTTAATGCCCCCTACCGACAACAAGGACAAAACCTAATGCCCTAATATGACGGAAATGACAAAACCCTAATGCTTGCAAGCCTCATCCACCTTTATTTAATTTATTTATGGTACATTATATAATATTTAAATATATTTTCTCTCATGTGACTATTGTAGTCAAGATCACCCTGAACAATTGAAAGGATTCATATTGACCAACCATGAATGTTTGGGATATTGTATCTCCTTTCGTGGATATGAACATCTATTCATATATGCCATCAAATGATCATGGATACCCCCACATGTTTTCAAAAAATGGAAATTAGCTAATGATAAGGACATGTTGGAGTTCAAAATTGCACCCTGTCCTAGATAAACATGAGAGACCTAGGATTTAGAGGCAACACGGGACTATCTCCAAGTTGTGGGACTTACTCTTGAGACAATCCTCTAGAGAAGGCTAGTTCCTATACTTATTCCTAATACTAAACTACTCCTACTACGTGGAATGCAACTATTTAATCCTACTCTAATAATCCAAGGGACCGAGAGGAAGATATGGATGCATGAAAAGGGAAATCCTAAGCTAACAAAGAGGTGATAAAAGCACCAAGAAAATGGGGAAACACACTCTCAACAAGGGAAAAGAGAAGAAAATGAGAAAGGAAATGGAAGACACGAGTGCCATAGTACGAGAAAAGCATTCAAACTTCCCTTTTCACATAATACACAATATAATTAAACCTACAAAGTGAGAAGACTTACAAAACACACTGTAAATGCATGAAAAAGCAAGAAAATGTAATAGAACACAAGCTAGGGTAGAGAGTATCTACAAAACATGAATTTTATTGTTGAGGAAGATAAAAATTCCATTACGGTGGAGGAAGAAGGCACAAAACACCTTCGCAGAGGTCCAGATCTCGAGGTATGTAACTCAAAAAAACTTAGGAAACACTCTAAATGAAGCCCTTGTATTCGAGGGGTTCCAACCTTTACTAATGAGAAATTTTTACATTATATAAAATAATGGGAGAAAGAGAGGAGGGAAGATAAGAAGGGCACGAATTTCTACCTTCAACCACCAACAATATGCATTAAATCTCTAAAAACCATCATGGGTGCCCTTGCAAGATCACTTCCCCACATTACATTGCTTGTAGGAGAAGGAAAGAGCTCCATACTTCATCTGCTTTAGAATGCACATCAAATACATGTAGTAGTTTCCCATGTTATCTAATAAAACACCATAAATTCCTAAAATAAATGATGCCAAATTTAAGGGCTTGAGGATACCTTTCCAATGAGACCGATTTCACGTGATTTGGAGCTCTGGAGAGAAAGTTATGACCACTTGAAGTTTACGAGGTTGGGAGGACATGCATGACACATGACACCCTTTGATTGGCCATAGGTTTGGAAGCTTTGACTGCGGTCACACTTGTATGTTTCCACATGTTGTATTTTCATTTTTGCGTCAACCGGGTCTCGATGGTAACTCAGTAGTTTGTAATTGCAAGCTACAAACTTGCAAAGATGAATTTTACCCTCGAGCGCCAGGACTTAACACATGTCCGAATTGGATTAGTGTGGTGTGGAATCTTTCAATATAGGTGCAAGGCTCGGGGATGAGAGTGCATACTTACATGAGCATGCAACGATGTAGAGGAATCCCGCAAGGCCGCGAAGGAAGGCAATGTGGCTTGGGGAAAAATACAAGTATACAAATAGTGGGATGGTGTGAAGGAAACCCACAAACCCAAAAGGGAATGCCATGGGGCTCGTGGCATGATTTGTAAGTTTACAACATATGCCGAGATGTATGAGGGGCATGAGGACTCGCCAAGGTAGACCACAGAGACTCAATATTGGAATGCGTGCATGTAAACTATAACTATGAAAGAGAAGGTAACTCCCTTTGTAAAATACCTTAAGTATTTAGAGCTAGGTACCTTTTACAAACAACTTGGAATGGCAATGTAAATGCCAATGAATCATCATAGATCTTGAAAGTCTGAATTTTTTCTCTAAATTTTAAGGGAATCACCTATAACCCTGTTGAGCCTTTAAAACATGATGCCAAAGCTCAAAATGGAATGCAAGTTGCTAAAATAGCTTGGTATAGTTATTTTGGGAAACAATTTGGTGACTTTCGAGGATATATTCTTGCTAAATACAATGACTAGTAGCCTCGAGCATTCATTGGGCATGGAGTCGATCTTGAAAACATGAAAACTGATTTGTAAATTGAAATTATTGCCCTTGAATCCTCATGAAACACGTTTGGACTTAACATTAATTTTCTCTACTTGAAATGATCATTTATTCATGAAAATCATTCTAAATTTGATTTAATGAGAGTGGAAAATTGTCTTGTAATTGATTTTACACCCATTTCTCTAATACAACTCAACCTTTTACTATCCAACTCCACTAGAAATATATCCTCTTGATTCTTCCATGAATCATTGCAACAAAACCATAATGTCCAAAAGTAACAAGAACATTGTGAAAAACACTTAGGGAAATGAAACCTATAATACCAACAAGATAATGTGCTGAAAGAACTTGGAGGAATTGAAACCAATCTAATATGTACAAGATGCAATGGAACAAACTTAATGGGAATGTTTAAGATATATCTTGTTGACTAGAATCTGTAATGCATTTCCATAAAGTTTGGACAACTCAAAAAAATTTGGCCTCTTTCAAGCACTTATGATATATGACCCAATCTAAAGGGCATCAAACTTAGAGTTCCACCCTTGTTTAGCTCTGTCTACATCCAATTTCAAGACAAGATCATCAACTTTGAAAATATGAGCTTTAACTTTCTTCTAGAACCACTACTTTATTGATATATGATGTTGTTCCAATATTATTATGGAAAAATTCTTTAATTCTTCAAGTTTAGCCAATTCTACATTCCCGAGTTCTCTCTAATCTGCACTTTCCAGATTATAATTGTTAGGCCAACTATGGAGAAGGTAATTCTAAAGACAAGGGAAGCCTAACATCCCTTCCATAAACAATTTTGTAAGGAGAAGTGCCAATTGCATTTTTTTCGTGATTTATCATCCTAAAGAGCATTTCTCACCTTTTTATGCCACTACCTTTAGTTGATATCCATTATCCTCTTCATGATTCTAATCAAATTCTTGTTAGTAGATTCTACCAAACCATTACCTTGAGGGTAGTAATTGGAAGAAGTATTTAAGTAAATTCCAAGTCCAAGAGCCCAATTAGAAATTTTAGAGCCTAAAAAGGATTTTACATTATCAGAGATGATAGTTTGAGGAATGCCAAACCTTGTCACAATGCCTTCAAGGAAGTCAAAGATAACTAATTTAGTATCTTCCTTGAGTGCCACATATTACGTTCACCTGGTAAAGTAATATGTTATTGTTAAAACCCACTTGTGAACCACACTTTACGGAGGATTAATAATACCAATGAAATCAAGACCCCATTGGGAGAATAGATGATTTACTTGAATTGGATGAAGTGAAAGGGAAACCAACCTCTTCTTACCAGTAAAGAAAGAACATTCCTTGAATTTTTTGACCCATTTATGAGTATCAACAAATAGTGTGGGCCACAAGTATCCCGACTTTAGTATTTTCATAGTGGCCTTGCGCAGAGAAATGTCCACTAGAGAAACCATCATGTAATTTTTCCAATACCTTGTTCACTTTCTCACCTTTAATACATCTCAACAACACTCCATCAATGTTTATTTTGAAAAGAATTCCATCAATTAATGCATAAGGAATGGATTATAGCCTCAAATGTATTCTTTTTACTTTGCTTAAGCCAAGAGGATATGCACCAATGGATAAGAATGTTGCCATGATATCAATCCAGTTGTGATTCTTAACTACATTTTATTTATCTTGATGAGTTTCAACGTTTTATGGAAGTTCCTCATTCATGAAGAGAGAGGTTTCTTGATCATTTTGAGCATCCAAAACCAACTGTTCACAAGTGATCTTCCTCTTACCATCTTTGTGGCTTTAATAGTCACATTATATTCCATTATTTTGGTCACCCATCCAGTTCTTTTCTCACTAATTTCTTCTCCCATAATGAAGTCTCTCACACTGGAATGTGAGACTAGAACTTTATATGATTAGTGGTAACCATACTTTTGAATTTCTTGAGAGATATCATGATGGAAAAGACCTATTTTTCAATGTGATTGTATCTTAATTCATAATATTTCTATTTTTGATGAAGAAAACCACCTTTGGCTTCTCTAGATTTTAATCATTTTACTATGTCAAAACAACAACAATACTAGTCTTAGCTCCATATGCATATAGGATAAAATATTTGGCATAGTCAAGGTTGATAAGTGTAGGAGCTTGAGAAATTTCTTCTTTGATCTTGAAAAATCTCACTTTTCCTTCATCAGTCCATTTGAAAATTAAATCCTTATCAAGCATTATAATGATAGGTCTAACCAATTCTATAAAATTAGGAATAAACTTCCTAAAAAAGTTGATTTTTCCAAGGAATGATTACAAGGCTTTCTTGTGAGTTGGTAAGGAGAGAGATAGGATGGTTGAGATTATTTTTGGATCAATGGAAATACCATCCTTTGAAACAATATGCCCCAAGAGCTTTCCCTAGGACTGCAAAGTTACACTTCTTGGTGTTAAGAGACAACCCAAATTACTTGCATCTCTCAAGACTTTCTCAAGATGATTGATATGATCTTTACTTTGCTTTGAGAAAATGGTGATATCATCCAAATAGACAAAGATGAAATAATTGATATAACCTTTAAAATCAATATACATTGCTCTTTAGAATGTAGCACGTGTATTTTATAGAGTGAAAGACATATTTTGATAAGCACACATTCCCCACTTGGTTGTAAATGTAATTTTGAAATGATCTTCTTTATGACTTGATCTAATTAAAACCGAATATCCATCAATCTTAGAGAATCTTTCAAATCCTACTAATTTTTTAGAATTTTCTCCATAGAATGTAGAGGATAGTGATCTTTCAAAGAAGCTTTGTTAAAATCCCTGAAATCCACACAAATTCTGATTTCTCCATTCTTCTTCCTCACTGGAACTAGATTTACCACCCAAGTAGAGTATTTGATAGGAAATATTATTTTTCCTCAATCAACTTGGATAATTCCTTACTCATGAGGGGTTCTATCTTGGGATTGACATGCCTTTGATTTTGTCTAATTGGCTTGACATTAGGATCAAAGTTAATGGAATGTTAGAATTTTTTTGGATCAAAACCTTTAAGGGCTTCATACGCGATATCGCCAAAAATATGATATAAGGAGATAAAATCTTGCTTCTCATCTTCATTACATACCTTTCAAAGCAACAACTCCTTTCCTTGTGCAATAGTGACTGGTTGGAAATCCTCTTGTGTTGCTATTATGTTATTCTCTTCTCCTCTAAGATCATCATAATGATCGAACATGTGCTCAAGAGTAATCAAACACTTGGGAGATTTATTTGTTTTTTATTAAATCACTTGATCACTATAGTCATCATGCAAATCAGATTGCATCTTTAAAGAAAACTCACTTCATTATGGATGAACTCGAACAATTTGTTCATCAATGTCAAATACATTAATCGACTTCATTGTATGGAATTGATAGCTTAATCACCAGATTAATGTGTTGTTGATTGCCTTAGATGAGATCTTCAACTGGTGAAAATTGTGATCTAAGGGTTTCCATCTAATTTGATTCTTTGTTAAATTTCCTTGGCACCACTTACAAATTAGTAACATCAAAGCTATCCAAGAGATCCCAAACATTATGTTTATAATATTTTAAAAGCTTATTATTTTTGGCACACTTCCCCTCACTTGGTGGATGACCAATTCTATATCTATAAAGACATGTAAAGGCTTGATTTGTCTCTTCTTAGCAATAAGTAGAACATAAATGAATGATTCATATTCTACTACATTGTTGGAATATGAAAACTGTAACATATGAGTAAAAAATCTCTTTTCTGAAGGTGAGACAAGAACTACACCAAGTTTGGTCCCATTTTTGCTTCTTGAACCATCAAAGAACATTTTCCATAGTCCAAAGAGCATTATCCTTTTCTTCTTGTTTAAGAGGTGAAGGAGATGTGAAGCCTTTCTCATGGATACGGTAAGTCCCCAGATTTGGTTTCCGGAGTTGTGTCATATGGATCAAATTCATAGTTCTCTTTAGCCCATTTATCTAATAAAATATCATGGATTAAAGGAGGGATAAGTTGCTCTTATGACACCGACTCATGCTCATGATCTTTGTGTATAAGACAATTAGTTTGGAGATGAGAAGGGTCATAAAAATAAACATGATAGGAGAAGATTGGCTCAACTTTGATGGTAAATCTAATACCATATCTAGTTCTTAGGATCATATGAGACCAATCTGAAGACAAATATCCACCCACTTTGGCTATGAAATATCTTGATAAGAAAATGGAAAATAAAGGAGGCAAGTCAATGATTGAGACATCTTGAGTTATGGTTAGACTTAGACAAACATGTAAGGTTAACTCAAGATCTTTGATCACTCCTAGGATGTTGAAAGTTGAGCCATCAAGTTGTAAAACACCTTTATAAATAGGATTGTACTTAAGACCTATGATATCAACAATTTTCTTAGGCATTACATAAGTATTAGCCCCTGATTCAACCATACAATTATGAACCAAATGTTTTCCAATAATCAAAGACATATAAAAAGGTGGGGTCTTCATATATTTTCTTACTTGTTCTTCCTTTGCTTGGCACAAATTGATAATAGTTGAGTCTTTTGGGCTACTGGTTTAGATTGAGGAAGCTATTTGAGAGCTTCATGCAAGAGATCTCTCTGTGATGGAATAATAAGGAAATCCCACATTTTCACATTCACATTTGTTTTCTTCATCTACTCAACAATGTTGAAAGGGATGCTAATGGATTTCTACAATTGAGTTATGATTTTCTCTTTTCTCGATTGTTCCAATGTTGGAAAAATTTCCTTTGATTGAGTAAAAACTTCCTTTCCCAAGCTAGGTATGCTAGGAACCTCATGTGATATGTTATTTCACAAATCTTTTCCAACATTATTTTCTTTATGAAGAGGATCGGATCGATTGGAAGAATTTGAAGGTTGAACATCGAACACTCTATTTTTAGACCTTGTGTTATCAGTAACATGAGTAAGATGCATGCTAGAAATACACATAGCTTGATTCATCACACAAAACTCATCAACCCTAAAAACATAATATTATCCTTTGGATTGAACTGTTGAGTTTCTTCCATACTAGGCTTGACTATTTCCATGAATGGTTCATGCTGATTGGAATAATTTTGAACCATAAGGGTATGAGCTTGCAATGCATTAACATAAATATAATAATTAAGTGGTTGATCACATGGAAAACACCACTTTGTTTCTTATATCACATTAATTTTCACTCAAACCAATTCTTTACTTGAGCTAGTCATAGGAAGTAATCGTAGTCATTTTTTACACCCACCAAAGAACAAGGGAATCCCATATGTGCCGGTCTATCACCCCAGCGGGTGCTAAGCGCTCACCCGAGTCACACGTAGGCGCCGAGTCTCTCCTTTATGTGAGTTTAGTGGGAAACACCATCTATGATAGGAACTTAAGGAGAGTGAGAAAAGCGAGACATGCAATCATCATAGAGATAAAACGACTTCTAGATCAATGCGGTCATTTCGGATAGAAAGGTACTTACATGATTATAGGATGAACCAAAACAAAAAGGAAAATGTAGAAGGATTCATACTCATTCCATAAACATACATGAAATAGAACTATGCAGATATATGTATGGACCAAAATCATTAATGATCATATTCAAATAAGTTGGTAACCTCATTACATCCGTTCTGAGAACATCACAATATGGAGACCAAATTCATACATCATAACTGGATTTATATCCCTTAGCTCTCAAAAATAGAATTTACAATCCCAATCCCCTTGATGCATCCTTCTCCTATATTTTATCTACCCAACCCAATACAACTCCTCGCAGCATTTATGTAGGGCTCCGCTCTCTATTGATTCACTCCCTTTTCTTATGTGGGCGCTTGTATTTATAGGCCTCTTGAACTACCAACTCACCTTTCTGAGGCTTCAGATCCGTCGCTAAGTGTCCTAATGTGGTCCTCCATGGGAGCATGCTCCTCTAAGCTTGAGCTCTCCACTCCTTGCCATGATGGTCTTTTAGAAGCTTCCAATGCAGGGTATATTCCTTCCTAGGCCAACTTATCACCAAGATGACACCTTATCCATTCATCATGCACAGGCAGTCATGCTTTTCTTGTGTCCTGCCCGATATGCCAAATATGGCTAAGTCTTGAGACCTTGTTCTATCGGCACGTATCACGGGTCCTTCTAAAACCCTCCTAGAACCCTGCCTTGCATGCCTTCTCCTTACGCACCCACCCCTCAACTTAGGCCTTATGTGCTCATGTGCCTTTTTGTACTTAGTCAATATTTTAGGGGCCCAACATCACCCCACACTTTACCTGTTCTCTACCCTCGGGAACACTTCTTCAAAGAAAAGAAAAGAAAGAATTATAATAGACTTAATGTCTTGGGAAAAGAATAAGGGAATGAAGAATTTGGGAAAGATGAAAGAATGGGGAAGTGTTGTCATTACTACAACAAGATAGGAAAATATCTTTGCAAGTTGGCCTCCAACTTGTTCCAAGCATTGACTTCATTTTGCACTCTCTAGCAGAGGTCACCGACTAGGGCGCTTACCTCCTCAAAACCCAGTCCATCTCCTCGAGTGTTCATTGTTTCAACCATTCCTTCCAATTCCTTTCCCACATCCTCAAGCACATCCATCCTTCTTGTAATTTGTGGGTACAACTCCTTCAGCCAATTTTTAATTAAACCTTGTAAGGTTTCAATGGCTTCGAATTCTTCTCAACCTCGATCATGGGAACCAAAAATCTGACCTTAGGAACCCCAAGAGAAATCCTAGGGACCCCAAGAGCTCATGGTAACCTCAAGAGCAATTCTAAGAACTCCAAGTGTGATCCTATGAAGCCAAGAATGATTCTAGGAACCCCACGATTGATCACAACAACCCAAGAACAATCATGGGAACCCTAAGAGTCTTACAAAAACAATGTAAATTATATATCATTTTCAAGTTGTATGATAAAAAAATTCAAGAACATATTCCCCAGTCTCATAGTGTGAAAACATCAAGAATCTTATTCAAGATAATAATTTATAAATTAGTTCCAATGCCTTTGAAACTATTAGAGTGAAGTAGCTAATAATAAGAAAACAAAACAAGAGCATTAATAAAAAGCATCGCAAACATAAATATTCTTCAACATTGTTTTAATACCACAATAATGTTATAACGGAAATCATATAACATTAAAATAACAAAAATCAAGTACAACATTAAAATATATAAATATATTAAGTTAAATAAAGTTTTGCTTCCTTCCAAGAAGGAAACATTTTTGTAATTGGGAAAAACAAGAAAAAACATCAAATTATTTATCAAGGTCCTTTATCTTTCCTTTCCACTTCCTCTTCCCCTTCCCCTTGCCACATCGTTAACCATCATTGTCATCATTTCCATCACCATTATCACACGCATCGTCGTGCACAACACGGAGAAGTAGCACAATAATGGATAGGTTTTGTGGAGAATCATTATGGTGTCTTGCAAATTTTATGCGGCCTTGTTCACGAGACGGGCATACGAAAGTATACCATTTCCATACAATTTCTATTTTCGAATTCATTCAAGTGGCGGTTGAATGTGACGCCTCCTTTGTCCTCATCACGTGCCCTTCAAAAAATAGTTATGATGTCCTCCTTTGAGTTTCCCCGCACAATTACCACTTCCAGAATAACATACCAAGTGTTTCCACCGCCTTGGATAGTGCTATCTCTCTTCCCTTCCTCCCAATGGTCTTTCAATCTAACATGCTTCTCATGCTGCTTAGTAGTGGTGGCAATCTCCCTCACGAATTTTTATCTCCCTCTCAACATCACTTGTCTTCACGGCCATGACCTCTATCTATACATGGAAGTTTATGGTTTCTATGACAAATTTCAAATTAGTGTGAGTGACAATTGAATGATTTGAGGGACCATCCTTCATCTAATTACGCCGAAGGCATTCCCCTATGGTAAAGGACCTCCGGACGTTTATGCAACGATGTTAAATTTGACGGCCTCCCGGACGTTTTTCCAAAGTGATTAATTTTGACAGGCGGAATGAAGGTTATGACGGCCTTATTCACGACCTATTTTTCCTGTTTTTAATCGTTCCATTGAAACAAGGGCAGTTGCATGCTGCTTGCGGTTGATTATTTTAGGGATCAATTTAAGCGTGAGAATCGATTCCCTGTTGAAGATTCCAAACCCTCACAGATTTGTGTGATGTTTACGAATTCTGTAGCTGTCGAATTTTCTTAATTGCCTTGTAAAACCCTAACAAGAATATTTCTGCAGTGGTTTAAAAATCTATATTGTAACTGTGTTAGCTTTTGGCATTTTTCCGTTTATGAATATTTCACCTTACGACCGGCTCGCAGGTCAAGGGCTCGGTCCCTCAAAGCCATAAATTTAATTCTGCGAATTTGCAGAGCTCAAGGCATCCCCCGTATTGTTCCAAAAAACTGTGAGGTTTGTTTTTTGTTCTTCAATTTTTTCTTAAAAATCTGTATTAGGTAATAAGTTTCCTGTTTTTGACCTTTGCGCTGAGTCCACTTACCTAGAAGGCCGGATTGTAAACACTAACAAGCTTCGAACCCAATTCTGGCTGGAAACAACAGACATAAGTATTCCTTATACTAGCAAGCTTAGAACCCAGATCTTGCTAGAAACCGTTGATATTCATGTTTAGTCATAGAATTGCGGATTGCCAATAACTCCTAATTAATCGCATAGAATTCAAAATCAAATTGACCATGCCAAAAGCGGGGTCAATGGTCAGTAGCGTGAGATTTTTTTCTCATACTCGGAGAATAAAATGTAAGAAAGTTGTTCTGATTTTCTTTTTTCAATTTTATACTTAGTTTGCCAAGTTCTTCCATTTAATCCTGGATAATTGAATTCCATTTACACTTTTAGTTTGACATGTCAATGTCATGTAAATGGGATGATAATATGGTTTTAGGAGGCTCTCACAATCACAACTTGACTAGCTGTTGTGTAAAATTGAGTATGATATTTATAGTCCTAGAAGGTTTATGGTATTGGATCTGGTAATTGTTTTGCAGTGGTCCCATATTTTCTTCGAATGGTAGTGTTTTTTCCAATGAATGTCCGAGCGGTTCCATTACTTTTGTTACCCATTCCTCGGCTTCGCGACCGTTGTCTGTTAGTTCAATATTTTTTCCTACGAATTGAATGTGGGTGTGGCTCGTGGTTTTGTTAAGGAATCTGGTTCTTCTATTGGAGAGATCGAGGCCTGGAACAAAACCCCATTATCAGCTGCAACTCAATGGCCACGACTGAAGAAGTTGTATTGCCTGAACCTGAAAAAAGAGTAGAAAAATTATGTCATTTCCATGTTGTGGCACTCTGTTATTATACATAATTGTTTGGTTGTTCATCCAAATCGTGGAGAAGTAGGTAATTTACAGTGTTAGATTTTACCGTAGAGCTTATTATTATTATTTTTAAAAATCAATTTACGGTATGTTTAGACAGAGGACACGAATCTGTGTTCCTACCATTAATGAAATTGTAAAGTAAAGTGAAAAAGGAAATTATAAAATCAAAATGAAAAGTCAAATATGAGCACTTGTTGGAAAGCATTTCTCAAGAAAGGTATTATAAGTTTAAACATAGTGACAGAGTCCACATAGCTTTTTCAGCTTACCCTTTTACTTTTTTCAAAATCCACTGATCTGATGAGGCCCTAATGATCCGCCTAGGTACTTAATACCTTAAATTATTACCCTAAAAGTAATTTCTAGGGTTTTACTAAAATTCGCAGAGGGAAGAGTGAAGAAATCTTACGCTCTGTCGAATCTTTTCAGTTGTTACGATTTTATGGAGGGTTTTGGGTTTTCTTACACTGAAATTTATTCAATCGATTTATCAGTCTGTGAAATACCAACACTGTAAAAGTGAATCCGGCCTAAGTTTAAGCCTTGAAATGATGCAACTATGCCCGTCGACTCCTTCGCCCATTTGGGGCCCTTCTGATGACAAAATTTATAGTACAAGTCTCCATGCATCTGCCTCTTTCTCTTTCTTTCCTAATCGGACTTCCTTTGCCCAATTTGAAAACCTCCGCAGTTCACAACAACATTACAGCTATGGAGAAGAGGTTGCAGGGTCCACTAAGAATATTACAGTGGAGGTATTATTATCTTTATCTTTTCTGTTCTCTGGTGTTTTAAATAGAAATGCAAACACAAAAGTTGCACCAATCTTACAACAGTCATATGAAAGCTCTTAATTTAAAAATCAAGATCCCAAGAGGCGTAGACTTTACCATTTTTGTTTCATTGATACTTCTAAATCTACTTTTGACGAGCAATGTGAATTCTTGCTTGAATGTATTTTAACTCTTCTAGGATGAGCCTAGGTGGGTCTTCTTGAAACCTCCCTTAAATCTTGATTTCCTAAACAATGTATTCCTATTGAGTATTAGAGCCCACCTTGAGCTATAACACTTTGTCGTTTTCCAACTTTTTATGTGATGAGAACGTTGCAAAAGCAGGTCTAATGCAAAAATCACTTCATATGCTAGAGTAAGTTTGCTTTGACATTGCACAAAAAAATTGATTAATTTCAGCTCATTTCTTAAATTTTTGGTATTTTTAGCAGTTGCATGCAGAATCCTGGAAGCCACCGTATGTAACCAAGGTGGAGAAGATTGACATCCACTAGAAGAATTTTGAGATGGAATCTGATTAGAATGAGAAATTCATTTTGCAGATTGTAATCATCCTAGGACTGTAGCCAGCTTATTGGATGCTCCTTTTGATTGAGTCGTCAGAGGTATGATTATTTTTTACCTTCAATTTAGAGTTACCCAATATTTCTTCTCTGGGCCTACTTTCTTAGTGTCTACTTGTAACTCACTAGCAAGAACTTAACATGTAGCAGGTAAAAGAGCCCAAACCAGTTCGACCTACTTCAACAGTAAGCGTTCCCAGTACTATGCCACTAGGTGACAGGACTGCATGGTTAGTATTTCTAAAACTCTTAAATCCTCTTTATTATTCAGTTTTATCTCTATTTTTCTAGCATCATCCAATGAATTGGTATCTTGGGAGATTCAATGACATGCAGTAAGGGCTCGTGTGTGATGGATTTATGGAATATGCTGACCTCTAAGCTTTTCTAAGTTTGCATGTTGCCTTTGGTTATAACATATCTCACAAATATTTTGTTTGTTTCACATAACATCCTGTTGATATCTCTGGTTTAGCTTATGGGCAGATAAGGGCATGGAACAATTTGGTTTACAGGAGGTATTTGGATGAACATGCAGATGGTAAACATAGAGATGTTACAAGGAGCACAAGTTGGTTAACATATGTAGATGGTTGTTGTTACTTGTTTGACACTTCTTGATAATTTCCACCCTCAGCAGGGGCACTGGACAGTAAGTATGCCTTCTTCCTGAGACCCATGTTGGAGTTTATGGCTCAAACACGGTCCCCATTCATGGAAGATGTTTACCCGTATTATGCCTACACAGATTCCCCTCACAAAGTATCTCAGGACTATGCCTTATTCAGACCCAATGGTGTTATTGACCCCAACATAGGTCTTGTCTATACTAATATGTTTGATGCATAGATAGACACCCTTTTCTTTTCTCTAGAAGCGCTAAAATTTAGGTCACTTGGTTTAATGATAACTGAAACAAGGTGGCCCTCTAATGGAGGCCCCAAAGAGCCGGCAACAACCCCAGACAATGCAACAACTTACAATGCAAATCTTGTCAGGCACATGATTAACAACACAGGGACACCCTCAAGGCTAGGATAGGAGATAGATACATTTTTTCCATTTTCAATAAGAATAGAAAGCTTGGCATTGAATCAGAACGGAATTGGGGGCTCTTTTATCCTGATGAAACCAAGGTTTACAATATAGACATCACTACTGGCTTTCCCTACCTGGCTATTGGTGGTACCTTAACATCATTTGATGGTGCTACTTGGTGCATCTCTTCATCATCTGCCAACAAAACTGACATCCAGAAGGCTCTCGATTGGGCTTGTGGGTCTGGTAATGTGGATTGTTCTCCAATTCAACCAGGCCAACCTTGTTCTCTACCAAATAGCCTTTCTTCCCACGCTTCATATGCTTTCAACAGCTATGACCGGAAGAATGGGCATTCATCTATGGCTTGCAATTTTGGTGGAACAAGAAATATAACCACCAACAATCCAAGTAAGTTTTAATGGGTTTTACTGACTTTTGGTTTGTTTCTTATGCGACAGTTCAATATTAGTGGTCTTCCATGTGGAATTAAGCCATTGTAATCTCGAACTAATAACTAACAAAGTTGTATATGTTTGAATTTTATATGTCTCACAGGCTATGAATCTTATATGAAAGTAGTGACCTTTACTGGTTAGGAAAATTTAAGAATAGAGTAAACATGTTTCTCAGGGATTAAACATTTCATTTCTTAATTGTTTTCCTTGCAGGTTAAGAATTAGGAAGGTGTAGTCATTTTTATGAGATTTTGAAGGAGTCAGATGCATTCATGGTTGCTCATGGAGAATTTGGTATGGATATTCCAGTTGAAACAATATTCTTGGCACAAAAATATGATTTACAAATACAATCTCCTTGGAAAGCCTGTTGTTACTGCTACCCAAATGTTGGAATCTATGATTAAGTATCTTTGTCCAACATGTGTTGAAGCTACAGATGTGGCTAATACCGTTCTTGATGGTACTGATGGTGTCATGCTTAGTGGTGAGAGTGCAGCAAGGGAATATCCTGAGTTGGTAGTGAAGATCATGTCTCACATATGTATAGAAGTCGAATCCTCATTGGAATATGGTTCTATATTCCGAGAACTAATAAGATCCACTCCTCTACCTATGAGCCCTTTGGAGAGTCTTGCATCATTTGCGGTGCGGACAACAAACAAAGCTAGGGCAACTCTAATTGTGGTCCTAACTCGTTGTGGTACCACTGCTAAACTACTAGCAAAGGACAAACCACCTATACCTATTCTTTTTGTTGTGGTTCCTATCTTGACAAAAAATTCATTTGACTGAACGTGCAGTGATGAAAATCCTGCCAAACATAGTCTCATATGCGGAGGATTGTTCCCACTTCTGGAAGAAGGGTCAGCAAAGGTGACTGATTCTGAATCGATTGAAGTGATTCTGGATGCTGCTCTTCAGGCTATAAACCAAAAAGGGTTGTGTAAGAAGGGAGATGCAATTGTAGCCTTACACCTTATAGGATCTGCCTCTATCATCAAAATCTGTGAGGTCAAGTCAGGAAACTTCTATGGAGTTGTTTTGGTTCTTCCTGACTTCTGCTTAGGTAGAATGAATTTCAACCATAAGGATCGTATTTCAATTTAAGATGCTGAGTCAATAGCATTCTGTTGTTTGTCTTGTTTTTGTGGAGTTTCAAACATTTATTGCTCTTTAAAATCTATGTTACACATAATTGTTTTATCTGCCCCTGTTTCTGTGTTCACTTGTGGATTGGCTACTTGAATTCCTATTTTGCTATGCTATTTTATTATTAAATTTAGTCTTTTATAATAATTTATTTGTTGTGTTGGCATCGTTTTGGTGGATCTATATGCATCCAACTTCTATTTATAAGGTTGATTGTGGATTGGACTTTTGCTTGCCTATTTTTTATGACCATGATTGTCGATTCAACTTTTGCATGTCAGGGAGGAAGATTATCAATAGAAATGAAAAACTCAATAAATATAGCCTTTCGTAAATGCCTTTGGATGATTTGAATGGTACAAAGCTATAATTATGCAAGGTTTCGTAAGCCTGTTATTTCTATATTTTTTATGGGTTCTTATTATTCGTATTAGTACTCGGTCTTCAATGTCATTACAAAATGTTGAAGCATCTTTCTAGTGACATATATGTATGTAAAATGGGGAAGCATGCAAAGGCATGTGAAATGTTTGACAAAATTCTTGAAGGAAATATGGTCACAATCCAAAGCGGTACCAAATGTATCAATTGTATTCATGTTTCCTTTTAAAGCTTTTTTAAATATATTATTACAATTCAATCATCAACATCTATGGTACATTAACGAATTCTACATAGGCTTATTCACAAATATTCATATCTCAATATGTTGAATGAATCACTTGGATATCATCCCACCCGTGTTTATTTTAGGTTTAGATGAATGAAGGAATCTTATGGTAATTGTAAAATTAGGAAGATGGATATGGACTTTTCTGATTAGTGGTTGAAACTGTTAGCCCATTACTTTCTATGCAAGCATTATGACACAAGATTTTAACATTTGGAATAAATATAGGGAAGTCTTCATGTATTCATGTTTAATGCCAAATAAAATAGTCCGCAAAACACTACCAGTCATGATATAATATTTGAAAATGTATATGTACGAATTTGTAACAAATTTGAAATGTAGAGATAGAACCTTAAAATGTAATGCTTCATTTATATTCCTACACTTATAAAATCAATCATATACCACACATTGCATTCTACATATATTTAGTATATACACTCACAACCAACGATTATCATGTCAAGTTAGAGTGATAGTCATAACTCACATATGAAGCATCCATGGTGAGAGGTCTCACACAAAGCCTCAATAAAATAAATAACATACCCTTAAAACCAATTTGTGAGTCATGGAAAAAATTTGACCTATCTATGAGAAACTTGCAAGTTTTGTTGCATATGATAGATTTACCACATACTATCCGCAACTGATCGTATATCTCCTTGAATATTTTTTTGTCCACCTCGACAAAACATCATTGACATCGTCAAACATTTCCTTAATTGATTAAGGGGACTTACAGATTTTTCATGGGTGAAACTTGAATGGTCATGTGATTTTTGCAAGATGTAGATCAAAGAGGCATATACGCTAATGAGTTGTATAAATTTATTTCATAACAACTCATATTTTGTAATTTGATAAGATTTTGTAGCCATGTCTATGTATTTCCAAGGAACATTGATGAACATCACCATCACAACCATGAAATTTTGGCATAATGATTAATTAATATAGTTATATCTAATTGTCTTTATTTTGTGATATTATGTGTGCATTTATTCTTATTATTCTAATAAATTGTTTGGATGATTTTATATGTGTTGATGCCACTCTTGGTTGTAAGTAATTTTCCACATGCAGTGAAGGAACTTGTCTGCAACAACTTGTCCCCAACTAAAGAACCTATATGTAACAACTAAATCAGCTGTAGCCAAAGGAAATCATTCACAATAAAGAGACCACATTTATGAATATATTTTGAAATATGAAGTTATATCACTCGAGTCCTTATGCGCCATTAGAGAGGTAGTTATAACAAGAAAGTGGAAAGTTGGGAAATAAATCAATCTTTGATTTGGTCATTGATAAAGAAGCTGGTTGTTAGACTAACACTTGTATGTTTCATGGAGAAATTATTTTTAATCAAACACTTGCTATGTATGGTAATTGATAAAGAACTGGTTGTTAGATTAACACTTCTTGTGTGTTTCATGGAAAAATGATTGTTAATCAAACACTTGCCGTGTATCTTAAACATGTATAAAATATCTCACTTGTTACGATTGGGAACTGCTTGTTGCATTCTTCTTCTTATCATGTGTTGTAAATGATAAGGTATAAAGAGAAGGGATGTTCCTAGTAAAAGAGGTAGTCGAGAGTTAGTCAAGTTAAGAGATTAAATTAAAGATTCGAGTTGGAAAAAGAGAGATCACTCTGATCTTTTTGCTCCTAGATGTAATGTTTCCTAAAAATCAATAAAGGTCGAATTATGTCATTTAGTTCTTATTCAGAGTTAGGAAGGGATTAACACCCAAGTTAGGGCCCACTTGAGGTCTACTACATCCCCTCCATTGTTTTATTTCATGCATGTTTACTTAAGAGCAATATACTTTTTGAATCTGCAACTATGTTTTAGTAATAGCAATTAGAAGTAGTTCATTTTCTAATTTGAGTTTTACTTTATTTTCAGCATTGTTAGGTGACAGTTATTTCCTTTCCAACCTCTTAAATCACTATAACTATGCATACAACACCAGCAATATTTGAAGTCTACGGTCCCTAGTTTGACAATTAAATGAATGTAACACAATGTACATCATATTAACTCCTACAAGTTGATTTACACCATTGTTTTTGGTGTCATTGTGGGGATATTTCCAAGTTATAAGAGTTTGTGAGGTTTACATTTCTGAATTTCTTAGAACAGACTAGGTTGTAGAAATTCCACCTTCAAACCCCCCACTAATGAATGTTGATTGAGTTGAGTCAGTTGATGTATGCACCATCCTAGAGATGCCTATGGTAGATTCCTACCCAATCCTCAAATAATAGAAATTACTTTTGATTCTAAAGAAGAAACATCCTCTTCTGTATAGGGTTTTATGATAAAAAAATCCCTCCCAAGTGAGATTTCTGAGGTTGTTCTTGAATAACCAAACATGGTAGAGGAGGTGAATCAAAATATGGAAGGAGAGCCAAACACATTTGAGTTTCCTATCTCCAATAACAATCAACCAACTCAAATGAAGAACATCTCTCCATCAGCTCTTCCTCACTTTCATGGATCTATGACTGAAGACCTAGACACTTTCTTGTTTAAATTTGTGAAAAATAGAACAAATAGATCTAGTACAAGAAGGATTGAGCACAAACAAGGAAACAACTCAAAAATTATATTAAGAACACAATAAAGGAATTGAGAAATAATGATTTAACTATGATTTTCTCACCATTCAGGAGAACCATTTAAATAGGAATAACTAGTTGTTTGATATTCCTAGATATAAGGAATATCAATCTAAACTAGGAGATAACAAATCCTCCATAAAAGGAGTGGAGAGAATCTCAACAAGCTCTGGGAGTTTGAAACAAACTCTTAATAAAACCAAATAATAACTATTTTCTCAACATGAGCTTATTCGGTGTAATTTAATATATTTACACCAACACCCTCCCATAAGCAAATGCTAGGGAGAAAAAAGAAAGAAGGGCCCTGCTACTAGGCCTGATAAGGTACCCGATACAATACTAGAAAAGAAGGAAGGAAGGACTATACAAGATCCCCCAAGGACAACTTCCTTCACCCCAAGCTTGTCTCACAACTCCAAATAGTGAGGAGAATCCAAGGGTTTAGTGAAGATATATGTGAGATGATTAGCCATAGGAACGAACTCCATCTGAATGACCCCATCCTGAATGTAATGTCGAATGAAGTGCATGTGGATCTCTATATGCTTCGTGTGCTGATGCTCAACAGGATTACGTGCAATGTGAATAGCACTTTGGTTATCACACCAAATAATGGAAGGAGACTCCTGTGAAAAACCAAACTCACCAAGAATCTGACGAAGCCAAAGAACCTCCTGCCCTGTTGTCACAACACCTCGATACTTGGCCTCAGTGGATGATAATGCAATGGTATTATGATTTTTACAAGACCAAGCAACTAGACCAGAACCAAGATGAAAAAGAAGCCAAATGTGGATTTATGAGTATCATGACATCCACCCCAATCAGAATCTATAAAGCCCTCAATACTGGGAACAGTTTGAGGTGTGTAATGGATACCAAAACTCAAAGTCCCAGAAGATATCTCAAGATCTGCTTGGCTGCTTCCCAATGACTCTCATGAGGCTCATGTGAAAACTGAGAGACAAGATTAACAGCAAAGGTGATATCGGGATGAGTATGAGTGAGATATAAAAGGCTCCCAACCAACTGTCTATACAAAGTGGCATCTACTAAGTTAGACTTACATGCTGCAGTCAATTCAATACCTAACTAGTAAGGTGTGGGAGATGGCTTGCAATCAACCATATGAAATCTCTGAAGTAGATATGTAGCATACTTCTTTTTGACAAATAGAGATGCCCTCAGCAGACTGGTGAACCTGTAGGCCAAGAAAGTAGTGCAACAATCCCATATCTGTCATATCAAATTCTGCTTTCAATTTTTGTTTAATGTCCTGTGTTAGAGAATTTGAACTACTAGTAATGAGGAGATCATCAACATACAATACCAATAGCAACAATTCATCATCAGTCTTTAGGACATAAACTGTATGATCGGTCTTACAACGATGAAAGCTAATAGACAATAGGAAAGCATCCATCCTCTCATACCAAGCCCAAGGGGATTGTTTGAGACCATAGAGTGAATGCCAAGTCTACAAACCAGTGAAGAGTCATGCACAAACCCATAAGGTTGCTCCATATAAATCTCCTCATGGATATCACCATGCAAAAATGCACTCTTCACGTCCATCTGATGTACTGACCATCGATGAGAAGTAGCAAGAGAGAGAACAAGGTGAACATAATCCATCTTTGCGACAAGAGAAAAAGTTTTAGAGTAATCTACTCCTTCAACTTGAGAATACCCCTTGGCGAAAAGACGTGCCTTGTATTTTTCAATTAATCCATCAACTGCATATTTGGTCTTATAGACCCATTTACATCTTACAAGATTTCTTCCCTTAGGAAGAGGAACCAACTCCCAAGTATTATTCTTCACAAGTGAAGAATATTCATCTGTATTGTTGAATCCCATTCTGGTTGTCCAGATGCATGTGAAAAAAGAACATGATCATTAGAAATAGCTTGGATCATAAGAGCCATACCAGAATAGGGATGATGATCAACAACACTAGAAGTCTCAGCTCTAGTGCATTGTAGATCTCGTGAATCACCCGCCAAATCACCTGTTGCAGCCAATGTAGATCTCAACCATTTTAGAGCAAGAGCAACGGGAGCGGGGAGGAGGAGGAGGAGGAGCAGAGTAGGAGCAGGAGCAGGAGTAGGAGCAGGAGCAGGAGTAGGAGCAGGAGTAGGAGCAAGAGCAGGAGCAGGCAAGAGCAGGAGCAAGAGTAGGAGCAGGAGCAGGAGTAGGAGTAGAAGCGGGAGCAGGGGAGCGGGAGCGGGAGCGGGGAGCAGCGGGAGCGGGAGCGGGAGCGGAGAGCGGGAGGAGCGGGGAGCAGGAGCAGGAGTAGGTGGTCCATCAAAATCATCATCAGTGACAAGAGCAAGAGACAATAATGGAGAAGGAAGAACTACTATATGATCTAAAGGAGCCTCAATCTCATCAACTCGAACACCCCACTTAAACACAACATCTTTGGTAGAGAGATCGAAGAGGTGATATGCCTTCACATGCTCACAATGACCAACAAAAATAAGTTCTTTTCTTTTCTTCTCCATGGTTTTCCGAGTGTCGTTAGGAAAAAGGCCCAAGTCTTGCATCCAAAACCTAGAATTTTGATACGTCAGGTTTTTCATCTGACCATGCCTCCTCGGGAGTAACCCCTTACACTGCTTTATGTGGCATTCTATTTTGAATATGATTTGCACAATTGACTGCTTCCACCCAGAACTGAGGTGCCATGTTCTTGGACTAAACCATGTAATTGGCCATTTCCTTGAGTGTTCTGTTCTTTCGTTTAGCAACTCCATTTTGCTTGAGGGGTGTGAGGAACAATATACTAGTGCACAATTCCATGATTAGCACAAAAGTAGTAAATGCATTACTTTCATATTCCCCCCACCATTTTTGTGTGGAGTATTTTAATACAATGTCCAGATTGTTTTTCTACAATAGCTTTAAAAACTTTGAAATTCTCTAGGACATCACTTTTGAATTTGAGAAAGTACACCCAAGTTTTCCTAGTAAAATCATCTATGAATGTGAGTACATACTTAGCACCAGAAAATGATCTATGAGGAAAAGAAGTAAGATCACTATGTACCAATTCAAGACGAGCCTTAGCTCTTTTTTACTTGTCCTTTTGGAAAAGGATCCAAGTGTTGCTTACCCAACATACAACCTGGGGTAGACACCTTCATGTGATTTTACCTTTAGAAGTCCTGTGACCATATTCTGCGAAGAAAGTTGTTGCAGATATCTATAATTGAGTGGCCAAACCTCTTGTGCCACAATTTTCTCAAAGAATCAACATGAGCAATTAGTGAAGATCCTGCAGAGTTATCAAAGCTCTCAAATACATACAAACATGAACATGAATCCACAGATCCTGTAGCTATAATATCATCATGATCATGAAGTTCCCTGATTACAACCCTATCTGGTGAGAATTCAACAGTTCTACCATCACCAGAATTACAGATTTGATATATGGAAAGCAAATTGTTAGACATATGGGGAACATAAAGAACATCATTTAGATGCCCATTTGGCATATTTACAGTACCAAAACCCAATACATCTATAGAAGCAAAATTTCCCACCGAAATGTGAAGTGCAATGAAGCAAAAAAAGTCAACAAATCCCTACAATATGTAATATGATGAGAAGCCCTTGAGTCAAGAATCCACCTATCTTGTAAAGGAGAAGAAGCTCTAGTAGAAATAGCCTTACCCTTTCCAGCATTGGAAGCAGATGAAGGTGATGGAACCGTGATCTTGTGTTGTTTTAAAGCCTTTTCTAATGCTTCCAACTTTAAAAAACATCTGGATTCAGGATGATTTTTCCCCCATAAAAAGAACAAGGATCAAACACCCACTTCTGAAATGGTTTCTTTGATTTTCCATTATGTTGTGGTTTATTATTATCAACAGTAGGAAATGAAGGGTTAGAAACCACATTGTGAGAAGACACAGACTTATCATAACTTTGCTTGGGTTTGTTTTTCCAATTTTTCTTAGGAGAATTGGCCACAAGAGCATGATTCGAGGTAGGCATAGCATCCAGAGAGATTAATTTTGCTTATTCTCATGAGAGACGTTCACAAAACTGTTCAAATGAAGGCATTTTAAATTGAGTGTCTAGTGCATCCATAGTAGAAAAGAAGGTTGACGTAAATACAAAAAATGGACCCTTTAGTTTAGTTAGGATCGTATATATGCATTCGTCATCCTTTTTAGTTCTACCACCTGCTTTCAATTGACTACAAATCTCTTTAAATTTTGACAAAAATTCTTCTATGGAAGGAAAATTTGAAGGCGATAAAGAGTTTAATTCATGATCTAGTTGAATTAATTTGAACTCATTTATCTTGCCAAACAATGTTTCAAATTTTTCCCATACCTCTTTCGGAGTCGTGGCGCGGAAATGTGAAACTGGAGGTTATCCGCTACATTCAAGGCAATCAATCCGAGAGCTTTATCTTGTTTGCATGCATATAGATATTTATCCTTCTTTGTGGTGAATGCAGGAACTGTATCGTTGAAGACACACCATAATCCACGAGACTGTAAGAGCTGCTACATTTTCGATTTCAGGCATGGTAATTCGTTGAGTTTAGAGGCTCGAACAACCATAGATCTCGGTGTGAGAGGAAGGAGAAGATAGAAAAACTCTCGACATGTTAAG
Organism: Taxus wallichiana var. yunnanensis; assembly: GCA_018340775.1. Taxonomy (NCBI): domain Eukaryota; kingdom Viridiplantae; phylum Streptophyta; class Pinopsida; order Cupressales; family Taxaceae; genus Taxus; species Taxus wallichiana. The sequence goes on along the minus strand of CM031240.1, from coordinate 670,104,988 downwards.
AAATTTCACAATACTTATAACTCCTAAATAAACAATATCCTCCAATGTTATTGTGTTCAAAATATATTTAAAACAATTAATAGAAACCCAACCTTTTGAATTGATTGGCACACATATTAAATTGGAAAATATCCTACTACCTTCAACTTCAAGACAATCTCTTCAACATTCACTTGAGAATGCTTGAAAAACCTTGGCTCGACACCAATGCGTGTAGGCTTGGGCAATGTAACATATCTCGACCTCAATCCTAACAGGCTCAACACGGTATCCACGGCGAGGAAAATCCAATGTAGCCTCCACATAGTATCCACATAGCTCGGTGCATTGTGAATACTACAAATCACAAGGATGGTGCAGAATAAATTCGCTCAGAAGTAAATTAGAATGGATGCACACAACACTTCCACCAGAAATGCTCTAATAACCAAGAACACAAGCAAAGCGGCGAACCAACCGTATATCCGAACGGACACAGGAAGAAACACCTCAGTCACTCCCTCCCATATGCACTACCATGGCATTGAAGCAACGCCTGTATCCAATAATGGACTCGGTGCCTCGGCCTCCGCCGCTGTAACCACTGCAAAAACCTCAACGTCACCTTACAGGTGTTGACTACGTAGAGGAGCTAGGGTGGCTCGTTATATTTGCCTTCACAGCCATGGAAGAACACTCCATGCATCCAAAAACTAGACTGTAGCAGCAAAAATGTCCAAAAAAGGGTGCATTGGCCAAAAAAGGGTGGCAGGTGGCAGTTTTGGAAGTTGTCGAGTGCCAAATTTGGCACCCAACTCAGTTTTTGACAGTCCAAAACATGACTGCGAACTCCTCGTTAACCACCAAATCTCCAACACACATACGTGAGTTCCTAGAGCATCAACAACATGCCACTAATCAATTTAAAATGGGAAAATGGCCAAGAGAAGAGAAGTCACCGGAGGAAGAGAGAAAGATGGTGAGCAGCGAAGGAATTATTGGGAGGAAGAACAAGCTGGGTAACCACGCAAAAAAAAATCCACTATTCCTCCACGCATCAACCATTCACTGTGTGCAAACCACCAACAACCAGCAAACAAACATCTCTCCTAAGAGATTGACTCAACTCTTCTACAAATCCTATAGCTCTGATACCATGAAAAATAGAACAAATAGATCTAGTACATGAAGGATTGAGCACATACAAGGAAACAACTTAGAAATTATATTAAGAACACAATAAAGGAACAGAGAAATAATGATTTAACTCTGATGTTCTCACCATTCGGAGAACCATTTAAATAGGAATAACTAGTTGTTTGATATTCCTAGATATAAGGAATATCAATCTAAACTAGGAGATAACAAATCCTCCATAAAAGGAGTGGAGAGAATCTCAACAAGCTCCGGGAGTTTGAAACAAACTCTTAATAAAACCAAATAATAACTATTTTCTCAACATGAGCTTATTAGGTGTAATTTAATATATTTACACCAACATTTTGATGTCTTGTGTAGGATTTATGACTACATAACTGATGCACTCAAGCTGAAGTTGTTCCCTAATATACTCAAGGATGCAAACTTGAGATGGTTTATGGGCCCAGGAAGAGATGTTGTTGCTACCTAGCAGATAGATGAAAGAAAAGTTTCTACTCAAGTACCAAGACTACTACAGGAAAAGTAGCAGAGGAGGAGATGAACTCTTCAAGATGGCATAGAAGGAAGATGAATCACTAAAAGATTACCTGGATAGATTCTTATTTTGTGTTAAAAATTCAAGACACACAAGGTTACCTCCTAGTTTCTAAAGTTACTTTTCTTAAAAGGACTCAATGAGGAAGATATGGATGCTTTAGACTTAATAGGAGCTGGAGATATCTCCAAAGCTGCTTTTGAAGAAATTTGTGAAGCATGTAGGAATTATTCTAGAGAAACCATGAAAAGAATAAGAAGTTTTAGATCAAAGTGGAGCAACTACCAAAGGAATTAGGGAAATATATAAATAAGATATTTTAAACATGTTTAAGAACATGAAACAAGATATAGTTAATGACATGGCCACCAAACTTTATGTTTTTGCATGCAAAGAAGAAGAGAGAGGATGTAAAGGCAACACTTACAAAGTTCTGCCATTCTTATAGAAGAAATAAAGTTGATTGCACATGTAGGGGGACTGACAACCATTACAAAAAGGAAAGGAGGCTACACGAGTTCAAAATGATAGAAATGGAGGATGGGAAAGTTTTCTATGTTGCCCAAAGGAATCCATGGATGCCAAGACAATGAGGTATGTCACAAGATCCTATGCCATCTTTTTAAAATTGGGCTAGTAGTTCATATAACAATATGAAACCCCCACCTTAGGATAATACTCAACAAGGTTGGGATCCTTACCCTAGCTAATACCAACAACCATGAAAACCTCAGTTCTCAAGCCAACAAGTGGTAGCACCCCCTTATTCATGGAAATAACCTTGGAGAGGAGGGTAGAAATGGGGAAATCAACCTCCTAACTACCAACAACCCTACCAACAACCTCCCTACCCACAACAACAATATTTAATGCCAAACCACCAATATAGATCTTAACCAAAATCTACTCAATTTCCATCTCAACAGACAAATAACCCCAATAATAAAGTTGCTCAACCAGCCTATAACATTGAATCAACCTAATACTCTGCTTATTCAGTTGATGTCAACAATATCCATCTATGCTTAGGAAGAGAACTTGAGCCACTAAGTAAACCTACAATCATAGGGATATCAGATGAACCATAATTATTACAAGATGATCTGTGACAAAGCCAGAAGACGCTACAAACTGATCTAAAGCAACGTGAACATAATTCTAGAAAAATGAAACTACAAATCAATGGCCCCCATTTCTAGAAAGATTGCAAGAGAGAAAGTCTAACCCTAAATAAGATTTATATTCTGATTTTGTTAATCAATTGAAGGACATTTGTGTGAAAATTCCACTCATTCAAGCCATCAAGGATGTGCCTATTTACAACAAGTTGATCAAGGATCTATGTATAAAGAATCTAGGTAGAAAATGGAAAGATCCATCTACTATACAAGTTATTAGACAATTGGCTAACATAATGCTTGGAAAATATGTGCTACCTAAGTACATAGATCTAGGAAGTCCTTTGGTGAATGTTACTATTAATGGAAATATAATAAAAACCCTGATAGACTTAGGGGCAAGTAATCAATGTCATGACCAAGCAAAGTTTGAAGGATTGAGGCCAAAAACTACAATATTGTAGCTAACATATAGATCAACAATAAGGTCTGAAGGAGTCCTTGAGGACATTGTTGTGGTGGTAGACTCTTGGGAATACCCTGCTGATTTCATTGTCCTACAACCAAAGGAAAGTCTAGGAGGTTACCCTCTTATACTAGGAAGGCCATGGCTGGCCACTATTGATGCATTTATAGGGTGTAGGTCTAGCAACATGATCATCTCAAATGGAAATGGTACCAAGAAACTTATACTCTATCCTCTTGCCCAACCATTGAATGATGAGGATCAAACAGTTTGGATTGAAGAACTAGAAGTTGATCAATGCTCTGTCCAACAGTTGATGATGTTGGAAAAGTATTACACTATTGAAGATTAGGAGGAAGATGTTGTTCTCTCTAATATTTTGTAGAATAAATATGGAAGAAATGAAGAAGTTGATGACATATTAAGGTGTTTGAGCTTTCCTTTGAATAAAGTCTTACCACAACAGAGAGCACCATGAGTATTCTAGGTAAAAATTATATTTTTCACCAACTTATTCCTCATGACTTGCATATTAAATTATGTTAGTAGCAATATGTGTTCAATGTTAGACCTCTCCAAGAAAGTATAAATAACACCGGGAGGCCACTAAATGTAAGCAAGATGTTAAATAAACAACATGAGCAATTGTTGATTTCTCTTCTTCAAAAACATAAAACAACATTTTCTTGGGATTATAGTGATATGTGTGGGATTCATCCTATGCTTTACACTCACATAATTTATATTAAAGAAGATTGTAAACCAATCAGAAAACCACATAGACACATGAACCCAACAATAAGAGAGATTATGAAGGATAAACTACAAAATTTACTAGATGTTGGATTCATATACCTCATATCAAACAACTAATGGGTATCACCTGCGCAATGTACCAAATAAAAATGGGAAATGGAGAATGTGTGGATTATAGAGAACTAAATTTAGCCACAAATAAAGACCACTTCCCATTGCCCTTCATTGATCAAGTGCTTGATACCCTAGCTAGTAAAAAGTAATTCTCCTTTCTTGATGGATACAATGGTTACAATCAGATCCAGATTGCACTAAAGGACCAAGATAATACTACATTCACATGTCCATGGGGGAAATTTACCTATTTAGTTCTCCCATTTGGCCTGTGTAATGCACCTGCCACATTCCAGAGGGAAGTCTTAAGTATCTTCTTTGATTTGACAAATGACTACATGGAAGTCTACATGGATGACTTCACTATTCATGGTAGTACTTTTGAGGAGGCTATGCAAAATCTGGATAAGGTCTTAAGAAGATGCAAGGATCATAATTTTTCCTTGAGCAATGAGAAGTGTTATATGATGATGTCGAAGGTATAGTGTTGGGTACTACCTTTCCTCAATAGGAATTCAAGTAGATCCAAAAAAAGTGTTTGTCATAGTCAACCTTCCCACACCAAGAAAAAAAAAATATGTTAGAAGCTTTCTAGGCCATGCTAGATATTATAGAAGGTTTATACAAGACTTCAACAAAATTGCAGCGCCACTTTTTGTATTGTTAGGAAAGGATGCTGATTTTGTTTGGATTGAAATATGTGAAAGTGCTTTTCAAACTTTAAAGAAGATGCTAACTATTGCTCCTCTGTATTGAGAGGACCTAATTGGAACCTTCCTTTTCACATCCACATAGATGCATTAGATCATGCTATTGGATCTATCTTAGGACAAAAAGATGGTAGTCTGAATTATGTAATATACTATGTCAAGTAAGAATTTGCAACATGTAGAATTGAACTATACAATATTCCTAGAAGCAATATATTCTATAAACAAATTCAAACATTATATCACATGATATCTAGTGTTTATTCACACTGATCATGCTGCAATCAAGTATCTGGTAAACAAACTAATAGTAAGTAGCAAAATCATAAGGTGGCTACTCCTCTTGCAATAATTTGATGTCACCATAGTGGAAAAGCCTGGAAAAGATAATGTGGTGGCATATTTCCTCTCAAGAATGGAGACCAACAATGAAGAGCAAGTAGTTGATGATTCATTTCCAGATGAGCACTTGTTTGTTATTTATACAAGAACACCCTGGTACATAGATATAGCCAACTACTTGGTCTTAGGTAAAACACCTCCACATTTTTCATCTTCTAAGAAAAGGCATTTAGTTGAAAAGAGTTTACCCTTTTCTTGGATAGTTGGACTTCTCTTTTATACATGTCAAGATCAAGTAATGAGAAGGTGTATAGATGATGAGGAGATATTTGGTGTCCTCAGCCTGCCATAATGAGCCTTGTGGAGGGCATTTTGCTGCAAAGATAATAACACAGAAGGTGTTTACTAGTGGCCACTATTTGCCAACATTACATAAGAATTAAAAACTATACACCAAGAGATGTGATAAATGCCAAAGAATGGGAAAACCCACTAAGTCTAATGAGATGTCATTGCAACCTCAATTAGTTCTGTAACCTTTTGATAAGTGGGGATTATATTTTATTGGCCCTATAGACTCTCCATCTTAGCAAAAGAAGTATATCTTGGTATGGATAGATTATTTAACCAAGTGGACGGAGGTGAAATTTTTTCCAAACCTGCAAAGTGAGAAGGTAGTTAAATTCTTATATGAGAACATCTTTACTAGATATGGAGTCCCAAGGGAAATTGTAACAGACTAAGGTACACATTTTACTGCCGATGCAATTTATGATTTGGTAAGTGAATATGAAATCAAGCATATGAAGTCTACACCCTATAATCCCTAGTCTACTAGCCAAGTAGAGTTTAAAAATAAAGATATATAATCCATATTAACAAAGACTATAACACTCCATAGGAAATATTGGGAAGATAGGATTCTAGAAGTAGTATGGGAATTCAATACAACATGGAAGACCACAAATGGCTTCACACCATTTGAACTACTATATGGCAAGACTATTGTGTTACCAATATAATTTGAGCATAAAATGTTAAGGACTGCACTTGAACTGGGAATAGGTTTATCAGAAGTTTAGAGATAGATACTTATCCAACTCAATGAGTTGGATGACTTGAGGAAGCAAACAATGCATAACACAGAGGTAGTACAAAAACAAAGAATCAAATGACATGACCGATATATTAAAACAAGAGAGTTCCAAGAAGGTGACTGGGCACTTTTGTTTGACTCAAAATACAAGGATCACATAGGGAAGCTTAGAACAAGGTGGCTATGAAATTGAGAAGATATGTAATTTGAAGCTTACTACTATTGATCTTATGAGATTCAAGTTATTATTGAATGACCACAGATTAAGATTGTATAAAAATCCAATTGATAAAGGCTCATTCATGGAGTTGTTCAGAGGAGATAAGAAAGGAATGGAGAAAGAAACATCAGAATCAACCTCAGAGGTTGAGCATGTTGGCTCACCTTTTGAGATTGCAGAGGATTGATGAGATTTCAGTAGCCTTGGAGCATTCAACTTGCTGAATATTTCAAGGCCAAATAAAAGTGTTGTGATCTACCTTTTTGGGTGATCATCAACACTCTACTAACCCATTTATTTTATGTAAGTTTTTGTTTTGTAGGGTTTAATGACAAGTGATTGTAGAAGGGAATGATCTCCATCACAAGGAGAGAATGTAATGACCAAAAGTTCCATTTGCAGCCACAAAAATAAGCCCCTGTTTGTTTGTAGCATCTAATAGAAATCAAGGAAGAATGCACACATGGAAGATATCCAAGGAATGATTGACACCCCAACCAATTAGAATTCCCTCTCCAGGAAGCATCTGTTTGTAGTAAGGATAAATAAATACAAGTTAAACCATGCTAAGTAGCATCATAGGGCACTTGCATGCAACCAAGAATCCAGTTAATAAAGCATGCACATCCATCATTGCAAGAAAACAACAAGATAAGTGCATCCATCTATCACTTTAATAAAGTATGATTAGATTAATTATATTTAATTAGGAGTTATGCCAAGTCATCATGCATGTGCCACATTAAAATACCACTACCTTTCAAGCTATGATGTGTCCACTTTAGCCCTCCACATAAGCCAATGTTGTCACATCACTTTGCTTCATATGCTCAATGTTGTCACATCCATTAATGATTGATCACCCATAAACGTATTTCTTGTCCCTTTGGTGATAAATTTCAAAATGATGAAAAGCCATCAATATAATTCATTTGTGAAAATTTCTTTCAAGAGAAAACTATGTTGTTGTGTATTTCACCTAGGAGAAGCCACATATCTCTGCTTTATGGGAGGTGACTTGATCAGACATGAGCCCTCAGTGTATTTGCAACTCTAGAATCATCTTGATATTGTCTAGTACTTTGAGGATCATGGTTAAATGGATTACATCAAAAAATTTCAAGGTTTTATGAAGCAATTGTGGCAGAATTCACAATACCCTAAGTAATAGAGAGGCAAGGGTAAAAGGGTTAATAATAAGGTTAAGTGATGAAGTTTTGGCAGAGGTTACTGGTCTACCAGCTCAAGGAGAGCCATTTCTAGATAAATCCAACCTAGAGGCAACAAGAAGGGAGTTTGTAGATGATGATGATGAGTTCATCTCGACATATCAAGGTACATTTAGAACATCTCTTAAACCCTTATGGGAACAAACTACCAATTTTGTTATTAAGTAATTTAATTGTGAAGGGAGATATTTGAGATTGAACACAATGCATTTCAAATTATTGAATCATCTAAAGAACAAAAATCAAGTAAATATTCCAAATTTATTGCATGAAATGCTTAAGAAGATGAGTAAAGAAGCTCATAAAGGGAAAACACTATCACACCATTGTCTAATAACCCTAGTGGTCAAACACACCCTGCAAAGGGATCATCCACAGATATCATGGGATGACTTTGTAAGGGTAAACAATATTGAGACTTTGTTGGGAAATAGGGAAAAAAGGAGGAGAAACACTAAAATATCCTCTGCACATATGCCAAAGGCTACACCATCCTTTTTCCAACCTTAAAACCCCTAACTTCTAAAGGTATACCTCCTATTGAAGAAAACCATATACCTATCTCTTTAGAAAGAATTTTTATAGCCAAAACTTTATTGAAATTCTCCTCTCTTGAAACCTCCACTTCTAAGGCCAAACAAAAATCTTCTCATTCTACTCCTAAACAACCTAGGTGCTCTCATAGGATTAGGAAAAAGAGGCCAAAAATATCTAGTCCAACACAGTCACAACCCATCTCACTAGATAGTGATTTGGAAGCCATAGAGGAAAACTTTGAGCCTCAACAATTGGAGACAGAGCATAGAGATATTGATACTACAGTTCATGAGCCAAAATACCATGAAAACCCATGGAAGAACAAGAGGAACTAACTCAGAATGAGGAAACGGTTCATGAAGTGGAAAGACATGAAGAGGGACAAGAAGAGGAGGCAATAGGAGGAATTGAACACCAAAAAATGTCTATAGTTGTTGAACAAGTCATTGAGCAAGTTGTTGAACTAGCACAACATGATAATCTACAGAAGAAAATGTAGCACCAATGCAGCCTCAAATTATTATTCATGAAGTCATCAAGGAACCTGCAAAACCATCTTGTAATGAGATGGCAACACAAACTATGGGGCCAAATATTGACAATCGATGTCTGTAATTGGATGCCTACATTAACAAGCTCAAAGGGAAATGGGAAAAGGATAAGGAATCCCTCATCTCTAAACATAAGAAGGAACTAGAGGACAAAGACAAAGAGATTAAGAGGCTGAAACAAAAAGAAGACACAATGTAAGTGGCATTGGAGATGATGAGTTGCAGACCCCATCAAGTGTCTATGCAATATATCTAAAAGAAAAGATGTTGCACCATAATTTTATTTGCATCAATTCGATATGATATATGACATTAGATCAGCTAGGAAATTATTTACTCTATATCAGAATAGTACACATGAACTCTAGAATTTGATGTGTGAACTTTATTTGCATAACTATGCCCTTCCATATGACAGAGATTGGATCCCAATTATGTATATTGGAGATGTACAAGTTAAGGAATTATGTTCTTATTTTTCAAATGAGTTAGAAAGGGCTAAGAAAATGGAGGAATATAGACATTTAGAGAAGGTTACACCATTGTATATATGAGCCGAGGCAACAAAAATTGAAGAAATTGTAGAACAATATGAAATTTATATGGAAGAGGATGTAATCAAAAAAGAGTGTTGAGAATGAGGAAGGAAACACATGTAGAAGTCAAAAACATGATTAAGGAACATGGAATTCAGGTTGTGTAGGCATGCCAAATCAGATGGAATGAGTTATCCCTTGCACTACAAAGGAAAGAGATTCATTCCTATCCAAACATAATTCCAACTTTCCGCAGGGTGAATAAGTATATTGAAATAGCTAATGAATGTGAGGATGAATGGTTTCCTATAGGTTATCATCCACCAATATTTCATTTCCCAATTCCACCTTGGACATGAAATTTTCCAATTAATCAGAGAGTACAAGATAGAGTCTAACATAGATTCATGAGGAATGGTGGATATTTCTTATCAGAAACATAGGGAACAAGCACACCCATAGACTTCAGGCAAGAGTGTAGTTTCTAATAGAGAAGATATGAAGCCCTTGAATGAGGAAATTCAAGCGTTGAATCCCGAGGGTGTGACAAGTTGTATAAATTGCTTTCATAACAACTCATCTTTTATATTTTGATAAGATTTTGTAGCCATGTCTATGTATTTCCAAGGAACATTGTTGAACATCACCATCACAACCATGAAATTTTGGCATAATGATTAATTAATATAGTTATATCTAATTTTATTTATTTTGTGATATTATGTGTGCACTTGTTATTGTTATTTCAATAAATTGTTTGGATGATTTTATATGAGTTGATGCCACTCTTGGTTATAAGTAATTTGGCGCATGCGATGAAGGAACTGTTTCGCAACAACGTATCCACATCCAAAGAACCTATCCACAACAACTCATTCACAGCCAAAGGAAATCATTCACAAAAAATAGCCCACATTAATGAAGATATTTTGAAACATGGAGTTATGATACTCAAGTACTTACGTGCTATTTGAGAGGTAATTACAACAAGAATGTGGAAAGTTGGGAAACAAATAAATCTTTGATTTGGTCATTGATAAATAATTGGTTGTTATATTAACACTTGTTGTGTGTTTCATGGAGAACTGATTCTTAATCGAACACTCGCTATGTATGGTCATTGATAAAGAATCTGGTTGTTAGATTAACACTTGTTGTGTGTTTCATCGAGAAGTGATTTTTAATCAAACACTTACTATGTATTTCGGACATGTGTTCAATCTCTCACTTGTTCGATTGAGAACTCCTTATTGTATTCTTCTTCTCATGTGCTGTAAATGATAAGGTATAAAGGGAAGGGTTGTGCACAGTAACAAAGGAAGTTGAGATTTAATCAAGTTAAGAGATTAAGTTAGAGATTCAGATTTGGAAAGAGAGATATCACTATAATCTTTTTGTTCCTATATGTAATGTTTCTATAAAAATCAATAAAGATATTAATTTTGTCATTTAGTTCTTAGTTACAAAGTTAGGAAGGGATTAACACCCAAGTCAAGGCCCACTTGAGGTCTGCTACATCCCCTCCATTATTTTATTTCATGCATGTTTACTTAGGAGCAATCTACTTTCTGAATCTACAACTCTATTTTAGCAATAACAATTAGCACTAGTTCATTTTCTAGTTTGAGTTTTACTTTACTTTCAGCATTGTTATGTGACAATTATTTCCTTTCCAACCTCTTAAATCACATGTAATCCATACAACACCAACAATATTTCAAGTCTACGCTCCCTGGTTTAATAATTAAATGAATGTAACTCAATATACAACATATTAATTGTTGCAAGTTGATTTGCACCACCATACGCAAACACTAGATGTACAATAATAGTGTGAAAAGGGTGATAAAGATAATGGTAGAGAATTTAGTAACTTGAATTCAACATGTACTTCCTAATTTTAGACAATGATTGAATTTCTTTAAAATGGTTATGAATTTTACCTAATTTGCTCTAATAATTAGTGAATGAAAACTGTCAATTGTCCTCTATATGTTAGTATTCATATTACACTTTTCAAGAATATCTAAAATAAAGTGACCAAGTGTCATTTTCACGCTTGAGTACAAAGTAGCCAATAAAACAAGTCACATCTACCAATTAGCCAATAATATGGTGACACACAAGTGGTTCCCAAAAAGTGACTTTATTCTCAAGTAATGTTCATCTTAAATTTCTTTGTATTTAAGACTACCCAATTTTAATACTATCAAAATATACTTTCCATTAATTCAAATGCTAAAAAAAACTAGCATATTAAAAACACAATCTATTAAAGGTTAGCCATTTGACAATTTGTACTCGTGTATACATGGATGTACCTACGATTAACTAGAGACACTTATGTTTACCCTTGTGTGGATTAAAATTAGATGACCATGAATGCATGCAAAACAAATTTTAAGCAAAGTATTTCCCTTTCAATCATGCACAACAACAATAGACTAGAAAATATTTTATAAAATAAAAAAATCAGATTTAATTTTGAAAGGAATTCATTACATTTATTGTTATACATATCAATATATTATATAATTGGTATAAATATCTATGTGAAAAATGATGGTCATGTTTTAAATATGCTGGTTTGAAGACATGATAATCTCAAAAATTACATTTATGGCTAAAACATGGAAAACATGTAAATGGACATGAATGTTGAAATTCGCACTCCATGTAGTTAAATTTGGGCCCTAGATATATAATGGTTTAATCATTGCCACCAATATGGTAATATGAAATGAATTATCTTTGAAGGAACAAATAAAATATTGAAACCTTTTCCGTCAATCTTTATTAACTGATTCGGGCCATTAATCATTAAATCTTGGGTGAGGGGACATGCATAAGTATGAGTCAAGATATCAAGATTGGTCGTTGATCTTCAAGATTTAATCTCATTTTTCAATCTTAAGATCTTTGATGGTGCATATGAATAAATGATCGATTATTAATTCAAATATTTTATGTCAATGTATGTGTCTATTTTATTTGGACCATCACTATTGTAATCTCATTTGGAAAGTGATGCAAGTTTATTGTAGGAGATTCAATTTTTAACTATTTATCTACTAATTCAATATTTCAATCTCATTTATGTAGGGTCATTACTTTGGAGATTAGAGCCTTAGATGGGTCGTTGATCTATATGATTCAATCTAGACCATCCATGTCCAAATCCGGCCTACGAGATTTTGACTAGAGTGGACAAAACTCGAATTTTGGAATCACTCGCTTGATGTGTTATTCCATGATCGTGCATGGTATTCCTCAACTGATCAAGGCATTATCATGTGTCAATTACAACTTAATGTGACTATGTCTTGACGATTATAGGATATATTATATAGCAAATCATACTTGGATATACCCGGAAAATATGGAGTTGAATGTGGCTACCTACACATACATGCACCATCACATGTACATAAAAAAGTTGCATAATTTCATAAAATTTATTTTGGGATACGTTGGTCAAAATAAAATACAACCATAATCATCAAAAGTTTTAAAAATTTATCTGAAAAGCACACGCCACCAATTTATGGTTTAGTGTTATTTTTTAAACATGTCAAATACACATGGATTGAGAAGGGGCATGAAATATATGTGAAGAGAGAGAGTAGAGGAGTTTTTTTGAAATTCTTTCGGGAAAATAGAATTGAAATAATGTGAATTGTATGAAAGTAACTTGAAAATTTATGTAGTTATTTAAATATGTGTTTTTGAGCTTAGAAAAATTATTGGGGCTTCCCAAGTTCTTGTATCAATTAATAATGTGCTTCTTCAAGTCTCTAAAGAATCAACAAGGTGTCAAGATATCATTTTCTACAAACATCTAAAATAAGTGCTCAAAGGTATTTTTGCTATTAGTCTAAAGAATATAATTTTTTTATAGTGAATCGGTTACTTAACAACTAAAGAGAGAGTATTGTAGTCTAGGTACCTTACTTGGTTCCTTTGGATTGAATATAATGACATCAAATATGGATTAATTTTGAATTACATGTGTATGTAAGACATTCAAACCTTTGAATGAGCCATTCAACTTTTATTCAAGGTTTGAAACTTCCATTATCTCATCTTCAGATTTGCACTTTGCTTATGTCGCGTAATACTCCTTGCCAAAATCTTCTTCTACAACACTCTATGAAATCAGTAGAGATTTGTGCCCAATGGATATAAACAATTAGTAGTGCAAATGAAAACTCTTCTTCATTCTAATCTTACTCTATTTTATCTTGTAGGGTTTCCATTTGATAGCACAAGATGCACATCTTAAGGAAATCTTACATTGATATATCATAGTTCATACTTAGTAGATCCATGTTGCACTTATTACCAATTAAAATACATCTAAAGAGTCATAAATATTATATGTAAATTTGTTCTAAGGTAGTTAGAGAATTAATGGAACTAAATTTAGTGCCTAATTACAAGGGTTGTACTTGCCATCAAATATTTACATCGTATTTGCATTCTATGTCGAAGAATTATATAGGGCATAATAGAGCATGAATCAATAGGATAAGACCCTCCTCTTTGCTCATATAAAGTTTATTATTAAAAATTACCATCCTTTTTCGCTACCTAAGATGTTTTGGATATAATTGGAAATACCTCTTATCGATAATTGTAATTACCCAACTAAAGTTGATTTGTATGTAAATAACTACATATATATATATATATATATATATATATATATATATATATATATATATATATAATTTCAGAAATTTAGCATTTGTAATCATTAATTTAATATATTTCCTTATTTGATACATTAAACTTGATCCAAATACATAATGTTCCCAACAAAGGTGTTAATATAATGTTTATTATTATAATAAACTTCATGTATTGGGTCCACACAACATTTTCCCCAATTCACTCGAATCGGGAGGAAGAGGTATTTTCATCCTCCACATCCCGAAAATAATGGGGATAACATTACGCCTTTGCGGTGGGTCGGTGTCCTGTTCGCCTAAAATATATAGTATATTTTTTTGGGGGGTCGGCTTCGCCTTCATTTGAAAACATCTCCTATAAAAACCTAGGTGATTCGCCACGTAGTATACCTCAAGTAGCTTACCAAATTACCAATACTGTGAAATTTGAACTCGCATACCCTTGAGCACCAGAGATTCATATTACTGTTAGCCTGTGATTGTTGACGCGCGACAAGAGTCAGATCGACGCGCGACAAGAGCATCGACCGCGACAAGAGCTGATCGACGCGCGAGAGCGATCGACGCGACGACAAGAGCGACGACGAGAGGCGAAATGAAAAGGTGTTCTGACGCGCGACCAAGGAAGTGTTGACGCGCGACTTGGGCAAAGAAGTGACGCGCGACAGAGGAAGTATTGACGCGCGACTTGGGCAGTGTTGACGCGCGACAGTATATTAAGAGAGTGGACGCGCGACCTCAGACAGTGGACGCGCGACAAGACCTCAGACTGGACAGAGTCGCTACTTGGTTCTTTTCACGACGCAGGACTCTTTTTTAATAATGGAAGGTGCCACCAAAGAATACGAATAACCTAAAAGTAAGTAAGAAATCTCGTAAATCACTCTTCAAGTATTTTGGAAACTCATGGATAAGATATTGTAAATACCAATCATATAGATGCCACACAAGAGAATCGAATCGATCGATGTGGAAGGAATTATTGAGGTGGACATGCATTCCGCACAAGATCAAAGTCAAACAAATGAAACCTACGATAATATGCCGATCTTGAAGATATTGTTCCGTTGGGGTGCAACTAAGTGCAGCTAGATATCACAGATACAAACACTCAAAAAATGGAAGATGTAAATCAAAATCAAACTCCGGTCCAAGAAAGAGGAAACCAGTGATTGTGATATTGCTCAAAATTCTACTCAAAAAAGTAAAGCATTAAAAACGAACAAGAATATGTGGACCATGGGTGACATACAAGTTTGATTGGGCAACTAAATTTCCGTTTATCAACTCGTACAATCATCTAATTCTCAAGAAATCCCATCCGAATGTACATGTAAAATATGTACGTGGAAATTGGGAAAGCAACAAAAATGCAATCAAGTCGACACTATAGAAAAACATTGTGGAAAACAATATTTAATTGTAACAGGGGCGGATGGCTAGAAAATCAAAACACATAGGTGGAAAACTAAAAAAGAATGCATGCATGTTAGATACGCAAAGGGAATATGAGGCAGAGTAAAAAACAGACATCCGTTGAAAAGGGAGGAACGATCACATCGCATATTGGTAAGATGAAAGAAACAAATCTACATGCAAAATTCATACAATTCTCTACTCTTTTTCAAATACTTAAAAAAGGAAGAGCGATTTCAGATTTCCTCGATTTCAAAGTTTTGTATCAATTTAACGGAATGCTGAATGTACCTCAGTCTCATTGGTCTGAGAGTAGTGGATGGGAAATGGCAAAATGCCTCTCGATGATAGAGAAGGAAGATTTGAAAGAGAATGTAAAAAAAGCAAACTTTATCTCTCTTTCAATTGATGAAGTGACAACAGTCGACAACACCGCATGGGTATGTATCCACATCTATACTTTAGAAAATCATATAAGGACACCTCATCTGTTGGGTGTTATGAAAATGGTTGAAAATTGCAATGCCGAAAACCTATATAAAATAGTTGTTTCTCATTTGAAAGATGTTGTTGGTATGACTGATTATGAAATTGCTACGATTGGTATGCGTTGGAGCAGATGGTGCATCCACATGCAGGTCACCGAACAGGCTCTGTGTTAGATTACAAACAACAAG
Organism: Taxus wallichiana var. yunnanensis; assembly: GCA_018340775.1. Taxonomy (NCBI): domain Eukaryota; kingdom Viridiplantae; phylum Streptophyta; class Pinopsida; order Cupressales; family Taxaceae; genus Taxus; species Taxus wallichiana. Next base: position 670,088,854 of record CM031240.1, on the reverse strand, counting down.
TGGCCCCATATATGCTACCAATTCACTGTATGGCTCACAGAATGAATTTAGCGTATAAAATGGTAAGCAACCACGAAAATGTTGCTAAATTAGAAGACCTTATAAGAGAACTTCATGCCTATATGTCAAGCAGCCCAAAGCGTTTTCTCGAGTTCCAAAATTTGCAATTGGAATTACAGATGGCAAAAAATTTCTGAAGGATGTGGAGACTAGATGGATCTCTTTGTATGAACCTGCATGCAGAGTTCGTGAGGAGTATCCTTCATTGGTTGGTTTCATGCACAAATACCGTCATGAAGTTGATAGGCGAGGGACTTGTTGTTCCATTTAACTGATTTGGAGACATTGCTTACATTGGTTGGTATTCTTCCAATGTTAAAGGAGATCAATACACTGATGAAGCATGCACAGGAGATTAATCTATATTGTGGATTTTATACGGATGAGGAAAATGGTATGTCAAAGTCTTGATATATTGTACTGCTCCAATGATAGTTTTGATGCACCTGTTTTTGAAAATTGGAGAGATTTATTAGATCTTAAAAATCCTAACACCTTTTTGAGATTTAATATCCACGATCACCTCTGCATCACTGTTAATGGGAGGGAAATACCTGTGCACATTTTGCAAAAACGTCAAGCTATTACAGGATCGGAACGAGAAGATGTTCCCGTGACACGTAATTTGTTTGAGTCTATTATAGTTGAAACAAGAATAAAGCTTAAAAAATTTCAGAAACCTTGTCATCAGAAATTAGGGAACGTTTCTGTAAAGATAAAATTCTGGAAGCCATGGGTGTGATGAATCCTAATTTTTGGAATACTGAAGGTGGCCGTGCAGACTTTGTCAGTAAGCATTTCCATAAATCAATGGGTACAATAATGGAACAATTTACAAAGACGTCAGAGCTCAAGGGTGTGGAAATCAAAGGTATACTGAATGCCGATTTATTAAAGTCTCAGTCAACAAATTTTGCAACAACAATGAGGAACCAATATAAGAATTTAGATCAACCTTCTGAAAGTGGAGCTATTACAAGGCTGTGGCGAGGAATCTATCAAAGTTCTATTTTACAAGAAGATATCAGTGAATATTTCAGATTATATGAGTTATGCCAAACAATGATTTTGGGGTCTGTGGAGGATGAAAGGGTTTTCAGTGCATTGTCATTTATAAAATCAAAACTGAGAAACAGGTTGGATAAAAATCTGGAAAGCTGCATGAGGTGTTATGTTTCTCGATACTCCATCGAAACCTTTCCGTTCGACAGAGCAATTACGCACCGGAATTCCTCATGAAAGAAGAGGTGTGAATAATACAGCTACAAGTACAAATATTCCCAACCTTGAGAGTGTAATTGGCTCTTCGTCACATTCTACAGAAGACAACATCGACTTTGATGAAGCTATTGATAATGGATTGTTTCAACTTTAAACAGGTATCTTCTTTATCTATCTTTTATCTTTATCATTAAAGATGTTACAGGTCTATATACTAAAAATGTCAGGCAATTCACCCATCTATCTACTAATACATTTCTCGTGTTGGGTTTTTTTAAAACACAGATCTAGCTCATTACCAGTGGCAATGATGATTTCAACTTTAAGGAGGTATCTTTTTCCCCTTAATCTTATTGTTTGTTACTATTCATTTATTCAGCTCTGGTTATCATTAAAGATGTTACAGGTGTATGTATTTACATTTAGTTAAATACAATATTTTTACTTTTTGAAAATGTGGGTTGACATCCGTCCGAGGAAGCTGTTACTTCTCGGGACTGACAATGTCAGGCAACTCACCCACTTATCTACTAATCCATTTTTTGTGTTGAATTTTTTTTAAGACAAAGATCTAGCACATTACCGGTGATGATTTCAATTTTAAATAGGTATCTTCTTCAACATAATTTTATTGTTTGTTACTATTCATTTTTTCAGCTCTGGTTATCATTAAAGATGTTACAGGTGTATGTATTTACATTTAGTTAAATACAACATTTTTACTTTTTGAAAACGTGGGTTGACATCCGTCCGAGGAAGCTGTTCTCGGGACCGACAATGTCAGGCAACTCACCCATCTATCTACTAATCCATTTTTTGTGTTGAATTTTTTTTAAGACAAAGATCTAGCACATTACCGGTGATGATTTCAATTTTAAATAGGTATCTTCTTCAACATAATCTTATCGATTGTTACTTTACATTTTTTCAGCTCTTGTTATCATTAAAGACGTTACAAGTCTAATTCTATATATTTACATTTATTTAAAGATATTGTTGGTCTATATATTTAAAGATGTTGCTGGCACTTCTCAGGAGTCAGGACTGACAATGTCAGGCAACTCACCCCTATATCTACAATGTCATGTAAAACAAAGATCTAAAGACGTTACCCTTGATGTTTTATAATTAAGCTAAACTCCCTAAGCATATTTGCAATTATGTTTATGTTCAGTGATGATTCTTTCTTGATTTCTCATAATTATATTTAATTTATTTTTAAATATAAGTCCACATAAAATTCCTCATAAAATTCACATAACATTCGGGATAAACAATACATTATATAAATATCATCATAAAATCATCATCCATATATATCATCATCACCATATCATTATCATATCCTGAGTCCTGACACTACAATTATTATTAATACAATTATTTATCTAATTTTAAATTTATTAAAACAACTTCGTTTTTTAAAATAATTCATAATTATATCATTACAATTCTATCCATTCTAATCATATCGTTACAAGTGTAGAGAATAATTATCTTAAAACAAGTTCAAAAGTCTAGAGGAGAAGAATTACTGTGCTTGATGATAAATCTACGTCCACATTAAATTGATCATCGTCTTTCATCATCATCTATCATTAATTATCAATTATCATCATTCATCATCTACGTCCACATACAATTCATGACAACTCAAGTAAACAAGAAACATACATATAATTCATGATAATCACCATCTAATGCAATTAAAATTAAAGATTGTATATAAATCCATATAATTAAATTCAAAAACCATAGTACATACTCAATTGTAGAAGTTTTCAAATTCAATATTTAAAGTTTCCTCAATAATAAAAGTTTCTAGTTTTCAAAACCCTCTCTTTCTTTATCCAATTCTACTCTGCACTCTTCCCCAACGGCTTCTTCCACTGTGGCTGTACCTCCTTCCCCAAAACAAGAAATCTCCATGCGACAACAAATTTGGATCAGCTGCAGCGTTCAAACTATCCCGTTGCCAATAATTTTCATAACGACTAATAATCTCATTGATAAGAACCTTAGCCCTTCTCTCCCATTCTATAAGCTGATTCTATCTTTTCATCAACCCACACAAAATATTTTTTGTGCTTGTCCAGTTGTATGAAATACTCCTTGCCCTCTTTAGAAGTACTTGTGCCAAAACCCTGTATGGTCCAAGCAACAAGTGATACCTAATCAGCAAGTGAACAAAACCAGAACTTGAAAACATATAAAGAGAAAACAAACTAGCATTACTTTGTAGTACTATATGGTCCAAACCAGCTTATCGATCCACTCAATGATTCTCTCCAAGCTTCATACTCGTGGAATTGTGTAAAAGATAACACATTTCCATTTTTGTGAGTTGCCTACATCAACATGTGCCAAAATTAGACATGGAGATAAATAACATCTGAGGCTTAAAAACAAATATAAAGAGTCTCAATACACTCAACAAAATATATAGGGGTAACAGCTACACTCGACAATAGGAGTGATAAATTCCACAACAAATGAAGGAATTTTAAGCAAAGTGATGGCTGTGTATGGTGTATGAAATTGATCAGCAATCCTTTGATGTGGGATCCATCATGGTCCTTTAAGAGACAAAGGACAAGTCAAAGGATCTCACTAGAAAGGATGTGTCAGAATTAAGCAGAAACTAAACAACGCTATACAAAGATCATGTACCTGGTCTGTCATTATCATCGATGGCCATATCTTAAAGATTTAATGTGTCATATATTTTATCTTCCTCAGTAGACCAAGGATTTTTTTATATTTACTATCTCTTTATTCTCCATTTGTTGGTGAGTGGTAGCTTCCCCGACATTGAGCAGCTTACCTCTGAGAGGAAACACGCCATAATAATATTGACCAACAATAGATATTCCTGCCACTTGATAGAATAAAGATAACTAAAATAACAAAAAATTAAATTGGAAAGTGATGTCGAAACATGTCACAATACTACCAAATTCAAAAGATTCACATTTCCCGATTCAAGGCACAAACACTTACAGCAAGAGCCTTGGCTGAGTCACCCTCTGTTAATATTAAAGTACATTGATCAGAATTCTTCCCCCTTGATTGATTTGCATCATCAAGTTTGGGAACATCAATTAATTTCCCCTTCTTGGTTCCATCAGTTTTCTTAAGATCTTTTTTTTGTTTAAACTTTTCCACTGCACTCATCAGGTCAATCAAAGTTACAAAGCTCATCTTAGACACTAGCATTGCAAAAATTACATGTACTCAGAAATGTTACATATTAGACACCACGCCTTTATTTATTGACATGGGCTGCAAATGCGAAACAATGAAAATTACTATAAATTTATAACAACAAATTGTATCAGAATAAAAAATATGAATTAAAAGGAATTATACTTACAATCAACATGGAAACCGAACGTTGATTCGAGAAAATTCTTTTCTTCCACGAGTGTTGCCTTGGTTGTAACAATTGGTAAATTTTTGAACGAAAGGCCCGTAAACCGATGGATGTCATTTGCTTCGATACTGAATTGAAAAATTTGGCCATCGTTCAGAGTCACATAAAAAATGCCGTCCTCTGAATTGTAGGATGACAGAAAGTAATTCAAAATATCCGGATCTGTTTCGAAATGGGGCATATTAATAGTATGGATGTGAGGGCATAAGGGATTCCTGTAGTTGATCTTGGAAATCGATTGAATTGGATTCTCTTGATTTTTGTTACTGAACTTGGAGTTGGGAAGCATCGAGACCTGCAAAAAATCTAGAGCTGGAAGGTGAAAACGAGAAAATGACCGGTTCAAGGGTATTTATAGGCTAAATTGGGCATCAATGGCTTCACTTGACGCGCGTCAAAGGTTCTAGCTGACGCGCGACAATAGTCTAAGCGACGCGCGACAATAGGAGTGAGCGACGCGCCAAAAGTAGAAAGTGACGCGCGTCAATAGAATCCAGTGACGCGTCACTAGGATCCAGTGACGCGCGCCGCACATTAGGAGCCAAAGCGACGACGCGCCATTAGGTGCGCGCGCCGCCAGGTGCGCAAACGTGACATTAGATGCGCTGACGCGCCATTAGTGCGTGACGCGCGCAGGTGCCGCGCGTCATTAGGTGCCGTGACGCGCACGGCGCCGCCATTGACGCGCGCGTCATTACCAAGCCGCCTTGCCAAGACCATGACGCTCCATCGTTCGCCGTGCGTCAAGACCATTGACGTTCCATTGAGAAAGCCTGAGACTACCAAATAATTGATTTCTTATCCAAAATTTAATGGAATTCGAAGTTTTCACCTCTTTTGCTCTAGAGGAAATTCCCTTCATGTTTCGTAATGCACCAATTGAGATGAAGCCTTCAAATTTATCCTCGCACTCAAAGAAAACATTGTTTGGTGTGTACTTGATGATGATATAGGGTCTTGTTTGATAAGTTCAAAAAGAAACTTCATGATATATGCTAAGACCGAGTTTGAGATGAGGTACCAAGAAGGGCATCGTTGACAAAATTTACACAATGTTACCTTTTTAAGATGATCCAACCTCGCACAGAGAACTTTATGTTGAGTCAAAAAAATTTTTTTCAATATTTGAGACACTTGATTTTATCAATCAGACTTCAAGAAGATCATGATTAATCAATTCAAGGCATAGAAATGGGGGAGCTTCAAAAAAATTGTCTTCAAACATACACTTCAACATCAGTATCTTCAAAGAAAGGAAAACAAAACAAGGTGGTAGCAGAATTTTATACTTTGATACTCCTCGCAATGGTCAACCAAGTATTTCATCACTCAACAATGATAATTAGAAGAAAGTAAAAACAACTTTCCGTTACACAACAATTTTGATCACTTTACCCTTATCAGATCTTTCAAACCTCATTCTCAGAACTAACATGATATGTAAACAACCTTATTGAGCTATGATCATATGCACCACCTTAAAATTTTGAAAAAAAAGAGACATATTTTAATTCAACCACTCCAAGAACACTCCCAAGAGAGAATCTCAAGATGTGAATCCTATACAACAAGAGAGAATCTCAAGATGTGAATCCTATACAAAATTAACTTCTTGGATGCTAAGAAGATGGTTTAGTCTCGCATTTCTAAGCGATCGAGTTTTATAAAAACTTGAATAAGTTTAAATACTCATTTCAAAATCTAATTAAATTTGGCATGAAGCACTAAAAGACACTCCTATACACATTTCATGTTTTGGTTAACCATGGGTTTTCCTAAAGATGTTACAGGTCTATATACTAAAAATGTCAGGCAATTCACCCATCTATCTACTAATCCATTACTCGTGTTGGGTTTTTTTAAAACACAGATCTAGCTCATTACCAGTGGCAGTGATGATTTCAACTTTAAGCAGGTATCTTTTTCCCCTTAATCTTATTATTTATTACTATTCATTTTTTCAGCTCTGGTTTTCATTAAAGATGTTACAGATCTATATACTAAAAACGTCAGGCAATTCACGCATCTATCTACTAATCCATTTCTCGTGTTGGGTTTTTTTGAAACACAGATATAGCTCATTACCAGTGGCAGTGATGATTTCAACTTTAAGGAGGAATCTTTTTCCCCTTAATCTTATTGTTTGTTACTATTCATTTTTTTCTCCTCTTTTTATCATTAAAGATGTCTATGTATTTACATTTAGTTAAATACAATATTTTATTTTTTGAAAACGTGGGTTGACATCCGTCCGAGGAAGCTGTTACTTCTCCGGACTGACAATGTCAGGCAACTCACCCATCTATCTACTAATCCATTTTTTGTGTTGAATTTTATTAAGACAAAGATCTAGCACATTACAGGGGATGATTTCAATTTTAAATAGGTATCTTCTTCAACATCATCTTATTGTTTGTTACTTTACATTTTTTCAGCTCTAGTTATCATTTATTTAAAGATATTGTTGGTCTATATATTTAAAGATGTTGCTGCCACTTCTCAGGACTGACAATGTCAGGCAACTCACCCCTCTATCTACAATGTCGAAAACAAAGATCTAAAGACGTTACCCTTGATGATTTCACAGCAATCTAATACGCAAGAGGTAAGCTAAACCCTATGATATTTGCAATTATGTTTAATTTCTTACCAGTGATGATTCTTTCTTGATTTCTTAGAATTATATTTAATTTATTTTTTATATGTGGAAAATCCTTTGATATATTTTTTTAACTGCGGGATAAACTATTAAACAATACATTATACTATTATAAATATAAGTCCTGACACTCTTCCTAAAATTCCATGCTTTGTCATAGATCCATCACTTCTTCAGATTTCTCCATGAAGAAATAGATCTATTTTTAGACTTATAATGATCATCCTCTAACACGAAGTTATTCAAACTCAATTCTAATGCTATCTTCCATATCCTATAGTCACCCACCCAAATCTACACTAATCACAACTATTTAAATCAACTTGACAGAGTCTTTATCTAATAAAAATCTACACACATAGTTTGCTATGATCTAGTTTACAACCTTCAATATTTTCTTACACACTCAAAATTATTCCAACTTATAGCCTCCCAGTTCTAATCCACAATTATTCTTCACCCTTATCAAATATTAAAAAATGATAGGATTCTTCAACCTTATATGTTTTACATTAAACTTCAAAGTTCTATATCGAGCTTGACCTATCTTTTAATCACATGGTTATTCCAACTTTGGTTAATCTAGATTCCATAACCTTGACTATTTAGAGCAACTTGTCAATCTACTCTACACAAAACAATATCCATGATAACAAAACCATATCTTTTAAACCATGGTCTTGATTGTTTCCAGCAAAACGTTATTTTCTGACAAATGGTCTTGACTATTTTGGATGTCAAACAACCTCTCTAATGAGAGATTATGCACTTATATAGAGGTGAATCTCTTTAAAATAGAATTTTCCTACACCATAAGTCTATTAAGGAGAAATCCTAAAGATCTGCTTCAAATCTTAGTTGCTATTTTTTCCCAAAAACATAATTTTCAAGATAATTAAAGTCCCACAAGATATTTAGGCACTACATTTTACATTATACACATTAAATTGATCATCGTCTTTCATCATCATCTATCATTAATTATCAGTTATCATCATTCATCATCTACGTCCACATACAATTCATGACAATGCAAGTAAACAAGAAACATACATATAATTCATGATAATCACCATCTAATGCAATTAAAATTAAAGACTATATAAATCCATATTATTAAATTCAAATACCATAGTAGATACTCAATAGTAGAAGTTTTCAAATTCAATATATAAAGTTTCCTCAATAATAAAAGTTTCTAATTTTCAAAACCCTCTTTTTCTTTATACAATTCAACTCTGCTCTCTTCCCCAACGGCTTCTTCCACTGTGGATGTACCTCTTTCCCCAACATTTAAATAACCCCGAACTTATAAGATCTTCGCAAAGACTCGCCCGCATTTTTTATAATTCTTTCTTCTTGATTTGTTGCATCTCCATGCGACAACAAATTTGGATCAGAAGCTGCTTTGGCTTTGAATAATATGTCAGGGTCGAGACCATGCTCTTTAATTATCCGCTTTAGTGTATTGTTTTGTTTGTTAACCAAAACAATATTTTGCTTCAAATTTTTTGCTGCGGATAAGTTGTTCTTTGTTGTTTCCAAGTGAACTTGCAAAACCTTCGCCTGACTCTTCAAATTTTCATATTTCAACTGCACAAAAAGAGTAATGTCAATATAAAATATTAATGTAAATTCAAAATTTCAAATTAACAAAAATGATTGTTTAAATGTAATAGTACTTACAACAGCTCTATCTCTTTCGGCATTTGCGATTGATACCAAATCCTTGTCCTTGGACCATTTGTTAAAATATGCCTGGGCCTCGGCACTAATATTTTCCAATTTGTTTAGTGCCTTATCTAAAATGTCATCTTTATAGTTGTTGTTAAACGTGATGTACCCCACATCTTACTTGGGTAAGTAAGGAATCCATCTTCGCAGTTCGATTTTGGATCGCAGCACGTATAAACTATCCCGCTGCACAATAATTTTCATAACGACTAATAATTTATTGATAAGAACTTTAGCCCTTTTCTCCCATTCTATAAGTCTGTTGGATATGAGGAATAATAAACTCACCGATATGGGATTCGACAATCATTACCAATTAAGTTCTCCAAAGGAAAACGTGGCAACTGCTCACTATCTCGAACTGATGCAGACGATCTGGCTGGAGAAGAATGGGGCTTTCACCAAGATCAACCGCTCCTTGTTTCGCCTTTGGGTGGGCTGATCCTCGTTTTTGAAAAATTAATCAAGATTTAGATAAATAAATTTAAATCGAATGTAATTCAAAATTGTAAAGCATATTAAAATTGAAATTTGAAGTATACCGCCGCCTTGAATCATCTCGCGGGTATCGAAAAAACCAGCTTGGGTCATTGCTATCAATGCCCAAATAATCTTCATCTAAATTTATATTGTTCAAAAATAGATATGCCCACAGATCGGGCAAGCCACCAAGTGATAGAGTTGGAATTCAAAACGAGGAGGCAAGGTTTAGTGTCCCACTAGGGGCCGGAGCAAAAGGCATGCGTTTACCAATGTTCTTTTTCACTGCTCCTCCGGTTGGCATTTTAAAAATTAATGGTTGAGTGGGTGTTCGGTGCCGTGGTTTGATCATGACTCGACATGTGCTGAAAAGTACAAGAAAAAATGAAAATATTAAAACAATTCATAAAGTCAAAACTACGAAATTAAACGTACTATAGAAAAGTCAGACTTGTTGCCGAGGGGTTGTTTTTCTCTCGGTGCTACGGGTGGCCTCAGTAGGAGTTGTACTCAAGTGGTCGCTCGTAAGATATGAATGCATGCGACTGTATGGAGTGAGTTGGGGAAGAAGGTTCCAAAGTCCCTGCAATTCATCAATATTAAATAATGTCAATTCTTTTGGTTAAAATTTAAATTGAAAAATAAATATGCAACTTTGGAATTTGTAAATAATATATGAGAATGTATTACTTCTCTGGCGTTTAACGAGTTCAAACTGTTGAGGGTTTGGAGAGGAGTGAGCTTCCATTTCAGATTGGGAGTCCCCCGAAGCCTCCGCGTGTTGTTGGCCTCTTCCTCTCGATAATTTCTTTTTTCGGGGAAGGGCTTCAAGATATCTTCTCTGCAAAACATTTAAATTTAAGTTTTAATAACTGCACTGTAATGTCGAAAATTGAAATACAATTACAAACTAAATAGTTTATACCTGTTGTTCTTCAAATGGAATTGAGAATTTCTTCAAAGCCTCATCAGAGCAAGTAGGAATTTCTTTATCTTTTAAATTTAAAATTGCCTCATAGTAGAAGCCGAGGAGATAGTTTGTTGAATAAATGAAAGGTTTATCTGAGAGTTTTGAATTTATTATGTCAGTTCTTATTTTTTTGGATAGATATGTGCACCAATCGAATTGTTGTTTTGAGATAGTGGCACAAATGTATGCGATGGCCCAATTTGGTATATCTGTTTGGCGACCCTGCAAAACAATTCTGGCTTGAAAAAATGAAATAAGTGCAGCAAGAAAGTGGTGTGCAATTGATTGTGTATCTACACCACGCCTGGATTTATTGACATGGGCTGCAAATGCGAAACAGTGATAATTACTATAAATTTATAACAACAAATTGTATCAGAATAAAAAACAATAAAAAATATGAATTAAAACGAATTATACTTACAATCAACATGGAAACCGTACGTTGATTCGAGAAATTTCTTGTCTTCTTCCAAGAGTGTTGCCTTGGTCAGAATAATTGGTATTTTTTCAAAGGAAGGCCCGTAAACCGATGGATGTCATTTGCTTCAATAGTGAATTGGAACATTTGGCCATCGCTCGAGTCACATAAAAATACCATCCTCTCAATCAGAGTAGCATGACAGAAGGTAATTCAAAATATCCGGATCTGTTTCGAAATGGGGCATATTAACGAGCCCTGTAAATTCACACTCTTCCATCAAAGCTTGATATTCTGAAGACATCTTTAAAGCCGTATGGATGTGAGGGCATAAGGGATTCCTGTAGTTGATCTTCGAAATCGATTGAGTTGGATTCTCTTGATTTTCTTGCTGAACTTGCAATTGGGAAGCATGTGAAGTCGACATTATAGCTGTAATTGCGTCTTTGACAACGATTTAGACCTGCAAAAATTCAAGAACGGGAAAACGAAAATGAGAAAATGAGTGGCACAAGGGTATTTATAAGCTAAATAGGTGTCATCGCCCCCTCGATGACGTGCGTCATTTGCCCCTACCGACGCACGCATCATGGCTTCCTATCGACGCACGCGTCAGCTCTAACTTTTTGTCGCGTCATCATCTAGACATCGACGCACGACATCGCGCACCTAGTGACGCGCGACATCGCCCCTCATCGACGCGCGTCACTTCCTCCTATTGTCGCGCGTCAGCTAATACCTTTGACGCGCCAACAGGTTCCAGTGACGCGCGTCATTAGGGTACAGTGTCACGCGTCAATAGAAGCCAGTGTCGCGCGTCAAAGGTCATAGCTGACGTGCGACAACAGTCCTAGCTGACGCACGCGTCAATAGGAGACAGTGACGCGCGTCAGTAGGAGCAAATGACGCGCGTCATCGTGGCCGTGACGCGCGACGTTACGAGAAGCAAGAGAGGCGCGTGTCACGTGTCATTAATGCACATCGACGCGCGATGCAAACAGTGACAATGTTAGCACGTCATTACGATCCAGTGTCGTGCGTCATTACTAATGTCGCGCGTCATTACGAACTAGTGTCGCGCCAATGTCGCGCGTCATTACAAACTAGTGTCGCGCCAGTGACGCGTCATTACGAACTAGTGTTGTCGCACGTCACTGATGGAGCCATGAAAAACCAGGTGAAAATTTTGTTTTTGAATATCACAAATTCACCTTTTCGCTAAATCAAGTTACGGGATATTCGCTGTATTTTCCACCTTCAATTTTATAGAATGACTTACAAGGCTTTGTAAAGTATGAAGCACATTGATAAATGTAGGGTATTTAAGGGAGTTACTTCTCAACATGAGATATGCGACAATATGAAGTTATGGCGGGTAGAAGCCAAACATATGAATATGTATTGGAAGAGAATGGATGGTTATACATTTGGTATAAGAGTGGAATGCATACCATCATATATCTTTGTCTTTTTAGTTTAATCATATTAGATAAGGAATGGAAAAATGGTTTATGAATTTGCTTGCATTATGTTCATTGTTGCCATGTGTGTGAGATATTGGTTGAGCTATTGTAAGATGATGGCCTAATGTATTGCATTAGCCTTATAAAATGGGATGGAAAGGAGGAATATGATTAATTTTTAGCACATGTAGTTAATCTTGAATTTTAAGACAACATAATGAAAAAAATTAGCTTGCTCTATCAATTTGGGATTGTGATGGGCGATATGAGGAAAATAAATTCAAATATTTATTGAGTGCCACAATTTTGTAGCCACCTCGAGCTTGGTATGTAAAAACAATGTATTGCCAATGGGAAACAATTTTTTCCCATGGTGTACGGTTCTACACACACACACACACATACAAAAGGTGACCGAGGTCCATCACATACAAGAAGGGGATATAATGCAAAGTTTCAAAGTTACAATCAATGATGCCAAATCTACTCCTCATACAACACTTACAATCAATTAATCATGTTCATTAATTTGATGATGATAGTTTTGTGATGGCTTGTACTTCTTTTTGAAATTTTGAAATGAACTTACCTATATTTGAATCGAACATAAGATGGGGAAAAACTAGGAATCCCTATTACAAGTATAGAAGTGTTATTTGGAAAGGCATTAATGGTTATGAGGAACTTTCCCATGGACAAAATCAAATATGGAGAAGGTAAAATTTCAACCATATTTACAATTATATGTTTTAATAACATCTATACATGCTAATGTAGACACAAAATCTATTCACTCGGGTAAATTTCTAGGTCCTAGAGCATACTATTATATACATGATTCCTAAGTAAGAAAACTACTAATTGAAAATGTATTTTCAGCCTTTTTCTTTGTCTCTTATATTTTTATTGACCTTACACACCCTACAGACATGTCGGTATTTGAATGATTTATCTTTTATGGCCTTAGACACTAGCACCCATTTTAGTAAAGAATTTCCTAGGCGCTTCTATCCCTTATGGGCGCTCTTGACCCTCTTTGATTTATTCTTACTCTATTGGGTCTCTTTTACTTTTGGGTCATTTTTACACTATTGGTTCGGCCTTCCATTTGTCAATTATGAAATTAAAACAAGGGAATCATATATATACATAGTTATAGCTCCAAATTGAAGGGTCAAGCACTAACATTATCTACTATCACCTAAGCTTACATCCAAAGGCATAAGAGAATTACAAAGCATCCATCTAGCACATTCACTCAAGGGACAATGGTTGCATTATTTTGCATACACAACATAAGAGGGGAAGTTTATTCTATTTCATCTCACACATTTTATACATTTGCTACATTTTAGATCTAGCTCGCTATCATTGTGCAACTTGCACAAGGGAATCCTAAGGCATCATTACATACTTATACAAAACTACACGGAGTTTGAAATGTAGTGCAGTGATCGATACTAAGTTCACTCTTTGGGTGAACGTCGAGGTTAGTTCGAATCCACTTATTGCATGATTATTTTTAGGATTTGATGTGGTTTGTGGGTATGTGTAGCTATACATTCATTTCACAACAATCAGTGATATTGAAATGAAACTAGAGAGATGAACAAGGATCAACGAAAAACCTCCTCCTACACATAAAAGATCATAACCTAAGCATCTGGGTGGACACTAGCACCCAAATCCATCTCTAACACCCCGACGCTCCTGTCCTCTTGTAGGCACTCCTGTCACTGTACATTTCTTTGTTCTAGAACTTCCAAGTGAGACTCGACTTGACACTCTTTTCATTTTGTTTCAGCAATTCCTCAATCCAAAACATTTCCTAATCACTCGAAACCAACTAATTCATCTCTCTCTCTCATTTGCTTAGGGTTTCATATTATTGCATGTTTGTTGCTTTTCCATTTACTATATTTTTATCACTTGTATATCATTCATTACAGTAGTTAATTTGTAATTAATATTTAATTCTTTATTTATATTAAATCACTTTGGTGAACCCAACCACTAAAACCCTATCTTTTGAACATGTACCAGATTTTATCTTCTACTTCTGAATTCATGGACCAATCTTCCTATCCATCCTATGCACCAACCCAAATTTTTGTCACAACTACCACCACTGCTGATTTTATACAAGTTCATACCCAACATCCTCCTTTTTCACTACTCCAATTCTTGATCCAACCATCAATATGGTTACCACTCACCGCAACCACCCACCTACAACTCCACCTATTTTTATCCCACCACCTATTACCTTTATAGTTCCTACCACCAACTCCAAAAGATATAACATCATTGAAAAACTCAAGAATACACCAGCCAAAATCTCTCTTTATGATCTTTTATGTAGTACACCAGATTGTTGTCATACCTTAGACATTGCTCTATGCTCCATATATATTGAAAGTGATAATTCCCTTGTTGCATTTACCCATATTTTTCAATCAATAAAAAACCTACCGTATGCCATATCCTTTAGTGATGAGGACATCACACCTTCTACTACTAGTGATCTTCCTACACCTTTACTTATTACCACTACTATCGGTTCCATTTATATGAAGCATGTAGTTATTGATAATGGTTATGCTATAAATTTATATTCTCTCTCACTACTCACGCAATTAAAAATTTATGATAGTTTAATCACTAAATCCTCTACTCTTATTCATAACTATGATTCTACTACTCGCACATGCATCGACACCATCACCTTACCCTTAAACATTGGACCTAAAACCCTTCCCACTATGTTCTATGTCATTGACACATCATTTCAGTTCAATTGCTTACTTGGTAGACCATGGATTCATGTCATGCATGTTATTCCTTCTACGGTTCATCGGTGTGTTAAATTTTTACACGATGGATATGAGCATACCATTTATGCTGACCCTGACCCATTCAAGTTTTGTCACATAGATCTAGTCAGTGTCATGCCCATACCTTGGTTCTATCCTATTCCACACTGTAATATCAATACATACGATGTCGGTCAATCTAGTGCTCCCACTACTTAAGCTACCTCCACATGCCCCCTTGCATCCCTACGCAAACCACCAACCTTATATCATCCACCTCATCTTCTTCTAGCACTAATACTACCCCACTTATCATTCTGCTCCTAACCTTACATCTAGCTACACTCCTAATATCTTTGATAATGTTATTCAACAAGATAATGCTAACATTTATGATTATGATGATGAGGTTGATGTCATAGAACTCATCACCGATGACAATTTATGTAACCTTAACTTTACCCTTCTTGAAATAGATTAGTCCTATTTCCATGACACCTATATTGCTACTAGCCCAAGTAAATATCAATTTAAACAACCTCATATTTCTACTACATCTATGACCCCTTTTCAAGTTTCTATACATGCACTAGATCTCATTCCTTATATTACGGTCACATACGCCCCACCGCTCTATTTACATGTACCTTATTCATACACGACTCTTATTGGCCTCATATTCCATTTGATCCCACTTTCCCTAACATTGTTTGCACACATGAAGGTTTATCCCGCTTAGGATTCACATTCGATGATCTCCTCCATCCATCTCACTCTCCCCACTTGTACCATGGATATGTACTCATTACTGCTACTTATGGCCTCTGTGTCTTCCATTTATCAGTATTTCTTGCATGTACACCCCATTCCTCTCCCCTCACCCTTGGCCAAACTTTATAAAAGTGGCACCCTTGATCCTAATCATACTGATATCATGTATCCTATACCATTTGGCTATGTCTCTATATGTAATGATTCATTCCTTGGCTATACACAAAATCTCACTCGTTGGTACACAGATGATTGTCCACAAACTCATTTTTTCGATGAAGAATACACTAAGAGCATGTATAAGTTCTGTTGCATATGATCTTTATATGATCAACCTCACACTATCACATACCAGGTCTCCAACCCAAATCCTATCGGTTATGACCCTAACACAAATGACCTCCTTGATGAGTTTACTTGACTATTTTATCCCGCACACACTTGGGGGGAATTGCACTTCCTTCCTTCTCTTCCATCATTATTAGTTGTCTCTAGTGTCTACTACTATACTTCATGCTCCGCACTTCATGTATAATCTTTTTCATTACTCCTAAACCTTTAGTACACACATTATACCGTCATTATCCAATGATGCACTCTAATGCTACAGTTCACACTTGACTATTGAGGGTACACTCCATCTATTAGCCTCACATATCATACTTTTCACTCTCGGTACTTCACGATACATCTTTCCTAGCATATATACTCAATCACATACAATAAAATCATTACTTGATGATGTACTCTAGTGCTATAGTTCAAATTTGACTGTTGAGGGCACACTTCACACTTTGTACTTCATGATTCATATTTATACCATCTACTCTCACACAATACATTCATTACCCGATGATGCACTCTAGTGCTATGGTTCACACTTGAATGTTGAGGGCACACTTCATCAATGAACCTCAAATCATACACATTTCATGCTCATTACTTCACAATACATATTTTTAGCATCTACTTTCACGCAACACACTCATTTCCCGATGACACACTCTTGTTCTATGGTTCATTCTTGATTTTGAGGGAACATTTATAAATGAACCTCATCTCATACACATCCGCCAGGGGAAAACTACTCTACCATCTACACACCTTGAATTCCACACAAACCATCAATTTCACACAACATTTGCATATATTGGCTGCATTTATTCTTATTATCTTAACTACTTACATGTTACACCTTATTTCCTATGCTAGTGATTCTTAGTATGTCAATATATTTTTATATATACACATGCACATTTAATTGGTATCTTGAGGTGAATGCAAGACCTTTAATATGAGACTCATACATGATGCATGATGCTCAACACATCTCTTTACCAGTCTAGTGAAGCTCCTAGGGGCATCTATCATTTGTACTCTCATCTGTACACATCACATGTCTTGTTGTTACATTCTTTACTACTTCTAATCATTATCACTTAATTTTCATTGATATATACATGCTTTGACATACTAATTATCTTTATAACATACTAACGAGTGCTTCATGTGTAGAATTTTCCTTGTGGGATCATTACAACCATGGTTATATGACACATTTTGCTTGCTCTTGATTGTTACTGTTTGCGGCTTATGCCTTATGTCTTGTTTGATCATTGTATTCCTTTGGCCGCTTCAACCCTGATTGTCTTGTGACATTGTGAGCGATGTCCCATGTATGAATTCCAATTTTCATGGTCTATATTGTATTCCTACTTTCTTGTTGCATTGTATTTCATTGCATGCTATTGTTACAAATAACACTTGTTTACTAGCCCATCTTCTTTGCATGTGACTTGGTTTCTACCATGCATATCTCCTACCCCCTGCAGGTACCCACTTCAGATTAGTATCAGGTCCTCCTTTGGAAAACATTCTCCTACAGTCGTAACATGCACCCCAAATGAGGGGGGCATCTATTGGGTGAAAAAATCACCCCTATAGTAGCTTAGAGCTTTAATACAACACAACATAACACAAAATCAACATAAGAAAACAATTAGAAACCGACTCAAAACAAGACTCGGCCCAAAAACACAGAGTAAACACTAGTGACCACACTTGGACAAAAGTGGTGGTTTCTAATGTCCTGGGGGAAAAAATAATAGTTTTATCTCTCGATCACAGTTTACAACAATTCTTAGATTTGTTCTTTGGTAGTAGGCAATTTCCTCCAAGTACAAAATTCGGTCTATCAGCTTACATTTTAATTTACAATTGAAACAAATCGAACAAATCGGGGATGTACCATCTGCGCACTGGTGCTTATTCGGAAGCATCATGGAAGGAGGAAAAGATATACCGTACTTCCAACACTCTTCTCTTAGTGTGAGATCACCCGAAAAACTCGTTCTTAGCGTGAGATCACCCAAAAACTCACTCTTGGAGTGAGATCACCCAAAAACCTCACCATTCAACAAAAATATAGTAACTCCAAGTAAATAAAGACAATTCTCTATCTCTTACACTCCTATACATCAGGTGTACACATTCATTTTACATACTTTCACACTTTTACTTACTTATACACATGTTCCTTTGATACCTCATATATAGAACTTTGACTACTCTCTCGCTCTTATTTTTAGGTATGTCCTTAATACGCAACAAGAATTAGCTCTCATTAGCAAGTACATGTTTTAACAACACGCTACTATACATATGCTTCACCCCTAGGGTCCACTCCCTTTCCTAGTCTCCACACTTCATATTGCGGTCACTTCATGCTTCACTTATCCACTCGACACGTTATCGGCTACAATTTTCTCTACATGATCATAAGTTACGCATATTCTATCTACTTTATGTTATCGAGTATTCAATCAACAACATAAAGTGGGGGAAAATGTAGATACAAAATCTATGCACTTGGGTACATTTCTAGGTCATAGAGCATACTACTATATACATGATTCCTAAACAAGAAAACTAGTAATTGACAAATGTCTTTTTGGCCTTTTGATTTGTCTCTTATATTTTTATTGACCTTACACCTCTACAAACATGTCGGTAATCACTGATAAATTATATTTTATGGCCTCAGACACTAGCACCCCTTTTAGGATAGAAGTGGCACTCTTGTCCCTTCTAGGTGCTCCTGACCCTCTTTCCTTTCTTCTTACTCTTTTACGTCTCTTTAACTTTTGGGTCATCTTTTCAACTTATGGGTTGTCCTTCTAGTATTCAATTATAAAATTTAAACAAGGGAACCATATATATACATAGTTATAGGTCCCAAATGAAGGGCCAAGTACTAGCATTATCTACTATCACCTAAGATTGCCTCCAAAGGAACAAGAGCATTATAAAGCATCCATATAGCACATTCACTCAAGAGACAAGGGTTGCATTCTTCTGCATAGACAACATAGGAGGGGAAGTTTATTCTATTTCATCTCACACGTTTTATACATTTTCTACATTCTAGATCTAGCCCGCTATCATTGTGTAACTTGCACAAGGGAATCCTAGCGCATCAATTCACACTTACACATAAAACTAAATGGAGTAAAAATGTAGTGCATCACTCGGTACTAAGTTACTTTTTAGGTGACCGCTAGGGTCGGTTTGGATCCACATATTACATCTTTATTTGTAGGATTTCATGTGGTTTGTGGGTATGTGTAACTAGACATTTGTTTCATGGGTTACAAGTACAATTGACGATATTGAAGTGAAACCAAATCAGCAAACATGGATAAAAATGAACCTCCTCCTATAGAAAAAGATCAAAACACGAGCATCTGGGTGGAAACTAGTGCCCAAATCTAGTCACTAGCTCCCGAGCATTCCCATCCTCCCGTGGGCGGTCCTATCCTGCGCAGATTTCTAGGTTCCGTAACTTCCGGTGAAACTGAAAAAACTATTCTCATTTCGTTTAAGTAGTTCCTCGAGTCTAGAAAACTTCCAGATCACTTGAAAACCAGCTAAGTCATCTATCTCTCTCATTTTCTTATGGTTTCATATCATTGCATGCTTGTTGCTTGTCCATTTATTGTATTTTATCACTTATATATCATTCATTACAATAGTTACTCTACAATTAATATTTAATTAAATTTATATTAAATTAGCTAATCAATCATTTCACCGTGTTATAGAGCAAGCATTTTGTTATTAATTATAGCTGATGACATCGTCAATGTCCATACTTGTATATTGTGTTAGCTAAGTGAGAGTTCGTATATTATTAAAGATGTTTTGATAAATACTAAGAATAATATAGGAATACGATATTAGGGTGGGGATGAATATATATAAAGAGATTATTTTTTTCCAAATATGACAAGAGCTAGAAGTAATTGGAATTTGTGTGAGGTTGTGGGATCCATACACATGTAAAAGTAAGGTATACAATGATCCTAACTACAGGAAATTAGATGGATCAATATCTGAAAAATTATTATGGAATCACAATTTTTTTTGAAGGTATACCTTTCTTGATAGGTATTTCAATTTTACACATTTATAGATCATTTAGAATCTTATGAGATATTTATTGACAAGTTATTGAAGGCCTACCGGATGAAGAAAATTACGTGAAGTTGATGAGGCTAAGGAAGTGTTATAAAGAATTCCAAAAGTTGTAATTATAGGCACCTATAGGGGTTGATCCATTGGAGTACGCGGAAAGGTTATTAATAATGCATGTTTGATAACATGGTTTCTTGTAGTAAGGTTATAATGTACTTTTAGTCATAAGTAGTTATTTTTGTTTTAGGATTGGCTTCATTTATAGTGAATGGTTTTGGTTGTGTTTGAGATGTTTAGGAGATGAGATGGTACCATACATGTATGTCTAAGGTGAACACTAAAAGAGAGATATGCAAGAACCGATATCAAAACAATGCACCATGATGAAGTTTCACTCGATGGTAACGTCATAGCTCCAACACAATAAGCAAGATTCAAACAATGGAAAGAATATGCAAATAAGAAAACAAGTCTGCTCATCCTCATAGATCGAAAAAGGAAGTACAAATAGGGGTGTTGTGTAACCCCCATGCCTAAACAAGGAAAGAACATCAATGACACCACTAACGCATATGATGCCACTAAAGGAGGAGTTACAATTCCAAATAAGGAATGTAACTCCTATGACGCATGACGTAAATAACAATGATAGATTCTATGACAAAATCTGACACTTATCATTTGACTTCCTAAGACCTATGACTCTCGCAAGGTGAGATGACTCACCAGGTAATGTGGATGATGACTAGGCATGTCGCACACACCAAAAAACATGCCCTATCAATGACCAAGTCTATATATCCATTTATGCTAGGTCACCTATAGAACAAGGTAATGTCATGTAAACACATGGAAATGAAAAACTTGAATACCAATAGAGGAGGCGTCCAAAAATATCCAAATGCCACATGGAGTATGATGGGATTCTATAGAGATTTTGAATATGAAAAAAATGTCTTATCAACGAGATGAGATCACAATTCTTCAAGTTAATTATGAGATCAAAGGTTATATTTGAAAGGTCCAAGCACCAAAAATTCCTTCCTTAAAAGGTAAAAATCAAGCTCTTACTTGAATTTTAGAAGCATTACAACCAAATTGATATGTCACCTTCCGGAGAATTGGCCTCTACTGTCCCTGGTGTTAGTCCTTGTGTTGTAAAATAAATTTTACAAATTGTGGTCAATATAACACAAATAATCCTTAATTGCAATCTTAAGCTGTGGGACTCTAATTTTATGCATTGTAAAAATTGATGAATGTCTACACGATAATGATCTTAAATGTGTTGTGTTTAATTATTGTAGAACAAATATATTCTGGGAAAAGGACTATGATCCAAATTATATAAGAGGTATTCCTTGATCACGCAAATTTGGTAGGTCTTGTAGAAATGTTAGATGTGTAATTGTACCACCAGTGATTTTTATTGAAGGAGATTATAGAGAGTCTATTTGTGAAACCATCACACTGGAAGATGACATTCATGATAAATTGGTATTTAAAAGACGAATAGAACCCAAAAAAATTTCTTTAGAAATGACGTCGACTGCAACATCAATGTTGAAATAATAGGAAATACTAAGCCAAAAAGGAAGAAGAGTAGTGGTGGATGGCACAATAATATTTCAAGAATCTAGTCTCAGCGTTCTTCAGGAAAATTGAAAAGCCTACGCGGGACTCTATTTTTATTACGTGAAATTTTGAAAATGTAACAAGACACATGAATAAACACATATCGGTCATTTTTTTGAAGTAAAGAATAAAGTTTTAGAGAACACGAGCATTTACATTTGGATTTGAATTTTTAATATATACAGAGTGAGGGTTTCTATAGGGTTAGTTTGGTAGAGTTGAAATTTTTATCACTACATATCCATACGTAAAGTAGGGGTTTCAATAGGGTTTGATATATGGAAATATAATAAGAAACATATGATATGAACATATTGGCTGGTGCATTCCTTTTGTGTTAGAAAACAATAAAAATATGAACATTTTTTTCTCATATTTGTATTTTATTTTTTCCAAGATTTGATCCATGTTGAATTTTAATTGCAACTACATTAGGAGCCTAGCTAGGTAAGCAGTTGATGAAATTATATTAAGTCATGAAAAAATCTGCCCACCTTGTAGCCCCAAATTTAATGAGACAAGACATGAGCACAATATAGAATTATTAATTGATCTTTAAACCTTAATACGTTTGATGCACTTAATGGGTTGTTCATACACATGTCCGGACTCCATACTTAGTAATGTGCTAAAATAGAGCTTATTTTTATGGGAATGATGCCAATTTTGGCATTTGAAATTCTAATAAATTTAGAAAAATTATATTTTAGAAATATTCTAAAAATAGATGTTTAGGACTTATTTATTTTTTCATGTTTTTTTACTCAAGTAGGAGCAAATAAGTGATTTCTAAAAATAACTAACAAAAAGTTAAAAATAGATCAATTTTTAAATAAGCACAAATTCTTATGTAGTCATCCCCAAAGAGGTGGGGACAACTTTATATGTTAACTCCAAATATGCTAATTTTATGACTATATCTATATTTTAGGGACATTGGTGTGAATTATATAGGAGAAAACTATACTTAGGATTTGAAATGCGTGTTTAGCTTGCATAATTCTATTATGGAAAAGCTTCTTGCATGTTGACTTTGTCTAAGGATTGCATTAGTCTATTTATAAGTTAAGAAGAAGTCCAAAATTAGTTTACGAGTGCTTTACTATTATTATTGGTTTTATTTTGAATTTAACTTGCTTTGCAAGTTGAGTTGTAATTCCTATTTCTTGTTTTTGTGTTACTACAAACATGGCCAAATAGAAGGTGTCACAATGTTCCATTATTACAATTTGAGCAAGCATTTTTAATATTTTCAATTACAGGCATTCAAATTTAACAACTATCAATAAAAATATTATTTTGAAGTTTAGTGGTGCATATAGTGCACAATTTGATCATTAAGTTCACTAGCAATTGCACTAGCTTAATCACTAGTTTTATTAGGCCTTGTTTGGATGATATAGAGCTTCTTTCTGGGTTATTTTAGACATTTATTTTTTTCTCCTTCCATAACTACTCCAACCTTTCATTTGGTATCAAATCTAGGTTATACAAGTAATGGATTTCGTCATACTCGCTTCTATGAATATCCATATTTTCAAAGGAGACAACTTTGAGTATTGGAGGGATTTGTTGAATATAATTCTTATTTGGAAGGGGGTTTGAGAAAATATTTTTAACTAGTATCAATCACCTATTGATTATAATTCTCTCAAGATCGAGAAGAGAGTAAAGAGGAATGAAGAGAAGGTAGATGCTCAAGCCTTCTTTTATCTTCAGAGTGTTATAGATCCTAGCTTTAACCTAAGAATTGTTGGCTGCAAAAATTATCATGAAGCATGGGTTACATTGGAGACTTCATATCAAGGATCTATTAAGGTAATAGAAAAAAATATAAACTCCCAAAATGATTTTTGAAAATTTAATATTTTCGAGAAAGTGAAGGTGTAGGAGTTTTTTGCATAAGGGTAAATGACAATATTCATAAAAGAGAGTTTATGGAGAAACCATTGAAGATAAAATGATTGTTAGAAATATTTTGAGATCTTTGACACCAATATGAATGAATATTGTTATCACTCTTGAATAGAATAATGACATGACCACTACAAGTGTTGATGAGTTAATAGGTTCTCTTTTGTTCCATGAGGACAAGATGAATATATATGTAGGAAATCTAGAGTATGTACTCAAAACTAAGGATAAAATTTCAAAGCCAATGGAAAATGAAAATAAATAAAAAATAAAAATAAAAATAAATCTAATTCAAAGCGGAAAGAACAAGAAAATTTCACCGGGAAGAGTAAGAAATGATTTATTTATCATTATCATAAAAACCTAGACATTTTATAAAATATTGCGGGAAGTTCAAAGAAAGAATCAAGATAATCAAGACGGTGAGAAGAAGGAACTTGAAGTTGAAAAAATTGATATGAAATATGACTCAAATTATTTTTCACATATAATTTGGGAAAATATAATGCTAAGAATATGTGGTTTCTTGATTTGAGTTGCTCAAATCACATGATAAGCTAGAAAAAGGGTTTTAGCATGTTAGATGATACCTTTAAAATTCAAGTACATTTAGGGGATGGAAAATCCATTAAAATTTAAGGAAAGAGCATCATGAAAATCACCTCAAGTAAAGGTAAGGGTGAAATTAATGATGTGTATTTTCCCTAAGTTTGAATCATAATTTGATTAGTGTTGGACAACTAGTTGAAAAGGGTTTTAAACTACTTTTTGAAGATGGAGTTTGTTCAATTTTTTATAAGAAATATGGAAATAGATTGATTGGAAAATATTACATGGAAAATAATAATATGTTTCCATAAGGATTAATTTAATTAATGAAGGTTCTTTTATCTCTACCATTGATGATGTTAACATCTTGTGGCATTCAAGATATGGTCATATCAGTTTCAAAAGATTACATATTCTTAACACACATGGTATGGTAAAATTCTTCCCAAGTTAGATTCAAATAAGGATATTACATGAAAGTCATGTATTATTTGGAAACATGATAGGGATTATTTGCCTATCACTAAATGGATATAAATAAAACTTTTGGAGTAAAGCCATTCAGATTTGTATGGGAAAATGTCTTCGAAGTATTAGTAATAATTTGTATTTCATTTCTTTCATTGATGATGCTACAAGGTTTATGTGGGTTTTTATTTTAAAAGATAATATTGGATTTTTTAAATTTTTAGAAATTTCAAAGCTTTGGATGAAAAATAAAGTGGACATTCCATCAAAAACCTGAGAACAGATAAAGGTGGAAAATTTTGTTGTAATGAATTTTCTAAGTTTTGTTCTTCACAAGGCATCAAGAGGCAATTAACAACTCCTTACACACCACAATAGAATGGTGTGGCTGAAAGAAAGAATAGGTCCATCATGGAATTAACAAGGAATATATTGTAAAATAAGCACATGGAAAGATGTTTTTGGGATGAAGCAATAAATACTACAGTTTACATCATAAACATGAGTCCTACAATGGCAATCAAAGACAAGACACCTTATGAGGCTTGGTATGGTTCAAAAATGGATATATCTCATTTAAATATATTTGGTTGTTTATTTTTATTCATGTTCTTGATAAAAAGAAGAAAATGGATCCTAAGAGTGTATCTCATATTTTCATTAGTTATAGTGATGAAAAAAACATACAAGTTGTATAATCCTCCTAGAAAACTTCATTTGTTTCAAGAGAATTTTAAATTTTTGAGAATGAGATGTATTATGATCTTGATCATGTAGCTAAAAGGATCATAATTAAAGGGAAAGATCCTTGAAGAAGTTTTTTAGGACTTATAAGGTCCTACACAGTTTCCAATTCTAAAAGAAAAATACTAGCTCTTTACAAGAGACGAGTCATCCATATGCAAAAACTCCAAGTAAACTCAAGAGGATGTTGAATCTACATCCAAAAAGTCAAATTTTGGATCAAGATTATGAGAGAAGGATTAAAAGGCTGTAAGCTCAACAAGGTAATTTAATTGATGATATATATGATAAAAATACCATGTTTGCATTGTCTTTTATGGCTAGTGAACTTAAAAGTTTTGAAGAAGCTAGTCAAAGGAAAGAGTGGGTTGATGCTATGAAACTTGAGATGGATTCCATTGAGAGTAAAAAATACTTGCACACTTATTCATATTCCTATTAATAAGTATGTCATTGATACCAAGTGGGTCTATGAGACCAAAGTAAACAACGATGGTATACTTGATAAATAAAAGCTAGACTTATTGCAAAAGGATTTGCACAAAATTTTGGTTTTAATTATGGAGATACTTATGCTACTATTTCAAGGCAATATACTATAAGACTAATGATTTTAGCTACTACTCATAAAAGTTGGAAAATACATTAAATGGATGTAAAAATTGCATTCCTAAATGGGGTGATTGAAGAAGAAGTATATATGGAGAAACCATACGGTTTTGAGGTAAAGGGTAAAGCAATTTGGGTATATATGTTAAAGAAGAATTATTATGGGATTAAGAAATATCCAAGAGCTTGGTACTCAAGAATTGATAATTTGTTTTGGAACAAGGCTTTGTAAGAATTCAAAATGAGCCAACTCTTTACATAAAAGTATTCAATTATGATGTTTTTTGTATTTACTTCTATGTAGATGATTTGATATTCACAGGTAGCTCTATGGAGATGTTGTATAGATTCAAGGAAGATATGAAAATATATTTTGAGATTAATGATATTAGAATGAATCAATACTTTCTTGGTATGGAGGTCCATCAAAATAAATATGAAGTATTTATTTGTCAAGCAAAGTATTTCCAAGATATGTTGTTGAAGTTCAATCTTCAAGATTCTAAGGCTACAAATACTCCAATTGCAAGTGGAGAAAAAATAATGAGAGAGGATGGAATACCTTTAGCTAATAAAAATATTTTTATAAGCATGGTGGGAGGTTTGATGTATCTCACTATGAATAGACCTGATATCACTTATGGGGTTTCACTAGTTTCTAGATTCATGGGCAAGCCTTCACTCAAACACATGTAAGTTATGAAAATAATTTTTAGATATGTGAAAGGGACTTATGATCATGGTATTCACTTCATACCAAATTTTTTTATGTCTTGTTAGATACTTAGATTTAAATCGGGAGGTTCTCTTGATGGCATGAAGTTTACTTCAGGTTATTGCTTCACATTGTGAAGCGATTTGTTTTTTGGATTTCAAAGAAACATGATATTTTTGCAATATCCTCTATTAAAGTTGAATATGTATCCATTACATCATATTGAACAAAAGGAATGATGTTGATAAGACTTAAACATATGATTGGAATTTTTTCCCTTTGTATCAAAGGGGGAATGTTGAGAATGATGGCAATTTTGACATTTAATTTTTTTCAAAATTTAGACAATTTATATTTTTATAAATACTCTAAAAATATAATTTTAGGATGTTTTAGGAATTATTTATTTCATTCATATTTTTATTTAGTCGAGTACAACCAAATAATTTATTTTCAATGATTTCCTAAAAATAATTGAAAAAGCTAATAATAGATCACAATCACAATTTTTGTATAAGTACAAATTCTTATATAGTCATCCCCAAAGAGGTGGGAAACACTTTCTAAGTTAAGATAAATGTAAATATGCTAATTTTATTACCATCCCTATATTTTAGGGACCTTGGGATGAACTATTTAGGAGAAAGATATAATTAGGCTTTGAATGCATGCCTAGCTTGCATAATTCTATTTCGAGAAAAGCTTCTTGCATGTTGAATTTTTCTAAGGATTGCACAAGTCTATTTTTAAGTTAACTGGAAGTAAATTTTTTTAGATAAATAATTTTTTTCGGAACTATGATCCGGAGTACATTCAACCAAGATATAATATTTAAGCTCAACAATTAGTGAACCAGATCCACCACACTTGAACACACTTCTAGTGCATACAATCTCGAACTAGAATCCACCTCTATTAAATGATCTTGAAAGTTGCGCCACCTCAAACATTACTACCCCGAATGGGGATCGGGCTTAAGTGTTATTTGAACTCGAGTGGGACCGGATACAACCATCATGCCTTAACTACTCCACCTAGACCCCATCGAAAAAACTTTGGATGGTAAACACTTTTATTATACCATAGCTATGAACTAGAGTGGCGGAGGAGTACTTTCTCTAAGTGGGACATGGGGAGAGATTTGGTCCTTAATGTCTCTTGAGAAAATTTTGGATGGTAAACACTTTTATTATACTAGAACTATGAACTAGAGTCGTGGAGGAGAACTTTTTGTAAGTGGGACATAGGGGTGGGCTTAGGTCCTTAATGTCCACCGAGAAATCCACATTCGGAGTGCCCCACTATGTTCCGCTTGGTCCATATGGAGAATTTCGACCCCTACCTCAAGGTGTTCCCATGGCCACTTATTGAAAGCATCCAATGAACTCAATGGGAATGGAACTTGGGTTGATTATTACAAACTACTTGTAACTCACCAATAACCCAATACTTTGAGTTCAACTGGAATTCAAAATTTATTTTAGGAGTTTTTTAATATTATTAGTGGTTCTATTTTTACTTTAAGTTGCTTTGTAAGTTGATTTTTAATTCCTAATTTTATTTTTTGTGTTAATACAAGTATGGCCAAAGGAAGGTGCCATATGGATCCATTATTACAACTCGTGTAATTTTTTTACTATTTTTTACTAGGTATTTAGATTTAATAACCAACAATATTAAAAATCTTATTTTGATGATAAATAATGCATACAATACATAGTTCTATCATCAATTACACAAACAATTACACTAGCTTAATCACTAGTTTTCATGGGCCTTGTTTGGATGATATAGAGCTTATTTCGAGTTATTTTAGAGGTTGATTAGCAATTCAAGTTGTTAGTTTTTTTTTCCTTCCATATCCATTCTAACCTTTCAATTTTCTCTCCTTAAATCATTCTCACATGTACTTCTACAACTCACCTTCTACTTCTACTATGTTATTATTTATTTATGTAATTCTAACGAACAAAAACCATAATAAATTCTATTAATAGGATAACTAACTCTTGATATCTCTCAATTGTTCTTGCCATTATCTTGCATCCACCGATACTTATATTATTTGATATAAAAACTAATTCCTTACACTTTATCAACTATTTTTAGGGATACAATATTGCCTTCAAGGTTAAGATGCTCTTGCATCAAGTACCTCATAATAAAAACACAAAAATGAGTACATGTAACTATAAGAAGATTTAGCAAATTCAAGTAAATACACATTAATTTAGATTCCACCAAACTAGGAATGCATGAATTTAACCGATTCATTACCTCGCCATACCATGAATCGAATGTAGTAAATAAGTAACTACCTCACTATGCCACAATTACAATGCGGTATGGAAGCCTGCAAATAATTGCATGTTAAATAACACTTGACACAACTAAAATACCTTTTAGTGCCAAGTGTTTTATATAATGTAATTTTTTCATACTTCCTTACATCATGTATGGCCTCTAGGGGTTCTTAAAAGTCATAAATCCTAGTAGAGGGATAAAATAGTCATATTTGGGGAGAAACCATATTTGTGTCGAGCAAAATCAAATGAACATATACATCCAAATAACCCTAAAACCTAAACCATGATAAATTATATTAATAGTAGATTGAACTCCTAATATCTCTCAATTGTTATCTACTTTCACTCTCATCCACCAACACACACATTATTTGATTTGAAAACTAATTCCCTACACTTTCTCAACTATTTTTGGGGATACAAGATTTCCTTCAAGGTTGAGATGGTCCTCCATCAAGTACATTGCAAAACAAACACAAAAATGAGTTTTGGTAACTATAACATGGTTTACCAAAGTCAAGTGAACATAACATTCACAATAAATGCAACCAAAATATAAATGCATTAATTTAACTAAATCATTACCTCACTAAGCCATGAAAAACTAATGGTAAACAAGTAACTACCTCACTAGGCCATAATTACAATGCAATATGGAAGCCTACAAATGATTACATATTATACAACACTTGGCACAACTAAAATACATTTTAGTGCCAAGTGTTGTATAGAGTGTAACTATTGCATGCTTCCTACATCATGTAAGGCATTTTGGGGTTCTTTAAATTAATAAATCCTAGAAGAGGACTAAAATAATCACCTTTAGAAAACAACCATAGTTGTGGCGAGAAAAAAGTCAAATTAACATCTACATCCACATAACCCTAAACCCTAAATCATAATAAATTTTATTAATAGGAGATCTAACTCATAATATTAGTCATTTGTTAGCAAATTTCTCTCACATTTACCAACACCTATATTATTTGATATGAAAACTAATTCCATACACTTTATCAACTATTTTTAGGGACACAAGATTTCCTTCAAGGTTGATATGATCCCGCATCAAACACCTCACAAAACAAACACAAAAATGATCACATGTAACTACAGGAAGATTTAGCAAAGTCAAGTAAATACAACATTCACAATT
This sequence comes from Taxus wallichiana var. yunnanensis, assembly GCA_018340775.1. Classification (NCBI taxonomy): domain Eukaryota; kingdom Viridiplantae; phylum Streptophyta; class Pinopsida; order Cupressales; family Taxaceae; genus Taxus; species Taxus wallichiana. The sequence goes on along the minus strand of CM031240.1, from coordinate 670,058,260 downwards.
TTAGATGCCACCAAACTAGGAATGCATGAATTTAACCAAGTCATTACCTTACAATTCATGAATAAAATGTGGTAAATAAGTAACTACCTCACTAGGCCATAAATACAATGTGGTATGGAAGCATGAAATAATATTCATTCTATGCAACATTTGGCACCCCTATATATTTGAAGTAAGAATTTTTGAGTAGAACTAAAATACATTTTAGTGCCAAGTTTTATATAGAATGTAACTATTGTATGCTTCCCTACATCATGTAATGCCTTTGGGGGTTCTTTGAAGTAATAAATCCCATAAAAGGACTAAAATAGTCATCTTTAGAAATCAGCCATAGTTGTGTCAAGTAAAGATAAAATGAATATCTACATCCACGTAACCCTAAACCCTAAGTCATAAATTGTTTTATTAATAGGATATCTAACACCTAATATCTCTCAACTTTTTTTTTGGGACACAAGACATCCTTCAAGGTTAATATGCTCCTACATCAAAAAATTCACAAAGAAAACCCAAAAATGGGTGTAAGTAATTTTAGGAATATTTAACAAAGTCAATTTTATACAAATAAGACCCCATGCCTATTTATATAACTTATCCAAGTTATAGAATTGGGTGGCTTTGGATGGAAGACTCGTGGAAGGAAGAAAGAGATATTTTAGTGTTCCATAGACCAAAAGAAGAGAAAGTAGTGTTCAATGAACTTGGAGAAGAATATTTTTGTAAAATTTGGTAAAATATGTAAAAGAAAACATGGGTTATATAGAAGAGAGGCCTCCATGCACGAAAAGGTTAGTGCAGTGTTGTGAAGAAAAAAATGGAAGGAGTTATGTAGGGCTGAAGTTTTCATGTTTTAGGACAAAGAAAACTCCATTTTCTAGTGTTCATCAGGTTTTAAAGATGAAAAGAATGCCACAGAATAAAGGAGGTCAATTTTTTGTGTTTCAAAGTTTGTTGGGATAATAGTAAGCCACAAATATCTAACTAAGGCCGCAGAACAAAAATAAGTGTTTTCAGTGCTTTGCAGATGTGTGGAAGATCAAGTTGCTATGAAATAAAGGAAGATAAAGCCACCGTGTTTTGCAGACACAAAGAAACACAATGAGAATCTGTGAAGGTTAAAAAAGTAAATGGAGGTCTATAAGAAGTCTTTGAGGGTCTATGGCAGCCATGGAAGATGAGGAAAAACATAATAAGGTTGTGGGTGGTCGGGGAAAGCTGCATATTGAGTAAAAACACAAAGTAAGTATGTGGAGGTCTAAGAAAGTCCACAAATGGTTTGAAAAGCCACATAATACTATGAAAAATATAAAAAGCCACAAACCAAGGAAGAAAAATTGGAAAATCCATGGAAAAATCTATGAAGCACGAGACGACCATGAATCTATTTCTAGCTTCATCTTTTCAATAAAAATCTAATTTTAAAGCATGGAAAATATAAAAGCAGAAAAAATATGCAAATGGGTCATTTGTTTCTAAATGGATTTTGATTTTCGAGTATTTGTTTTGCTATTTTTAGAATGCAATTTTATTTCGAGCATTTCATTCGGTTTAGTGATCATTATTCTTGTATGCCTTCACGCATTCTCGCTATTTTGAGCATCGAGACTTGCATGTCTATTATTTCCCATTCTTTTCTCTCTTAATTCTATAAAACTTTAGGAATTCGTTGTAAAAAATATCTCTCTACTATTGTTCATCATTCTGAAGTGTAGTCTAAGTGGATGAGTAAGGGTCATGAGTTATTTTTTGTACTTATTTCACCTCTTGGATCAATGAAGGAGTTTTTTTTTCCTTCTCATTACCTATAATTTGTGCAAGTTTATGTTTTAAGCTGATTTTGATCTTGTGATAGTGTTTATCCCTGGTTTTACATCTTAATTTCCATTCCTTTTGTAGTAACATACTAATATGTAGGTCATATTTTGTGTTGATTAAAGTCTTACGGAATTCGATTGTGGAGTTTACCAAATTACTCTTCTAGAGCTATTTGTTGCCCCCTTCTCTATGTTGTTTGACTTCCAACCTTCATCTAAAACACTTATGCATTAATTTTTCAATTTTTGAGTTGTGTATGGTGTGTATGGTTCCTTAGATCTATCTGTGTGATTTAAAAAGTTTGAGATCCTCAAAACGTTATGGTGCATCACCATCTTTTCAAATTTTCCATTATTTACCTCTCCCTTTTCCTTATGGATTCAGTAGAGTAGAGTAGTCTTAGGAGTAGAAACTAGTCTTAGGTGTTGAACTAGGGGAACAAACCCTCTTTAGAGACTCACTCCAACATACATGTCACCTAAAACCTAGAAGTGTTTCTATTTTGTCAATTGAAAGGAGAGATTCCACACCTCTCTTCGAAAGGTACATTTTAAAGTTACAATAGTTTTCGGCATGCTCGGTGGGATGAAGCAAATGCTAAATATTTGATGTTGTTCTTGGAAAATATAGGTGTTTCAGACACATTCACCCAAAATTTGGAGGTTCTATAAGTTCATAAGCACAACCTAGTAAAATATCAATGTGTATTTCATGCCAAAGGTTACAACTAGATCATCTACAAAAGGTATTCCATTTGATTTCATTAAGTTACCTTTGAAATTAACCAAGAGAAATATATTTTGAAGTCTAAACCATATCCTAAATCTCCTCCCACTCCACAAAATCCAAGTTCACTTCTCAATTTCCCCATATTCAATCTAAATTTGAGTATGCCCATTCCAAGAAATCATATATGTTCTCTTCAATTATGACAACCCACTATTTCTTGCTTGACATGATGACATCCTAGTTTCCTCCATTAATAGCATTCCATTTTTCACTGGAGAAAATAAAGTTACACCCATATAACACATTAAATATGTGTCCAATATATGTTCTATTTATCATGTTACTCAAGACAATGTTGCAATCAAGTTATTAACATCCTCTTTCAAAGGAAAACCATTGTAGTGGTACAAATGATTGAGAGTAAAGTCCATCAATACATGGGATCAACTAGGAAAAGTTTTTTGGGGATATTTGAAGACAAATCAGATCATCTTTCATTAGTGGAACAATTGAACACCATCAAGAGAGCACCACAATATTTCATGACTGATTTCAACTAGTTTCAAAGAACTTGGGACAAAATTCCACAACTGGTAAGGCCTACTCTTGAGTATGTTTTTGTATTATTTAGGAGCTTTAAATTATGGTATTTCAATGATGATACAACCAATGGGTGGAAGGAAAATACTTCATTCTTATGACATAACAATTGGAGCTAAAAACAACCTCATACAAGCAGGAAAAATAGCAACAAGGCATCCCATTCGATCTTTCAAGATATTCATCATTCCACTTCCATTTTGATACCTGTCATATCTCCAATACCAATTCCTATTACTCATAATGTAATTCAAAATAATGCAGATCCAAGCTCTCCAAATGAATTACAAGAGTAGAGGAGCATGGTGAAAGATATTGGGAATGAGGTAGTAACCTTGAAAAGACAAAAACACATAGTTTTAGACCCGACTATCCACCCAATCAACAGAATAGGCCTCTTTTGTAACCAAGTTTTCAAATCCAAAATCAGCTTACCAATGTTAAACCTATCCAAGAATACAATCCCAATATTGCTAGCAACTCTAAAACAATTATACATATCCAAAAAATTCTTATACAAGACTATGAGTGGTGTTATCCTTGTAATTTGGCCCATAACAAAAATTCTTGTCCTAATGGTGTTCTAAATCAAGAACTTATGGTGTAAAATGATTTTATGTCTCAAAACTCATTAGTTAAGGCCCCACCACAACAGAAAGTTTCTCAAGAATTGTTGCACAATGATGTTACACTTATAAATTGGTAAGAGGACAATTTTTGTGTAGTAAATTAGTTAGGTTAGTCCCCTACTTCTGTAGCAATGAATAAAAGGTTAAAGAAAAGAGAATTAGAAGTGGATCAACCAACTAGTAAGACTAATTCTCAGCCTTCTCCAACATCACAAAGTGTTGTTTCCATTTTTAATCAAGTAAGAAGTGAGTCAAAAAAATCATTCAACAAAAGATGAATGCAAGAAATTACTACTTTGTTAACAAATTATAATGAAGGTTAGTACTTCATCTTTCAATATTATTGATCATATGAAGCAAACTAAGGTTAACATGAAAATGTGGGATTCTTTGTCTCTTTCGGGTCAAATATATTTTACGTAAGAAGCTTTGTCTAATCTTAGTCTCTCTAGCCAACCATCCAAAGAACCATATAAAGTTGTGCTTACTAACACACCTGATCCAAAATAAGCCCAAGCAAGTAAGAAAGTGAAACCACCTCCTTTCTATGTTTCATTGATCATAGGCCAAAACCTAGTCCATAATTACATGATTGATTCAGGAGCTTCCAGTTTAGTTATGCCCAAACAAATTGTTGATAAACTTGGTCTGAAATATGAGCCTCTTTCTAAAGGAGTAGTTCAGCTAGATGGAACACTTATAGAGACCCTTGGAGTCATTAGAGGATTGAGCCTAACCTTGCATACATGCCCCAATTTCTCCATCCCTCAAGATGTCTTCATTATTGATCTTCCCATTTTTTCCTTATGTCTTTCTAGAGATTTCACGATAAAATTAGAGGTTACTTATCATCATACTAGTCTCACATGTTGTTTAGAACAAGGTATGACACCAAAGTTACAATAAGGTTTGAGCCCATCTCAACAAGTCATATAGAGCCTTATATTTCTAGTGCTATCAATTCCAATTGTATGATCATAGATGAAGAAGACCAACTAGTTGACCAAGAACCAAGCACACTTCTTAAGGGAATTCTAGACTTATTACTTGATGAATGGGCTACTCAAAGTCATGCTTTTGATCCTTATAGTAATATTGAAGAGGAAGGTCTTGGAACATATTTTCTACATGAAGAAAATTCTATTATTCCTAACCTTATCAAATCAAATCAGCAGGATGAAGGTTTATGGAAATTATACTTTGATGGATCAAGAAACAAGATTGGATTAGGTGGTGGAATCATATTGATTTCTCAAAAAAAGAAAAGTATTTCTCATCTTTAAGATTTTAGTTTACTTGCACTAACAATACAACTGAGTATGAATCTCTCATTCATGGTATTCAATGGGCAAGGAAAAAAAGGGTAAGACAATTGCAAATATTTGGAGACAACAAGGTATTTTTCAATCAGATCAAAGGACAAGCTGCACCCAAGAACAACTTGCTGAGATATTAGAAAAACAAAGTGTGAGATTTAATGAAGACTTCAATTCTTTCAACGTTCAATCTATCCCTAGAGGAAAGAATAAAAGTACAAATAGGTTAGCTAGAATTGGTGCTCAAGTTGACATTCCAGATCAAATCAGAAAGGATAGAAATCAGCAAAACATAAAGATAGTTGTAAAGCCTTTTATCTCCAATAACAACATCAATGGACATGTATTAAAATAGACCAAAAATTGCTAATTTTTGCAAGAAGATGTCGAGTTTTCATTAAAAGTCAAGAAAAATTGCAACAACAATATGAAAATTAGATCATTCAGTTGAAATATAACAAGATACCTCAAGGATTAGTCACTCTTGAGTCCATTTTTAACACAGATGATTAGGTCAAAAGTGAGAAATCTAACATGTTGATCAAACAAGAAGATTACAAACAAATCAACATTGGTAATGAAAAAACACTCAAGTTGGGAAAGGTATGTAATCAAGATGAAAAACATGCTTTTGTTCAACTTTATCAAGAATTTGATGATGTTTTTGCATAGAGCTATGGTGATTTAAAAGTTTTCAATCTAGATTTAGCTCAACATACAATAGAATTGGATTTAAATGCAAAACCAATCAGACAAAAGCAAAGGCCCATCAATCCTAAAATTGAACCTCTCATGAAACAAGAATTGGATAAGTTGATCAAAGATAACATCATTTTCCCTATGAAGCACTCATCATGGGTTTCAATTTGGTTCTCGTAAGAAAGAAAAATGGAGAAATACACTTATGTGTGGATTTCAAAGATTTAAATAGGCGTATTTAAAATATCATTACCCAATATCATCAATGGAACAAATTTTGCAAATGGTAAGCGGTTTAGAGTATCTTTCACTTCTTGATGGTTATTATGTGTATAATCATGTCATGGTGCAAGAAGAAGATAAATTTAAAAAAAAATCAACATGAAATGGGGCACATACACATATAAGGAAATTCCATTTGGACTATAAAATGCAAGAGCCATGTTTTAACATGTAATGGATTTACATTTTCAAGGATTGATTAATAATTTTTTTCTTCTTTATTTGGATGATATAACCATGTTTTTCTAACATGCAACAAATCATCCGGTTCGTCTCGGACATGTTTTTGAAAGTTGCAGGTAGTATGGCATTTCACTCAATACAAAAAAAGTGTATTTTTTTATGTCATGAAGGTAAACTGTTGGGCCACATTGTGTTTAAGAAAGGTTTGATGATTGATCTAGAAAGGGTAAGTACAATTTTTTCATTATATTTTCCAAATCATAAGAAAACATTGTAAAGTTTTTTGGGTATAATTAATTTTGTCAGAAGATTCATTCTAGATTTTACAAATTTAGTGAAACCAAAAAATTCAATGATAAATAAAAACATGGTATTCGGTTGGAAAACAAAAGGAAATAATACTTTTGAAGAAATTAAACATGTTGTCTCACAAGCTCCGACACTTATCAATCTAGATTCAAGAAAAGATTTCATTTTATATGATTTTGGAGCAATTGACACAATCTCAACCATGTTGGTACAACAAAATGATGAAAAGTTAGAGTATCCAATTGCTTTTTTCAATCAAAGATTGGAAGATTATGAGGTAAAGTATTATTTTGTAGAAAAACAAGTCCTTTCAGTCTCAAAAAATTCAGACATTTGGTTTCAAATAACAAGATTCATTTAATGGTTTCTCATCCAAGTGTTAAAGAGTTTCTTTTGAGAAAATATTTAAATGAGAAAAGGGTAGGTTGGATTACAAAATTTATGGATTATGATGTTGACATTAAGGTTACTAAATTGGTAAGAGGAAGAGGGTTGTGTGAACAACTAGCTTCATATTTGCATGATGACAAAAATCAAGTTTTAGTGCTCCAAAATGATCAAGATACAACTACTCCTTCATTACCTCAAAGTTGGACTCAAGACATGATTCATTTTCTTCATATTGGACAATGCCCATAAGGTTTAGATAAACAAGAGGTATTTCAGATCGCAATCCATTCCATATGTCCTTGTTGATAATATTTTTTTAGTGAAGATGTAAATGTAATTATTTTAAGATGTGTTGATTCATATCATATTGACCATGTTTTAGATGAATTTCATGGAGGATCATTTGGTGATCATTTTGCACTAATATCCATAGCCCTAAATGTCATGAGAGTAGGTTATTATTGGTAAGGAAGTGTTCAAAATATGTTGTTTTAGAGGAAAATATAAGTTGGTTGCTTTTCCTCTTCAACTCATTCAGGTAAATCAACCTTTTATGCAATGGGTTTGGATTTTATCGACGCCATTAATCCACTCTCTAGTGTAGGACATGACTAGATTCTCAAAGCAACATATTATTTCACAAGGTGGAAACAAGTGGTTGTTTTAAAAGAGGCAAATGAGACTTCAATTTTGGAATTTTATGAAAGTATTGTCACAAGGTTTGGTGTTATTGCTACAATCATCTCAGATAATGCATTAGTTTTCCTTAGCATAAGAATTCAGTACATGGGAAATTAAGCTTGGAATTCATCTCTCAACATCTTCCAATTATTATCCTTAAGGAAATGGCTTGGTAGAATCAACTAACAAAAATCTTCTCATAATCATCAAAAGAACTATGGTGGAAAATCAAAGATCATGGCATACAAAACTGAAATCAGCCTTATGGGATGATAGGATACTAATAAGAGGTCAATTGGAAACTCTCCTTTCATGCTTTTCTATGGTAGAGAAGCAAGGTTACCTATTTCCTATGAATTACCAGCTCTAGATCTTATAAAAAAATGGAAATGATGGAGGAGGATTCAATGGAAATCAAATTTGTAGAGTTAATGGAATTAGAAGAAGTTAGAAATAATGCAATGGCTATCATGGAGCTTCATCAAGCTCAAGTGAAAATATACTTTGACAAGAAATCAATTGCAAGAACATTTAGAGAAGGAGACATTATGCTCAAGTGGGATGAAGAAATAACTAAGCCTGGAAGACACACTAAGTTTGACTATTCCTTTCAACTCTCTAAGTTGAATGACAATGAACTACTCATTCTAGTTAATAGGATGTACCTCAAACTCTACAATTGAGGTCATGTTTCACCCTTATACATAGTAGGCTATTATTTTTGTTTTCTTCCAAGTGATTTATGCACATTGTTGTTTTAGTTTCCTTTCTTTGTGTGCCTTGTGAATTTTAATAGTGTGTTTGTTTTCTAATAAGTTCTTTATCACAATTTTTTAATTTCCAAAGAAGATATTTTCAAAGTATTACTTTTGTTTCAAGCGGTTGTGCCATTTTGACATAACTCCATGCTCAATGGATGCTTCATGGATACTAAATCTCACATATAATAGGTAGATGTCCCAGAAAGTCACCAAATTGTTATCCAAATAAGACCCATGCTTATTTGTACAACTTATTCAAGTTCTTCACTTAGGTGGATTTGGAGAGAAGACTCTCTTTGAAGGAAGCAAGAGAGATTTTAATGTTCTGCATACTAAAAGAAGAGAAAACAATGTTTCATGGACTTGGAGAAGAAGTTTTTGCAAAATTTTGTAAAATAAACAAAAAGCATGGGTTATGTAGAAGAGAGGACGCCATGCATGAAAAGGGTCATGCATCACCATGAAGTAAAAAGGTGAAGGATTTATGGAGGTCTGAAGTTTTCATGTCGCAGACAAAGGAAACTCCATTTTTAGTGTTACATGAGTTTTTAAGGTGACATGAATACCACAGAACAAAGGAGGTCACTTTTTAGTGTTTTTGGGTTTATGGGAGAATGGTAAGCCGTGGTACGCTTTAGGGTCTGTAGAACAAAAGGAAAAAAATTTAGTTGTTTACGAATGTGCGGAAGATTAAGTTGTTGTAAAATAAAGGAAGATAAAGCCATAGTTTTCTCTAGACATGAAGAAACATAAATAAAAGCCATGGAGGTCACAAAAGTATACAAGGGTCTATAAGAAGTCCACGAGGGTTTACAGAATTCGTGGAACATGAGGAAACACATAGAATGTAAAAAACCATAGGTGATTAGGAAAGTTGCGAAACAAGTAAAACAACAAATAAGTCTCTCGAAGGTATAAGAAAGTTTGCAAATGGTTTGAAGATCCATAAAAGAGTGCGAAAAAATAGAAAACCATTTAATAAGGTGAAAAACTTAGAAAATCCATGGAAAATCTGCGAAGCATGGGATGACCATGAATCTATTTTTAGTTTCACATTTTCGATCAAAAATCTAATTTTAAAGCATGGAAAAGCTAAAAGAAGAACAAAACATGAAAATAGGTCATTTATTTCTAAATGGATTTTGATTTTTCGAGCATGAATTTTTCTATTTTCAAAGCATGTAATTTATTTTATGAGTGGCATTTTTCTTTATTCGTCATTCTTCATACATGCCCTCATACATTCTACTATTTTGAGCATCAGACTTGCATGTCTATTATTTTCCCCTTCTTCTCTCTCAATTCTCTATAAAACTCTAAGAATTCATTGTAAACAATATCTCTACACTACTATTCATAATTTTGGAGTTTATTCTAAGTTTTGAGTGGAAGAGCAGGGGTCATGAGTGATTCTTTGTACTTCTTTCACCTCTTGGATCAATAAAGGAGTTGTTTTTTCCTTCTCATTACCTGTAATTTGTGCAAGTTTATGTTTTAAGTTGATTTTGATCTTGTGATAGTGTTTATCCCTAGTTTTGTAGCTTAATTTCCTTGCATCTTATAGTAACATGCTAATCTTTAGGTCATAGTTTGTGATGATTAAATTCTTATAATATTTGGTTGTAGAGTTTATCAAATTGCTCTTCCAGAGCTATTTGTTGCCCCCTTCTCTATACAGTTTGAATTCCAACCTTCCTTTGAAAAACATATGCATTAGTTTGTCAATTTTTGAGTTATGTATGATGTGTATGGTTCCTTAAATCCATCTATGTGATTAAAACAAGTATGAGATCCTCAAAAAATTATGGTGTATCACCATCATTTCAAAAATTTCCTTATTTACTTCTCCCTTTTCCTTGTGGATTCAGTAGAGTAGAGTAGTCTTAGGAGTAGAAACTAATCTTAAGTGTTGCACTAGGGGAGCCAATCCTCTCTGGAGACTCACTCCAACATACAGGTCACCCACAACCTAGGAGTTTTTCCATTTTTTCAATTGAAAGGAGAGATTCCACACCACTCTCCAAATGGTGCATTTCAAAGTGACAACAATCAAGTAAATACCATATTCACAATTTTAGATGCCGCCAAACTAGGAATGCAGGAATTTAAATAGTCATTACCTTTCCAATTCATGAATAAAATGTCGTAAATAATTAACTATCTAACTAGTACACAAATACAATGTGGTATGGAAGCATGCAATAAATTTCATTATATACAACACTTGGCACCCCTATTTCTTTGAAGTAATAGATTTTGGAGCAAAACTAAAATACATTTTAGTGCCAAGTGTTGTATAGAAAGAAAATGATGCATGCTTCCTTATAACATGTAAGGCCTATAAGGGTTCTTCAAAGCAATAAATCCTAGAAGTAAAATCAAATAAAAATTATAGGGATTTATAGAAATGAAACATCATGTAAGATTTATTGTGACCTCACTTGGGAATTCCCCAATGTGAATTGATGTCTCATTCATGTGAAATAATCTCATGTGTGTGGAATAATCTCATTTGGGTCACATGAAGGATTGAAATTTCAAATTATTAATTTCCAAGTTTGTATGGATCTCAAATATATTAGACGTGACAAATCATACTTGGAGACACATGGAAGTACATGCATATAAGTACAATTACCTGGATACACCTAATTTTACCATTGATATAACACAATGAATGAGCCAACATTAGTGACAATGTGAATTTAATACATGAGATAAATCAATCAATAAAATGTTAAATAAAGAATGAGACTCATAAAAGAAATTTTAATTAAATAATGGAAAACTATGAAAAAAGACAATATGAAGAGATTTCTTTCACAACTTTTAAAAGTAGAGTAAATTACTCAAAATGAAAAAATGGTTTGATTTTAAAGATTATATAGAAACAAAAATCTAGATTTTTTTATGAAAAGATATCTTATATTATATTAATGTAATAAGATACAAGATAGCTTTCAACAAAAAAGTAGGTGGTATGAGAGCATGACCCAAAATCACAAACAAACTAGGCCAAGCCTAGGAAAAAATAAACAAACTTGGACGTGCCTAGGAAACCATAAAAACACAACATTATTCAACAATAATAAACATTGCCAAAGCAGGGGGATCATGATCATCTAGCCAACCCGAGCCTAGGAGGTCCTTGCCAACATCTGGAATATCCCAACCAAGGGGATTTTCTTCTTCTTTTTTTGTCTCCTCTTGAGTGGGAACGACAAGAGATATGCGAGGAAACTTTCTAGAAGGCGGAGGTAAAGACGGGGTCAAGTTCCAACCATCAAGTGTGCATGGATCGGGGCTTACAAGAAAGCCCCACCCAATTTGGTGAACAGGGGACCCCCAACCCTGTTGGCGATTTGGTGGTGAGAGACTCATCCATTGGTGAGGGTGGGTCAAGTGACAAGCCTAGGCTGAAGGAACGCCGCCGAGATTGGTTATGACAACCACCACGGCCATGCAGAGAGGAGCAATGAGATGGTGATGGTGGTTCCAGGTGATGTTGCATGGGGCATCACCCTAGTGCTACAATAGAGTCTAAAGGTGGTCCACTTCTAGAGCCACTTTATTATCCTGGACTTGAATCTGCAGAAACACATTGGAGATAACCATAGATTTGTTATACACTGAAAATTGTTGATCAACTTCAGAATTAGCAAAGAAAAAGTATTTCTTTCTTTCCATATCCAAAACATAATTTCCCCCTGAAAACATGCCAAATCTAGGTGAACAATGGAAAAAGTTTGGGGTTATCTCTTAGGAGGATATTCTGCCAAGTAAAACAGTGTGGTCTAAGAGGAAAGAAAAATGAATGTATCCAATTCCAAGCAAGCTGCGCTTTTGGACAAAACCAAAAAAGATGCAAAAGAGTTTCCAAGTGGCCACAGAATGGGCACTTGGGAGCTGAGATCCCAATTTGAACAATTCGAGACCCTATGGGAAAGCCTTGGTGTAGAACACACCAGAGAAAGTGAGAAATTTTTGGCTCCACATAGATAGACTAGACAAAGTGTCAAATCGTCGACTCCATGAAGATAGAGTGGAATGAATTCCCCATCGAGTGTTGAGTTTTTCAACCATGGGAAGATGAGGCGAAAGCCAATGGTAGCCTTTACTAGCTGAATAATTGTGAAATGGGGTATCAACATACCACTTCCAATCCATCCACCAAGGGCAAGAGGAGTGCACAAAATTTTTGTGCAGCATATGGTCAGGGACCGAATTGAGCACTTCAGTAATGCTAGCTTGATCCTGGTTGGTCATCCGAAATCGAGCTTTAATATCAGACCAAATTTACCAAGATTAAGAGTTTTTACAAAATAGTTCTTGGATGGTGTGAATCCTGCGCTTGAATATTTTGAGTGCAAGAACCCCCGGATATCTATGAAACACTTATCCTGAGCCTGAAAAATTGGTGACCACCAGAGGGAATGATGGTTAATGGAAATCCCATTACAAAAGCCATCACCTTTCCATTGAAGCCATGGTTTGATACATTCCCAAGCCTTCCAAATGCTTTTAAGACGAAAAGTGTTGAAGACTTTAACAGGCATCGAGCAATAAGGAGGTTGATAAACCCAAATACTTTCCATGCAGGGTGGTTGTAAGGTGATCCTTCTTTTATACCATGGCGCAAAATCACTTTCCATGCTTCTTGGCCAGTGATGCATCGAACAATCCATTTGGCACAGAGTGCCTGCCCTTGGCATTGTATGTCAATAAGGCCTAAGCCCCTAGAGTTACGGGGAAGGAAACAAATTTCCCAAGCCACTTGATGAAAACCTTTACCAGTGGAGGTGTTGGCCCAAAGAAAGGCTTTGAGGAGCTTTTCCAGTTTCGAATAGAGGCTTTGGAAGGCACCCAACACAAAGAGTAGTAAACGTGTGTGGCCATCAACTTTGGAGAAAATTTGGAATTTCCTTACCAAGGACAAGAGGTCTGGTAATCTAATATTCCAATTTTTTGGCCACCCATTGAATGACATATTGTCATAGCTCGACCGACGAAGCTTGAAAGGAAAAGGGGATGCCTAGAAATTTAAACATTTCACCATGTGCAAGAATCTTCCACTCAAAAGAGGCTAGCCAAGTGGGCATTGGGAGGAAAGATTGTCAGTAGCATTGAGTTTTCGCCATTGAATGGAAGAACTAGATGCTAAATAGAAGACATCAAGGTAGTGCATGACATTGTAAATATTGGATTCTTCCTCAATGAGCGTGAGAAAGGAATCATCTGTAAAGTGACCATTGAGCAATTGAGAATTGTTCGCAAAGGGTAGTGAAATCCCCCGACGAGCCCTTGGGTTTTGGCGTGAGCCAACAGATACCCAAAACCTTCAGCCATTGTAAGTACATAGAGTGTCATCGCTAATGAGCACCCTTTTCGTATGGATTAGAACAATCCAAAGGACTCAGAACTGAGGCCATTAATAGTGATTTGGGAAGAAGCATCAAAAATAGCATTTTGACTATTTAGATGAAATTGGGGCCGAACCTAAGTTCTTGCAGCATGGCAAGGATAAATGGCCATTCAAACCTGATCATAAGATTTCTCAAAATCAATTTTAATGAACATGGCAGATTGATTGGATCTCATGAGCCCATTCCATGCCTTCCCAAACTGAAATGATGTTGTCCAGGATGTATCACCCCTGAATGAACCCAATTTGTTTTGATTGAATCACAACAGGAGAATACTACATAGCCGCATAGCTAGAGCTTTGGAAATTATTTTGTAGGAGACATTCAACAAAGTGATAGGCCACCAACAGGTAATTTTCTCTGGATCCCCTTGCTTTGGGATGAATTTAATATTCCCTTTGTTGATACACACCCTAATGATTGATTTTGAAACCCTTCGAGGTAGACTTGAAGAAGGTATTGCCTGAAAGAATCCCATAAGGATTTGTAGAATTTGTGGGGGTAGCAATCAAAACTCAAGGCCTTATCATTGGCCATTTGCATGACTGCATCATGGAGGTCATCAATGGTAAGTATTTGGTCACAGACAACCTTTTGAGCTTGAGAAATTTTTCTCGGCACAACAACAAAACATTGTTCAAGGGTTGCTTGTTTGTCAACAGAGGGTTGTTGAGCCTGGAAGACCGACTTATAATGTCACACAAATGCTTGCAGCATGTGTTGAGGGTTAGTGACCCAAATTCTCCCATCAAAGATGGCCCTAATTTGTTATGAACAATTTTTGGATCTGAGAGAAAGAAAGAATTATTTCAAGACTCGGTCACTAATTTTAAGCCGGTGTGTGTGGGTATGAATATGAGCTCCCCACAGCATTGTAGTTATCAACAATTCAAATTTTTTGGCAAAGTATTACAACTTGAAGTTGCAGAGTTTTAGAGACGGGGTTTTCAAGTGCCACCACCTTATGACTAAGAGAAAAGGTGTTGTTGGAGTAAGAGTGATGTCTCGATTTTGGCCAATAGTAGGCTATAGATTCTAAGGAATCTAGTAGTTTGAGTCATAGCGTCCTCCCACCATTGATTCCAGCTAGCATGCATAGGTGGATGAAAGCACTAGCAGTGACTTGGTTGTGGGGCTAAGTTCCACACATACTTGATATGATTGAGTGTGGGCCCATGCTGCATCAAGGAAGTATTAAGAAATAATTGGCCTTTATGAAAAAAAGTGTGCTTATCATGCCAAGTGATACAAAATCATATAGGGGAATGATCAGATAGTACAAAATCAGGCATGACCTCCATAGGCATGGAGTAAATGTTGTCAAAATCAAAGAAATCTTGAGCTGACAACATGGCTCTGTCAAGCCATTTAAGAACCTGATCCGATCCACCTTAGAGATTGGACCAAGTGTACCATGTGTCAGAAGTGGGAGTGCGAGAAGCATTAGGGTCATAAAACCCAAACTTATTACGCATGTAAAACCATGCCTCCCTTTCACTAGTTGTCCATCTCATTGGCAGGTGGCTGCACTTGTCAGTGGGTGACTCAACCATATTAAAATCACCACTTATGACCCAATATGCATCAGAATTGCGCTAGCTATCCACTGCCAAAGATCAGCCCTTTCGGTTGCATCATTAGAGGCGTATATATTAATGAGGCCAAAAGGGCAGCCATCAACATTAAATAGGACCCATATGGCACGGTTGGTGGGGTCGATGCCATGGTCAATTAACAAGGGCACCATTTGGGAGCAAAAGGGAAATTAAACCCCCATGCCCCGCTTCATGATTACTACAGAAGGCCAAGTTGTCAGGCCAGATGGATTTACAAACCATCTGTAACTAAAAACCTATAATTTTCACCTCCTACAAAAACAAAACATCTAAATTGGAAAATATTTTTCGAGTTTCATAAACAACATACTTGTGATGACAGAGTCTATTAGACCCCGAACATTCCAAGATAAACAATTCATGGGAGACGTTGATCAAGAGCCATGTTCTCGGCAAAGATCTAAGCCCTCAAGGGCATCGAACTAGTTTTGAAGCAATTCAACATTGTTATGCTACTAAAAATCTTGTAGATCAATTTTATTCTGCTCACCGTAAGCGATGTTGTACTCCTCTTTTGTTGATTCCATATTGCATGTCAGGATATGATCCTAGGAGATACAAGAAGAACTTTGGGGCTGTTTAGTTGACCCCTATGAGTTGTTTGTTAAAAAAAAGGTGAAGGTTATGACATGGTGACATTATAATCAAAAAATTCTGGTCCATGAGAACCAAGGCTACCTTGGGCGTGCTGGAGTATTTTGGTAACTGGAATGACGAGTTGACAACAACACTTGGTTCCTTAACATCGTAAATAGCTCCTTAGCTTATGGGCGATGTTCCTTAACAATCTGGGCTCTACATTGATCATTTGTTTGAACCAGAGGCCTTAGATTGCTGATTTTTATTCTTGTTTTTGCCCCCGCTATTTTCTAACCTTCTTCCTATGGTTGTTTAGTTGGTTCAAATGTCATTTTGACAACTAGGCGATTACGAGGAACATAAAGAGGGAAGTCTTTGATCTTATGATCAGAGGCCTGACAATGGAAGCAAGTGTTAGGCAAGTTGATATACAAAATACGTTGGGAGTAATGTGTGTCTCCCATTTGGATTTCCACAAATTCTTTCAAGTCTCGAGAAAGATCTACTATGATGCAAGCATGCTTATGAGGAAGAGCATGGTAAAATCGATTTGGTTCAAGGCAAACCACACGCCCAATGGAAGAAGCAATTTGATGCAACAAATGAACACAAGGCAAGGGTAGGCCAATAAATTCTACCCAAATTGGTACTTTAAGGGTGGCATATTAAGAAACCACAAAGTCTTTAGTCCATAGAGACAGGACCAACAAAGACCTACGGACATATCGTGGATTGTTAGACCAGAATTTTGGGGGCATTGGCTAGGTCAGAGAAGAAAAAAAGTAAAATCCTTTAGTCATATTTTGGATGCTATCAAGCCTAACCCCATGAGGATTTCAGGTCGTGTTAACCCTGTATTTGAGCATGCTCTCAGAGGGGATGCAACCCATAAAATACCCAATGACAAAAAGTTGTTCCAACTAGTTACAAGCAGCAATAAAGTTAGGAATATGTAAAACCACGCTAGGAGGATAAATATTACCTCGTGGAAGACCTTGGGGAAAATTTTCTAAGGACATTTCACAGGTGACGTCATTTCTCAAAGCTCCACTATCTCTATCCATGGTTATAACAACCGGGCTTGAAGAGGGAGGGTTCATTATATAGGGGCACCCAATGGGAGGGAAACCCTAAAAAACAATGGTATTACTATCCCACAGAGCCCAAGAAGGTTGCAGAATGACAAGTTTGAAAGCAAGAAACCCTAGCAAAGCTGACTCAAGAGCGCATTTCTAGAGTGAGTAAAATCTAAATTTTACTTTTACAACCTAAACTAATCCTAATAGAAAATTACCTTTTTTAAAAAAATCATACTAGAATATCTTTTATTTAGCATCCAAAAGGGAAAAACTATGAAAAAAAGACAATATGAGGAGATTGCTTTTACGAAACTTGAAAAAGTAGAGTAAATTACTCTTGATAAAAATGGTTGGATTTTAAAGATTATATAGAAACAAAAATCTAAATTTATTTTACAACTTACAATTAATCCTAATAGAAAGTTACCTTTTTTGTTTTAAAAAATCATACTAGAACATCTTTTAATTAACATCTAAAAAGGGAAAAAAATATAAAATGTCTTGACCTACAACAACCTAGAAAGATTGGATAAGGAACTCAAATAATCATATTTCTATTTATACACTTTGTTTTTAAGGCACCGAATAGTAACAAAGTATAAAATCTTGAATATGGAAAGTGAGCATGACTATGAGAGAAATATTATTCCTTGGCCCGCGAGAATTCACATTCATCACCCTATATTACTAGAATAGGTGGAACATGGGAAAATGTTAGCTCTTTGTGTATCATAGAGAGGGTTTGTAATGAAATTACTTAGATAAATCTGAATATCAACATGTTGGTGAAATAACCTGTTATAGTGTAGATTATTGGTTTTCACCAATGGTCACGGGACTAAGCCCCTCCTTCTTGGGTATGGAGAGTCTCCCATTATTGAATGTAAACTAACTAAAATTGTGGGTTGTCAATTGGGTTGGGGATCACACATGAATACTCTACTAAACTCGTGGTAAAGTTATTATACAATGCACAAGGGAAGAATTTTCTTGGGAAGGAGGTAAAGGGGAGTAAGAAAAATAGAGAGAGAGTGTTAATATTGTGAGTAGACTTAAAAACTTAAGACACATTAACTAGAGAATGTAAGAAATCAACAACACCAATAAAATAGAGACACAAAGCTCTACAGATCCATTAATCAAGGACATGAATTTCCTTCTTAGTTGTAAAAGATCAAAATTCTTGCAAAGTTAGAGAGTAGAGATGATAGAGGAACATAGTCAAAGATATAGAGGAAATTTAGCTTTTATTTCTTGATGTAGTAGTGATACAAATCCCAACAACTTATAACAATCAACAATTTTCAACCCTTTGGAATGGAGAATCCATTCCCATTTATAGATTTACAACATGAATTTTCATCTTTCCCCCACATGACCTTTCACCTTCTTATCACTTGTAACCTTTAATATTTTAAACTTGAGTTAATACATTTAATTTGGGCAAAAATACAATATTCTATTATTACATTCCAAAATTCAAGTTTATGACCCTTCATATTCCTATCCTTGGTAGAAATCTAGAAGCTATTGTGAAAATTATAAAAGCAATCGGTCTAGGTGGGTTGACAGAGAACGGGAGGAAGAATGGAATGTTCAAGATGGGCTTTCAAAAGACGATTTGTATTTTGAATTTGTTAAGTGACTTGGGTAGTAAACCATAGAAATGAGGGAATGGAGGAATAAATCCTTTAGTTCCTCATTCATTTCACTTATATAATACTTCTCATTCCTTTGCATTCTTCAGAGTTTGTGGGGTTTCTGGGCACTAAGGGAATAGTGAAATTTTCCCACAGTCCCACCACCGATCAACATAAATGATTTCCTTGAAATTTTTTATTCTTTCAAGTGTTTATGGGTATGTGGAGAACTCTTGGAATGACTGAAAAATTCCATGGGTTCCCAAAGTGGTTGACTCAATCGACTTGCCACCCTTTCCTTCACTTTTCGGTACTTGTGGTGATCCAAGGAACACGAAGAATGGAGGAAAAATTCCTATAGTGTAGTTTAGACCCGACTTCACTGATTTCCCATTGTAATGTGGACAAGGCGGAGATGTGGGGAATAGATGCAATGGAGGAACAATCTACTTATTCCTCAAAAAGATGATTTTTCCCATATTACCCCAAAACTTGTAAATTTTGGCTAACTCTTAGATTGTGAGGCTTATTATGAGGGGGAAAAGGACCTAAACATTATTTTTTTCCCATGAAAAATATCTCGCAAACCATTGGTCATTGATTTGTTTTTCACGAGTAGTCTTGATCATTGTAACACCAAAATGGACATGCTTTTCCCAAGTTGTTCGAACATCAATTTCTTTCACCAATTTTCCTTAAAATACCTTATATGACGTTATTATTCTCCTATACAACTCTCGATGGTTTAAATATTCCCTGTCATCTTCAGAGGGCTTTTACTAGTTGCTAAATGGCTAAACATGGCCTTTCTAGGCCTTTGTGGATAGCCATTCTTTCTTGAATCTCAGTGACTTTGCAAATAACCTTTGCAGACATCCCTACACATGAAACACACTTGAAAATATTGTTAGAAAATTCCTATAGGTTAGGATGAGGATGAAACTAAGGATAAGATGGCTAGAGGAAAGGTTTACAATGACTAGGGAGGAAATTTTCAAGTGGGGGCTAGATTTTCATATATAAAATTTTCAATTTCGCATGCAAGTCATTTAGTATGAAAACACATCAGCAACAAAACACTAAAGAAAACTAAAACATAGATATGAGATCTCAATATGCAAGTAGAATGATTTAACCACTTTGAGGGGGAAACCTAAAAACTATACAATAAGACTCAATTTCTCAATATGATAATTAACTACTCCTTACTACCACCTATATATACCATTCCTATATTATGGCCAACACGAAGGTCATCCTACTAAACATATGAAAGCATAAATGAATGATATATGACAAGAAAAGACATTATGTAAGCCACAAGTCAGCACTACATATCTAATATAACCTATAGGAGTAAGGGCGTAACATACCCCTCCCTTCGAACTAATATTATATCCAGTTTTGTCCATCCCTGGATGTTTCTACATAAATACTTCATCTTCCCATGTTATATCTTCACTATTAATATTCTTCCCTTGATAAAATATTTGGTATGACTCGGTCCTCCGTATTTTTGTGCATGTCTAAAGAATCCTTTCGGGTTCCAATATTCTTCCCTCTTCATCCGGCTTTAGGAAAACTGACTGGGTTGAAACATGTTACCCAATGAGTTTCTTTAAGAAAGAAACATGGAAGACTGGATTTATTTTAGTTCCTTGAGGGAGCTCCAGTTTATCTTCCACACTACCATTTTTTGCAAAACTTGGTAAAGACAATAGTATTTAGGGGCAAGCTTATTATCCTTCTTATTTTGTTTTAATGAAAATTGCTTATATGGCTACAACCGTACACAAATAAAATCTCCCACTTTAAAGTGTCGCTCACTATGGTGTTGATCAACATGTTGCTTCATATGGTTTTGTGTCATTTCCAAATTATCTCTAAGGCTAGAGAGTACCTTGTGTTGGTGATGAATGTGATCTTCAATTTCTCTCACCTTAGGTTTGACCTTCAAGATAGAGATGAGTGATGGAGGATGGTACCTATATAGTGCCAGAAATGGAGAAATTTTGGATGAAGTATGAAATGAATTATTATACCAACATTATGCAAGTGGAAACTATTGCACCCATTGTTTTTGTTTATCCGAAGTAAAAAATCAAAGACACCCCTCCAACAATTTATTTACCACCTCAATTTTCCCATTTGACTGGGGATGATAAGATGAACTCTAGACCAATTGGGTACCCAAACAAGAGAAAAAAATTGTTCAAATTTTTCTCCTAAATATCATTTTGTGATAACTTACTATAATTTCAAGCATGTCATCGAGCTTTTGAAATGTTTCCATAAAAGAGATGGCAATCAGATCAAGCTATGAAAGGATGAGACAAGGCAAAAAAATGAGCATACTTGGTAATTCTATCCACTACGACCATGATTACACTTTTCCCTCATGATTTAGGTAATGTTGTGATGAAATCAATAGATACCCCTTCCTATCTCTCGGCTAGGAATATACAAGGGTTATAGGAAACCCATTGTCTTAATGGTCTCACCCATATTACATTAGCACACCAAACATTCTGGCACAATTTTTTGAATATCTCCTTTCAATCCCTCCCAAAAGAAATCTTGTTTAAATATTTGATAAATTTTCAAGAACCCAGAATGGCCACCTAGTGGAGAAGAATGAAGCTATGAAATAACATGGTTTTTAAGTGTAGAGTTCTTGCACAAATAAAACCTATCCTTGTACCACAATGTATCACCCTTCCATATAGTTTTTCAGATATGGTTGGATCATGTTGGAGATTCTGAATGAGAGTGTGAGTATCTAAATATTTCTACCATTCTTCCCTTATTTTATCTACCCAATCTTCCTTTATTATATAAATGGCACATAATCATTCTTCTATGGACTTATCCCTCCTAAATAGTGCATCAAAGACCAAATTTTCCTTCCCTTTGTTAAAATAATCTCAAAGTCATAACCCAACATCTTTGTGACCCATTTTTGTTTCTCTCCTAAAGATAATTATTGCTCAAGAAGTATTTCAGATTATCATGATCAATTTCACCTTGAAGTGTCTACCCATCAAGTATGGACTCCATTGTTTGATCGCATGCAAGATTTCCATCATTTTCTTCTCATATGAAGGCTTCAACAAATTATTTACTTTTAGTTATCTGTATCTCAAATGTTATGTGATGCCTTTTTGCATGAGTATTGCCTCTATCCCATTTCCTATAGATCACATTAAACTATGAAAGTCTTGGAGAATCATGGAGTCACCAACACCAAGGTGGTGCACATCACCTCCTTAAATTTTTCAAATTCCTCAAGATTCCTCATTCCAATAAAAGGTGTATTTATTTAATAATTTTGTGAGTGGTGTTGGTATGCTTCCATAGTTATTTACAAATCTGCGATAGTACCTTGTGGGCTCTAAGAAACCTCGTAAATGCTTGAGGTTTCAAAGAACTTACCATTCCAAAATGTTCTTGATCTTGAGAGGGTCCACCTTAACACCTTGATGAGAGATGATATGGCCCAAGTATTACACATCATGTATCCCAAAAGAACACTTATAAGTATTGATATATATGAGAATAACAAACATAGTGGAATCCATTTTGTAGTCACCCATCATAAGTATGATTTTATGGAATTTACTTAAACATTGGATGGTACCATTGATGCAATAATTACTTTAATTTTAGGTGATGGGTAGATTTAACAATTTAGCCTTGTTGTTAGTTTATTATTAATGAAATTATGTGTTCTACCTAAACAAATCAATACCATCACCTTCGCTTCTTAAGGTACCCCAACACCCGAAGGGTTTGTGGATTCCTAATAACATATAGAGAATGGCATGAGATAGTCGGTTGGGGATCTTCAGAGTCTTCCTCTAGTTTTTCCACTTTATCACTTGATGTTTTCTCATCTTTTCCTCCTCACGGGTACCTTCAATGTAAAATAATTTCTTATCTAAACATTTATGACCTAGTCCATATTTGTTGTCACGCTTAAAACATAGCCCTTAGCTCACTTTTTTCAATTTGATGAGGTGTCACTAGTTGTCCAAGGGTATGAAGGTGTCATGGTGCTACGGTCTCCGATGTTAGAAAAAGTGTGCCTTTTAATAGAAATAAATTTTTCCTCTACCCTACATGCCATAATAATAAAATCAAAAACCTTAAGTGGTGTATACAAAGAAAATGTGAAAATAAGGGAAGAAAATAAACACAATGTGCAAACTTGATCCTTCCTTCGTATCTCCTTATAACCTCAGATGAGATTTGATGAAACTTGGAATGAAGCGCCAAGATTTTCGAATCTCTATGATCAATTAGATGTGGATGCTCTAATTTTTTTTTGAATGGAAGTAGATTTCAACTATGAGTAATGCATATAAATGATTGAATTGATTAGTATATTCATATAAAAATGGACAACATAATGACATGTATAATTGAATGGAAATTCGACACAATAAAAATGTAGATTATTAAGCTTCCAAAATATGAAAAGTGGTGAGGAATTAATTTTTATTTATAGTCGAGGGAAGAGAATCCTAGAGCCTTGATAAGTGTGATTTATTTTCTGATCTCAGGCTGATTGAAGCATGATTGGAATGATTTGGATGAGTTTATAATTTGATTGGAAAGATAAGCTTCTGATTTGAGCTTGATTGAGTGATTTTTCATTGAGTTTGGAAAAATGTGGCATATCTTTTGAATAATTCAAAATTTTCTTTGAATTAATATTTCATGTCTTTTGTTTTATTCACCCAAAAAGTGACGCGAGTTTTAGCTTGGAGAGAGTTTTTCTTTAATTTGGAAATCCATGATTCAAGGGATATGTTTTAGTTAACTCAAATCTATGATTTGATTTAATTTAAACTTTCCATCTTGAATATAATTAATGATTTTTAGCCTTAGTCATGATTATACTTTCTTTAGTCAACTTGAGATGTCAACTAGTGAGGTAGAAATGGATAGGTGGAGGATTTATTAATTATTGTGAGGTAGAAATAGATAGGTGGAGTCATTCCTAGAGTTTCTTGACCTTTCCGTTGGCCTTGATTTTATCTATCGGTCATGATGTAGGCTTTGGGTCTCAAGATACAAGGATTAGGGTAACAATTTATGGTTTAGGGTTTCATAAATTTATCGGCCTAATAGAGGGAAACATAGAGAACAAACCATGTCTAATTTTTGGTAAGATTTTTTAAAATATAGGAAACTTAAAAAATTCCCAAAATTATAACCTAGGTAGTGAACTTATGAAAAAACCTAAAACTACTATAACATTTTTAAAACAAGTCCAAAATCTTGAAATATGGAGAGGATCTTACTTGACTGATTACACAACACCGCAAAAAAATTACATAAAAACTTTTGTCTGCTTTTGAGATATAACAGAATCTTCAAAATTAGGGTTTTGATGTAGTTCTAGATGAGATCAAGCTCCTCGGTATTATCCAAATCTTCACAATTAGTGTTTTGATGCATTTCTAGACAAGATCAAGCTTTGATACCACTTGTAATGAAATTACTTAGATAGATCTAAATATCAACAAAAATAAAACACCAAAATATAGATATGTGATCTCAATATGCAAGTAGAATGACTTAGCCACTTTAAGGGGGAAACCTCCAAACCATACAATAAGACTCAAGTGCTCAATATAATGATTAAATACTCCTTACTACCACCTATACATACCATTCCTATACTATGAACGATACCAAAGATGGCCTACTTAACATGTGAAAGTATAAATAAATGACATATGAAAATAAAAGAGATTATTTAAGCCATAAGTCGGCACTACATATCAAATATAACCTATAGGACCAAAGGCATAACATGGGATACTTGTAGAATTGTAGATGTATCACTTGTTTAGCTCCACCCACCACCTCTTGTAAAGGTACGTTGAGTGATGATGTTAAGTATGTCGTTGGGATGCTTCACATCAATGTTACCTATGATCCCACACCCCATGACCCAATTCAACATCAATGGAACGATAGATGGTAACATTAATGATTTCCACATTTGTAGGATTGAAAATATCATTAGTATAGGATGGATCATAGGGTTAGGGATGAGAAAATTAGAAAAAAATATTTCTTTATTAGGGAAGTAATCATTACAAAGTCGCACATAGAAAGTTGTAAGCCCTTTGAGGCTAAGTTACTTTTATAATGGCCTTTGAGGTTGAAAGATCAATAAACAATTTTGTTTTATGTTGCTTCTTTCTCTCTACATCCCTATTGCAAGAAAGGTAATGAGTAGGCCCTATTTAGGGGTACACGCAGCCACATAAGTACCATACAATTAAAAGAAAACCTTTAAGATATGAAGGTTTTCCGATATGTTGATTTGCTTTTGAGCATTTGAATTAAATTGAATAAATTCATTATTTAGGAGCCTCTTGTGTGTCACCTTTTTATTGGCTAATTGGAAGATGTGACTTGATTTATTATCTACTTTGTACTCAATTTTAAAGCATCCAAGAGGTACATTGCCACTTTAATTTAGATATTCTTGAAAAGTGAAATATTAATAATGACATGGAGACGACAATCGATAATGGCCATTCATCAATTGTTTTCTACATGTAGACAAATTATTCAAAATTTGTAACTATTTTAAAGTATTTCAATCATTGTCCACAAGTAGAAAGAAAGTGTATATTGAATTTGAGTTACTAATGTCTCTATCACCCTTTTGGCACTATTAGTGTACATTTAGTGTTTGTATAATATGTCATAAATTTTATGCTTTCATAGTCCATAAGGTTGAATAAATATTTTTGGATTAAAAACTATGTGATTTTTTTGTCACAATTATCATCTAGAAAATTTTGATTTAGTTTGTATATATGCCTCGGCTGATCTACATCTTCAAAACATCCACGGTCATTCGAGTTATACCACATGGAAATTCTAAGATACCCCACAATTAATCAAGGAAATGTTTTGCACCATTGATGGTGTTTTTTAGGATAACATATAATGAATTGAGGATATCAATGATAATTCAAGGATAGTCCATGACAAATCTAGCATATACAATGAAACATGCAGTGTCTCATGGATCCGTTTAGGATAGTCCATGAAAAATCTAGCATACACAATGAAACTTGTAGGTGGCTCAGGTATTAGTCTAGGATTTTCCATGAAAAATATAGCATATGTAAAAAAACTTACAAGTGGATCATGAATCAATCTAGGATAATTTACAAAAAAATAGCATTCACAATGAAACTTGCAGTGACTCTTAGATCAATCGAGGATAGTCCACAAAAAAACTATCACATGCAATGAAAGTTTTAGTTTTTAATGGATCGATGAAGGATACTCCATGAAAAATATAGTGTATAAAACAAAAATTATAGGTAACTCGTGGATATGACGAGACTATCTCACGATTATTCTTGATCATGAAAACCACGATCTTTAGAGGATATAACCAATGATTATATTATAAATTGATAACTAATATATCAAATTTTGGGGATATCCTTGCTATTTTTACCAACTTCTAAAAGTGTATGATACCTTGACTATCATAACTTGAGGTTGAAAACCACACATACTACCACTATTGAAGAAAAGGGGATTCCCAGGAATTTCAATCTTTCCCCATGATTAATCCATTTCTAAGGATAAGTTGTCAACAAATCGGGCATAGGCCAAGAACTCTACCTAAAGCCAAGAGATTTGGATAATTAGACACTTGAACTAGAAGCTTTACTCGAATATTTCTAAATAAAAAAATTCTTTAATGTTCTACTCATTCTTGGCTAAGGTAAGAAAACATTTGTTGGTGAAATGCTCGTTGATAAGTTGAGAATCATGATTAGGAAGGAATATTCCCCATATGCATCCCCACTTGGCCCGTTCTACAATAAGATAACCAAGGGAATTAATTGCAAGAACAAAAAGGGCGGGAGAGAGAGAGAGAGAGGATAACCTTGTTGGATAGATTTTATTTATGTCCATGAAAGTGAGACAAGAAGAGTCTTCAGCAGATAAATTTTTAACAACATTGACAAAAAGGTTCCGAACCCTAGTAATTTAAGCATAGAATGAATAAAGGGTTGTTCAATTCGATCATAAGCCTTTTAAAAATTAATTTTGAGAAAAAAACCAACTATAAGGAAGTTCTATCCCACTCCATACCTTCCTAAACAACTAAAAGATTGTCAAGAATCTATTTTCCCGTAACAAAAATAGTTTTCTCAAGGAGAACAATCCTGGGAAGAATTTCAATGATACAGAGAGCAAGGGATTTGGACAATAGATTGTAGGAAACATTAAAAAGGTAATAGGCCACCAGCTAGTGATGAGCTTAAGATTCCCAACTTTAGGAATAAACTTGATATTTCCCTTGTTGATAAAATTGCCAAGAGAATGATTCTGCAAGGCCTCCATGTAAACCTAAAAGACATCCTTACCAACCACTGACCATGCAGACTTGTATAATTCACACAGAAATCCATCAATACCTGGATATTTATCATTAGCAAGATAAAGTAAAGCATTGTAGAGCTCATCCAAATATAGAGGAACATCACAATATTTTTGTCCCGAGAGGATAGCTTACAAGGGACCACCTCTATACAATGTTGCAAGGAAGTTTT
This sequence comes from Taxus wallichiana var. yunnanensis, assembly GCA_018340775.1. NCBI lineage: Eukaryota > Viridiplantae > Streptophyta > Pinopsida > Cupressales > Taxaceae > Taxus > Taxus wallichiana. The sequence continues at coordinate 670,030,923 of CM031240.1, read as the reverse complement.
AATTTCCTTAGAGGGTTCCTGAGCCGAAAAACCAAAGTATAATGATCCACAAAGGCATTGAAAATATCAGGGAGATTAGTGACATGATCATGAGCCCTCTGAAAAACTTTAATTTATTCCCTGGAAAATTTAGTCCAAAGGGATTTAAAGAATATTTTGGAATATTTTTCTCCCACTTTAAGTCAATGAAGTCCAAAGATGGATCCGGGAACCTCGGCCTTGTGATTCTCAATAAACTTAAGATGAGAAAAATTTTAGTCGCATAGAATGGGTAGGGATGTAAAATGGTTTAGCTTCAAGAAGAGTAGAGACTCATTGAAACTCTTGATGAAGGGAATAATCCACCATTTTTCAAACCCAAGAAACATGCTTACCAAAATGTCAAAGAAACTTGGTAGTACTCGAATGGCGAAATAACACCAATTGATCTAGTTGGTAGCATAAGGAGGACGTGGCGCCATATTCCAAACTTTGGCAATGAGAGAGATGACACCTACATGACTCAATAGGAGACATTAAGATAGAATTGATTATTAGGCACCTTGAATTGGGTCCCACTCCATTGCACCTTAAAAGATATGGGAGGATGATACGGAAAAGAGTATCCATACATACGGTGATAGGGGAATGTATGTTTGTTGGTTATATTTTCTACATAGCTAAAAACCTAAGAAGTCATGAGATGAATCTCCCTCATTTAACAGAGAGAGGCTCTCATGTAATATTTTTATCAATCTGGTAAGTATAAATCCTAATAACTATTTATGGGGGTTTTACTTTAATTAGAAAGTTCATGAACCATAGCTAAGCAATTCTGTAGAAAGTAAGCAATTTTTTATGAAGTATTTGCAGAAGGGGGAAATAATGAAATTTGGGAAATAAGAAAGGAATATATGTAATTCGACCAATAGTTTACAAAGTTGGTCTCATACATATAGATTAAATAAACAACTAGATCTCACAATATTCAGAAGTAAAGGAAAATAAAAACTTCTAATCTAAATCTCAGATAACACAAAGTTTATCTAAAGATCCACACAGAAGTAAGAAGCAAATGCATCATGGACACAAAGTTCTCTCGGAAATCTGCCTTTATTCAATTCCTCATCTTTCACAAAAATGACATCAAGGGCTGCAACACAAAGTCTAGAACTCAAGAATGTTGATTAACAAATTGTGATCCTTTAACTCGTAGGATCTTCCTCTATTTATAGTGTATAGAGGGCAATTACAAATAGGAGGCTTTCAATGAATTGCCACATGTGGAAGCTATGAAAAGGGGAAGCAGCTAAGTATTCTTCTTGGAATTCCTCTTTACATGACATGCATGATTTATAACTGAAAATAGAACCTTCTATTTTGCATGTCTGCCACCTATTTCCAAGTAATTGACTTCTTCCAAAAAACTGAAGTAACAACTTTTATAGCCAATTACCTAAGTTTTACAATTTTAATTGATTGCTCAATTGTTTTTGTCGGAGAAAATAAGAGAAAGAAGAAGAAAGAGGAGAAGAAATTAGAAGAAAGTTGCAACACTCTCAGTCTTGTTCTTCTTCCATACTCTACATGTTGATCCAACTGTATTACACTTATGCTTCATTCACTTTAGCAATGAATGATTTGAATGATATCTCTGCCTTAAATCTTAGATTCCTTTTTCTCCCATATGTTGTTGAATCATTTCATTTTATTCTCATCCGAATGATATCTCGCCTTGAATCGAGATGCATTTTTCTCCCATATGCTATTGAATCATTTCCTTTTATTCTCACCAAACTGGATCTAGAAGCAATTGACTATGATTTTTCTTACGGGTGTTTCCTCTGACCTGTCTTCCCTCTTATCCTTGAAGCTTTTGTAGTTCTTCTTCGTTATGTGCACCAGTAAAATGCTTGTCATAAACAATTCAGACAAAACTCATCATCTTTTATTTTTAATTGCATATGAGAAATTTTAAATTCTAGAAAGCACTCCGGTGAAGGCAAATACAAGTAAATTCAATGAAGGCTTCAACTGGAAGATTGGGAGCACATGCACAAGCTCCTGGAAGGAATTTTCCATGCAATGACTTCCACTTGGGCTGCGTTAGAAACAAGAGGATGAATTTTTTTGGAAGCCTTTGAAATTATGAGATTTGGATCTATTTCTTCCTTTGATTCTAAAGATATATTCAATGTATCAGACATTGACTTCGTCTTCTTTTCACCAATATGAGCACCAGTGAAGTATTCCTACAAATAATTCAGACAAGTATGTAGTCCATAGCATGAATATATAATTTATTCACCAAGATCTGATTATAAATCCTATTGCCCTCTATTTTTAGACTTTTCTTGCATGCCAAGCAAGTTAAAAATATTATGTTGTTCACATGTGCACTCACATCAACATGCAAATAGCCAGAATAATAAAAAGGAAGCCTTTCCAACCCTAGGCACCAAAACTAGATGTTTCCGACAATTAAAAAAAAGTCAGCTTTTAGGCATTTAGCTATGCCAGAATGGGTCACACTTTTTGGCTAGAAGTCATGTTAAAAATAAGAAGGCAAGGAAGTGGGAATTTTTACCCTTCCAGGCAACTCCAAAATTCCCATCTTTCACTTAAGTGATTTAACTTTAATGATGGGAAAAAATAACCTTCTAGGAAGGCTCCAAATTCCCACCTTCCTTCCACCACCAAAATTCCCATTGGCACTTAAGTGATTTAACTTTAATGATGGGAAAAACAACCTTCTAGGAAGGCTCCAAATTCCCACCTTCCTTCCACCACCAAAATTCTCATTGGCACTTAAAAGCCCTCCTTCCAAAAAATGTGACTTGCATGGAAGAAAGCTTCTTCCCAAAAAGTGTGACTTGCATTAAGAAATTGCTCTTCCCAAAAAGTGTGACTTGCATGACTTCTGCTTTTAAAGTTGCGTGAAAACTCATCAACAACATTTTATTTCCATTTTTGGATTTTTAGTGAAGAAAACACAAGAATAGAATAAAATTTTCCATTTTTGGAAAGGGTCTAGGAAGATGTAACAAGTAAAAAACTTGCAAGTGCCATAAATTTCACTTCATGACTCTATTTTATGTGTCGTTTTCTCCAAAAGTGCATATTTTCTTGAGCTCTACACATTGATGGCAATATTTTTCTTATTTTCATAAAATCCATTTTTGCACCTTTTTGGACCAAGCAATTTCTTGCAATCTCCTGAAAGAATCTTGAGCTCTGATCACCTTTAGACATATTAGTAATTAAAAATACTGGATAGCTTTTCAAAACCCTGGGCCTGGGGAAAGATCTGGCAGAAGAATGAATAGGCTACGGGAATTTCCAGAGAAAACAAACCAAAACACAAACAAAAATAAATAAAACAAAAAAAGAAGTTGTAGGCAATTACTCGAAAAAATTCTTCCCCCAGGTGAATGTTCTATGGTAATAATGATGGGGTGAAATTCTCTATATAACCTAAATCCTCCAATTTTAGCTCAATCTATTTTTAAAAGAACTTTATTTATTTAATAAATAAAATGCTTGCAGACAAAGTTTGGCGAAGAAATTGAGTGAGCTTTGGCATGTGGGTATTTGTCAAATTTAGATTTTATGACTCTCTAGGGATACCCTAGAGTAATGCAAACAACTGCAGGAAAATAAACACAAAACAACCCTTTACTTTAAAAAGAATGATTTTTTAAAAAGGGGTAGTCCCAGATTTTAGGGTGAAATCTCAGGGACACCAATGTTGTTGTCCAAATAAAAATCTTATTGATGTGAGATCGTGACACGATCCAACCTTTTTATGACACGTTCAGGACTTGCTCGTCAAATTGGACCAAGTAAAACAAATTGAGAAGGAAAATCACTCCTCAATGAAAGGGGGTCATAGAAACCCCAACGGATTTTGAAATAAAACCACACCTCACATTCCCCCACGCACTAGCTCATGGGAAGTGTCCCCAATTTATCCTCGGGATGTTCAACCATATTAAAGTCTCGCATACCAACCAATATGAGAGAGGAAAATTATCCCCCAACCATCGCCATAACGTCATCCTTTCCATGCCATCATTGGAAGTATAGAGATTGAGAATACCAAAAGAAAAACCATTAATTTCCAAAATAATCCACACAGATCGATTATTAGGATAATGACCCATGGAAGAAATCATAGCAAAAATCTAGGAGAGATAGAGATAGAAACACCCCCTTTTCCCTCTATATGTGAAGAATAGACATGCTTATAATCAAGAGCAATACACATTAAAGTGGTTTGAAGCATAAAACCAATAATCTTAACTTCTTGTAAACAAATAATACCAATAATTTGACAAGATTTTTTCATAGAGTATTTTCTTGAGGACTCTGTGAGACCTCGCACATTCCATGAGAGAAAATTCATGGAAGTTCAGTCATGTCAAGCTCCCCTAGCCATCCTAAAATCCTTCCGCAGAGTCAAAATAACTAAAATGGTTAGAAAGTGCAAAGAACTGGTTTGTTTGGTTGTTCATCTTGAATGGAGCGATGCTTAGCCCCATTTTCACCTCGTGCCCCACTATACAACTCATGAGGTGGACAATGAAAGCGGTGCTGAGAGAGAGAGGTTGAAGCAAAATCCTAGTTCCCTTTTTTCTATAAAGAGACAAATTGACTATATGAGGGTTGATTTATAAGTTGCACTTGGTCTTCTTGACTTGGTTGGATCTTAGGTTTATTAGTAGTTGTCTTGTGGGTTAGAAGAAGAAGACGGGGTCACCGGTGGAATGGATTTTGACCCATATAACTTATTACTACCAATAGAGGTCCAATCGTCATCATAGACTCAAATTTAGGATTAGGGGCTGAGGGAGGTGGCAACTTGTTTAACACGTGCAAAAAGTGGGAAATTGTGGATATGATGGCCCGGAGCTTGAATCTTAAAACATGTGTTATGGAGATTGAAGAAGATATTTTTTTGAGAAAAATATGTGGACCCAAACTAAATGTCGATGCGTCCCCCACAAATCCTTAGTAACATCAACCTCCACGCAAATATGTTTATGAGGGCGGGCGTGAAAGAAACATTTGGGTTCTTAACAAATAACAATGGGTTGGACTATCTCATTCAAAAAGGACCAAAGTTGCATGGGTATACTAAACAACTCAACCAAATAGGTACCCTAAGCGACACTTTACTTGAGGGGTTAAATTCGTGTGTCCAACGTGAAAGCACAAGCAAGGTATTACCCAAATACCAACATGCAACACGGGAAAAAAATCTTGAACCCGATAAGGTTCATAGAAGGAAAACAAATAAAAACCCTTGGTGAGGTTGCAGATACCAGTGACCTAGATACCGCTAGATTCCCAATGGTTCTTGATCCATCCTTACAGGAAGGATTCAGAAGGAATACGGCCACAAAAATAGGCTATCAAACAATTATTGCTATAATATTTAACAAAATGATCAATAAAATCAGTAGCTATAACAACATTAGGAGGGGATTCAGGGTCATTACCTCATTGTATACTTTGGGAACAAATTTTTGCGCGTGCTTTGGAGCCATATTCAACAACGTTAAGAATGAGGTTACCACAAATGGTTGAGAGGGAATTATATAAGTGGTCACCGCCCTAAAATGGCGGGTTAATTACCCAAGGATGTGAGGGAAATACCTAAAAGCTCAAATACATTCTAGTACACAAGATTTAACCTGTGCTTTCAAAAACATGCGGAAAAAATCCTAGCAGAGCCAAAGTTGTCTCGCTTGTTATCTTTATGTCAAGAGACACATGTTGTAATTTTTTAGGTGTGTGTCATTTTATATTCATATTGTAGTGTTTGTTTAGGTGGTCAATTAGATAATAATTTTTTTAATTTTGTACATTGTGTTGAAAGTAATTAAATATTACTTTATATGATAATATGTAGTTAAACTAATTATTTGAATAATCATGTGTCAATAAATTACATATTGATGACCATTATGTGTGTCATTAACTTTAAATATTCAAATGTACAAATGTAAGTGTGAGTATCTATCTAAATTTATGTCTTCAAAATTAATTTGTTATTCAATTTTATCAAAATTGTCAAAAATATATTAAAAATTGCCTTATGAATGCATTTTTGAGAGAACCCAATTTTTTAATTCTAAACAACATGTAGCTAAGCTTCAACATCCCATCTACCTGAGTGAGAAACACTAAACCATAAGATGGAGGAAATGGTTAAAGGAGTTAGATCAACAACCTCTCATCAATCACTAGCAATGGGGATATGAAATTACATTAGTGACAACCAAATGCGCTTATTTGACTAAAGGTAAGACATGTAACTAGTGGAATTGGATACTAGTTATGACGTTTGAGATTAGAGTGGAAGTGATATAAAATGGTGCCTACATACAAAGACAATGAGGACCAAGTCATTGTCATTTTATTTTTGCATTTTCACGTTTTGTGTGTTGTGGTATGTGATGTGGAAAATTAAACTTTTCGTTGTGGTGTTTCTATATTTTTCCCCTAATGTAACAATAAAGAGATTATGATCAAAATAATGTAGTATCATGATACTTGTATGTATAGGTTATTGGTTTTCTTGTAAAACCATCTAGATATTTAGGTTGTTAGTTGTCTTGCAAAACCATTTTTACATATAGGATGAGAAAATGAGTGTATCTCCATGTTCATACCTAGGTTGTTGAGATTAGAGGTGTATGTTCCCGAATTGGTCGATGTAGTTCATTGACAAGATTGATGTGTGTTCCCATGGATTGATCTATGAGGTTCCTTGTTCATGGTTGATGTGTTCCTTCTCTTATTTCAGGTTGAGTTATGTTCAAGCCCAATGTTTTACAAATGATTGTTGAGTAGTGTGAAACCCGATGTTGCATATTTGTAAGTTTGAAAGCACAAGCCCAATGCAATACATGTGTGGATCAAGATCATGATAAAACTTTTGAAAGCACATTGCACATGTATTTCTAGATTTTAGTGATACCTTCCATTTTTACACTAAGGGGGAATGTTAGGAATATTTAATTAGTACTCACATAATAGTCAGTTTGTTAATAAAATAATTGTACATGAAAGTAATGAGTTGTCATTAATAACTCATAATTAGAAATTGGTATATGTGTGGATCAAGATCATGAGAAAGCTCCATGGAAGTATGTTATGCATGTAGTTCTAGAGTTTGGTGATACCTTCCATTTTTTGCACCGAGGGGGAATGCTAGGAATATTTAACTAATACTCACATGGTAGTCAATTTGTTAGTAAAATAGTTATACATGAAAGTAATGAATTATCATTAACAACTCGTATTTAGAAATAGGTATGTGAAAAAATAGTATATTATGAGCTAGTTATATATAATAAATGAATTACATTACGAGAGTTGTAGAAAGTATCATAATTGTCTTGAGGTGAGAGTTACAATTAAGTAATTTTGGAGGGATGATATGATCTCCATTGTTTTTGGAGATATGGTCCTATGAATGCAATGTCTCTTTCACAATAATCTAATAGGAGTATTAGTGTGTGTTTACATAATTATACAAACCGTGTTTAGATTTCTTAATTAAACTCGACCAAATTTTACATTTTTGGCTTGCATCCCTTACACATGAATTGTACACACAAACAAAGCTAAAAATAACTACCCTAATCTATCTTAAGGATTTGAATCTCTCATTATAATGGTCATACAAGCTAGAAGAGCACTTATGTTATTAAAAAAAAACTTATCTCATGTAAAATTTCCTAGACATTCAACTAAAATTTACTACCTCACTTGGACATAATCGTCTAATAGTTTCAAGATCTACTAGTCAATCCTCTAATTCCATCTCATCGTAGACACAAAATCATGCACTTTGGGTAATTATCTAGTCTTGATCGCATACTACTATTCATATGACTCCTAAGTAATAAAAATATTAATTAACTCATTTCTTTAGCCATCTTTGCTTTCGTCTTGTTGTCACTTTTGGTCTTACACTCTTTCTAGCTCAAGTATGTCTTTTCACACCTCGAAATTTCTCATCCTAGACATTAGAGCTCATCAAGGACGTCGCATCGGGCGCCTTTGACCTCTTTATACTTTACTCACATATTTTGGGTCCTTTATATTCATTTGAACATCTTATCTTTTTGGTAGTTGGCCTTTTTGGGGTTAATTATGAAATTCAAGTAAGGGAGTCATATAAATATAAATTTATGTGATCATAATAAGGGACCAAGCACTAAGCATTAGCTATCACCACTTAAGGTGCATCCAAAGGCTATTCAAGAGCAAGGGACTGCATTCTTTTGCATACACTTCATAGGAGGGGAAGTTCATTCTATTCCATACACACATCTACTTACATCTTCTACATCTATTTATTTTATAGCTATCAAGTGTAACACACACAAGATCCACCTAAGGCACATTTCCACACACACACACACCTATAACTACATTGGGTCCGAATTGAGTGCAACGCTACCGTAAGTTGACTCGTTTGATAGCTGAGGACATTCCAACCCCTCATTTGCATTCTTTTATTTTTGGGGATTTGATGCACTCTTGAGGGTTTACATGTCAATCTTTCATTGTAATTTATCGCTGACATCATCATCATCATTGTATGACCCTCTTGTGACAAGAAGTGAAGGACATCAAACATCTTGTGACCTTGGGAAGGAGGTTTCCTGAGGGTTTGAGTATTCACAGGTGCCCAAAGTAGGTTTGTGGCGCCTATGGGCATCCCTAATCCATTCTAGGCACCCCGGTCTAATAAGATATTCAACTCGCCTGCATGCTTTTTTGAGGTTATGTGCAACACTTCTCCCTCTTTGTTCATCAAAGTCAACACTTTGGCACAGTCTAGATTTGGTTGCGAATCAACTAAGTCTTCTTATCCCCTCCTTATAAATAGGGTTTCTTATTTACTAGCTTAATTTACTTGGGTCCATCCTATACTTATTTAGACATTCATTTACTGCTACATTACATTAGAATTAGGCATCTATAAACTTTATATTTACATCATTACTAATGATTAGTTTTTCAAATGTATTTCTTTATTACGTTTTATGTTGGCATGGTGTCCTAGTAGGTGTTGTCGTTGATGCAAACCCGCATTAATAAAAAAATTGAATGTTGTAAGATGATCTCATGATGTTGTTTATGGTAATAACATATTGGTTTATATGTTTATTAGCTACTACATTGGGATTGAGAATGCATGCTTGCTCAAAGAAGCCCATACGAGTTCCTATGAGGTGTAGCTAAGCAGTGTGAGATTCTTGGTTTCTTGGGAAGCATGTTGACATGGTTTATAGCATTATTTTAGGGTTCTTGAGCACTCATGGTAGTGGCATGGTGCAGTGCAGTGTGTGCTCATTGGGAGCAGTGTATGATGACTGGAGGTATGATAGTGTGGTTTGGAGCCATATGAGCTCATGGATGCATGATATTAGGTGTATCATGTCATATGAGGTATGTTTGGGTCATTTTCATAGGTTTCTTGTTTAGTTCTTGCATTATTTTAGTTGGCCCTAGTTGCTACTATGAGGATCTAGCAGTAAACATAGGTAAGTCTTAATGACTAGAGATATTGGGATATATAATTGATATTATGATGATTTGAGATGTTAGAAGGATTATCTATAGTGTTATAAAAAAAAACTCAAGTTCCCATGATGTGAATTTTGTCAGATATAGTTGTTTTAGTGAGACAGGTGAAAATCAATGCAAATTCCAGCTCGAAGTGCAACTTCATATGCTTGTTGTGAATAATGTGATTTGCATGGGAAATTTTGGATTTTAGGGATGCTTCTAAGGTGAGTTTATAAGGTTTCACAAAAATAATTAGGTCATTTGATTGTCATGTTTTTATGAACAAACATTAAGAAGGTAAAGTGGTCTAAAACCCTAGTTAAACCCTAGCTAGGAGAAGTTTGAAAAAGATGAAGTGTTGTCACCCATTTTGATTGGTTCAAAAAAGTGGTGATTGGATGATGTAGAGGACTCATATGGATTTCTATAAATGTATGGTTGAGGTCATGGTGATATGTGGGCCCCACCTAAAAATATAAATTTCTGGAGAAGAAGGTTTTAGGACAATATGGTCCAAAGGAGTAGCATGAAAAATTAATGGTTCATGATGTATGGAGGTTTTTATTGATTTATATGGTGGTTTTATGACATAATTATGCATGTTCATGATGTTTTTAGGTCCAAACAGGTTGACTGGTCAAAGGGCAGTTTTGGGGTCTCAAATAGCAGGGTCCAGTGATTTGGCCATAACTTGAGCTACAAGTGGAATTTTGAAGTGATTCAAGTTGTTTTGGAAAGTATATTTAGATATATTTCCAGTGATATATGTATTTCCTCATGATGAGGTTATGTTTTAGGGTTTCCATGGAATGCTTTCAGCAAGAATATTTTTACAGTTCAAGACAACATCTGTTTTGGTGCAAGTTTTATGTTGTTTGAAGCATGATATGGATTGGGTGATACTTTATATCACCTTGAATATGAATAGGGATGAATTTGGAATCCAATGAATCAATTCTGAGATAATTTATTATTTTATTTTATGAGCTAACCTTTGGAAACAACTTTTTTGGCAAGTTGATATAGTGAAGGCAAATGTTGTTGTGGTTTGAAGTGAAAGATGTTTCATGACTTATAACTTGCTTAGAAATGTTATTAATTTTCTTAAATTTATTTTGAGTTGTCACATAGCATGATTTTTTTCTGTAGAATTTATTTAGTGATCAGATGAAGTTTCCAGGGTGTTGAAGGGTGCAAGAAACAATTGTTTTGAAGTTTGTAAAGGGAATTGGGCCCAATAAATGAAATAATTTGATTGGTTGATATTAATTGTGACCATGTATGAATGTTTTATGATATTTTAATCATGTATAATGGTTCATGGGTCATGAAAAATTATGGGACTCATGTTAGGGAATTTTTAAGAATGTGCCTATGGGGTTTTGAGCCATTTTTGGCACTTGTAATGTTGGTTTTAGCTAGGCTGACCTATATGGGTCAAATGTAACTGTTGTAATTCAAATTTATGAATTTTATAGAGGTGTGTGGGTCGAATTCATCAATGGGGACCAACCTCTTGAGATTAGAAAGGTGGAGAAGCATATAAAAATCATGTTTTTGGTGTTTTTGTGAACTAGTGAAGTGTGTGCAAGGTGGAGCGACCTAGGTGGATGTTGTTTGTAGGTATTGGAGCATGAATTGAGGTTGATTCAATTGTGTTTTATGTTGAGAAAAATAAGAGAACATGAGAGCAAGGGTTTGATGAATTTTAGAGTGATTAAAGAGTTTGTTTTGCGAATATTGATCACCTACGGTTTGATTGAAGAAGTGTGAGCTAGAAATTAGATCTCCATCAGTTGTGGAAGCAAAAAATCAGATATCTACACATCATAAGGTGGTTTAGTGGGTTCTTGATCATCTTGGGGGTTGTAGCCTCCTTGTGGAGTTGGTGCTTCACAAAATTAAGGGTTGGTGCTCTACTAAACTAGGGGTTGGTACTCCTTGTGGGGTTAGTGCCTCACTAAATTTGAAACATATCAATATAATATATTGTTTCAATGGTTTTTATTCCCCTTGAGGGTTTCCCACTTATATCTTGTGTTCTTATGGTGTTTCTTTGCTTTCATGGTTATATGTTTTATTGATGGTTTATGGTGTGCACACATTAAAAGTTGAATAAATGGTTATTGTGATTGAATGCATATGGTATTTTGAGTTTCAGATATGAAGTATAATTGAATTTTTATAAGGACTGATTCACCCCCTCTCATCCCATTGTGTTTCTAACATTTTCTAGGTCATCTTTTGTGTGAAATATTGTCCTTGGAGTTGTGTAAATACAAGTCAACCCCACTCATTTACTCACTTTACTAGCACATGTCATTTGTCAACAAACTCTATAAATATCTATAAAAATTAATTAAATCCACACTAATCTTCATTATTTCACGAGTATACATTAGGAACAACCCGTATACAAATCTAATACACTCTAAACTTGGTTAAGAGAAAGAAAATCCAACTCAATAATATCTTAAACCAAGTCACAAAAATCATTAGGAAGTTTCAAGGGATGAATTCTAGTTGCATCATCACAATGTTGTACTTCAAAATGATGTAGAACTACGTGGTTTTGAATCCTCTTCATAATATTTCTATATAGTCAAATCAAGAGTGCCTTGACCAAAATCACTAACCCCTTTTACAAGGTATTTCAAGGAATATAGGATTTCAAGATAAGAACACTAGTTACATGAACATCCATGCGCATATGGAGTGATCCCATGTGAAAAATGAAAGAACATACAAATATGAATGCACAAAAATTTAAAGTTAAACAATCAATTGGATAATTTCATCCAAATTTAGACAAGTTTTGTGGATTTTTATCCTTATGATGAATTATTTCCAAGGGAAGAATACAATGCTAGTTTTGAAGATGAAGCAAGTACATAACATTCCCATCTTGTCCCTCCATTTCCAAAACTAGTTCAATATAAAAACCTTGCAAAAAGCTAAGTGCACTTATCCTCTTGTTGATTTCTATATTTAGCATGTATAATAATGAATCGATTCACTATATAATTTATCATATGTTTAGATATATGTATGAATATTAAGTAATAATATGTTCATCTACATTGTTTCTATATTCCAATCCTCATTAGAAATTAAACCCTAATAGGACCTTATATTTTCTAAAGTAGGGTTAAATCGTTTGGTAACCCTTATCAATTCAACAAACCCTTAAAAACCTTTGTTTACATAGGGTTTTCTATTTGATCAAGACTTTTCATCAATTATGTTTATCTTCTATGATATTTGGGTGTAGTGTTGGGATCATTGATTATCTAGTTGAACACATTTAAACTTTATACACTTCTAAGAGGCACCCACATCCAATGGATACCACTTCATCTCCTAATCTAGATGATACAATCACTATTGAGAATGTGCCAAATGATGATGACCATATACATTCTATTGCCCATGATATGCAAATTGACATCAATCAATTTCAAAACTCTAGAATAATCCATCCCAATGAGTTTAATGGTGTTGATCTAGAGTAGGTTTTTGCTTTACAAAAAATTGTAAGCGTCTTCACATGCATCCTACTAATATCGATAAGTTTAATCAAATATCTATTTCCTCTAAGGATTGCGATAGGATCAACCAATTTAATATAAAGTAGAATCTCCTTTTCATATTCCCAATCCTACATCCATTGTTACTCCTAGTATGTTGGCACCCAATATCCACTGTAAGTTTTAATTCATATTCCTATACATACTATGACTACATTGCCTTTTGTGCATGTGTATATGCCCTTGACTTCTCTATAGTTTGCATGTTCCTAGAACAAACCGTTCTTGATCTGCAAACTAAGGTTTTGTAGTTAGAGCAAGGTGTGTCTATAGGTTCTCATGTTAGGGATTCACATATCTTACTTTACAATTCATTAGCATTAGAGGTGACATATTACCCTATACCTATGATATTTGATTCTCCTAAGTTTCCCTCTATGAGGAATAAATATTTGATCATTCAACACTTGTCTAGATTATGCTTACAAAAATAAAATCCTCACTAAGTTATTTACAAGGAGTCTCAATAATTATGCATTACAATAGTTCTATGATCTCCCTCTAAAATCAATAAGGGCATTTAATCCTTGGGTTGACCAATTTCTAGCACATTTTTATAAATATTGGTGAAAAAGTTTCCTATGCACAAATGGAAGTACTCCATCAAGGATACAATAAGACAATAAGTGAATATGTGTTATACTATAAGACTATGCTTGCTAAAATGAACAATCTAGCTACGATAATGATCTTGATATATATTGACATAAATTCTATTAACACCTTTATAAAAGTCTATCATCTTTTATAAGTTTCAATATTTTGATGAGCTATGTCAAATGCTTAGAGAGAGAGAGAGAGAGAGATAAATCGAGCTCTTTACATCTATGTGCCTAATGAACAACCATGTCTACTATTTATTTTCAAATAAAACAAATATAGAGAGTAAAATCTAATGAAAGTAAGCAACAAAAAAAGTGTCGGTCAATGGTATAAACATAGTTACCAATTTGATGAGAATTGTGACCTCAAAGTGGAAAATCTACCCCTATAAACCTATATTTGTTAAAACCACCAAAATCAACCCCAAATCAAAATTGGTGCTACTAGTAGTACCATTTTTAGGTTAAAATTACCAAAAAAGCAACCACAACCTTAAAAATTCATAATGTTGATGACAAAAATCTTAAAATCAACCCCCGAATCAATAAATGGCGCTACTAGTAGCACCATTTTAAAGTTAAAATTACAACTTGCTCGAACCTATTACCTTAGAATTGATACCATTCCAACCAAAACCTTCAAATCAACCCCCAAATTGAAAAGTGGTACTACTCTTTGGTAGCACTCTTTTTGGGCCAAGTAACATTAAGCTAGAATCTAAAACTCAACCCCTAAAATAAAAAGTGGTGATAGAAATAGCACCCCGTCCCTTTTCTAGGCTTAAAATTCGCAACCTTTGTGAAAACATGTCCTAAAAAATTGGTACTATAAAGAAAGAAAACCATGCAATCAACCTTAAAATTTTCACCGTTTATGGTTACTTTATTCTTGCAAGCACAAGATAAAAAATAATGACATGAAAATATCACCCTTTAATTTGATAATTCAACCTTACTTCTAAATATATATATTTATTTATTAATAAAAAATCAATACAAAATACAATGAATTACACCCAAACTATTTCATAAAATAAGCTAAGAAATCTTGTTATATTATTTACAATCAAATCATATGAGCTAAGAAACATGGAAATAGTTCATAACTTTATGGAATGGCATATGTATGTTCAAACACTCATTTAGAGATATCATGTAAACATTATACTAAGTAAATCATTTGAGACATTTGACCATTAAAAATCATATAACTAACTAAGTGAAACTAATTAAAAATTCCTCTAAATCCTTTGGTGCGAGAAGATAAAGGTAGAAAATGGGTTTTTTTAATCCATGCCATCATACTACCTTCATACCTCATATGATGTCTCCTTAATATTGAAACCCTAAAATATGAGAGGATCCTCCAAAACCTAGAATCTACTGATGTAAGTCCTAAATGTTTGAAACCATTCTCAAACATCATTTAATATATACATAAAATATAACTTAAAGTATAATAAATTAAATGTCCATATGTAAATGTAAATTTATGCTTAAATGTTTGTTTTATGTATATAATATTACCTAGTTTGATAGATGTTATTTTGTAAAACAAAATGGGGGATAATGATTCTGAGAATCTCCCTACCCTTTCCTATGTGGAAATGAGAATACGGGAGATTCCAAGAATTACTCCCGCCCTCCCAACACTTTTTTTGTTTTTAGTATTTATTATTATTATTATTATTATTGTTAGGGACCAAGATTCTTATATTATTTAATTGGTTAAGTTCTACATTGGAACTCATTATTTATACTTTGCATTCTTTGGAGCACACTATAATTTTGGTAGAGCCGCACACACAATTTATGCAAGAAAAAGAGAAACTCGGTGCATGAAAATGTAGGTGATAAGTTGTGCAAAATTTTGGGTGTGAGAAGATTGGCGAAGATTTGTGCGTAAGGTCCTCGAAAATCACAAGGCTATATTTAGGCACAAAAATAAAAAGAGAGTACAAATGCATGGAGAAAAAAATTCGGTGCGTCAAGAATAGACAAGCTAAATATAGAAAAGAAACAAGTCGTGCCTAGGAAAAAGCGATTGGATAAGAATACCAACTCCAAGAGGCAATTAAAGCATTCAAATAAAAAAAAGTGGTAGAGTTTTCATGCAAGACAGGAAATGATGAGATAAAGATGTGGCATAAACGCCACCCAATGTAATAGTTAGGATCTATTTTTGAGACTCAAGGCTAATTATAGACTTGTTATGATTAGTGAAGGAAAGCCCCCTCTAGTATAAATACCCCTTGAGGACATTGTAATAGAAAGAGGATAATAACTATGCAAAGTGGTTTAGCTAAGATTTGTGAGTGAAGCAATACTATTGTATTTTAAATCATTGATTCAATATATGGAGACTACATTTGATGAATATGCAATAATTATTATGGTATCAATTACTCGCATGTTTCTACATGCATAACTTGGTTGTTCTTACTATACATGTTCACAATTATATTATGTTTGATTAAGTACTTCATTGTCGACATGTCAAATGAGATTGGAGCCTAGAATATCTTGTGCCTCAGGTGAGTGCACTAAGGTTTCATGCCTTAGCATGATAGGTCGTCGCGGGAGATAGTGACATATGCACCCGCTAAGGTAGAAAAAATTCTACACACATGAATGGTTAAACTAGATGCACAACATTTTGGTTCCGTTGTTGAGACCCATCACTATTAAGTTGCAATGGTGAAGTACATGAAAGATGGTTTGACTTACGCATGAGACCATTGATCTCTAACAAGATAAGATAGAAGAAGTGTTCGCGTAAAATCATTTGAATTGCAAGAATTGCTCTCCCAATTTCCCTACAAGCACTTGGGTGGAGAAGAACCTGTATGACGAGATCTATGAGACATTTTTCAATGAACTCCCTAGGAACCTCTATACATGGCATATATTCTCGATCTCTCCATTCAAAAGGCATGACAAGAAGTGTTCATATTCTTCAGGAGGGCATTTTCCATTTAGTCATGGCTTGGTGTCATCACATAAGGAGAAAGTGTCTCCATTTTAGAGGGTTGCTATGTTTTTGTCGAGGATTCTCAAGAATCTACGATATTGTCAAATCCAAGAGGGCTCATGGTTACCGAGTCTAGGTCATGTGTGGTATGAGTGCATTCTTCATGGTGATCATAAGATGTGTGGTATGAGTTCATCCTACCATTGCTCATAGAGGTGAAGAGTTGAAACAGAGTTTCCTAAGCATGACCAATGAAGATCAGTAAAGATAAGGTGTGAAACATCATTTCTAGGTCCAAGAAGAGATATGTTCTAATCAGAGAAGCAGTTGAGGAAAAACCTATCCAGATTACAACATTCATCTCCACAATGGAGGAAGAGTGGGACTTCATCCTGCAACATCTATCTTCTCTTTCTTCTCCTCTCTCTAACATTCTATTTCTCTATTAAGGAGTAATTTTTTGTAAAAGTGACTTAAGTCACTTGAAGTTTCTATTTCTTCGTTGAGAATGCACTTTAAGTTGAAAGGTCACTTGGGAATGTGAAGAGTCATTGTTTCAACTATAAATTATAAAGCTCTCTCCATTCTAAGGATGAGTTTTTGCTCTCCTTTAGCAAATTGTTTTATGTTATTCTCTCAACTTCATACTCATCCGAATGTATTGCAATCTATTACAGGAATGAAAAAACTTTGTATTTTCTCTCATGGAATGAAATTACCAATTAAACTTTGTGTTAATTGTGATTGTTGTTTCATGGATCTTGCATAGTTTTGCATATATTTGCATGTGTCTTCTAATTGAACTGGATGTATTTTGGGTTATTGGTTGATGGAATTTGCAATACTACCATTAACATAACTCCCTCTCCCTCTTTCCCCACTATTTCTCTCACAGTTTTCTCCTCTCCACCTCATACATTTCTCCCTCTCTCATAGCTTGCGATTACAACAAGGGTGTTTCTACACTTTCATCAATTTATGACCACCCCAAGAGTTAGAAATAGTGTACATAATCCATATTTCAATAAATGGGAGCCGCTCCATCTTGAAGCGAAGTGATTCAATCTCACGAGCGTTGACGAAGCACGTATTTTGTCCTTGACAAAATATTTCGCCAACAAGTCACTCAATGAAAGTAAACAATTTTATAATTTTTCACATCTCATGCTACACTGCTAGCCATTACTCGGCCGCTACAATAAAATTATAAATTTAAGTATTACAACCAAGTTAACAAGTCTCTTGAAGTAGCATTAGTGAAATATATGTCCGGACATTTTTTAATCATAAAATTTAAACAATTTATCATGTAAAGCATGAGACACTGTAATAGAATTTAACTTGGTTTAGTTTACCATTAATCGGAACTAGTAGTTTAATTTTATCATTGCCCTTTGATAATTAACCATAAAAGGAAATTGTAGTTAAATTACAACTCAACAAGATGAAGGTATAACATGAGGGATATATGTTAACCCATATGACTTACAAGTCTAGCCATGGACGTAAGAGATGTGCCTTCTCTTACCATATAAATATTAGTAACTTAAAAACAACATAAATCATTAGATCCTATTGGGTAAATATTTTGGCAAATAATTTACCGAAAATTCAAAACTACCCTCTAAAAAGCTCAAGAACCACACAAAGCTTTCTCGTCGCCCCATGGACTCCCCTACGACAGAGTGGGGGCAAGCCCGCGCCCCACATCCCCCTTTGGGAAGTGAGCTACAACCCGTGCCACAAAGGGATCCAAAATTTAGCTTTATTGTCACATATCTAACACAGATCGCTTGGACTCCAAATCTTAAAACTGCAGTGTAATACTTTCATATGTGAGGGCTTTCCCATTATTACAATTCTGGTTTTTTCTTAGCATTCCAATTCCATGGCTGTTATTTGTATCCAACGCTGAGAAGGTTTACATTAGCCTTAATAATATTTTCCATATATTCCTCTATACGTGGGTAAACTAAGAATATCTGTGGTTTAAATCATTTGTAAACCATTGAGAATATGACATCTGAAAGTGTTTTCTCCCAATTTTTTTAACATGACTGGTCTGACATGCCACTATTATGGATTTCAGACCTTAACCTTAAGACAATGGTTATTTGCCAAAAGCAGATCATCATGGAAAGGCAATAGCTGAGAAGAGGTCATACTGGTCATCATAATCCATCTAAGTACAATCAGCCTTTAAAATAACGGAATCGACCTCTGTCAACAACCGAAGGCCCAGCTGGAATTGGATGCTATCATGTAACCCAACAAGGAAAGAGAAAAATCCGAGATAAATACCATGCCCTCGGGGTACAAATCTCGCCAAATACATTTAGAGGAATTCGATTTAAAAATTCTGAGAAGTATCATTAAAGTCATACCCGGCCAGACTGAGATGTTATAAAGGGTGAGTGTTAAATAGAACAGATTGGTCAGACCTAACTAGAAAAAAATAAATGTAAACATGGAATTAATGGGATTTACAACATACAAACATGGAACTGATGGAATTTACAACATGCAAACGTGGAACTAGTAGGATTTGCAAGGTCTTTTTTAATCTTGGAAGGATCACTTGTCAAAGCGTGTTATTTGATGCCCAAAAATTTGTCATGCCGTGTGTTTTTTTGGTTTTCCAGTCTTGCCCTCCTAAATGAAAAAGGCTATGGGATTGATATGCAATTTAAGGAGACCTTCATATTAAAGTAAAATTATCGAAGAAACAACATGTTAGTGCTAAAAGATGGAGAATCTAAAACCTCCACCTGCTTGTTTTTCTTTGCTTGTACCCCGAGTTGGCCTAATGGTGAAGAATTTGTACTCTTTAAAAAGAGCTCACAAGTTTAAATCTTGCTAGGAGTAGGATATGTATACCTTGTATTTGAAGCACGTTAGGTGCCTTCTACATACTAGAAGTACAAGGTATTCCTACATGCCATAAGCTGCCTCTGAGACCCAAAAATAGGCTACCAGACATTGTGGACTATAAAACCAATTATTATTATAAATTATTATGCCATCAAAACTACTTTCTTTATTAGGATGCATCAATACAAGAGAGAATAATTTTTTTGTGACATAATAGAAAAGATGTAGTTGTGAGATGGATTAGAAGACAAAACTTATAAACACATATATGGTAGGAAACCACAGTAGTATGAAGCAATAAATACGCAAAAGTAGAATAACAAATTAACAGGTTTATAGAGGTAGAGCAAAATAACATATACAAAATAGCAAAGATGCAACAGACGACGTGGTAAAACCCTAGCTGAGTGCTTAGGGAAACATCCACGGTGCAAGATATCAAGCTTTACTAACTCAAGATGAGCAGATTACGTGTGAACTCGTTATGAGAAACTTACCGAGACATTGTGGACTATAAAACCAATTATTATTATAAATTATTATGCCATCAAAACTACTTTCTTTATTAGGATGCATCAATACAAGAGAGAATGATTTCTTTGTGACATAATAGAAAAGATGTAGTGTGAGATGGATTAGAAGACAAAACTTATAAACACATATATGGAGGAAACCACAGATTATGCAGCAATAAATACGCAGAAAGTAGAATAACAAATTAACAGTTTATAGAGATAGAGCAAAATAAAATATACAAAATAGCAAACATGCAACAAACGACGTGGTAAAACCCGGTGAGTGCTTAGGAAACATCCACGGTGCAAGATATCAAACTTTATTAACTCAAGATGAACAGATTACGTGTGAACTCGTTATGAGAAACTTTAGATCTCCACAAAAATATATACACTTAATTGGGGAAATACAATTAAGATTTTTCTTCCTAAAAATAGAGTGGAAAAACGCTATTAGAATTTTCCTTTCTAAAAATAGAAGTTGGTTGAATTCGTCTTTCTAGAAACAAGGGATTGATTCCTTAATTTTTGCTTCGAGGGCTTCGCCCCCGAACCCCTGGCAGGGGGGTTCCATAACATGTTGCCACCCCCTGGACCCACATGTGACAAGAGTGGGGGCAAACCCCTACACTCCCCTTTAATAAGTGAGGTACAAACCGCGCCGCAAAGGGATCCAAAATAACAATATCTAGTTTGAGCATGGTGTTTAAAATTTTTCCAAAAACTGAATGAAAGCGTGACACTTTTTAAATGCAATTGGAAGAATTACGGTTGACATATTTCCACGTACACTGACAAATACTCTAGAAGAAACCATGCACAATATCTAACAATGGTTTTATTTAATCTAAATGAACAGAATTTTTTTCTAATATTGTTCAAAGAGACACAATGCAGATATATATCCATCTCCCAAGTGATGCCCATGTTCAAGTCCATCATTGCTGAAGGGTATGAAATACTCTTTTGGTCCTTTATTCAGCTTTCTATACCTCGTGTTCAGGAAGGTGAGGAGTTAAAATTCACCTAATATGGTTGCCACAAACCTTTGAGTTCACCTGATGTGAGATTAGATTAGATCTGTCCTCAATGTTGGCCATCCTAGCATGACTTGGGGCCGTATGAGTCCCCTAATTTGCAATTCCAAACGCTAAGTGGTTAACTTATTTCTCGACATAGATGTGAGATTTATTGTTATGGCATATGTCACACATGGTGCCAATAGTATATTTGAATCCCTTTTGATTAATAGATCTAACCCAGGTTTGAGACCAATTGTGAGGCCTTCTAACTCCACATTTTGGTTAGTATATATCTGCACGCCTCCACAAAGATGTCCAATGACCTGGCCTTGGTTATTAGGGACTACCAGGCCTCCACAGGAACGAAAGAAGGCAGGCTCATTGTTATGGATCTCTCTATCACATCCGCTATTTTGGGATTCCCAAGTTCTATTCTGACACAATTGTTATTTAATTCCTTCATCCTTTGATACTGTACTCAAGCAGTCGGAACTTTATTTATTAAGTGCATGTAATATTAGTTTTTGTATTTTCTTTTTCATTATTGTTTCTTAAAGTCAGTCCTCGCTTTCATATTATTTTTCACAAAGGGAGTTCATTTATTTTAGACCAAGAAATAAATGATGGTAATGCCAACTATAGAATGACTTTTGTAGTTGGTGCTTGAATTTCGCATCTCCCATATGCATCAACTTTTGTAGTTTCCACTTTCTTTTGAAGCACCAGAATTGTAGATCCAAATATTATGCTGCCGACAAACAACCTTTAAATAGTTCAATTTAAACAGGCTATAACGTTTTGGATAATGTTAGGAAACCACATACTTTGCAACAATGAATAAGTAGAAAGTTGAATAACAAAATTACAGTTTACAGAGATAGAGATAAGAGAAATATGCAAATTACCAAACATGCAAGAGACAAACATCAAATTTACATGGTAAAACCCCGCTGAGTGCTTAGGGAAACATCCATGGTGCAAAGATATCAAACTTTTATTAACTCAAGATGAACAGTTTACATGCAAACTCGTTATGAGCAACTTTCGATAACCGCAAAAATAAATACACCTAATTGGTGAAGTATAGTTTGGATTGCTCCTAAAAATAGAGTGGAAAAACACTATTAGGATTTTTCTTCTTAAAAATAGAATTCGGTTGAATTTGTCTTTCTACAAACAAGGGATTGACTCCTTAATTTTTGCTTCGGGAGCTTCGCCCCCAAACCCCCACCAAGGGTGCCTCTACGACATGAGTGGGGGAGCGTGGGGCAAGCCCCCATAACCCCCTTTCTGAAAGTGAGCTACAAATTGTACCGCAAAGGGACCCAAAATTAAACTTTGTTGTTACATATCTAACAGATAATATATCTGGTCCACTGTTTTGTCCTCATTTATTTTTGACATTTCATGTCTTAACTTCTAGGGCTATACCTTCATTAATACTGCCCACAATCGCTATTGCAGCAGCTTTACCAAAGCTCAGACAGAATACGATGGACAAAAGTAATTAAACTTATAGTCTCTGAATTAGGATGTTGTAAATTGCTGTTGTTTTCTATCTGTCAAAATCAATTGTCATTTAAGAACCTAAAAATTGCCTTGGAAAACAAACAAAAATTATGGACTTCATATATTTTCATCCGTAACTCCTATTTTTCATCTTTTTCATCCTTTACTATTTAAGTCATCTTGGATGCACTGGAAAAAAACAAATATATACGCTTCTAGCTCTCGAGGTAGATTGAAACTTCAATACCGAGTGATATTGAGCTCAAAATATTATATTTGTCTTCTCTTCACAGACAGCCCTTTTCATCTCTATCATCTCTACAATTTCCTCAGTGTGGCTGCTGCTGATACTGTGGTGTTTAGTTCAATATATGAGATGATAATCAAACATGTACTTATAAATATATTAAAGTAGAATGGTCAACGCACCCCATTGGCGATAACAAATGGCACTGCAAGGTTACGATGGCTTTACATCTCACACTGTATTTGATTACCTGTACTCCATTAACTTGCTTTATAGGCATTATGGAGATGTTTATAAATAAACTCAAAAGTCACAAACAAAATGGCTATGAAGCAATCATTTTATGTTGCACTCCAAACAAGATTACCGTGGCCGTAACATATGCTTATATGATCAAGTTCTTTAAATGTACTCTTTAAAGATATGTATTTACTTGGAATCTCGTAACTGACCATCTACCATAGCTAATTTTCATTATGTAAATCTCAACCATGAAATCCACTTTTTACAACTTTGGAAAACCTTTCTTGATAAGATGCATATACATCACAAACTTGAGTCAAGGATACAACCGAACATCACAGTCTGAAATTCCATCAAAAACTATGAACACTTTGGATTACATTTGCTGATTTATGTCAAAAATTTGCTGTTCTTCGTGTCTTATGAGAAACATTTCCTTTTTCCCCTCCTTTTTGGTATCAGTGTCTCTTCTGCGAGGCCTGAGCTTTGTTGCCTGATGGAGGGCATCATGCCACCCCTTTTCCGCCCCCGTGCTCCCTTGTCATTAATTATAATTGCATCCACCAAGTCCTGCAAGAAAATATGGAGATTGTTAGAAAGATCTGACGTAGTTGACAATCAAACCATAACAAATACTCTTCAGATAAACAATGTTTATTCACTGGGTTACATCTCAAGACAAAAAGTAGACGAGTACAGATATTTTAAATGCATTTATTGGAAAATTATCGAGAGATATTCAATCTCAAGGCCCTTACCTTGGATTTTTACCATAGCACAATTATTAACAATTTCATTACTTCCACAAATTTGTAATTTCCCACTGAATGGTGACAAATTGTGTCAAATGACTAATGCGTAAAGCTCAATTTCTGGAGAAAAAAAGGGGCTCCAAACTCCACCTTGTGCCCAAAATATTGACTTTTCGAATCACTTCTCCAAGAAAAAGGAAAAAATTCTTAGTTAATGTTAAATTTAAGGTCAGAATTGAAAGTGAACAATCCCACTTATGCCATTGTAGAACACCTCTCAACATAATGAGGTTTAAGCAAATTCAAATGATAAACTGGGTTTCATCTCAAAGCCAAAAGTCGATGAAGGTTATGCAAATTCAAAAGGGAGATGATACTTAAAATGAAAAATCCATTCCACTACTTTTGCACCAAGGCATGTCAATGCTTAGTATAGTTGTTAGTGTCATGATTTGCTTATCAATTAAAGTGAATGAATTCAATTCTATCCAGACTTTTATGGTATACGATTGAGATGCCCTAATAAACCAAAATGCTTGTCGATAAGAATGATCACTGTTTCTGATCTCAACTGATATATAAAATTATATCGGGGATTGATGTGGTTAGATGAACTCTAAACGAGAAGCTTCATTAGCACATGTTGATAGAACAGTAATTATGGGTGTATCTGACTGACGGTCTGGGTAGAAATATTCTACATTTTTGGCACATTCCCAGAACAAGAGTCCCACTACAGCTTTGTGAAACATCACTTCAAAGCAAGCACAGGGTAGTTATGAATGGGTACAAGGTAAATGTAGGTTTTTAGTTCGCCATCAAGCAAGACCAATTTGGTGTATGAGACTCTTTGTGGAAAGTCCAGCAGGGGATAATTTTTCATTCACCTTATATATTGTTCAGTGAAGTGTACAACACTACATCTCTATCAGGCCCACTCAAGCTGTAAGCAACTGAGTAATTTGCAAATTTTGGGGGCTTACAATTATGCAAATTCTCCAAAAGAAAGAAGGTATAAGCTTAATGATAAAGCTAGATAGTGCATGTATATTGGGTATAGTGAAGACTCGAGAGTATGGTATGTAGGGGGTGTGGGGGTTTGTCCCCACTCATGTCGCAGGGGGTCCAGGGGGTGGCGACATGTTATTCACTTCCGAAGTAAAAATTAAGGAGTTAATCCCTTGTTTCTAGAAAAACGAATTCAACCAAATTTTATTTTTACGAAGGAAAATTTTAATGGTGTTTTTCCACTCTATTTTTAGGAGAAGGAATCCTAACTGTACTTCGCCAATTAGGTGTATTTATTTTTGTGGAGATCCA
This sequence comes from Taxus wallichiana var. yunnanensis, assembly GCA_018340775.1. Classification (NCBI taxonomy): domain Eukaryota; kingdom Viridiplantae; phylum Streptophyta; class Pinopsida; order Cupressales; family Taxaceae; genus Taxus; species Taxus wallichiana. The sequence goes on along the minus strand of CM031240.1, from coordinate 670,005,714 downwards.
AAGTAGCTCATAACGAGTTGCATGTAATCTGTTCATCTTGAGTTAATAAAAGCTTGATATCTTGCACCGTGGATGTTTCCTAAGCACTCAGCTGGGGTTTTACCACGTAAATCTGGTGTTCATCTCTTGCATGTTTGGTATTTTGTATATTTATTTTATCTCTATCTCTGTAAACTGTTGTTTTGTTATTCAACTTTCTGCATATTCATTGCTGCAAAGTCTGTGATTTCCTAAAGCTATATAATGCATGTATATTGGGTATAGTGAAGAGTATGGTATGTAGATTTTTCAACTTATAGGTGGATACATCATCAAGGAGAGCATAGTGATGGAACATTTTACTCTGGCCTGAAGAAGACAAAGGGAAAGAAAAAGTAGTACAGGTGAAGGCAAGGAAAAAAGTTTAATGCAAGGCAGTTAAGTGACAAGTGATAATGCAGGGACTAGTGTGAGCAATAAAAGCTCAAAGGAAATTTGTAAATGATAGCTAAGTGAGAGTTTCGCAGGCTTTAATAGGCATCAGCGGTTATCAGCTAAGAACAGTTTTCTATCAAAGGGTCTTCTCTCTTCAGGATGTTCTTCCCACTGGATTTAATACTGCGGGATTTTCCGTGTCAAAAAGAATAAGGAAGGCTCAACAAGTAGTTTCTGCTCATCTCATGTGTTGCAAGGCTTTAGATGTGAATATGAACTTGGCAATAGGAATATTTTTGTTTCCATTAGTGATACTGGATCTTTTGGACTTCTATTCAGAATCGATGGCAATTTCTTTTATTCAGGAAGCGGTCTATAAATGTTAGCGTTTATGGCAATTAGAATGGACTTATGTATGAAATTTGTGTTACCTGCTGGTCCCTTCTTCACACCATGCTAAAATTTATAGATGCTGGGAGACTGCACTTAAAATATAAAATGTAATGATTCCTCATAATCAAAATAATAATAATAATAATAATAAGATATTTGAATCGGAATTTCCAAGAGTTGGCCTTAACAAGAGATAAGCCCACCTCTATGGAGATAAACAGGAGACTTAAACAAAAGGGTTTTCGCCATAAAGAGGAAATCAAATACTGAACGAATTAAAAATTGGGGGTAAGGAATTGAAAAAGTGTACCTTGATACTAGTAGAGAGTTGCTATCAGGTCGGATCCAAGTACCATTCATGAACCTCTGCAGAGGCCTCAAATTTCCTGCATCATGCGCTTCTAACCGCTGAGAAGGCGGCAGCAATTCAAACTCCACTTCATATTTTCCATTGCCGATACGCCTGGCAACCCTCCCCATCCACCAGCCATCCCTGTCCCAAACCTCCACAAGTTCTCCCGCAGCAAAGGGCCTCTCCAAGGCCAATGGCGGAGGCCTTGGCCTCACTCGACAATATTCCACTGTTTGCACTAGTTTCTCTTCCTCGTTATCATCTTTAACAAAGTCATCGTATCTTACTTCGCAGTGGATCCTGGTGCCTGAAAGTTGTATCAATTTTGCCCTGTACCAGGCACCGGGTAAGTCCTTTTCACACTCGAGCACCTCAATTGCCGCCCCTGCTCGCAATCTCATTAGCGCCATTTACAGAGTCCACACTCTCAAACTCGAAGTAATTCCAATACAAACTGTGTTCATATGGTTATGCATGCAATGAGAGAGATTTTCCAGGAATCTATTGGACCAAGTGCATGTCCAGTGCGAAAACAGCAGAATGTTCAGAGTGAAAACAGCAGGTCGACTGAAAAGATTATCCCGATTCCCACCAACTATACTTTCTTATTATCCGGCGGGTTAGGACTTAATATTTTGGTTAGGGCCTCTTTGCTTGGTTTGGTCTAGAACATTCAATGCAAAGCGGAAATCAAATAAAGGTCCTTTTATCAAAAACCATGCATTTCTTATCCATAAAACACCACCCTTGTTTAAGTAATCATACTTGAACATGTCCAATAGTTGACAGGAGTCTTGATCTAATGGTTATCTATTTTTGACATAATAATTATGTAGAGTAGTCGACCATTTGAGGAAAAAAAAGTAATCATATATTTTTAAGAGAACCTTTACTAATTGTGTTCTCTTACACTATTGGGATTGTTGTAACAATTGCCTACCACTCCAAATAATATTAAAACATATTTTAATGAAAAATATGGGGTCCGCCTCCAAATCTATTTAACTCTTTAATGAAAAATATGGTATGTCATATTTTCAAGAGGATCAATTGTTTATAGAGTTCTAGTTTATGGTGAGGGTGTATTCAAGTGTTTTGTGACACATATAATGGATTGCAACTTCTTCAAAGAGATCATTTTAGGACACAAAGGTTAAATAACAATGTCTATTGTAATTTAAAATTATACTTGTGAGTATGATGAATGAATGAATCTACCTTAAATTGCGACATAACTATTTGTGATGCATGTAACTAGGTTCACTTAGATGTAAAACATTAAATCAAACATAATCTATTAAATACTCAAGTGATAATAAAAAGAATTGGATTTAAGTTTATCTTATTTTTGGAACGACTACAAGACAATATTAGACAAAGTTTTTAGGGAGATGAAGAGAATCCAAAAAATCAAAGGAAATGTTGTAAAGTTGTACAATAAATGAATTCTCCTTAAATTGTTACACAACTATTTCTAATGCATTTAATTATGTTCAATTGGATGTAAAACATTAAATCAAACATAATTAATTATGTACTTAAGTGATAATAAAAAGGATTGGATTTAAGTTTATCTTATTTTTGGGAGTGATTAGAAGACAATTTTTAGATTCTCATAGTATTAGGCAGTTTTGAGGGAGATGAAGAGAATCCAAAAAATCAAGAGAACTATTGTAAAGTTGTCCAAACCGTGCACTTTGGGACCATGAAGATGGCATTCAAGACAAAATGCTCATAATTTTGATTTCTTTGATAACTAAATTCCCCTATCTTTCTCTTTCAAAAACATTGCTCAATTTTTTGAATATGTTGCTCCATTTATCGAGTTTTCCCCCCCTCTGAACCTTAATCTCGATGCCAAATCTAAACCTACAAAAAAGGTGGGATTTTTTTGTTTCAGGATGGTGTTCTATTTAGATTGATTCTTATTACATTTTGTTTCAAACAACATCGAAAACAAGATGTTAAAGATAATATTATGATTCTTTAGCCAAACAATCCATTGCAATGCAATGTGTCTATGCTTTAGAATGTTAGTGCTACAACAAGCGCATGGTGATTGTTTGATTTTCAATAGTGCTGCCAAATTCACCTGCCCAATACTTGAATGCCTATGAATTGTTGAATAAAAAAGTGTTCCCCAATGGATTCTAGATGTCTTATTAAACTATGGTGTTTGTGCATCTACAAACAACTGAAATTCAAAAGTGGGCCATTTCATGCGCGAGTCAACATAAATAATGGTTAAGGCATAACAGACGATGTTACAACCAATGGTCCACCCTAGTACACTGACCAAACTATACAATTTTTCCCTTGTAGAGAATAGGGATCTATAACTTTCAGTGTTGTTATGTGTCATTGTTTCACTCATTGATATCTTCAGCTTTGCATGAAACCATGGATATCACACTTGAACTTGTAAAACAATCATGCAACACACTCGAGAAATCATTAGCTCTAAAAACACATATGCAAATTCTTGAGTTGGTATGGCCTCACTAGTCACCCCATTTTTGACTCACAAGTGTTGCACTACATTTTAGACTCAATGTAGTTCTCCTAGTGCTTTTTGCTGATGTGCATGCAACTATCATTTGACCTAGGTTAGCCCTTGTGCCTCAACACCAATAGTGGGCTATGTTACTTCATCCCAATAAAAACCCTTGTGTGCAAATGAAAAATTCATATTTATGCCCTCTTATGTTGTGTATGCAGTATGCAGATGTATCTCTTGTTTCCTTAGCTTAGTATATGGTAGATAGATAGGTGCTTGCTAGATAATAAATGCTTACATTAGACTTGTATATATATGAGTTCTTACTTTGAAATTCAAACCTTAGTGGTGAGAAAGGCCGACCAGAAGATAAAAGAGTAAAAAATGGGCCCATGAAGAGAAAATAACCAAAAAGTAAGAGGGGTCAAGACCATACAAAAGGGTTAGGACCGTATGTATGGTTTTGAACTCGTTGTATGGTTTTGGACCAAGTTTAGATATAATAAAATAGTGAAAGGGAACCGCCATACATCTTTGTAAGGTAGCTTAGAATCAAACCAAAAAGGTGAAATAATAAGAGATATGGTTAAATCAAGTCATAAAGAGTAATACAACAAAAGATTGATGCCACTCAAATCTTGTTTTATTGTTCAAAAAGTTCATGTATATGAAAATCTAATAAAAGCATGATGTAATAATGATTTTGTGCAGATTTTGGTGTTTATATTAATCTTAGTTTTTATAATATTTTATACTATAGAGTGTAAAAATAAAAACACTATATTAACTATTTTTAGGTAATAAATAATTACAACTTATGGGCTCGAAATTCCTACACCAAAGCATTATTATTATTTTCTTCAAAAAATTCAAATTATATTAAAATAAATATTATATTTTGTCCTCCCTTTGTAAGGTTTTGTTACTTGATTTCAAGTATGCAAGTGAAAATTGGAAAGCAGAAGAAGTGGTTACACAACCTAGTTCACCTATCTCTGCAATGAATATATCGACTTCCCATACACGCTACCATGTTGCAGATTGAACATATGACAAAATGATACTTGTGGAACATAGGGTGTCATATTCTTCTTATCACCGCCCTTGTTAGTCAACACCTAGACATAAAGGATCATAACTTGCACAAAGAAGGGGTCATAGTAAAATTATAATGTGTAATGTGTAGGAATCATTTAAGTTCTTGTTTAAAACAATATAGATCTTATTGCGGTTAACAATATATATTTTAAAATTAAAGAAATCATAAAACATTAGAAAATTATAAAAAACTTTAAATTCATTTTTTTAATTAGTTGAATGTGTCACTAATTAATTGAAGTGTTGCATGAATTACTATTATAAGAAGGGCCTAATAAGGGTCATTTTTGTCTTGAAAAGTAAATGGATTTTTTCTAACTCAATGCAACTTAATTTTAAAAGCGATACTTGGAATATTTTTTAAATATCATCTTCACTAACTCATTAAATAAAGTTTTGCTACATTTCCTAGGTGAAAGGATAATTCTAATATATATGGGTTGTTAATGATATAAGGGTATATATCACCTTTTAATGATATTTGTTTTTGAAAAGTATATAAGGGTTGTAAGGGGCCCTTTCTTGTTATATTTAAAATTTAAAGATAAGTATGGAAGATGATTATAATGGGTATGGATACTTAGATCAAACAAAAATTTAATTAGACACCAAAGGCATCCCATGTCATTCCTATTCTTGTGATTATGAGCTTGTTTGATAATGTTAATCTATAATCGAGTGTAGAAAAACAATTTGGAATCACAAATCTAAGGAGGTGATAAATACACACATACTTAATCGATGAACACGACCTGTTAGGATAAAGACATGTAGTAAAGAACCACCTATATTCTTGATTACAATTCAAATTGAGGCAACTCAATACTATCAACACTACAAGAGAGAAGCCTCTTCCATAACAGTTCTAAAGCTCCAAAAAGACTTCCGAAAACCTTCAAAACATTGATGAAATAAATATCCTTTATACTAACTTATCTTTTAGCATCCAAAGTAATCCAATTTGTATTATCTTGGGGAAAAATGTCCTCACCCCTCAAATAATATGTTAGAGAACTAAACAAGGGTGAGGTGGAATCTCCACTTAACTCATCTAACTGGTTACACACTTTTTGTGAAACTTCTCGTCGATGATAAAATTACAATACAACCAAATGATCTCTTCAAAGAATGGAAAATTCCCATTCCCTCTTTTAGATGTTTCTTATAAATGCAAGCCCAACCACCCACCTATCCATCAAATCAAAAAGGGGAGCGAGAACCTATTTTGAGAAAAAAAATCAACCAAAGGCAAGGCCACACTAGACGAAAAAAGAGAGGATAGATACATGCACCAAAGGGCCCAATTTCTATTGCATTCCCTTTGCCACCATTCTACATGTAAAAATCTCTAAATTTCCCTTAAATTCATTATTACCTACCATTAAATAATGCTTGTCATGGTTGAAGTTAGGTTAACCACAATACTAGGTCAAGAATTGTGAACATTAGATGCTAAGATAAGAGTCAAAAATCAATCGAGAGTGAGGGTAGAGGAGGAATATGTGTATCCAACTATCTATGGGTCAACACTTTGTTGGGGATAGACCTAATCTCTATCATCTAGACATCCTTTTAGCACAAAACCTTGTGTCCATTTTTGTTCCACATCCTTTATTTCATATGGTTAATTGTCTAATACATCCTATGCTCATGGATCATAATATTTTTCCAAGTTATCTCGAACCCAATGCCCTCACCTCCGATTCGCCCAAATCCTATACATAGGAGGGTCACTCAACTTTAATATATCTATATATATTTTAACACACTCTTATACACATTGATTTTTATTGGCTACCACACCTCTATCTCCTCTTCTACCTCCATAAAAATCTCCTCCACATTGTTCGCTCCACCTCGCCTTCCATGATCCACTCGATACTTTATGCAAAAATTCACTATTAATGTGATTTTTTAAAGCATGGATATAAAAACACTAACAAAAATATTATCAACCCCCTTTCAATGACATTCTTATATCAAACTTAAGGTATTTATCTTGTATTTTTATATATAACATTAATTAAATTTTTCATTACTTTCTTCTCATTTTTCCTATTGATTTGTCTCAAGCGACATCGGTATAACTACATAATTGTGTTGGAATAAGAAAAATATTTCTAAAAAAGGGTTGTAAGCTCTCGTAGATGACAAAAATATTATGATTTTTGATTGACTTCTCCAATTAAAAAGAAAAACCTTCTAATTGATAGTAAATGTTATTTGTGCGTGTAGGCACTTACTAAATGGTTCCTAAACATTATTTAATGTTATTTCGTACATATTTAGCACGCTCATTTGTGCATAAGTGATCGGTTTAAGTATTATTTTATCATTTTATTGGTATGTGTTGGTGAAATAATTTGTCCCGGGACAAATTAGTAGTTTTCATCAATGCTCTAGGAATAAGTCCCTCTTCTTGGGAATGGGAGGCTCTCATTTATTGAATGCATGAAATAATAAAATATGTGGGTGGTTGTTAGGCTAGGGATCACATAGGATTACTCTACTAAACCTATGGAAAATTGTTTGTATGGAATACAAGGGAGGAATTTTCTTGAAAAGAGGTAAAGGGGAGATAGGGAAAAAGGGAGAGGGTTAAGTTTGTGAATAGGCACTTGCAAATTTCACAAAAATTAACCAGAGTAGGTCCACATTCAATAGGAAGAGAAAATAAATGTGTAAGAAATAACAAGATTAACAAATCAAAGACACAAAGTTCTATTGATTTATTCCTCAAAGATACAAAGTTATTTCTTGGTTGTCCAAGATTACAAAGCTTGCATAGTTGAAAGTAGGAAGTAGAATAACATAGACAAGGAGATAGAAGAAAGTAGTTTCTTATTTCTAGTACTAGGAGAAAAAAATCTAACCCTTTGGAATGGAGAAGACATCCAAATATAGCCTTACAAAGTGTGTCTTCATCTCCCCATGTGACTTTTCATATTCCTACCACTTGTGACCTTTCATATTCCCGTAGGAATAAAAATAAGTTATTTTATTATTTATGCGATTAAGTAAAATTAACTAACAAGGAGTAAGTTGGGAATAGTTAATCTAATCTAGGAGGACATAAACATTGTAAATAAATGTTTTAAAGCAATATGAAGTAATTATATAATTGAACTAGTGGAAATGAAACCCTAATCTGCAAGGATAAGGGTAAGGAAATAACTCAAACTAATAATGAGATGACTTTCGTAGAGTGTCACAGTCCGATTGAAAATTTTGGGAATAAGAATAAATGTGTAGAGGTCCCGAAAATATTGGATCTAGAGGATCTAAGTGGACTGGGGGCTGGAAGTGAATATTTGGGACGCCCATGGGCACTCTAGTAAGTATAACAGTGCCTTGGTCTACTGAATGCATCTATAATTGATTCTTCGCAGGGTCGGAAGGTGGTCTGAAACCCTCATTGTGTGTCACATCTACTTGATGTCTTGCGCTTGATGTTGCTAACAAATCAAGCTGATATAAAGACCTGTAAAAGACAAAAAGGAAGTATCAAAACCCTAAAAAATAAAAATGTAGAATGAATGGGTCGGACTAACCTCAGCTACCACAATAGTGGGCTTACTACTCTGAGTGTTACACTACATTTCAGACCCAAATGTAGTTCTGGTGAGTGTGTGCATGTCGTGCCCTAGGTGCTCTTGTGTCATTCGAATTATGTGAAATAACGAGAAATAAATAAATGTAGAAAATGTAATAGCATGTGTGCATGGAATAGAATAAAATCCCTCCCCTATGAAGTGTGATGCGAGACTTCCTAGCTTGTGCCTTGATAATGGAGCTATGTGGATGAAAATCCAATATATGGATGTAACTCTAGATGAGTGATATTAGTAGATGATGTTAGGCCCCTCATTATGGTCTCGTAACTTTATATTTATAGGGTTCTCTTGATCTGATTTCATAATTAACCCCGACACGGATGAATAGGAAAAAGATAAGAAGAATAAACAACTAGAAAGAGTCCAAAAAGTGGCGAGAAAGTAGAAAAAGGATCGGAGCACCCTTGGTGGGACCAGGGTGCGAGACAGGCGCCCAAGATACTACCATGGGCACCCCAAAGAAGGCTAAATGATGAGAGACGAAACAAACTTGGCATGTAGATAAAAAACGTGTGGAAATGAAGAAATAAAAGTAAAATAAGATGGCCAAAAGATGGGGTTAATTAGTACTTTCTTCACTCAAGAACCTTCTAAATAGTAGTATGAGATCGGGATAAATAAATTTCTAAAGTGCATGATTTTGTGACTACATTTTTCCCCCACTTTATGTTGGTGAGCTGAAATCTCGGTAACATAAAGTAGATAGAAGTGCGTACCTAATGTCCATGAAGAGTGTAGTAGAAACATGTTGAAGGACTAGACAAAAGCATGGAATAAAAGAAAGATGGAGGAGCGTGGAAACTAAAGATGAAAAATGCACAAATAAAAAGTGATGAGAGTGAACCTAGGGTAGAATGCGTGTGTAGTTGTTGCGGTGTATAGTATACCTGCATGGTTAGTAAAGCATGTGTTGTCGTGAAATGTTGTTGTTGACGTTGTTGTTATTGCCCCCAATTTGATTGCTTGTTTCTCATATGGTCGGACCTGCAAGGAGAAAACAATCAAGTAGTCAAATATGTATATATGTAAGTGTAAAAATGCTATGTAAAATATGCATGTATATGAAAGTGTAAAATACGCAAATGTAAAGTACGCGAAAAAAAAAGTGTAAATTGAACATGTGCACCCGATCCATGTCGAGAGGAAGAGTATAGAAGGATATCTTGTACTGCGAGTTTTTTGAGAAATCTCATGCCACCTTGGCTAAAGAAGTGTAGGGAGGAAATGTTATGTGTCCTCCAAGCTCTAACCACTTCTGTTGAAATGTGTATGAAGAGATATTTGTATTGTCCTGTTTTTTGGTAAATCCGACACCACTAGTCGGTAAGTAGTGTAGAGAGGCACACCCACTGTAACCCCTAAGCATGTAACCGCTTCTTCCAAAAATGATAAGGACATCATGTCTTGTACAAGCCATTGTGTATGGGGTTTGTAGACACATTTGAACCCACTTGTTGTATAAAACTGAACCATGTCGGTGTAGAATCTATGTGTTAGTATGTAAAAACCCTCAAATGATGCACCCGCCTTTTGGGGGCGCATGTGATACCATTGATAGGATAATACGACCCTAAAAGAGGACCAACCGTAATTTGAACCGTGTACTCTGGAAAGTGCTTGGTATAAACCAAGGCATGCATAAAGAAGAAGGCTAGCCAAAGAAAAGTGTAAACAAACAATGCATGCATATAGAAAACATGTGTAAGCTACGAAAACAATGTAGTAAATGAAAACATGCAAGAAAGAAAGAAATTCATACAAAGTGGGCTGAAAATATGGGACATCACTCACGATGTCGTAATACACGCAAGGTTGTCATGGCCCAAACAACAAGAAAGTGTGTACACAAACATAGGGCAAAGCCACATCTGATACAATGGTAGAAAATTATAAGCAAACAAACAAGTAGTCATGGAAACATGTAATCTTACAAAACAAGTGTTGCACATGGAACACTCGTTAGCATGTTAGAGAAATAACCAATATGTCAAAAATGTGTATGATCAAGTAATGTAAAGTGCTAAGTACAAAATGAAACAATAACACCTGAAAGAGACAAATGTGGATGCCCACAATGACTAGTATAGGAAGGGTAGAAGGTGAGCATCCATGTCATGTGTAAGAGTCATGTATCTGTGATCACACTAAAAAAATGTGTGAATGTGCATGTGTGGATGGTATAGATAATGACATATAAGAAATTAAGCTAACATGTGTAGTAAAGTGATCATGTAAAACACTAGTAAACAAGAGTAAATGCTCCAAGACAATGCAAAGTATGTTGTGGGTGGATGGAATGGAATGCAAGATGGAATGATAGGATCCGCATGCCCCCGAGTGAATGGAATTGTATGTAATGAGGTTCATTTTTTCCCCCTCAACAATCAAGAATGAACCGTAAACGAGAGTGCATCATTAAGAAATGGTTGAGAAGTGTGTGTTGTATCAAGTACGTTGCGGTGAATGTGTATGTGTAGTGATGAAATGCTACTTTTAGAAAGGATGTGCATGAACCCTATCACCAAAGTGTATATTATAACTTGAGGAATGGACGAGTGATGATTTAGCCTAAGCATATATCACTATAAGATGAAAGAATGAGTGATGATTTAGCACTAAGTGTATATCATTATAAGATGAAAAGGATGAGTGATGATCAAGGCCTAAGTGTATATCACTATATGATGAATAGATGAGTGATGATTTAGCACTAAGCATATATCACTATAAGATGAAAGAACGAGTGATGATTTAGCACTAAGCGTATATCACTATAAGATGAAAGGACTAGTGATGATTTAACCCTAAGCGTATATCACTATATGATGAATGGATGAGTGATGATTTAGCACTAAGCGTATATCACTATATGTTGGATGGACGAGGAGTGGTGATGTAACCCAAGGACAAAATGATATAACGGAGGTGGTGATCTAGCCTAAAGCATATACCACTACTAGATAGAAAGAGTGAGTGATGATTTAGCCTAAAGCGTATGTCAGTAGCCTAGGAATGTTACACGATGAAATGTCACATGATGAAATGCCGCATAGTGAGTGTAAGGTCCATTTGATTTGTAAACCCTCGGCAATTGAGTATGGACTGAGGAACTAAAGTGCATCATAGGGTGGTGAGTGCATCGCGTAGAAAAACAATGTAGTATGTGTAATGATGAAACGACCATGTGGTGAGTATGGTTTGTAAATACGTGGTGTGTAAAATGTGATGCTAAAGGTAAACAATATGTAATGTATAATACACGATGTAACATGTGTAGTAATGTAGAATGTAGGGATGAAATGTAAAGCTAGACTCATATGTAATGTAACCTAACATAGTATGTAGAATGTGTATGAGGTAGGTATGTGCAATGTATGATTGGACTATGTACATAGATAGCCTAATAATGTATGTAATGTGTAGAATGACTAGGATATATGATATGTAGAATGACCTAGGTATGATGCAAGATGCATGTAGAATAATAGTAGAATGTAAACTAAGTGTAGTATGTATTGGTGTATAGCACGTGATGTGTGATGAAATGTAATGTATAATGTCTATAGTGCAATGTGTGGGGTTTAGTGTAATGGTAATCCCTCAACAATCAAGTGTGAACCGAAGCACAAGAGTGCGTCATCGGGTAATAACGACACTAAAGTGTGTAATGAGTATGCGATACTATGAGATTGATGTATGAGAATGCAAAAGTGAGATAGGCAGAAAGGCCTAAGAATAAGGGGGATGTGGGATGTTATGCCCCCAAGTGTATGATAACACATGTACTATTTGATAAATGATTTATGAATGTGGTGAAGTACTATAAAGTTTGTAAGATTGATTCCATGACAGGAGATTGTATGGTATGTGTAACGAGTGATAGATTATTGTAGATGTATGCACACGTGATTATGTAATAGATAAAGATGTTAATGCAAGATGAAATGAGGTTATTTAGTGTAAAATACCCCTCAATAGTCATATAATAACCATAAGAATATGAGTGTGTCATCAAGAGGGTAGAGTGACAAGAGTCACCTACCAAAGACCAAGTTTGCATGCGGTAGGACCTTGTTGGACAAGGTTTATATTAGAACTATTTGGTGGTGGTGAGAGTGATAATTTTTCATAAACACTAGGAGAAGGAGTAGTTGTTGGGACAAACTTAATTGGTTGGAGCTTAGATTTGAGAGGAGGCCAAGTTACACGGAGTCTCAAGGGAGATTGCTTAGGTTTATTTGGTAATGCAATAGATGACTTAGTAGGAGTAGTTTGTGAACTAATGTTGATAGGTGGTGGACTTTTTGATGTGGGGATACCGTAGGTGATTTCTTAGGTGGTGCGTGTCCATTCAAAGAAGGTACTGGAGAATGTTAGGTTGTGGAGCTTGTTTTCATGTGTGAAAGTGTTGAAGACTGTACACTAAGAGTACTATACACTTTCCACAGTTCTCTCGCCGATTGGGAGTTTGGGGCGAGCCAAGCCTCGAGTGGGGGTCCGACAGTGGCATTCCCACGATAGCAGGGGTTCGGGGGCACAGCCCTCGAAAAAAAAATTGGCCTCGAAACAAAACATGCCCGATATACTGGAAAATGTGTTTTTTCTCATATGGGTGGGATTTTTGACCCATAGGTTTATGGGACAGTTTTGGCCCATGGTTTTGATACCCATAGTTTTGTAAAACTGCTTAAGCAATTGTCTACTTATGTGGTTTTGTGCATATGGTAGGCATAATGTAACATTGCAGATGTGTCTGAATTCGGGTGTGAATTCTGTAGAGTTTGTTGAGCATAGCTCCAAACAGATCTGGGTATTATGTTGAGAGAGCGGTGGCTTGTAATAAAATCTGAGCAAGTGATTCTTAGTGGACATAGCCCAAATTGGGTGAACCACGTTAAATATTGTCTCTTTGTGTTGTGTTATTTTTATTCTACACTTTTATTTCAGATCTGTAATATTTTTTGCATATTAGTTTCTACTGTTGTGATTCTGTGAGGGACTCATCCGCATATTTTATCCCTTATTTCCTAATAGAGAAATGGTTGTGTGATGCTTATTAGATGGAGAATAAGCAACATCAAAAATAGGAGAAGTGTTTGTTTGACTAGGAGAATCATCACTATGCACATGTGAGGGATTTTTAATATCACGCATGTAATGAATAAGAGAATCATCAAGAACTTCCTTAGAAATATTAAAAGGAGGCTCACTAGTAGCCGCATAGCATGGCTGAGTAGGGGTGAACTACTTGTGAGAGGTTGTTGCTTAGGAGTGGTTTGATGCTCATTAGATGTAGGTGAGTCAAATTTAGGAGCCCAAATAGGATTGAGCATTTGTATTAAAATGTTGTGGAGAAAACAAAATAAGGTCTTGATGCATAAGACTGTGGATTAGGTGATGCAGAGTATGGAAATCATTTTCATTATGCCCATTGATTCGATGATAATTTCAATATGGATGACCTTGATACTTCACTAACCGATAGGGAGAATAGTGATGAGTAGGTGGTAGGGTAATCAATTGATGACTAAGGAGCTGATTAAGAATGTCATGTGGCATAGTATTGTGCTCAAATAGAAGAGGCGGAGGCAACGACATGTCTTGAGGTTCAACTAAATGACATGTAGTGGACATAGATGGCATGTAAGATGTAGAAGGAGCACAAACATGTGATTGAGAAACATCCTTAAGCTATTGAATTTCAGATCTAAGAGATGTGATGGTGGATTCCATGGCTGCAAATTTTTTATGTAAGGCTTGAATCGAGTCTAATAGTAGTTGCTTAGATAGAGGATCATTATGGCTAGGATCAAAAAATAGGCAGTGAAGCATAGCACTTAATTTGTGTGGTGACATATTATCATTATAATACTTGGTGTCTAAGGATTTTCGTAAAATAGCTTGACAATTGGGATATCTCTTAAGAAAATCGAGATAAAGAAACTTGACGACCTATGATAAAATAAATAAGAGGATCCTAAGCGTGGAAGACATCAGGTTTGCCTAAATGATTAACTACAATTAACTAACAAGGAGTAAGTTGGGGATAGTTGATCTATTCTAGGAGGACATAAAAGTTGTAAATAAATGTTTTAAAACAATACGAAGTACTTATATAACTGAACTAGTGGAAATTAAACCCTAATATGCAAGAAGAAGGGTAAGGAAATAACTCATCTAATAACAAATTATTGTCGCAGAGTGTCGCGAGTCCGACTAGAAATTTTGGGAATAAGAACAAATGTGCAGAGGTCCCAAAAAGATTGGATCTAGAGGATCTGAGTGGAATGAGGCAACCTGAAAGAGGAATAGGGTGCCCACGGGTTCTCTAGTAAGTAAAATAGGTCCCCGATCTGCGGAAAATCTTTGCAACTAATTCTTACGAGGTCGAAAGATGGTCGAAACCCTCGTTGTGTCACATCTACTTCATTGTCATGTGCTTGATGTCGCCAATAACTCAAGTTGATATAAAGACATGAAAAATACCAAAAATGAAGTATCAAAACCATGAAAATAAAAATTCAAAATGAATGGGTCAGACTAACCTCAGCTACCACAACATTTGACTTACTACTATGAGCGTTACACTACATTTCATACCAAAATGTAGTTCTAGTGAGTGTGTGCATGTTGTGCCCTAGGTGCTCTTGTGTCATTCACACTATGTGAAATAGTGAGCAATAACTAAATGTAGAAAATTTAATAGCATGTGTGCATGGAATATAATAGAATCCCTCCCCCTATGAAGTGTGATGTAGACTTCCTAGTTTTTGCCTTGATGATGGAGCTATGTGGATGCAAATGCAATAGATGGATGCAACTCTAGATGAGTGATAGTAGTAGATGATGTTAGGTCCCTCATTATGGTCTCATAACTTTATATTTATAGGTTTATCTTGATCTGATTTCGTAATTAACCCGACATGGCCGACTAGGAAAAAGATAAGAAGAAGAAACGGCTAGAAAGAGCCCAAAAAGTGGCGGGAAAGTAGAAAAAGGATTGGGGTGCCCCTAGTGGGACTAGGGCATCGACGAGCGCCCCAGTACTACCCTGGGTGCTCAAAGAAGGATAAAATGAAGGGAGAATACCAAAACACACTATGCATGTAGATGTAAATGTGTGGAAATGATGAAATAAAAGTAAAATAAGATGGTCAAAAGATGGGGTTAGTTAGTACTTTCTTCACTCAAGAACCTTCTAAATAGTAGTATGAGACCAGGATAAATAAATGTCTAAAGTGCATGATTTTGTGACTACATTATGAAAAAGAAATTTTACAATGCAAACTTAAACTGTCACTTAAGTGAATAAGACGAAATAGCTAAAAATTACATTCCCAACAAAGAATTAGAATGTAGAGAGAGAAGGAAGAAGAGAGAGAAGAAGAGAGGAGTGATCAATCCAAAGATGAAGAAGCTTTTGATGACGAAGAGATTTCTCTTGATGGACTCTATGGAAATGCTCTAGGGATGAAATCCTTTCCCTTTACCTCTTTTCCAAACCGAGTCGTTATCAGTGGAACTTCCTTTTCTTGTGGGATGCAAGGTGAATGTTGTTACTTATAATCGCCCCTAATCAATCATCTAATTTCCTTCTATGACCACTAGGATGAATTGAGCCATCCAGTCTTAGAATTATTTTCTCCCATTTCCCTATTTAACAAAGACTATTACATCTAAGTTTGCTTTATGGAATTCACCTCGTAACCAAGCTTTAGGAATCTATGAGGACTTCTACCTTGTTTGGGCCATGATCCAATTCTTAAACCTTGCAAATATGAATATGTTCCGCTCATTATTGAGAGGAAAATTCCCTTGTGATGATCACCATATTATTACCAATGGGAAATTACATGCATTGAGAGATACAATTTAGAGTGATAAATTCCATCGGTGAGTTATCATCTACCTTATTTGTCCTCGAATATGGATCATAATGTTGGGCATGAGTTAGGACAAGCTCTATGTTTTGAAGCAGACAATGGATGTCCACTAGCTATGAATAACCCACTTGAGAATATCTTTTCCTCCACAACTTCATGGGGTTCTCTCAAAGCATCCTTGTTTTTAGGTCCTCCAAATCCATGTTTGTCACATCATTGTCACCTACATTGGGATACTTAGTGTTTAATGTGGAAATTGGCTCTAAACTTGAGTATTTGAACTTCATGGTGATGAAAGTTAGTGAAATGGATGGGAGATGGATGGATATGAAAATTTTACCAAAATCCCAACACTTACTATTTTTAGCAGGTCCCACCTCATATGTCTATTTTTAGAAAGTTTCTCAAATTAGCACTTTTGAGTGGTCTTGACATGAAAGGGGTGATGGTGACTCAGAAAGTGACTCGTTTTCAAAACTTACTATTTTTAGTATGTGAGAACCTGGTAAAACTTACTATTTTAGTAAGTGTTCTTTTGGATGTCGGAATGAGATGGGAGTAGTCTCAAAAGTTTCGTTTTCACTCTGAGATGTTTTGCTCCAAATTTTAGAGGTTTTCTTTAGTTGAGTCACTTAGGTGAAATGTAAATACATTTGAAGAGGGAAAATACTAAGAGAAAACTCAATCTTGCATATCTCCAAAAATACTCCACCTCATCATATAACCAATGGCTCAAATGAAATATTATTTTACAAGTAACATTTTCTCCAAATTTTAGGCAATTTGGCTTGCCGAGTCACCAGGAAAATGTAAAACAATTTTCATCATTTTGGGAAAAAATGGAGTTCTTGACTGGAAAATTCTTTCTCAAATAAAAATAAATCATTCCATGAAAGCCCCCAAGTGATAAATCATCTAAAATTCATTTTCAAATGAAGCACTTTGGCAAATTTTTGAGGTTTTTCAAATGTTTGATCACCGGAAATGAGCAAAAGACCATTTTGGAAACTAGTGCACAAAGTTGGTTTGTATGACTTCCATAAAGAAGAAACATGAAGTTTTAATGGAGTTTCATGTTGCACTTTTTCTATTTTCATGTTTGGGTGATTTTTGAGGAAAACTAGGTTTCAAAAAAATGACCTAGTGTTGGAGTTTTAACCCTTTCTCCCTTTTAGCACTTTAACTCACCATTAACCTAACATGGCTTAACCTGAGTCGGTCGGGGCTTAGAGGGTGTGTTGAACCAATGAAAATAGGGGAAAATTGATGCAAGGGGATAATAAGGACACTAAAATTCACTTTTCATGAGATTGTGACAAGTGTCACCATGTGGGAGCAAGAGAGATAGATGGAGGGGCTAAAAACAGGCTCAGGGAGCTTAGATGAGGTTTTCACGTGATCGGGGCTAGTTGAATAAAGGGTTTCACTTTTTTGTCCCGACTATACCCTTGGATATTGGGACAAGGGATAAGGGAAAACTAAGGTTGAAAATGTGCCATGGGTAGCCTTAGTCATAGGGAGGGACCAAATTAGTCATAAAACAAGTTTGCAAGTTGTTCTAGTAGCATGGGGTGTCACTTAAGTGATGAAAAAGATTATTCCACAAGGGGTGCAATTTTTTGTCCCCGTTGTCCCCTTCCAACAAGGGACAAGGTACAAGGGATAAAAGGGGTCAAAAATCCCGCCACTCAACTTGAAATTAGAACATGGGAATGTACTTTTTGTCCCAAGTTCTACACTTAACCATTTAGGGAATATAGTGTATGATTATAAATGGAAATGGGTCAAAGAATCCAATTAGAACATTTAGAAACTATTAAAATGATTTTTTCATCAATTCTTGTTTAACTCGCCACTTTTTCCATAGGAAGACGTCACAATGAGCTGATTTGTCAAAGGAGTTCGTAACAAGTATGAACCAAATCATCACTTGGATCATGAAGGGGTTCAACGTGTTTTGTTTTACCTTGTGTTTAGATCCTAACACCACTCGAGGTGCACGAAACCTTCGTTGAAATTCTTTGTCCATAAAGGACATCATGCTTCAATGTTGGAAAGGTTTCATCTTGTTATGCTCCCAAAACTTTATCTTACCCATTCCACTACATAGTAGACTCTATAATCTTTCTAATGACTAGGATGTGAGTTCACAACACCACCCGAGTTCTTGAAACCTTTTCCGAAGTTGACCCTTTAATAATGAACACACACTCATTTTCCCCAAAAAGTTCCTAGAGAGAAAGCTTTCCCAAGACCACTTTGAATCTCATAGAATATCTTCTAAATGATACCGCCATGGAAACCTTTCCATTGACTACAATCTAATCTCTTGAAATGATCTGATGCTCCTGAAACCTTTCATAGAAGTTGACTTTTGAAAATAGGTAATTTGACAATTTTGACTAGTTTTGACAAGTTTGAGCAAAAGGGGTAAAAATTTAATAGGGTTTTCACGTAAAATGCCTGAAAAATTTACATGCCAACAACTAGATCTAACTCGGGGACTTGTCTTGAGTTGGAAAAAGTGCAAAAAGGCAAGCGGGAACACCAACATCTCATAACATTAATCAAACCAATGCCTAATCCATTGGGTAGAATAGAGTCACAAGGAAACACATTCTTGTGGAATATGTATTTAACACCACACACACACAATAATAAAACGAGAAGGGAAACACAAAGGGAAATAAACCTAGCTCACCTATGTACATGCGGGGCAACCCACTTTGATGTATTACGTGTTCTTCTCTAAATGTTACCCGTGCATGGGTAACACTAAATGATTATGCTCTCCAAACCCATTGAATGGCTTAATGAAGTATGATTCCTTTCTAAACTTCTTGGAAAATCCATCTACTACAATAGATCTCCATATGCATGACAAAGATAAATTTGTGTGTTTATACTTGAGAAATTTTGCATGACTCTCCTTGTAAATGAGGGTCCACTCGAATAGCTCATTATCTTTGCTACTCTAAAATTATGTTTCTAGTTGTTCATCAATTTTTATATTATCATTACTTATGATTTCGAATTTTTCATTTGTCCACTATGCAAGATTAATTCTTGATCATACTAAGCTCATTTTGTTCACAACTGGGTTTACACTCTTGATTTAGAGATCATATCAGAGGGCATAACTTCCCTAAATCTCCCTAAACATGTTCCTTTTCGAAGTACAAGTTACTAGCTTTCTGGCACCTATTAGAATGCACAAAATAGAGGTCATATGCACCAGATACAATCTGTGTAAGAACAAGACGTTCACAGGATAGAGGTGAACACATGCAAAATAGTGATTAGGAACATTGCGGTTAGGCAATGGGTCGTAGGAGCACTGTTAAGGTTTGCGGAGAAAAAATGAAGGTTGAGTTTGGAACCTCCAGTCTTTGACAGGCATAAAATGAGTTTCAACGATGGGGTCCTCTCTTATTTCGGAGGGGGACCCATTGGCGCGCGGTGTAATAATCACCTCATCGAGCTACTCGGCAAACTCCTAAAAGGTTCAAGTCAAGTTTTGCATCAATCTCGAGAAACAAGCTAAAATCGAGTTGATTGGAGGATTTTCCACATGGTGGGTCCTCGAGCCACCAAGTGGTCTGCCACCATGGTACACATTGCATCGAGTTGACAAACCGATCTCATGGGCGAGCCATTCCAATAACTCGATGAGCTATTCTCTCCATAACAACTAGTGAGCCCACATAGTTCAACAAGAAAAATGGTTACGTGGCCCAAGCCACAAACATAATGCGGAGGATAAGGCTTATTAAAGCCTTCCCCATTCTACGCCCATGCATTTGAAATTAAAATGTGCACCCAAGCCAAAATAAAATTAATGGGGATTCGACGGTGGACGTAAACATGTGGCATACAACAACAACAATGGGGGACATGTGGCGAGATGATGGGAACGGTTGGCGTTGACATGGCATACAGTGCAGAAGATTGGAAGATTCAAAAGGTTAGAAAAATGGATAAGGTCTAAAGGTTCGAACCAAGAACCTACCTCCTCCGAGCATGGAGGCCAAACCAAACACCGCTAATCGAGTTGGTTGGCATGGATAATGGTGATAATCCATTTAAACAAGAGTTTTGGGCCTTCCAAGGCTATAAAATTCTCTCACCCCTCCATTACAAACACAAGCTCTCCTCAATTCTTCAAGGCACTGAAGAGGAGGATAGAGAAGAAGGCCTTAGGAGTATAGGCCAATATTTTGGAGAAATATTAAATTCCTATTTATTTTTATAGGCAAATATTTGAAGATAAATACATATTTAATTAAATAGGCTTGATGGAGGATATAAAAGACCTATTATGTAATAGGCATTGATGATGAAATTAAGTCCTATTATCATATAGGCACAATGTAAAAATTTAGGAGTTGTTATTGATAACTCATCGCAGTGTAAAGGTCAATGTGAAGCATAAGCTTTCTTATGTGAGAGCCCTGGAGACATAGTGAAGTTGAGGGACGTGAACAATGCATTAGAGAATCACACTCATATTGGGGCTCGACACTTTGACACCGGGGAATATTGCAAAGTTAGTTGTTTAGAAGCTGCAGAGGAGGGTTGTAATCCTTATTGAGCTCATTGGTGAGGTTTGGTTTGATCTTAACTCTGTGTAGAGGCTGGAATTCATGCAACAAAGTGGAAGATGATCATTATCGTCAATGGAGACTTAGATCTATGTAGATTTTATCTTATCGTGCAATAGAGTGGAAGTCAACATTAGACATCCTGGAGACTTAGCACCATGTAGAGGTTAGTTTATCATGTAACAAAGTAGAGGTCATCTAGAGGTGTCTAAATCGGGATTTTGCTAGAGCATTAAGTACTAAGCTTCCAAGACCAACCTAGGTATATTGGACCGATTAGCACACCAGGTTCGATTGAACATTCATTATAGTATCGTAAAGTTTATTTGTATTGTATGATCAAATTTTTATAATGGATTGGTTCAGGTAGTTTTGAACCCAACGACGTAGGCATTCTACCGAACTTTGTTATCAACTATTGTGTAGTGTGGTTCTTATTCTTGCATTACATTTGTTTAAAGTTGATTTATTTTGGGGTGAATTCATTAAAAGAATAAAGTGTCTATAATGGTGCATGTAGGTCACAAAAACAAATTTGGCTGGTTTATGGATCAGCTCTGTAATGGGCATTTGTTCTTTGTTTTTCATGCACCACATGACCATCATCTACATGCACTAGCTATCAATAGATATTTTGAGACTTTTGACTTTGTCCCAAAGTTCTTATTTCTCTATGTTTACTGTTACTCCAAATGGTCCTCCACACACACTAGTTCATTCTTGATCTGCCACTCACTATCGTGTGACTCGCACAATGTTTCATATTCTAAAAAGAGAATGAGCACAAGGCTAGTGCTGAAGTATGGATATCATCACTTTCTTCATCTTGAGCATCTTGACTTACAATAATCATCTCCATGATGGAGATACCTTCTTCCCGAGTGGAATCATCCTTGTGAGAGTCAAACGCCTTATTATTTATACATTCATCATTGAGAATTTTCTATTCTCCAAACGGAAAAGATAAAGCTTCATATTAACAATCATATACATCAAATAAATCCTCATGTCGGATCTTGGGAAGATGATTGAAAAATGGGGGTTCACCTTTACAGACCTCATTTGACATCACTTTCGTTTCATAGTCTACATTGTTTATCATCTCAAGGCTATTTGCGGCAAGTTGAGATATCCATAATCCTCATCATCACCAAGTAGAGAACATGTATATGTGCTCAATGAGAAGTGCATACTATCAAGTTATGGGTCCATCAAGTCATCATGTTTTTCTCAACCAAACCAATCAAATCTAGGTACTCCTCCATTAATATGGGCAGCTCATCATCTTCCTTTGAAGTTATAAAATAGTTGTCATATATTTAATCTTTGTGCAAAATGTCTACCCTTGGTTCATTTTATTTTTGAATAATATATCCCATATTTATTATAAGAAGAAGCTTCTTCATTTTACCATTGACTAGTATGGTGGCACATGACCAATCCATCTATATATCTCCACCAACATCTCTATAAAAATTTGGCTCAACAACATTCCCTATGAAGTTGGAATGTCAGCTACAAGTATATTCATATTGACCTTCTTGTCAGGAAAGTCTACAAATGTGATTTTAACCTCTTTGACTTGACCAACTAGAGGTACTTATTTAGTCTCCATGGAGTAAAAATAGCCAATAGCATGGGTAAGAGTGAGACCAAGGAATTTTTAACTTTTTTGGGCATGACATTGTCAGAAGCATCGAGTCAATGATACAATTACTTAATTTATACCCATTGATCAACAAAGAGAGGTAGAAGGGTTCTAATTTCTTAGAAGTGGAGGATGTTGAAGAAAGAAGGTTATGAGAAGGAGTGGTACTAGGAATTGGAAATGGTTCTTTGCTAGTGTAATTGATGGAACTAGACTTGATTTACTTCCTTTGATAAATTAGACAAGTTTATCAAATTGCTTGGGATGAGTTCTCAGATACTCAAACTCAAAAATTTGGAATTTGGATTTCTTAACATGGTCAATGATGTCAAAGGATGAGGAGGTAGACACATCAAGAATAATGACAAAGCCTTGACAGGGGTAGGATTTACATTCGTCGAGAGATAAAGAAAGCAGAAGCAAATATCGAATTGATAATTAGAGAGGCAAGAGACTTACCCAGAGAAGAAGGAGATATGGCTCGCTAAGGTATTCTCGGGCTTCCTCTTGGACCGAGTGCATGGAATTGGGTAGTGGTAATCCTCTTTTTGTTTTGTTTTTGCAGAGTGACCTTTTGAGGATTCAAGTGCTTTGCTTGGGTAGCGAAGGAAGAGGCATCTTTCTATACTTGTGAGCGAGTGAACATTGCACAAGAGTAGATATTCATATCAACCACGGAATCCTAAAAATATTCATCGATGAGTATTCAAAATACCCAATGTTTTCATATCCAACTTATTCTTCTCCTTCAGATTCCGATTCAACAATTTCAACTACTTAGATTCTACATGTTGCATTAATAGGCAGAGCCTACAAGGAAAGACTTCGAGGTGCTCCAACAATATAATTCCAGTTTTGGTTTTGATACGGGCATACTAAGCCATTTTATTTTTAATGTAGGCATATCATTGACCAACTTCTGTAACAATGAATCATTGCCTTCATTTTAGTATCTTTGGGTTTTATTTTTTGTTGAATGGTTCTTGATCTTCCCGACATGATAAGATCATCTTCAACCTTAATAGCAACTTCTTGAAAATTATGCAAAGTATTTTTTGATTTCTTCCCAATATGAATCCAACTTCAATAATTGATCATTTATGAAGATCCTCTTTTCAATATTTTTAGTAGATACGAACACCAATAAGGATCTTATTAATCGACTCATTGAATTTGGCTACAAATTTTCTCATTGGTTCCCATGGTTCCTTC
Source organism: Taxus wallichiana var. yunnanensis (assembly GCA_018340775.1). Lineage (NCBI taxonomy): Eukaryota > Viridiplantae > Streptophyta > Pinopsida > Cupressales > Taxaceae > Taxus > Taxus wallichiana. The sequence goes on along the minus strand of CM031240.1, from coordinate 669,982,002 downwards.
TTCATTTTATCCAATTGAGTAAGAAGGGCATGAACATATTTGGCTGACTTGAACCATGCTTACAACTTAGCTTTCATATTTTCCCACTTTGAGTGATTCAAAGTGAGATGAAAAATAGTAGAACCATTCCACGGTGAAATATTATAATGACTCCATGTATATTCGTACAACAACATATTCATGTTCCACTCCAATAACACCACAAGATATGATAAAGGATATAATGTGCTCATTTGGACTTTGTTTTCCATCTCCGTGGAACTTGGGAAGTTCTTTCTCGATCCTCTGGGTAATTAATGAAGTGGAAGATTCAAAAGCAATGGACTATTGTTCTAACCCCAAGGTAATGGATCAACCATCTTTGGAGGAAGAGTGTTTAGTGGTTATGGAGATACGAGGGATACAATAGGACTGATGGTAGGCTCTTAAAACAAACCTTTGGGAAGAATTTTAGAAGCTTATCTTGAGATCCATATGGGATCGAGTATGAAATCAACTTGTTCTTATAACTCAAATAGAGGATTAGAAAATACTATAACACCACTTACTCTGTCTCTCCTTACATATCTTATATCTTCCGGTTTGTGAATGATTTTTCAATAAGGAATATGAAAATTTACATCCAGGAATATGAAAAGACAATGGAATATGAAGGGTTTCTTACAAAACTCAGCAGCATGTTTTCAAGCAATGAATTTCATGTTTTTGAATTTTGTATTTTGTGAAAAATTTTATGGTTTTGGGATATTTGATTTTTAGGATTTTTTGTGGATCGTTTAGGGTGTAAGACAAAAAGCGTTGCCCATGGTGGGCGCCAAAAACTATTGGTGAAATAATTTGTCGCATGAAAAAATAGTAGTTTTGTCAATGCTCCAAGACTAGGTCCCTCCTCTTGGGAATGGGGAGGCTCCCATTGATTGAATATAAAATATGTGGGTGGCCATTAGGCTAGGGGTCACAAAGTAGGACTTTGCTAAATATGTGGCAAATTGCTTTTATGGAATAAAAGGTAGGAATTTTCTTGAAAATAAGTAAATGGGAGATAGGGAAAATAGGAGATGGTTAAGTTTGTGAGTAGGCACTTACAAATTTTAAAAACATTAACCAAAGTAGGTCCATATTCAATAGGAAGAGAAAAAAACTGTGAAAACAACAAGATTAAAAAATCAAAGACACAAAGTTCTTGGCGAGCATCGTTGATACTCGTACTTTAATTATTTAATGATTGTCAATACTAGGGTGGTGTCCGAGGATTTTGCAACAAAGCATGATTGAAATTGTATTTGAGCATGTATTAACTTAAAATATTTAACCAAATACTACTCCTAAAAACTTGTCTATCGAGAAATGCTTGATGAAATAAAACAGAGACTCCTAAATCTATGAATTAAAAGAGTTAAGAATATTGAAACAAAATGACAATCTTAAATACTAAAAATATTATAATTCATGCAAGTAATAAAATGCTAAATAAATAGAAAATTAAACAAACATTCAATACTTCCCTTCATATTGGGGAGGAGTGGCCCTTGCTCCTTCCCTCTGATCCGGTTTCAGACTTGAAATTACACCAGTAAGATTGAACTCAGAACCATGCACTTTATTAATCAATAATGTAATACAATACTTTCCTTCCTTTCAATGACCTTTATAATCCTAATACAAATGCATTTTATAACAGAAAAAGTTTGGTTCCTCTAAAAGAGGATTTGTTATTTGCAACAATTATCTAATAGTTAACTAACAGGATTGCATGAGAAAAATAGTGTAATCGGGAGTTACAAGTTTGAAGTAACAATTGCATGTAGCATCTTGATTAGATTTATCCTATTAACTGTGAGTGGAGTCCTTGTTAACAATGCCCAGCTGAAATATTGGAGATTGGTAGAGTTGAAACAATTATGCACTTGAATTCTTCATGTAGTGGTGACTTCCATTTTACTCTCGTTGGAGGAGATAATCTATTTCTTCAAAAAGACAATACTCATAAAAAAATCCAAGTTTCCAACTACACTAATGTTAATTAGGAATCTTACAAATTGTGCAAGTCGCGTGTTGACTGGATGATGATATAATTTAGATGATCCTTGAATCATACAACTCATATGCTAACTATATTAGCTCCTTGTTGTGTTATGTGATTCCTTCACTTCCATAATGTGATTCTTGCACTCCATTATGAGTCTTGCGCTCTATGGCACGAGTTATGCACTTTGGGCTTGAAGTGATTCTGTGTTATGATTTGTATGAGTCTTGCACTAGGCTTCTAAAAGGTCCTTCATTCACACTTGTTAGCATGAAAATCAATCTATATCGACTGATTCAAATAAGCATATGAAAGATGAAAATGAACAAGATTTATGCACAAAAAAATCCTTTTAAATATATAAAAGTATTAATTAAAAAAATGCTAACATCAGTTTAATATAAACTGATGATACAAAAATAGGGTTTGGAATTGGAATTATAAAGGCTAATCACTCCCCTAGACTTAGGGATTAGCAGTTCCTCTTGCTATAGATTCAAGGATTTTGTTTAAGGCTTCTACAATCCTTGTACAATTATATTCATTAGTGAAAGTTAGCCATGTTTCTTCTTCGGATTGATGAATCCACAAAATGCTATCATTGTGTCCCTCCATTTTTTATAACTCTCAACTAGTTGATCTTGTGTATTATTCCATCTTGGAAATGGTGCTAGTATTAGTGGTGGTCTGAACCACATACCTACCCACTTCTCCTACATTTCTAACATGATTTTGCATATTTCCTTTTCTCTTCTCACTGACCATCGAGGTTAGTTGGAGACATAACCTCTTTCTTTTTAGACTTCTGGGAGTAATTCATATCTCTATCGGGAAACAAAGAATGCCATATTAAAATTTGGAAGTACATATGCCCTGAAATCTAACACACATGTGGAGATGCTCTATTTATACTTGTCCACGATTCTGAGATAATAAAACTGGGAAATATATTTTCGTAAGAACCTGCTAGGTGTTGGAAGATCATGCCTCATGAGGAGGCATGCATTAGTTTCTTCCCTTGTGAAATATCCTCTTTGATCCCTCCACATTGATTGGTGTCTTAGTGTGGAGATAAAAGACCTTATTTATACCTCCCCTACATACAAAAGTTGATTGGAATCTCTACTTGCTCAGGTAACAAAAATTTGTGAACATAAAATTCACACAGTAGATTCTTCCCAACTGTATCTGATATTGAATATGTGGCCATAAATTTCTGTCATTCTCAAATTTCAAAGATTTAGTAGAACAAACCCTAGAGGCTTGCCATTTACAAAATTTCTCTTTCAAAAACAAGTCATAAAAGTTTGAAGGTGGTCTATAGGCAAGGGCTTTCTCATATAAGTGGAAAATCATTGCCATATTATCTTAGAGGATGATCCGTAATCATAAGCAATTTAAAAAGACACACCAAAAAATGCTTTAAAAATGATGATTTTGTGGAAGAAATTTTAACATTACAAATTTTCCATAATTTTAATTATTTTTAAAATCTCAAGTTATTTGTGGAATTAGAAAAACTAGAATAAAATGCAAGAAACAACGACACAATCTATTGATAATGGATTTTGACATAAATCCTACATATCCAGGTGCATTTTAATGGATCGATCTATTAAAATCACCTTAAAAACACTTACAATGGTGTATTAGGCAATTCAGACCTTCTCAATCTAACACAGTATTCCTCATGCAAAATAAACCCTGGTTTCCTTTGGAAATTTTCCTCTAAAATGTCTCTAACTCCCAAAAATTCCCTTTAGGCTTACACAGACCTACAAAACTTATAATTCAAATAGAAAATTGCCCTTATATAACATGTTTACACTTCATGGCTCAATAGCACATTATAGTTTTAGCATTGAGTTGGTTAAGGGGTTGATCCCCTTAACCTCCACCATCGGTCTTATTTTCTAACTTGGGAGTTAAATCCCACATGTTTTGCATAGGGTGAGGTCGGTGGGTTTAAATTTGGGTGGATGATGAGATGAGTTGGCTTTAGAGACACCTTTTCTTGGTCCATGTGGATCATTCGATAAGTTTTGTGGTAAGTAGGGAGAATGAGGAGTCGGTGAGGGCTAATTCTAGCTCAGTGGGAGTTGGTGAATGAGTTAGAGTATGTGGGAGTTGGCAAGATGGCGGGGAGGTGTGGTGAGGATTTGGCAAGATAGGTCTAAATAATGCGGCGAGCTAAAGCGGTCAAGCTCGTGGATTATGTGGATAAGGCGGTGGTGACAATTGGGTGGTAGGTCAACTTGGTCATCCGATCTAGGAGGAGCTCAACTCGCCGATTCGGGCTATCACTAAAAGCATCTTGGTCACAATGCAATGCATTGTATTTACAATACAAAGCATTATATATACCACATGCACCATGGGTTGAATAAAAAATCACTTATATATAGAAGCTCCAATATAGTGATATGAAAAATGGAGGCAAAGGCACCCCTCTACAAAAATAGTGTGTCAACCCTGGCTGAGGGCCCCCAACCAGCAAATAGTGGGGACCACCCGTCGATAACAAGTGTTGAAGACCAAAGGTGTAAAAAAAAAAATTCTTCTATACCACATTGTCATTTGTCACCATTTCATTGGTCCACATGGTGGATATGCATGTGGCCATGTCATCACAGACCTACACATAGTCCTTTATTTTTACCAGTTTGCCAAAAAATTTAGTGTGTACAATAACTTATGCATACGGCCTCTATTTTCAGCATACAAGATACCGTTGGAAATCTCTTGATACGATCTACACAGTCAAGTGATTGATTGTAACAAATTTAGAGAAGATCATATACCATTATTTCTCAATGAGGATCCTCTAGATCACTCCTCCCCACTAAGAAACTTTTGGACCTCCAAAAGTACTTTTAATTGGTAATGAGGTGAGGGTACTTCTCCCTCACCTTTTCAGTTTCCATCCATTTTCTCCTTGTTTGGATGTATTCCCTTCAAACCCACATGAAGATATTCAACATCACCCCTTCACGAGGTTCTCACCTTCTTGTCCAGAATGATATCTTCCTGCAACTCATCCAAATACTCAGGAGCAAAATCATCAACAGAAGGTACAAAAATATTAGCATCATGATCAATAATCATAGGAGGCTCATACAATTTCAGATTTTCAACATTCACAACTGAATAAATTTGCATGTAAGGAGGTAAATCTAATCGAAAGCATTATTACCAACTTTTTCCAAGATTGAATGGACCATACCGAATTGGTTTCAACTTTTTACCTTCACATGTCAATATTTCCTTATTGATGTGAAGCCAAACTGAATCACCCACTTGAAATTTATGATCAATTCTATGTTTATCATGCCTAGTCTTGTATTTTGCTTGACTTTTCTCCAATTGTTCTTGAACAAACTGGTGGAATGGTTATATATTTTTCGCAAACTTCTTAACTTTTTCAGTATCACTATGTCCATTAACAACATTTCTTATCCAAAAGAGAAATCCAATGGAGATTTAGGCATATAACCAAAACAAGTCTCAAAAGGAGACTTCATGTAGAGGAATGAAGTGTGCGGTTATAATTATGCTACACATAATACAAATGTTTATCCCATAACTTAGGACATTTAACACAATAACCATTGAACAAATATACCACTATGTGGTTTACAACCTTTGTTTGACCATCGGTATATGGATGAAAAGTAGTGCTTTTCTTCAACTTGGTGTCCATCAAATCCCACAAAGTTGACCAAAATTCCCCAAGAAACTTGGAATCCCGATCGAAACAATAGAAGTGGGAAAACCAAAATGAACCCATACATACTGAAATAATAAGTGTGCAGTCCCTTCACCGAGTAATTTGTTTAGTACAAGGAATCAACACACACATTTTGCTAAATCTATCCACAACCACATATAAATAGTCATGTTTCCTTCATGACATGGAAAAACCTCCTACAAAAACATGGTAAGGATGTGTAGGGATAAGAATAGGAGTGTAAAGTCCTAAATTTCTATTGCTAGGCTTGCTCATGGCACAAAGAACACATCTTTTATATATTTGGTTACATGTTCCTACATTTGAGGCCAATAACAATACATCTGTAAATGTGTAACTATTTTACCAACACCAAAATGACTAGATATAAGAGAAGTGTGAGCTTCCCTAATCATATGCACTCTTTCATCCTGTGGAATGCAAAGTTTACCAAAATGATACAAGAGTCCATCATGCACATGATAATCCAATTCTCCTACCTATTTTCCACTCATCAAATCTTCATACACTTCTTTAAAATCAACATCATTAGCATATTGTTCTTTGTAACTATCATGAACTAGAGAACTATGATGTAAAATAATAGATGCAACAACAATTGGAGGTCTAGATAGCATATCAACAACCTTATTTTGTATACCTTTCTTATACCTAATCATGAGATGAAACTGTTGTAGGAAACCCATCCAATGGAAGTGTCTAGACTATTGCAGCTTGGTTTGTGATTGGAGATACTGGAGGGGCTGATGATCTATATGAATTACTATTTCCTTGCCCATCAAGTAATTTTTCCATTTTTACTATTTGTACTAAAGCATACAAATATTTACCATAGGTTGAATAGTTTCTTACCGCACTCGTGAAGGTTTCAGAATGGTAACAAACATGCTTCTTGTTTTTCATGAAGGTACCCCATTGCATAGTCATTGGCATCATGTATCAATCTCAAATGACTTTTGTAAACGGAAGTGCTAAGATATGATCAGTACATATTTTCTCTTTCAAGTGTATCAAAAGCTCTTTGATGTTTTCCTCCCCACTAAAAGACCTATTTAATGTTAGTCAAAGAATGCAAATGAGATGCAATAAATGAGAAGTTAGCAATAAATTTTCTCAATATTGAATTACACCAAGAAATCTTCTAACCTCTATTACATTATTGGGTTTAGGAGAGTTAACAACGACCTCACCTTTTGCGAAGCAATTTTCAATGTACCATGTCCCACAACATAACCCAATAAACTAAATATGTTTTCCCAAATTCACATTTAGACATATTCATATATAGTTTCTCCTTTCTTAAAGCATCTAAGACTTTCTGAATATGAATGACATGATCATCCCATGATTTACTAAAAATTGGAATATCATCTAAGTAGACTATCAAAAAATCATCAATGAATGGCCTAAAAACATCGTTCATCACATGCATGAATTTAACCGGTGCATTGCTTAATCCAAAAGGCATAATAAGCCATTCAAACAAACCCTATTTTATTTTAAAAGCAATTTTCTAAATATCACCTTCACTGATTCTCACCTGATGATAACCACTTCTTAATTCTAACTTAGTGAAATAAACATCATTTTTCAATTGATCCAATAAATCATCAATACGAGGAAGAGGGTAACAATTTTTCACCATGATTTTATTCAAGGCACAAAATCAACACACATCCGCCATGTGCCATCTTTCTTAGGAACCAAAATGATAGGTGAACCACAAGGAGATGAACTTGGATGGATAACTCCTTTTGCCAACAGTTCCATCACCTATTTCTTGATTTCCTCATTTTCAACCACAGACAATCTATACATACCAATGTTAGGAAGAGGTGCATCTTACAATAATTTTATCTCATGTTGAACCCCTCTTTTAGGAGGTAGACCTTGTGGATCCTGAAAAACATCATCATAGTTAGAAACAATTTTAACCAATTCATTACGATGTTTAGGATCACAATCCTCAAAATCCTTGTCATGATATTTCTCTTTGGCTTTGATCACCATGAGTACAAAATTCTTTCTTGAATTTACAATTCTTTTCATCTTCCCTGCAGTAACCAAAGAAAGACTTGTTTTCACATGATGAGCTCTAACAATATATTAAATCCAATTTTAACAATCAAGTATTTATTCTCTTCCCTGTAGAAGATTGCTTTACGATCATAAAGATAAGAAATTCCAAAACTACACCACAAATTTCTAATGGAATAACATCCAAATCAACCTCATCAATGAACTTGTCAGTAATGGTAAATCGAATCTACAAGTTTTCATTACCTACAATTTTGCATCATCACAAACCCAACCCAAAGGATAAGGCTTAGGATGTGGTTTGGTTTGGAGTCCCAATTTCTTCACAACCTCCTCTGAAATCATATTATCTTTAGATCCACTATCAAATTCAGTGTCTATTTATATGTTTAGAAATAACTCTAAGGTGGAAAAGATCGTTTCTTTTCTTCTCATCATGCATAGATTGTTGTTTAGAATAAGATGCAACATTAGATGAACTAGTGCTAGAATAAGAGGAAGAATTATAACCTTGTAAACCCATGGCTATGATCTTGGTTTCATCACTGGAATCAGATCCAAGATCTTGCATCATGGTGTTTCTTTTTGTTTCTTTTCTTATTGTTAAACCATTTAGGCTTTAGTTCTAGATGTAACTTCCAAAACTTAGATTCATCATGATTATTTTTACAATGATTACAAAATGGTTTATCATCTTCTTTCTTAACAATATAATTATTCTTTTGCTTACCCTTTCCTTTACCTTGTTCTTTCGAACCTTTCTCTTTATTGTCAGATTGCTTGTTCTTGTGCTTGAGGAGGAAGACTCTTTGTTTATTTTCCTCTTGCTTCCAAATGAGTAGCTTGCACACACACCGCATCAAGATTAGTAGGATTAAGCACGAGAATCATATGTCTCAAATAACTATGTAATCCACTAATATATTTCAACAGTGTTTCTTGTGTATGGAGAGAAATACCCAAAATGAGAGCCCTTTTCTAAACTCTTGTGTATAATCTTGAACACTTTGTCCCTTAGTTTTCCTTAAACTTTTCCAATCCATCATGGCTTGTTGCATATAACCCAAAGGATAAAATTGTTGTCTTAGATCATAAACAAAATCATTCCAAGAAGATATTTCTTTACCTTTTTTTCTCATCAATTTCTTGAAGCTTACTCTCCCACTAGATGAGTGTTGTGCCACCCATTCAAAGAGTTTCCAGATGAATTTTTGCTTCATCATCAACAATTTTTTGAACCCTACAATATACTTCAATCTGCTTGATCCAGTTATCCAACTTTTTTGCATTAAGCTCTCCATTATACATTGGCAATTCAAACTTAATATCCAGTTTTAATGAAGGAAGAAAATCAGATTTTCATTTTTCACCTTTAGGAGAATCAAAATCAGATGAAGAAGAAGACTCTTCTTTATTTTTACCTTTCTTGGCTTCTCTCTCCATCTTTCTTCTCCTATCTCGGTATAATTCCTCCACCATCTCTTTCATTTGAAGGAAGGATTGTCGAAATTCTTCTTATTTATCCTCGACCATCTCTATACTTCATGACCATCTCGATCTAATTTCCAGAATCAATACCTGTTAATTCTCCTTCACCTTTTCTAGAGCGGGACCTTGTCAACATTCAACACAAACTTGCAATCCAAAGCAACTGTTAAACTGATCATAGACCAACTCTGATACCAAATGATCTGTAATCATAAGCAATTTAAAAACACACACCAAAAAATTGCTTTAAAATGATGATTTTTAGATGAAATTTTAACATTACAAATTTTCTATATTTTTAATTATTATTTAAAATCTACAAGCTAACTGTGGAATCACAAAAACCATAAGAAAATGCAAGGAACAACAAAGAATCCATTAATAATGGAGTTTGGCGTAAATCCTACATCTTCAAGTCCATTTTAATGGGACCGATCTATTAAAATCACCTTTAAAAACACTTACAATGGTGTAAAAGACAAGTCAAACCTTCTCAATCTATCACACTATTCCTCATGCAAAAATAACCTTGGTCTCCTTAGGAAATTTTCCTCCAAATTGTCTCTAACTCCCAAAAATGCCCTCTATGCTTACACAAACCTATAGAACTTACACTTCAAATAGAAACTCACCCCTTATATAACATGTTTACACCTCATGGCTCAAAACACATTATAATTTTAGCATCGAGAAAGCTGGTTAAGGGGTCAAACCCCCTTAACCTCCACCGCTGGTCTTATTTTCTAGCTTGGGAATTAAATCCCACATGTTTTGTGTAGGGTAAGATTTGTGGGTTTAAATTTGGGTGGTGGTGAGATTAGTTGGCTTTAGAGCCACTTTTTCTTGGGCGATGTGGATCGATCGGTAAGTGTTGTGCTAATTTGGGGTGGTGAGGAGTTAGTGAGGGCTAAGTCCGGTTTGATGGGAGTTGGCGGATAACGTGGAGTCAGTGGGAGTTAGCGAATGAGTTGTAGTCGGTGGGATTTGGTGAGATGGCGAGTGATACGATGAGGATCTGGAATGATAGATTCAAGTAGTGTGGTGAGATAAGAAGTCAAGATAGTGGATTACGTGGATAAGATAGTGAGCCGGTGGTTGGGTGGCGGTTCGGCTCGGTCGGTTGAGCAAGGAGGATCTTGACTCACCAAGTTTAGTTATCCCAAAAATCATCTCGGTCACAGTGTAATGCATAACATTTACAATACAAATTATGATATATCCCACATGCACCATGGGTTGAATAACACTTATTTATAGAATCTCCAATATAGTGATATGAATAAATGGAGGCAAAGACACCCCTCCACAAAAAGAGTGTGTCGACCCTAGCTGAGGGCCCCCAACCAGCAAATAATGGGGCCCACCCATCCGATAACAAGTCTCGAAGAATAGAGATGTAAAAAAATTTATTCCATACCACATTGCCACTTGCCGATGATAACACCCTAAAATTTTAACACAAAGTAACTAGTTTAAAGCAAGATCAACACCATAATGATCTAATGTTAAATGCAAATCTAAGGAATGAAACATCAATGATAAAATCTTAATAGCATAACAATGGAGATTAAATGAAACTAACATCTAACATCTAACCATGCCTACTAGTATGTTTGATTAAGTAACATAGACCTAAATAGATCTAGGAGCAATCAAATTGGGAATGGTTGTTACTCCACAAATGGTGAGGAGATCTCTCTAACACAAGACTACAATGTCATGTTAGATACCCTCCTACTAACCATAATGAAGGCTTTAGGAAAAGATGAGCATGTGAATCCTTAAAGGAGTTTAGGCTCTTTAACATATGTATTATATGAGGCTACTAATAAAAGCATGGTGTAAAGTTGGAAGGTAGTACTTAGTCTTATTTATAGTTTTTCCTTTGAGGAAAAATTACATCTTGGTGCATGTGGGACTAAAAGTACAAAAAATATTTAGAATTGCTAATCATGATTAAGCTTTGTTAATCATAATTAGTGAATTACCAAGTGATTAAGAGGTGTGGAGCCATAATCAACCACTTAGGGTCAACTAGGAGGCTAGGATAAGATTTTAAAGAATGCAGAGATGTTGTGGAGGAAAGTGGGGTAGTTTTGAATGGTTATAAGAGGGGTTTGAGCTAATATTAGGGCATATTGACCAAATCAAGGGCAAAATATGATTAATTAGCTAATAAATGATAATTGTTTGTTTTGAAAAGAATTTTAACTTATGATTCGTCATAAAGTGGCATCCTGAATGCGAAAGAGGTTTGGTGATCAATGAAGTGCTTGATAATTTACCAAAGTGGTAAGAAATGTTAGTTAATTAGTGGAAATCACTAATTATAATGGAATTGGTGAGAATGAGAGTGATTTGTGTGCGTTTGACAATAAGATTGCAAAAGTGGAATTTAGGTGTCTACATTTTCTCATGTTTGAGGTGAAGTAAGTAACTTCACTTCAAATATAGTAGACAAGCATAAATAGGTAAATTTTGAAGAAAAATTAGTAGGATGAAGGATGCCCCTTGAGTGTCGATGGGGTGATAGAAGAAGTCAATCAACAATCGAAAAGATTATTGAAATAGATAGAAGAAATAGGATAGAATGGGCGTGAAACCCTTGGTTATTGAGAAGGAATAGGGATAGGGATACATAAGTTTTTTTATTTCCCCGGGTGATTTAGGAGAAAATTTTGTAGTGATAAGATAGGAAAGTGGAGAATAGGAACATGCTCATCTTTGTATCCGGTCTTCAATATGCATCCTTATTTCATCATGTTGCCCCTATGATCTACATCATCGGCCTTTATTGAAATGAACAAAAATGTAAGATAACATGAAAATCTAAACTACTAACATTTGTCTATTACTACGTAACTTCATGCAACATACATAATGCAATGCAATACGAGAAAGTAAAACGATGCTTAACTCAATGCATCATACAAAATACAATGCAATACGAGAAAGTAAACCAACTAACCTAACAGAGAAACCAGTACAATCATACACACTCAAATAAACAATTTTTAAGACAATTGCACCAATGTTTTTATTATCAAACTACAGTTCCCGAATGTTTGTTTTGTAACGACAAGGGTTAAAAATGGTGCCCCAAGAAAGGATACATGCGAGGGGGATAACGAAGGACACAAGTAGTCCCATGGAAAATCTTTCGTGCACTATGATACAGTCTTTAGAAACTCACTATTCCATGGGAGGACCGACATAGCATGCAAACTAGATTTTGTTAATGGAGGTAGATCATGATGATCTGCAAGTCATTTGAGACCAGAACAAGAAATAACCGTAGAAATATGCTTTTGTAAGACATATGTTGATGTTCAAGGATAATGCAATTAACACAGGATTTAGCTACGTATATGTTGTTTACCAATTTTTAACAAAATTGAATTTTTGCTATTTTTGGATTTTTAATGATTTTATCAATTTTTTGAAAAATTTGGTTGTTTTGATTTTTATTTTATTTTTGCTTTTCTCGATATTTTAGAGACCCCATACTTAAGCATAGAAGTGCTTAAGATGCATTGCATTCATGGGTTCTCAAAGCTCTTGACCATATGTATGGGCTAGCTTATAGGCACCTAAACCAAACTTGGTAACCACAACATATGGTCCTAGCCAATTGGGCTCAAATTTCCCTTTATTTTCACGGTCCTTATTGGTGTTCTTCTTATTTTCTTTTAACACCAAATCCCCTACCTCAAATTGATGAGGTATGACTCTTTTATTGTAGCTTCTCGCACTCGATCATGATACACTTTAAGGTGATTGAGAGCGTGAAGTATTTTCTCATCTAATAGATCCAACTCTGTCAATCGAGCTACTCTGTAGTCTTCCTCTTCATTTAGGTAATCCCTTAGCTCGATACGCAAAGAATGGATCTCGTTCTCTAGAGGCAGTATAACTTCAATGCCAAATACTAAGGAATGTGGGGGTGTGGATAGAAGTTCTAAATGTCCAGAGGGCAGGGTGAATTTGTAAATGCCAGTCATGGCCTATCTTGTTCACCATCTTCTCCATAATGTGAATTAGGGTTTTATTGGAAGCCTCAGCTTTCCCATTACCTTGAGGGTAATAGGGGTTAAGAACTTAAGGGAGATTTGAAAGCATTTGCAGAGTGCTTTCACTATTTTATTCTTAAATGGCTTACCATTATCAGTGATAATAATAGAGGGGATACCATATCAACAGATGATATGGTTCATGATAAATTTAGAGATTTGGGCACCTTCAACATAGGTGAGAGGAACAACCTCTACCCACTTCGTAAAGTACTCAGTTACAGTAATGATGAATTTATGACCATTTGAAGAGACAGGGTTAAGTTTCCCTATTAGATCGAGACCCCACTTTGAGAATGACCAAGGGGTTGTGATAGGCTGCAAGGATTACGTTTGGTGCATGTATCAAGTTTCCATACTTTTGACAATCCACGCATTTCTTCACATGGTTACAGCATTCATGCTCCATGGTAGGCCAATAATAGCCTACTCTAAGAATTTTCTTCACAAGGATGATCCCATTAGTATGAGCCCCGCAGATGCCTTCGTGCACCTCTTTGATTGCTTGGATAGATTCGTCTGAACTTAAACATCACAACAGATTCTTGTTATAGCCTCAAGCGGAAGAGGGTGCCCCCAAGTAGGGTATAACGGGCTATACACTAGATAAGGGTGCATTTTTAGCATGGGAAATGTTAGTGGGAAATGTTCCATCATGGAGGTAATTAAATATTTTAGCGTACCATGGTGAAAAGGGACCAACAACCTCGCACACCAAATAGGATTTTGGTATGTCATATGTTGTTGTTCTTAGATTTTCAACGAATAATGGCATGTCATTATTCCCTGGTGGAATCCTTAACATGGATCCTACTATAGCCATAACATTTGTTACTTTATTTTGGGCTCTTGGTATTTGCTCAAATGTTATCTACTGAAGAATTCTTTCAAGGAATTGACCATTCTTTTATATGGAAGCAAATTTTCATCCTTGACCTTGTATTCATCGTGACATGTTTGATAATAAGCATTGAATCACCAATGCAATTAACTCATCCGGTATCCCACTTAATCCCTAATTAGCGTGCCAAATGATAACACCCCAAACTTTTAACACAAATTAACTAGTTTAAAGAAATATCAACACCATAATGATCTAAAGTTAAATGCAAAGCTAAGGAATGAAACATCAATGATAAAATCTTAATAGCATAACAATGGAGATTAAATGAAACTAACATCTAACATCTAAGCATGCCTACTAGTATGTTTGATTAACTAACATAAACCTAAATAGATCTAGGAGCAATCAAATTGGGAATGGTTGCTACTCCACAAATGGTGAGGAGATCTCTCTAACACAAGACTACAATGTCATGTTAGATACCCTCCTACTAACCATAATGAAGGCTTTAGGCAAAGATGAGCATGTGAATCCTTAAAGGAGTTTAGGCTCTTTAACATATGTATTATATGAGGCTACTAATAAAAGCATGGTGTAAAGTTGGAAGGTAGTACTTAGTCTTATTTATAGTTTTTCCTTTGAGGAAAACTTGCATCTTGGTGCATGTGGGACTAAAAGTACAAAGAAGATTTAGAATTGCTAATCATGATTAAGCTTTTCTAATCATAATTAGTGAATTACCAAGTGATTAAGAGGTGTGGAGCCTTAATCAACCACTTAGGGTCAACTAGAAGGCTAGGATAAGCTTTTGAAGCTTGCAAAGACGTTGTGGAGGAAAGTGGGGTGATTTTGAGTGGTTATAAGAGGGGTTTGAGCCAATATTAGGACATATTGACCAAATCAAGGGAAAAATAGGCTTAATTACCTAATAAATGCTAATTGTCTGTTTTGAAGAGAATTTTGACTCACAATTCATCGTAAAGTGGCAACCTAAATGCGAAAGAGATTTGGTCATCAACGAAATGCTTGTTAATTGACCAAAGTGGTAAGAAACATTAGTTAATTAGCGAAGTCACTAATTATAACGAAATTAGTGAGAATGAGAGTGATTTGCATGCATTTGGAAATAAGATTGCAAAAGTGGAATTTGGGTGTCTATAGTCACTATTTCACTAGTTCACATGGCGAGATGTGCACGCATTCATGTCATCACGAATTTGTGCATAGTCCTTTATTTTTTCCGGTTGCCAAAATTTTCAACATGCAATAAATTCTCTATATGGCCTCTATTTTCAGCATACAAGATACCACCGAAAATATCTTGATTTATTATATGCAATGCTGTTGATTAAGAGATTCGGACAAGATCATAGACCAAGTGTCTCTCAATGAGGATCCTCTAAATCAGAGGACCCTCTTTTCTTCCTTCAATACCTTATTTTCATCTGCCACTTTCTTGAGCTCATAACACTAATGCATCCACTTGATCATCCTTTTTAATATAATAATTTGAGGAAACGTAAAAAAATGGTCCATTTGGTCTATGGTTGTTATGGGCTATGATTTCTCCTTTTCTTCTTTTAATAGAGAAATTTTAGCAACCAAGCTATTAGTTATGTCTTGCATTCCTTGAATTTCACAATCCTTTTCCTCTAATGATGTTGGAGTTATTAGATTGTCTAATCTTTATCCTCCATTGCCTATTGAAGATATTGAATCATTTGATATTTTCTCGCCTTTTATTAGGAAATACTTGCATCCTTTCCTTTAAGGGAAAGTTGTAAATTGTTGAGCATATCTATTGTTTATTGCAGTTGATATTCTACTTTAGAAATGGCTAGAACTTGAGGAATAATATTTTCTTTATCAATAGGTGAGCTAGGATCACCTTCAATCATAGGCCCTTTTCCTTTAGCATCCAAGAGGGGTCTTTAGTAATGGGTGTTGTCCTCATAATTTCCTCCTTTGAAACAGGGTTTGGAGGGGATGAATAGGAAAATAAAGAACCCTAATGTGTTTGGTTCAAGTATCCTCATTGTGTTTGTTGCCTCGTATTACTCTTTTGAGGGGACATTCTCAATTTGTTGCTCTTCCATAATCTAGGTTGGTTTGGATGACCTAAGTTTTTTCTTTGGCCTACCTTTAATTGAGGGCTCTATTCCTATAATTTTGCATTTTGGATGCACTTTAGGCTCTAGGGCATATTTCTTTTGGAACATAATCCACTTCATCAACCCATTGTGTTTTTTGTTGAAATTATGTTTACAAATGAGGTGGTTTAACCCCTAAAATTTTAAATATGAAGAGCCCCAATGAAATTTTTCAGTGGCATAAAAACAGAGCCATACAAAAATTGGGTAATTTTGATTTTGTTTTTCTCCCTAACCTCTCCATGGGGCAGGTGTACGATAATTCTTAACATAGGGCCAAGTATAATCTCATACTAGCCTTTACAGTAAAATAGATAATCACTCATTTTTCCACATCGGGCCATGGCTCGGGAAAATTAGTTCTCTTTATGCATTTTATCTTTCCTTTGTTATCATAAACTAATTCTAACTTATTTTTCTTCCCCACATAAAACCTTTTAATTATTTAGAATAAGGAGTCCTGAAATTTACTAGTTTTCATCTGTCAGAATACATGAAATTTCACTAATAATGGAGGAACAGAATAAATACCTAAATCACTTTCAAATACTCTTCAATGAGGTTTCTAGCAAACTCATTTATCATCTACGGCTTGAACTTCTCGTATATTATCATGAAATCCAATCATCTTAATTTTTCAAATATAGCCACATACTTGGAGTTTGTTATTAATTCAACCTTGCTTGATGGTTCGTGGCAGAGCGATACCCATTTTGGCACAAAATAGAATTGACATTAGCACGGGAATGAAAATGAAGAGAGCATAAGAATGAAAATGAAGAGAACTTAAGAACGAAAATGAAGAGAGTGAAGGAATGGAAATGACGAGAGCATATGAATGACAATGGCGTAATAAAATATGAATTATTTAGGGGTAACTGACTTTGATGAAGTAGAAAAGGTAATGGAGAATAAATGGGGAACGTGTGAGTATTAAGTGGAAAGTGTGTGAAGCGTGTGAGAATATATGGGAAGTAGGGAATCATCACTTTGAATAAAACCAATAATTAACTCATCATTATTAAACTTTTAATACTTAGAAATAAGTGATGGCACATACCTCATCATTTATCACATGTCACATGTTCCATCAACACTAGATTTTCTGCTTGTTGTTGGTACAATTATTCATGGCATGATTTTGAGGTGACCGTCATTTCTAGTTTTTAGCCACATGCGTTTTATTTCTAATTTTTCTCCCTTTTTCTCTTTTTTGGAAGGAATGGC
The DNA here is from genome assembly GCA_018340775.1 of Taxus wallichiana var. yunnanensis. Classification (NCBI taxonomy): domain Eukaryota; kingdom Viridiplantae; phylum Streptophyta; class Pinopsida; order Cupressales; family Taxaceae; genus Taxus; species Taxus wallichiana. The sequence continues at coordinate 669,964,412 of CM031240.1, read as the reverse complement.
CTCCATTTCTAGTTTTCAACCATCCCCTATTTATTCCTTTTTGTTCAAAAATCAATTTAGCCTTGAATTATCTTGGACAAGGAGACATCATCCAAGTAACTCGGTTGAATTATCATGTATCATCCTCTTGTATTCTTCTTTGGATGTCGGTTTCTAGTATAGACATAGTCTATGACCATTAACTAACATCATTCTTCTTTCACCATAAATTGGGATGAGTCAGTGTAAAGTCCCTATTAGTGCAAAATCACAACACCCCCAACTAAGCTCTAAAAGATCTACTTTTCTAAGGTCAGGCTCATTTGGTGTGATTACATAACATTGAACTTTCCCCAAGGTGTGGGACCTTGCAAAAATGGGAAAGCTCTCAGATTGAAGGTTGGTTCCTTATTCCTTTGTTCAGGTGCATACGTGAGGATTTACAGAGGATCTATTTCTTATACCTAGTCTAAACTTGCCAAGGGGACAGGGATAAAAGAATGCAGGAAATAAGAAATAACTAAACTACCAGGTGATGCACCAAAGGAATGATGAACACTTAGTTTACCTTCGACACGAACCAATAAAATGCATACAATAAACAAGCACATATAGCCAGATATGTAATGAGAGACCAGATAGAAGAAAAAGAAACAAGAAGGATCTAAAATTGATCACAAACGTATTTTATTGCTCTATAGATTGATATAGTTCATTACAGAATAGCCAAAAGGCATAAACGTATTACAATTTTAATGGAAGGCCTGAACCCCACAAATCCTTTGCTAGAAGGAGAAGGGAGCCTGCAAAACTAAGAATATCCAACCCTTTACAATGAATCCTGCTCCCGTCTTTATAGATTCAGCCTAAGAGAAGAAGGAGAAAGAGAAGCGGGAAAAACATGCTGCATCTAAACCACCTCTGTTAATGCCTCTGATGAAATCTACCCATGAATCTATCTTTACTACATCAATCATTGGTTCGGCGTCTTGGAGGGAGAGGAAATGGCAGAAATTATCGAATTCGATCTGGTTGTTGAGACTGGTGGATCCTGCATTGAAATATCAAATACATTTTCCTCCATTTCCTTTACCTAACCTCCTCAAAAATAAAGTCTCAGACCTCCATTGCGTGGGTGAGGCCGAGATCTTTCCAATGGTGTCAAATTCACAATATTTCAAGCCATGAGTCGAAAGATATGCCCCTTCAAAGTTTGTATTGAATCTGTACAAGTGGGCGGGAAAACCATTTAGAAAAATGGGCCCCTCTTTAATATGGGACACGTGGCAGTCTTTGGTTAGGCTGGGGAGATGCGCTCTAACTTTTTCCTTTATGCCTTTTGAACAAAAGGCAAACTTTCACTTTTTTCCCCAACTCCCCGCCTTGGCTTTGACTCGGGTCTAAGTGCTGAACTTTTCCCTGGGTGGAGTTGCGGGCCATTTTGTAACTTTTACTCCCTTTTGAGGTAACAAGGGGTGAAAATCAACTTTTTCCGACTACCGCTTTCCCCTAGGACACGTGTCACTCCGGCACTCGCTCAAGAACCTTTTCTCCATTTTACCCTTGAAATAGCACCCTTAAACACTTTGTAGCCTCCGTTGGTCCGTTTATGTGTTGATTATTCAACTAACCTTGCCCCCTTTGAGGTACACATGGAGGCCCATTGCACTTGTTTGCAAACCTGACCTAAAGTTTCCTTTGGAGGAGCACCGAGTTGAAACTTGTCAGCCTCTCGCTACTATATGGACTTTTCAACGGTTCCTCTCATTTTTAGGCTTTGGGCTATGTGGCAAGCTCACGCTCATTTGGGTCTCTACCTTTGGACCAACTCTGAGAGAAGCGTCATTAGGACATGTGGTCTCTTCCACTGCCTCCTCCATACTTAGTTGTTTTTTGGGCCTTTCTTGAACTGTTTTAAGCCCGAGGACGTCGAATCTTCATCATTCTTCTTTCTTCTTACTTCTAGCTCCTTTGTAGCATCTTCCCTACTTGTCCAACCCTGTTATTTGATGGTTCTACCTACCTGTAACTTGGAGAATGGATTTAAAGCATAGAGACGGCCTAATAGAGTCACTTCTTTCTATACAAGATCCTTTGCTCTTTCTTCATCTCCACCACTTCATTTTTAATCTTTTTGCAACCCGATTATAGGATTTGAATGTGTTTTCTTGGGTTCCTTCTATGTGGGGTCGTGATTCGATCCAATATTCATCTCGGGGTGAAATATGGATAATAATTTGGTGACTCACGGGGACATCTGCCTGCTAGATGAAGAGATCAGTTGCCTTGTTGTATCTTTTGGGCATGGAGTCAAGAATAACAGGCTGATAATATTTTTGCCTCTGGTTCTTGGGCCAACTGCATGTGCTCTCAAATTTTATAAGAAAATCTTGAAATGAAGATTTCTGAGAGTAGAAAATTGTTTTAAAACAGGGCTTCATCTATTTTTCTGAATGAACTACACAAGAGCAACAAAACAACACCACGACTATGTACAAAAAGAAATCATACATGTTCCAAAATGGAACATGCAGAGTGTGCAAAGCACTTAGGAGAAAAGCAATCTACACTACAACAAGACAATGTGCAGAAGCACTTAGAGGAAAGAGAAACTAAACTAATATGTACAAGGTGAGAGCCTTCCTTCTAATAACATTGTTTAAGATAGATTCCATTCACTGGAATCTACAACTCTCCGCTCTCTAATGTAGACAATTGGAAAGCATTACTACTTTTACATCTTGTTATCATATAGGGGCCACTCTAGATGGTGTCAAACTTAGAATGTCTCCCTGGTTTTGCTTGATCTGCATCCCATTTTAAAACCAAGTCTCCTTCCTGAAAGGTCCTTTCGCTAGCCTTCTTATCAAAGCATCTTTTGATTGAGTCCTGATTCTTTTCCATTGTTTGAAGTGCATGCTCTTTGGTTTCTTCTAATTCCATAAACTCTGCATACCTGACCTCCATTGGTTCAAATTCAGACATCTCCAGCTGTCTCAGGAGTTCCAATGCTGGCAACTCTAGTGATATAGGCAATACTACCTCCTTCCCATAGATAAGCTTGAATGGGGAGCTACATATAGATCTTTTGGGCGTTGTCCTATCAGCCCATAAGGCCATTTTGAGCTTTGTGTGCCAGGTCCTCTGATTCTCATCAAGATTTCTTCTAATGATCTTTAGTAGGTTCTTGTTTGTGGACTCAGCCTGGCCATTACCTTGAGGGTAATAATTTGATGAAGTGCTCAAATAAGTCCCATTCTTGATGGCCCATCCTGTGATCTTAGAACCTATAAATGCTAATGCATTGTCTGATAATATGGTGGCTAACACTCTAAATCTGGTCACTATCCTTTAATAGAAATCCAGGATACTAGACTCATTTGCTTCCTTGAGTGTCCTTTCACCGCCTCAGTCCATTTGGTGAAATAATCTGCCATTGTCAGGATCCATTTTGACCTTGGCTTGAGTTTGGATTGATTACTCCAATGAAGTCCAAACCCCATTGCATGAAAGGTTTGTCTCACCGAGATTGGGTGCAATGGAAGTGATGTTAGCCTTTCCTTGCCTTTGAATAATGCACAATTCTTGCACCTTTTGATCCATGTGTAGCGATCACTAAAAACTCGAGCCAATAATATCTGCTTTCATGATTTTGAGTACTATCACTCTTGGAGAAAAATTTCCTCCAGCCTACTTTAACATGGAATTCTTGTAGCACTCTCTCCACCTGATCTGTCCCAATGCATCTCAACAGAATGTCATTGATGTCCGTCTTAAACAAGACACCATCAATAAGAACATATGGGATGGCATGTAACCTGAAATGCTTTCTTTTTTCTTTACTCATCCCATGAGGACACATGCCTATTTGAAGGAAGTGCACCATGTCTTGGGTCCAACAAGGAGCAGATGCATCATCTCTCCCTTCTTCTTGATCATTTTGTAGAACAAAAACAACCTCCTTTTCACTGTCTGTTTCATATTGTTGACCTAAGGCTAGTTGTTCACATAAAACCTTCCCACGGACTAGCTTGGTGACCTCGGTCTCAATATCATATTCCATGACACGGGTGATCCATCCTACATGCTTCTCATTCAGGTACTTGCAAAGAAGGAATTCTTTAACTCCCACATGGGAGACCAATAGTTGGATTTTGTTGTTTGAAACCAAATGCTTAAACTTCTTCAATCCTATGATTACCACCAAGACCTGCTTCTCAATGAAGAAGTACCTCACCTCATAATCTTCCAGACTCTGGCTGAAGAAAGCAATTGGTTGTTCTGTACTTTCTTGTTCTACTGCACCAAGATTGCATAAATTGTGTCGCGCCACAAAAGGCATACAATATGAAATCTTTGGAGAAATGCAGGTTCACAAGAGTTGGGGCTTGTGATATGGATTCTTTGATATCCTAAAAACTTGTTTTTCCTTAAGCTATCCACCTGAATGTTAAGCTCTTCTTCAACATCAATGTTATTGGCTTAATAAGGGCAGCAAATTTTGGAACAAACGTGCGAGACAAAATTGATTTTTCCCAAGAAGCTTTGAAGAGCCTTCTTGTGACTTGGCAATGACAATGCTCTTATTGCTTGAACTCTTTCAGGGTCAATTTCCAATCCTTTCTTCGATACGATGTGGCCTAGAAGATTGCCTTCATGGGCCAAGAATATGCATTTTTGGGGTTAGTGACACCCCAAAACTCCTGCATCGTTGGAACACCTGCCTTAGGTGGAAGAGGTGATCTATGCATTTTTGGAAAACATTGTAATGTCATCTAGATAGATCAACACTATTTTTTTGATCAACCCCTTGAATGCCATATCCATTTCCCTTTGAAAAGTGGCTCTCGGCATTGGATAATCCAAATGGCATTTTCCTGTAGGCATAGGTGCCCCATTTGGTAGTGAAATTTGTTTTGAATTGATCATCTTCTTTCACCATGATCTGGTTGTACCCTGAGTAGCCATCTAGGAGGGAGAACCTTTTTGACCTAGACACTACTTGCAAGATCTACTCCATTGAAGGGAGTGGGTAGTGGTCTTTGAGGGAGGCTCTGTTTAAATCCCTGAAGTCAACACACAACCTGATTTCTCCATTTTTCTTCCTGACTGGGACCAGATTTGCAACCCAACTTGAGTGTTTGATTGGAAATATGATGCTTACCTCTATCAGCTTGTTTAGCTCATTCCTCATTAGAGGCTCTATATGTGGGTTGATTGGTCTATGCTTCTGCTTGATGGGTGAGCAACTGGATCTAGTTCTATTGTGTGTTGTGCTAGCTTGGGATTGAACCCCCTTAGGTCTTCATAACTCCAAGAAAACACATTAGGGAATTCTTGGCAAAGTTGTATGAATTCATACCTTTCTGACTTGGTGGCCACCTTACCAATTTGAAGTGTTTTGTCTTCTTCAACGGGGAGTGACTCTAAATCTTCTCCTTTGATCTGCATGTTAGCCTTCTCCTTTCTAAAGTGATCATTAGGATTGAAAATAGATTCTAGTGTCACTAAGCATTTAGGGAGCTTGTTTGTATGCAATTGTACTATCTGATTCCCATATTGCTACTCTAGTCTGCTCTAGTTTCTAGCTGAGAATTCGGCTTCTTCTTGTAGAAACTTAATGATCTTATGATCATTCTCAAACACATGTTAACATGTATTATTATCTCGTACTATTGGCCTCACAACCACATGCATATGCGGTTGTTCTCTATCCCTTTTGATGTTGTCAACCACATCAAATGTTGCTTCAACTGCTGCAAGTCTATAAGCAGCTTCATTTTCCTTGCTGGGTATGGAAACAATGTTGAAGGCCTCGAAATCCTCCATGAGATCACATACCCTACTCTTGTAATTTTTTAGCAGGTCATTTTTTACAGCATTAAGTCCTCTAACGATTGGAAACCAATTCACGATCCTTTGAATACTTGAAAGTTCTTGATTCCTAGCTTCCTTACCTAATGAAGACCTTAGACTAAAGCCTCATATTTAGCAGTGTTATTTGAGCAAGTGAACTGGAATTTGAAGGCTAAATAATATCTCATACCTCTAGGGGACACAATCATGGCTCCTCCTCCGGCTCCTTGTTTACTCCTTGAACCGTCAAAGAAAAATTGCCATACCTCATTGTCATCCTTGTATTCTGACTTGATTAGGTCAAGAAGAGGTTGGTTCTCTTCATGTAGGTAGTAGAAACCCATTTCAGATTCCTCCATCTCCTTATAGGGGTCAAAAGCATGTTTTTTATTGGCCCACTCATCTAGTGTTAAGTCTGGGATACATCCAACCTTGGTATCTATTTCATTAGTGTTTAGGAGGTATTCTTGATCAAAAAGCGAGCAATTGGCATTAATTAGGCTAGGCACATAGGATTTAATATGGTAATCAACAATAGGTTAGACATGATTATGGCCTTTGCCCCATACCTTGTCTAAAGATCATATGTGACCAATCAATGAACAAGTAGCCTCTAATTTTGGTAATGAAGTCTCTCCGGATAGACACGAAAGCAAAATGTGGTGGCAGGTCTATGATTGACACATTTTACAAAATAGTCACATTAGGGAAAGCGTGTAGAGTAATACTTAGATCCTTGATAATTCCCATAGGGGTTCTTGTTGTCCCATCTAATTAGACTACTCCTCTAGAGATGACCTCATATTAGAGATCCAACTGATCGACTATTTGTTTGGGCATCACAGAACTAATGACCCTAGAATCAATCATATAATTTTACACCAACTTATCCCCAATAATCAATGAAACATAGAAAGGGGGTCTCGGGTTCTTACCTTATTGTTCTCTATGGTTCCTCCTAGGTTGAACTGCATTGACAAGCACTTTCTCTCTTTGGTTAGGGGGTGATTTGAACGTGACCAATGTCGTATGGCGGTTTACAACAGATCCCTCTACCCCTGGAGTGGCCAATGACTCCCATAATAAAATTTTCACACTTGTCCTCTTCATATGCTCAATGATATTGAATGAACTCTCTTTCTGTTGTCCTTTCCCAGACACATTTCTTTCTTGCACATGGGTTATTACAACCGGTGCCTGACTGGATTTGGGAGGTGGCTTGGATTGGTTCTGCATATTGGGAGTTACTCTTGGAACACCAGGACCTTGTGGAGTGATGGAAGGTTGAGGGTCACCTAAGTTCAGTGGTTGTCCTTCTCCAATACTTCTCTTTTTAGACCATGTGTTGGCAGCCACACTTTGAACAAGGGATTAATTCATCCCACAGAAGTCTTCAACCTACCAATTGACAAGCATGGTCTCTCCTGGAGGTTCATTTTGTTGAGCTCCTTGTTGTTGATCTCCCTCTTGGCTAGGTTATTGTGGCAACATACTAGTTTGCACCATCAAAGCCTGATTCAGAGCACCATTAAAACACATGGATTGGTTATGTGGCTGACTGCATGGAAAACACCAATCATATTCTGTGCCATATTGTTCTGTGCAGGGACCAATGCCTTTGATGTTGAGGTTGTATTTGGATCATAAGACCTAAAAGGTCTAGTAGCTTGAGGTTGTCCTTGATTTTGATTTTGATTTGCTAGTCTGAGGTGGTGGCCTATTCTGTTGGTATTGGGGTCTAGCCTGATATTGAGCCTGAGGCTGATATGGCCTAGAGCTCTATGCCTGCTACCTTTTAATGGTCACTAGTTCATTTCCTAGGTTTTGCAGTTGCTTCATCACTTCTGAAGCTCTTTAGAGGTGTTACATGATGAAGTGGAAGCTTCAGCTGAACTTTGGCTCCTGGGGGTGGGTATAGGAGCTAATGTAGGTGTTTGGCTAGTATATGGGTTTCCTAACTTAGGGTATAGAGGCATGGATGGCCTAGGAGCAATCTTACCAGCTTGAATCAAATGGTTCTCAGCCCCTATGGAAAGGCTATAGGTTGTTGGTAATGTAGTGCCCCCCATTGACTAGATCATTAGAGAAATATCAGAATTTAAATCCTTGAGAAAGTATAAGAAGGCACCCTCATTAGTGGGCTTTACTGCTAGTGGAATCCTATCCCAAGTCTATTGGAATCTGAGGTTGAAGTCTATCAGTTGCTCATTTGGGGCTCTTTTGATAGTTGTTAGTTGCTCCAACAAAGATAAATTATCACCCTTCTCTCCAAACTAGTTATGGAGGGTTGTGCATAGCTGATTCCAATTTTGGATAGAGCCCGCTCAAGACTTCTGAACCATTGTGAAGCCTTTCCTTTGAGTGAAGAGGTGAGCAACTTGACGACAATGTCCATCTCATGAATCTCATGGATTATGCAGACATTGGCAATATCTTGGACATGATCACTAGGGGAAGTTTGGTTTTCCCAGTGAAATATGGGATACTCTTTAATGTTGCAATAGGGACTAGATTTTGTGCATTCAGGGCAAGTGGACTACTGCCAGTGAAGTTAACATAAGGATTTGGCTGAGCCATTCTGATTAGTCTGAGCACTCCTCTTGGTTGAATGAATGGTCTGCTAGGAGGAGGTGTTGATAAAGCTCTGATTGGTGGAGATGGAGACCTCTGAACTCTTCTTCCTCTCCTTTCTCTACCTGGGGATAGATGCAAGTATTCAAATATACCTTCTTTCCTTGCTCTAGACTAGGTGAGATTCATGAATCTCCCAAGCTTGGGCTACTGAAACTAGTAGATTTGTTTCTTTTGGAGTCACCAGATGTACAATTTTAAGGCTTCTTAAAATCCAGAATCATAGCAAGTGTACATCAATTCCTACTATAATAAGATAGAGACTTCTTAGTCCCACTGGGCATGCCAAAAATGTTAGTACAAAATCACATTACCCCAACTGAGCTCTAAAAGATCTACTTTTCTAAGGTAGGATCATTTGGTGTGATTGCATAACATTGAACTTTCCCCAAGGTGTGGGACCTTGTAAAAATGGGAAAGCTCTCTAGATTGAAGGTTGGTTCCTTATTCCTCTGTTCAGGTGCATACATGAGGATTTGCAGAGGATCTATTTCTTATACCTAGTCTAAACTTGCCAAGGGGACAAGGATAAAAGAATACAGAAATAAGAAATAACTAAACTACCAGGTGATGCACCAAAGGAATGATGAACACTTAGTTTACCTTCGACACGAACCAATAAAATGCATACAATAAACAAGCACAGATAGCCAGATTTGTAATGAGAGACCAGATAGAAGCAAAAGAAACAAGAAGGATCTAAAATCAATCACAAATGTATTTTATTACTCTATAGATTGATACAGTTCATTATAGAATAGCCAAAAGGTAGAAATGTATTACAATTTTAATGGAAGGCCTGAACCCCACAAATCCTTTGCTAGAAGGAGAAGGGAGCCTGCAAAACTAAGAATATCCAACCCTTTACAATGAATCATGCTCCCGTCTTTATAGATTCATTGAGAGAAGAAGGAGAAAGAGAAGTGGGAAAAACAGGTTGCAACTCAACCACCATTGTTAATGCCTCTGATGAAATCTACCCCCAAATCTATCTTTACTGCATCGATCCTTGGTTCGGCATCTTGGAGGGAGAGGAAACGGTGGAAATAGATCGAATCCGATCTGGTTGTTGAGATTGGTGGATCTTGCATTAAAATATCGAAGACATTTTCCTCCATTTCCTTTACCTAACCTCCTCAAAAATAAAGTCTCAGACCTCCATTGCATGGGTGAGGCGAGATCTTTCCAATGGTGTTAGATTCACAATATTTTGAGCCCTGAGTCGAAAGATATGCCCCTTCAAAGTTTGTATTGAATCCATACAAGTGGGTAGGAAAACCATTTTGAAAAATGGGCCCCTCTTTAATATGGGACACGTGGCAGTCTTTGGTTGGCTGGGGAGATGCGCTCCAAATTTTTCCTTTATGCCTTTTGAATGAAAGGCAAACTTTCACTTTTTTCCCCGACTCCCCACCTTGGCTTTGACTCGGGTCTAAGTGCTGACTTTTCCCTAGGCAGAGTTACGGGCCATTTTGTAACTTTTACTCCCTTTTGAGGTAACAAGGGCGAAAATCAACTTTTTTTTCCCGACTACTCGGTTTCCTCTAGGACATGTGTCACTGGCGCTCGCTTAGAAATCTTTTCTCCATTTTACCCTTGCAAGTGCCCTTTAGACACTTGGCAGAGCTCCGTCGGTCCGCTTATGCGTTGACTATTCAACTAACCTTGCCCCCCTTTGAGGTACACATGGAGGCACCACGCTTGTTTGCAAACCTGACCCAAAGTTTCCTTTGGAGGAGTGTCAAGTTGACACTTGTCAACCTCTGCTACTCTATGGACTTTTCAATGGTTCCTCTCATTTTTAGGCTTTGGACTACGTGGTGAGCTCGCGCTCGTTTGGGTTTCTACCTTTGTACCAACTCTGAGAGAAGTGTCATTAGGACACATGGTCTCTTCTGCTGCCTCCTCCATACTTAGTATTTTTTTGGGCCTTTACTGAACCGTTTCGATCCTGAGGATGTCGAATCTTCTTCATTTTTCTTTCTTCTTGCTTCTAGCTCCTTTGTAGCATCTCTCCTGCTTGTCCAACCCTGATATTTGATGGTTCTTCCTACCTATAACTTGGAGTTAAAGCGTAGAGATGGCCCGACAGAGTTGCTTCTTTTTGTACATGATCCTTTGCTCTTTCTTCATCTTCACCACTTCGTTGTTGAATTTTTTTGCAACCAATTATAGGATTTGAATGCGTTTTCTAGGGTTCCTTCTATGCGGGGTCGTGATTCGATCCAATATTTAGCTCGGGGTGAAATATGGATAACAATACCATTATTATAGACTTTGTCAATTTGATATGGGCACATGCATCTTGTTTGTAACTTTCTCTTGATGTCCTTGTATTTTGAGTCAAATAATAGAGCCCAATATCCTTTTGAAACTTCCTCTGTTTAATATGACGGTCATGCCATAGCTTCCTTTGGTGTTTAATTACCTCATTTTTATGCAATACTTCTAATCTCATTTCATCTAATTCATTTAGTTGGGTAATTATTGATCTCTGTTTGATAACTCAATTCCTATTTCAATAGTTTTCCTTAATGTCTAAATATAATAATCTATAGGAAAGATAGGAGTATTCCCATAGACCGGCTTATGTGGAGTAAACCATGTGGTTTCTTTCCAAGTTATATAGTGAGCCCATACTACCTCGTAATTTTTGCACCCAATTCTTTCTTTAAACATCTACTATTTTGGTCGAAATGTTCTCTAACTCCCTGTTAGTAACCTCAACTTGACCATTAGACTGAAGGTGATATGGGGATGACTTCTTGTGCCTCACTTGATATATTTCCAAAAAGGAGTTGATCACATTTGACGTGAACTGAATTCCCTAATCTGAGACAATTGATATTTATGCTCCAAATCTCTAGAAAATGTGTTCATACAAGAAATCTACTACATTTTCATCCCGAACATATTAGAGAGCTTTTACCTCAGCCTATTTTCACATAATCTATGTATACCAATATATATTCTTTTCCTTGAGAAGTTGGGTCAATTAGTCCAATGAAATACAATCCCCACTTCTCAAATAGATCTCGAACTACTTGAGGTTGAAGAGGAATCTCTATTGTCAATGTTGGATTTCCCATACGTTAGCACTTATCACATTGCCACACATATTACTTGACATCCTTATGCATAGAAGGCCAATAATATCCAGCCCCTAAAACTTTATGGATTGTTCTTTTGACTTAATAATGTCCTTTTGATGGTTCATCATGACATGCTCTCAGTATATCAAAGATCTCATCTTGTTGCACACATGTATAATACATGATCAGGTCCACATTTAAAAATCATTCCATCAAACCATTTATACATCACACTTTACTTAATTAATCTGTTTTCTTTGTTTAGGTGTGAGAAAAGATGGAAACTTCCCTATAGCCAAGTAATTAGCCATATCAACAAACCAAGGAGAGCTGGTGGAAATTGAAAATATATTCTCATCTAGAAAATTATCATCTACTTGTTTATTTATACTTGAAGCATTAGCCTTGAAAGAAAATCAACTACCACATTTTTTTACCAGGTTTATCAACAATCTTAATATTGAATTCTTAAAATAATAACAACCATCTAATAACTATCCCATGAACCAAAGGTTTATTCATTAAATATCTAATGGTATAATGATTTGTATGAATGATTACTTCATACCCTGTGATGTAATGGTGAAATTTTTTAATTGCATAAACAACTATGAGAAATTATTTTTCTATGGTAGTATAGTTTCTTTCAGCTAGGGAGAGGTTTTTACTAATGTAATAGATTACATGCATTGCCTATCCTTATTCTTATTGTCCCAAAATAGACCCTACTGCCTCATTGGAAGCATTAATTTGAATATGAAAAGGAAGCTTCCAATTTGGACCTCTCAAAACTGGAGTATTTGTTAGCTTGTCCTTTATAATGTCAAAAGCTTTTTGACAAGCCTTTGTCCACTAGAATTCATAATCCTTTGTTAGAATGGCATACAATGGAGAGGCTATTTTAATAAAATCATAGATGAATCTTCTATAATAGCCTACATTACCTAAGAAACTTCTTACTTCAGTTTTATTATTAGGTTATGGAAGTTACACAATGATCTTGACTTTATCTGGATCTACCTTGATTCCCTCAACTGAAACATGGTGGCCTAATACTATCCCTTGTTCCATCATAAAAAGACATGGCTTGTGGTTGCGAGATAGTTGATGTTTATCACATCTAGAGATCACTTTATCCAAATTATCTATTACCTCTTGGAATGTAGCTCCATAAAATGTGAAATCATCCATATAAATTTCCATCGAGTCACGAATGAGATCAAAAACAATTGTTAACATGGTGTGTGAAAAATGGTAGGAGCATTACATAGAAATGAAAGGTAAAACTCTATAAGAAAATTTTCCACATGGGCAAGTGAATGTGGTCTTTTCGTGGTCTTTTGGTGCTACCATGATTTGGTTTTATCCACTAAAGCCATGTAAAAATACAAAATACCTCTTCCCGGGTAGGTTATCCAAAAGTTGGTCAATAAAGGGTAAAGGGAAATAGTTTATATAAGTTTATTTGTTCAATTCCCTATAGTCCACATAAACCCTCCATTTAATATTTTTCTTAGCACTTTGTAACCAACAGAGAGACCCACCGGCTATCTGAAATTGGATAAATAAATCCCACCTAAAGTAGTTTCTCAATTTGAGTCTTTTGCAATATCTCTCAAGGTAGAGTTTATCCTCCTCATGCCCGCCTACCTAGTCCTGGAGTCAATTGTATAAATGTGATGTGTACAAATGTTGGGATGAATAACCTTCATGTAATTATATTCCTAAGAAAAATATCAAGGATGAGAGTATAAAATATTGAATAGGGTATTCTCCTCTTGATTATTCAGCCAACTATTAACTGCCAATGTCTTTCTGGGAAAAATAGGTAGTTATTTTGTATCTAGGTGGAGAGAATATACCACTAGATACTCTCTCAGTAATGAATTTAAGGGGAATTTATGAGGTAGTAGTTTATGTATTTCGGTGATGTTATGGAATATACACTCAGTCAAATTGATGTTCCTTATGAAAGGTTAAATTATCGGTTGTATGTTTTCATTTATTATGTCTTCTTTTATCTCTAATGTTTGTGAATGAAGCTTAGAAGAATCCTAATCCTTGACTGTTTTGAGTGTTCTTGTATTATTACCATAGTTAGTGAGGAAAAAACATCCTCGGCCTTCCTATGAATCACCCATCCACCATTTTTGCATGAATTGGTGAAAGATTATACAACCGCATATATAGATAACTTCTTTGAATCATGTCCATTAGTAATTGGTATATTTTCTATCCTACAATCAATAAGGTTTGTAGTTGTGGCTAACCATAGATGTCCTAGGATTAATGGATATACAATTTTCTTGTTCTCTATTTTAATCACCATAAATTTTATTGAATAATCCCATGCTTCAATTTTGATGGTTACATCCTCTATGACCCCCTTGGGTTTAGCAACAGATTGGTCACCATTTGTAAAACTATTGGAGTTGATTGTGGATCAGGAAGAGATAATGTGGACAAAGTATCAATAGTCATTACATTGATTGCATCTCCTAAGTCAATCAACTCATTTTGAATCTCCATGTTCCCAATACAAATAGTAAATGTTGGACATCCATGATCACTATATTTTGGAGGATTCATCTTCCCTTCCAATATACTAGCTAGTTTTCCATCGATGTGTATTGTTCTTGGTTGATTTTTATTTCTCCTTGGAGTTTTGACATAGAGTTCTTTGATGGTTTTTTTAGCTTCGAGATATCTATAAGAGCTTGCAACAGAGGGATTCCAATGCTTAATATTTTTAATCCTTGAATCAAATATGATTCAAGTCCCTCTCAGTTTATAATATTTTCTTTATCGAAGTTCGGATGGGAATGGAATTTTTACAAGTGGTTCAGAAATATTTTCAAGAACAAGTATGGGTTGTGTCTCTTCTGGTTCTTCTTTGTCTTTATAGACTTCCTCAATGATTGGGGATGATGGTTTTGAAGCAATCTTCCTTGATTGTAACAATATGTTTCTATAATCCATAGCTCATTCGTTGTGGGAATTGTTTTGGCTTCAAAATTATATGTTGGGTTTGCCTTCCAAACATTCTTTGGGTTAGGCATAGTTTGAGATGGGATTTTTGTTTGGGCAAGTTGTTTAGTTGAAATAGAAGTTATAGGTCCAGTTAACAAATCTTGTTATTGTCCCGAGGGTCTTCTTGGGTTATAAAATTGTTGACAGATCCTTGAGACGCATTCCATTGCTACTAAAATTGTGGGTTGAATTATTGGAATGACAGTGAGATGTTTGGGTTTGGAGTCCATGGTTGTTGATAATATGTTGGTTGTGCATTCCATTGAGGACCCCATTCTTATGGAACCTTTTGAGTCCAAGGTTGGGGTATGACCATGGTGTATTCCATTGATTTAGAAACCATTGGGTTTTTAGGGCATGAGGCTATTTTTGATTTGAAGGAAATTTTCCTCCTTGCTTCTGAGCTACGTCATTAACCTCAAGCCCACTTTGTGTATTTTGTTTGAAGTGAATTTTTAGCAAGGGTAACAGTATGCATTGGTTAATTGTATGTTTCAAGTCACAAATAAGGCAATAATTTGTTTTATCCAAGGGACAGTCCCTAAGACCATGTTTATCCCTACATCTTGGACAATATATGAATAGTGGCTCTATGTTCTTAGATTTTTCCCAATCCACTGTTGTGTTGAGCTGAACTAAGAGATATTTATCATCTTAGTTTAGATATATCGCCATTGAAAATCTTTCCTTTGTGTTTGTGAATATTTGGGCGAGTTCAAGAATAGTTTCTACAAAGTTCAATGGTGTCTATGAATTCTAGCATGTTCATGTCTACCTTTCCCATTAAATTAAACTCCTCTTGTGTGTCTCCATCCAATCCTTTAAAAATATCATTTTCAAAAGAGTAATATCAAGACATGTACCACACCTCTTGTGAAGGAAGATAAATCGATCAAGATCATCCTCTACATTCTCATCCTCCCGTTGTTTCCTAAAGAGTTCTTCCCTTTAGTCTCTAACCCTACAATAATCTTGGTATTTATCAAAGATGATTATTTTCATCTCTTCCCAAGTATGGATAAAGTTAGGTTTTAGTACCATAAACCACCTCATGGTTGTATATTTTAAGGTTGAGGGAAATATCTTTAGCTTCCGATTTTTCAAGGTATAGTAATAGGTCTGACACAACACTTTGAATTCAAACAAAAATTGGTCAAGATCTTCGAGATTAATTTCCTAAAGGTTGGTAATTTTAAGGGAGATATGTTCTTCATATGTCCTTAATCATTAGGATCCAATTGTATGGGATAAGTGAATGTCCTTCCCAAAGTGGGAGGTTTTAATTGCTTTTACCATTAAGATTTTCCACTCCATCAGTCATCCTTCCTTGTTGATCAAGTTGTTCCACATGTTAATCTTGAGGGGGGTTTTCCAAGTTTACTCTCAAAAATCTACCTCTATGATCTCTAGGTCTAAACATAAAATCATATCATGCTTAATAACAATCTCCTAACTATAAGTGCTTAATTGATTACCGTGTTCCACATACTCCAAAAGCACAGAAAAGAGACTTGTTGTCACCACAAGACCTTTTATTTTCAAAATAAAGAATATGGAAAATAGATTCTAAATGGAAACTTACTAGGTTATCAAAAAGTACACAAGTTAGTACCTTGATATTTGATAACACCTTATAAATCCCCGGCAATGGTGCCAAAAAGTGACGAGCATCATTGATACTCATACTTTAATTATTCAATGATTGCTAATATCAGGGCAGTGTCTGGGGTTGTTTGCAACAAAGCACAATTGAAACTATATTTGAGCATGTATTAACTTAAAATATTTAACCTAATACTCCTTAAAAACTTGTTCTATCTGAGCAATGCTTGATGAAATAAAGTAGACACTCCTAAATCTATGAAGTAAATGAGTTAAGAATACTCAAACAGAATGACAATATTAAATATTGAAAATATTTTAATTCATACAAGTAATCAAATGTTAAATAAACAAAAATTAAACAAGCATTCAATACTTCCCTTCACATTGTGGAGGAGTGGCCCTTACTCCCTCCCTCGATTCGGTTTGGACTTGAAATTACACCAGTAAGATTCAACTCAGAACCATGCACATTATTAATCAATGATGTAATATGATACTTTCCTTCCTTTCAACAACCTTTCTAATCCTAATACAATATCCTTTTATAATAGGTGAAGTTCAATTCCTCTAAAATATGACTTTTTATTTGCAAAAATTATCTACTAGTTAACTAGATGCTTGTATAAGAACAACAACATGATCGGGAGTGACAAGTTTGAAGTAACAATTGCATGTAGCATCTTGATCAGATTTATCCTATTAATTATGAGTGGAGTCCTTGTTGATAACACTTGGTTGAAACATTAGAGATTGGTAGAGTTAAAACACTAATGCACTCTTCCTCACATAGTGGTGAATTTTAGTTTACTATCGTCGAGAGGAGAAAATTTGGTTTTTCACAAAGACAATTGTCTTCTACATAATCCAAGTTTTCAACCACGCTGATGTTAATTAGGAATATCACAAATTGTGCATGTCACATGTTGATTGGATTATGATATAATTTAGATGCTCCTTGAATCATGTAACTCATATGCTAATTAGATTAGTTATTTATTGCATTGTGTGAGTCCTTCACCTCTATAATGTGAGTCATGTGCTTCCATAATGTGAGTCTTGCACTCCATTGCAAGTCCTACGCTCTATGGCATCAGTCATGCGATGGGCTTGAGGTGAGTCTTGCATTGGGATCTATATGAGTCTTGCACTAGTCTTATAAAAGGTCCTTCATTCATACTTGTTAGCACAAAAATAAATCTATATCAACCCATTCAAATAAGCATATGCAAGATGAAAATGAACAAGATTTATGCACAAAAACTTCATTTTAAATATATAAAAGTATAAATACAAAAATGATAACATTGGTTTAGTACAAAGTGATGATATAAAAATGAGGTTTAGAATGGGAATTGTCAAGGCTCATTAGTTCTATTGATTTATTTCTCAAAGACACAAATTTCTCTCTTGGTTGTCCAAGATTACAAAGCTTGCATAATTGGAAAGTAGGAAGTAGAAGAACATAGACAAGGAGATAAAAGAAAGTATCTTCTTGCTTGTAGTAGTAGGAGAACAAAATCTAACCCTTTGGAATGGAGAATCCATCCCAATATATAGCCTTACAAAGTGTCTCTTCATCTCCCTAAGTGAATTTTCATATTCCTACCACTTGTGACCTTTCATATTCCTGTAGGAATAAAAATAAGTTCTTTTCTTATTTATGAAAAAGAACTTTTACAATGCAAAATTAAAAGGTCACTTAAGTGAATAAGATGAAATAGTCAAAAAGTACATTCCCAATAAAGAATTAGAATGTAGAGAGAGAAGAAAGAAGAGAGAAGAAGAGAGGAGTGATCAATCTGAAGATGAAGCCTCTAATGACAAAGATCTTTCTTTTGATGACTATTTAGAAATGCTCCGGTGAGATGAGTTTTCATAGGAGTTTGTAACAAGTATGAACCAAACAATCAATTGGGTCATGAAGGGGGTTGAATGTGCTTCCATTTGACCTTTTTTTGGATCCCAACTCCGCTTGAGGTGCCTGAAACCTTCAATGCAAATTCCTTATCCAAAAAGGACACTAAGCTTTGGTGATGTAAAGGTTGTTAGAATTTGAGGATTCTAATAAATACGGATTTAATCAACTTACATATTACATAATGTTACAATAAATATTTAAATAAAGATTACATCATAACATAAGTAAATAAAGAAATACTTACAGGAAATAAATAACACAGGTGACACAATATTTATAATGGAAAACCCCAATAGAGTAAAAACCACTTTGAAAATAACATTTTACTTCAGAGAACTTATTTTACATCCAGTAATATCACTTCCTCCTTTGAAACCCTATTTACCAAGGGTAAAACCAAATCACTTGATTTGCACACCTTTGATATATTTCCCGAATATATCAAATGAGGACCTAAAGTCCTTTTTATATAAGGTGATCGGGTATGTCTCCGACCCACCTTTTCAACTTAAAATGGTTGATATATACACCTAGGTTTATAATATTTAATATTAAAAATATAATCATTTCATAATATTAAATATTTAATCTAAAATATATACCTAGGTTAGCATATTTAATAATAGAAATAGAAATATTTCATATTATTAAATATTAACCTATATATTAGTGATGGACCCATATACATTAAGGGTTGGCTAGACCACTTAATCATTATGTTCCAAGAAAGGTTTCATCTTGTTATGCTCCCAAAAATTTATCTTACCCATTCCAATGCCTAGTAGACTCTAATATTTACAATGAATGGTATATGACCTTGAAATACCACCCAAAGTTCCTAAAACCTTTACGAGTAAGTTGACCTTCAATAATGCACACACACTCATTTTACCCAAAAAGTGCCTAGAGAGAAAGCTTTCCCAAGACCACTATGAAGATCGCAAAATCTCTTCTAGATGATACTACCACAGAGAAAAATCTAAAACCTTTTTGTTGACTACAATCTAAGGTCTTTGAATGGTTTGAGGATCCCAAACCTTCCTAGAAATTGACTTTTGAAAATAGGTAATTTGGCAATTTTGACTAGTTTTGACAAGTTTGACCAAAAAGGGGCAAAATTTTCAATGGGATTGTCAAGTAAAATGCCTAAAAATTTTACATGTCAATAGTATGAAACCCTCTTTTTTCATACGTGTATTAATTTATGTTTTCTTTATGTTTTTACTTGTTCTATATTGGACAAGTATACACACACACACATGTGTGTGTGTGTATGTGTGTATATATATATATATATATATATATATATATATATATATATTTATGTTTTTGTTCGTTTCATGTTGGGTAAGTTTATATAACCCTACGAAAACTATTAAGATTGTTTGTTCAATCCGACCCCATCATTTATGCTCTTTATTGTTGTTTATACTCCCTTTTATCAAATTATCTAGGACCTATATATGTCTAAAAAACATTTCTTTACATAAAGCAATATTTAATGGATGTTTTTACTCACAACCAAGGGTTGAATTTGACACCCATTTGAACGTTTTTCATGTTTTTAACTATTAAAAATAGGCAAATTATATTTTTAGCCATATTTATGGATGGGAATTTTTGTATACGTTATCACATTGATGTTTACATTACAAATTCAAATGTTTTAAAAATGTATATTTATTCATATAACAAATGTTTTGTATGATGTATCTTATGGGCTAAATATGGTATGAGAATTGGAATTGTAGTTTCCATCCTACTAGAGATGGTTGACTTGGCAAGTTGGATATCGATGATTCAATTGCAATTATTAGTTATGTGGTACATTTTGGACTTGCGGCTACACCATTGGTTGTATTAATGGTATTTAGTGAAAGATGAATCAAAACTAGTTGTTAAAGACTCGGAAGTTCCAAATTCCAATTTCCAAACTTCTAGTTCTAACTCCCATGGTCCACCTAGTCATAGAAAAGATATATACTATATTGTTTTATACACTACTTATAGTATTACACCGATTTTTTACCCCTAGGTGACCCTACATATATTAATCACATTATCATTATTTACACTATTATTACTATCCTAATTCCATTATCCCTATAATCTAATTTACCATCGTAAACACCCATTTACCCATGTAGAATGGCATTTAACCACCATGAAAAAAACCTAACCTCTTCCTACTCGGATTCCTAACCTCCCACCATTCCTAAAACAACCTCAATCCTTAGATGGCAAGTGGTTTCAACTATTTGCCATCCTTTCATAGTTTGTTTTTAGCTTCTCTCGAGCAAATCGATGGTGATCTCGTGATCGAAAAAAATTATTCTGGACATCGTTAATCCTATGTAAACCACCTTCCCTACATATTTCATAGTTAACTAGATTAGAGAGATTAGACACCCTCACAAATTTTTGAGACCACCTGCACGAACTCACGACATTAGAAGATCCTTCACAATTTGTTATCATCCTTTCGGGAGTTCTCTGCAACATTCACTCTTTCATTTGGAGCTCTATCATTCGTCACATTCAACAAGGTATAATGCACTCCTTTCAATCATTTTCAATCATATCTTACATTAGTTATATTTTTCAAATGCTCGTCTCCATACCCATATCTAGCCATCATATATATTGTCTTTTGTTTAGCCATATGTTCAAAAAATTAGCATATAAGCAAAATTTAACAGAATCACTGTCGATCGGCCCCCTAATCCTTTTACACTTAATTTTACTCTTCATACATATTCTAATCGCATGTTTCGCATTTGGCCTATCTCTATAACATCTATATCTCATCTTAACATTGTCAATATCACAATTTACATATGAAATAATCTATTTTACCAACTTTTATTGAAATAGATCATTTAGCCCTCAATCGCCGCTAATTCCTTATCATTTTTTATCCATGTCATTTCCCCTTATATTGATATATTATCATCTAACCTTACTTAAAAAAAACTTCACAATCATGTCTTATCATTAGATGATTGTTCTAGGATAGGTACACCCCATTATAAGCATATACAACATCCCAATTGTGTAATGTGACCCTTCATGTGGGAGAATTTTGATATCTCACACGAAATCATCCCGTATGTCATTTCCTTCATGAATGAAATTTAAGACATTGAGGAACAACTGGAGATCATACGTGAAATATAGGACGTGGCATGACAAGACTGGTTTGACTATTTCTTAGAATTTGAGCTCACTACAACCCTATGTTATGTTAGAAGCACTAGGACTGAAAGGGGGTGAATCAGTCTATTAAAACTTTCATTTAATTATAATTAACATGTGTGAACCATTAACCATTCAATCATGCAACAATGTGAGCTTATTAACATGAAACATCCATCCATAAGAACATGAATCAAGAGAGTGCATAAGATATAAAGTGGGAAACCCTCAAGGGGAAGAAAAACATTAAACTTCTCGCTTAAATTACTCAAAAAAATGACTTATATGAATATTACATGTCACACAAGATTTGTTTAGCGAGGCACCAACCCCACAAGGAGCACCAACCCCTAGTTTATTAGGACACCAATTTTACAAAAAACACCAACCCCTATTTAGTAAGGCACCAACCCTACAAGGAGGATAAAACCCCCTAAGATGACTAAGCACCCACCTAGCCACTTGAAATGTATGATCACCTTATTTCCTTAATGCTTCAACAACTAATTATGATCTCTTTGTCATCTCCTCTTCACACAATCTCTCTCAAACTATCATCTCACCTTCTTCGCTTAATCTTACACCTTCATATGCTAATTAGGTATAATGACCTTGAACACCTACTCCTCTACTCTTCTCAGCTCTTCACACTCCTCAGCTCTTCACACCTCTTCTCAGCTCTGCTCTTGACCTTTCTAACCTCTTCTTTCACCTTCTCAAGCTTTCTCAAACCCTCATCATCACAACTAGTCATAATGAGCTAATATAACGCACTTTTATACTTGACTCTTACTTACACAACCATATAGGTCAGCCAAGACCAATAAGGTTGGTCATTCAAACTCAAAATACATATAAAACATCATATAAATAACTTAGAAGGACCAAGTGTTGGAAACACAAGCATTAAGAGTGGAGGGGTGAATCAATGTTTCTTCAAACATTGAAAACAATTTCAAATAAAAGAAGCAAACCATTCACTCTTGATCTATCTTTATCATGATGGAACAAGGAAATTCAAACCTAAATAAATAACATGCAAGCACACATAAAGATAATGTTTAATGTGAGAAACCCTTAAAGCAAGAAAATCCCACTAAAACCAATGCACCGTGTGAGGACAATTATCCCATAAGAGGTTACAAGGATTTTAAATTTTATCAAGCAACCACTCAACTTGAAGCACCTACTCCAATAATTCAATCAAACGCCTACTTGCATGGAAGCAAAACTCCCAATAATTTAGTCAAGTTCCAACTTAACCTTTTGCAAGCTATAACTTACAAGGAAGCTACAACTCCCTATTTTTCTAAGCAATAACTTAGACTTTTACAATATTTTGATCACTTTCATCAAGTTTCTTGAACCAATAAATTATGACCTATGATTTAGCTCCTCGTCTCTCTCTTTCACTCTTCTTTCATCACCTATCTTCTCATAACATCATTTGTTATAAGTATAGTCTTTAAGGCCTATATTTCTCATGCTTTTGTCCCTCATTCAAACAAGCATCAACTCATCTTCTCCTCTCACACTTCATCATTTTGATCAGGTCATACATCAACTAATTTAGTCAACAAGGCATGCATATTTTGCCTTACATACACAAGGATGAATCTCCTTTTTCATTAGCTCCTACTCTCTTAATATATGCTTCAAAAGCTATTTTTCTTGCACATAGAGACATACATATACATGAGGGTAACTCCCTCTTACACTTCACCTTCCAACACTTCATATTCTTATCTCTTCAACTTGTTCCAAGGGATCTAAGTGACATCATTCAAAACTGTCAAAATGCAATCATTGCATCTACATGATGTTAGTTATGAGTTATGATCATTCTCGGGCATTTCATGACACTTATGACACTTGTGAATGCCTAGAAAACCTTCCTCAACTCACCACACCTCTGAAGTAACTGAAAAGATACCATTTTTAGACTAACATATGACTTTTTAACTGTCAAAATCAGTTTTGTCTTCTCCTTCCCAACATAGATTGTTGAACCCTGGTCATTAGTGTTGTCATTGATGTTGAGTGGAATTGATGGAAAAGTAGTGAGAGGTGTAGTAAGGCTTAGTCAAAGGCATGAAGGTTGATTAGTAGTGCTTTCATTGGGTTAATGAGCATTCAAGATGGTTATAAGACATATTTAGTATGCTGCTGAGACTTGGTTTGTGAGGCAAGAGTCCAAAGTGAAAGCACGAGAAAAGGTCAGCCTTCTTAGCTAAGAGGTTATATAGGTTAGATATGATGGTATTAGCACAATCAAGAGATTTCATAGTAAGTTATAGGTCATTGGTGGGAGTCATGGTTGTAATCTGGATCGTTCAAGCCTATTTCTCGGTGCACGATGAGGTGTGAGAATTTGGTACAGGTCATGGCATGGTCATGTGAGCATGGGAGGAGACTAGGAATGTTTTCTAGGGAATGTGTGAGCAATAACAAGGCTTAGTTTAGCTCCTGGAGGCAAAATTCAAAAGTTCACAGAAATTGGCTTTGAGAACTAGCGGTGCGCAGTTGATACAAATGAGATAGGTTATGAGAGGTTCAAGAAAATATATGGCTAACCAATACATGGAATGTGTAGAGGGATGTCTCGTAATGCTTCATGCCAAATTTCATCAAGTTTCTTGAAAATTCATGTGAAAGTTATGCTTGTTTTTATAATACTTGTTCTTTAAGAAGTGCAACATGAGTAGTCTAGATTCTTAGCACCCAAGAAAAAATATAGATCCTTCTTCGGATAAATCATAAAATGAAATTTTGTAGAGAACTCCAAGACTAAATTTTGGTAATTTTTTTTTAGGTAAAATGGATAAGTATCAGAAAAGATATGAGCATTCTATTAGTAGGCTATTTCTCTTCTCAGGTCTAGTTCTTGGAGTGATTGAATTCAAACATAAGCGATCTGGATTCTTAGCACCCAAGAAAAAATATAGATCCTTCTCTCGGATAAATCATAAAATGAAATTTTGTAGAGAACTCCAAGACTAAATTTTGGCAATTTTTTTAGGTAAAATGGATAAGTATTTAAAAGATATGAGCATTCTATTGGTAGGCTATTTCTCTTCTCGTGTCTAGTTCTTGGAGTGATTGAATTCAAACGAGTTATTTTGTTTCTCTTGCAAAATTTGTAAAGTGGTGCATCGGCTTAGAGTTTAATAATATATTTCCATGCCATAGTAATGAAAATCATGAAATTCAAGCATAGTCCCTCTAGCAAAACCATCTTAGTTCTGGAAAGTTCATTTACATACAATCACGAGAATTGGAAGGTGTAGTCGGTTTTAGTTTTTGAAAAGGTGTTGCTTGTGATGGATAATGGTGTTATCTCTCATCTAAAGAAAAATATTGAGTTGATGGAACATCTATTAGAATCTGTGAAGAACCTTGATATTCAAACATTCGATAGTGATGGCTTGTTAAGAAAACAACATTCAATGGCATGCCTAAATTTTCATCTCTCTCTCTCTCTCTCTCTCTCTCTCTCCTCTCTCTCTCTCTCTCTCTCAATAGGGTCATCATGAGATCTTGAAGTGTATTTTCTTGGTTTTTCATCAAATTTATGCTCTGGTTAATTGAAATATTGAACTGTTGAGACTTCCTTGTGATAGCTTAAGAGATAGTGTGTTCATAGTGCTTTATGTCAATATTTTTGTGCTTTAGAGAGTGATGTGAATTAGGATCATAGCCATGATTCTTCTTTAAGATCTTGGACTAGATGAAAATGGTAAGGCTCCACATGACAAGACTAAATAGATATGGAAAGTTATCACTAAGAGGCCCAACCTAAAAATTATGTGTATGGTTTTTGCTCAACCCTAAAATGACAAACCTTGGCTAATCTCCCTCAAATTGGATGTCATACTGAGTAACTCTTTGAGATATGCTTTGGAACATTCAAAAAGTGATAGGATTTGGTGACAAATATCTCCAAGAACATCCATCTTCGTGTAGTCATAAATCAAGACAGGGTACACTGTGTACGGTGAAAACCTTGATGGTTGTGAGAGTAAGAAGAACACTCAAGACATATTATGATTTCCAGGAGTCTTTACTAGGTGAATAGATGTTGTAAAGTGAAAAATATTTGAAGAAAGACCATCAACAAGTGAAGAAGAAGTAAAAACAAGCTCTTGGGCTTGCGTAGTAGTGGGAAACCCTCTCGCCTGTGGATTTTTTTCAAGATGTAATCACTTCAAACTCCTCATTGTACCAACAGAGTCCTCTAAAAATTTGAAGAATCGTCTATAGGAATGATACAAAGGCATTGCAAAAGTAATTAGAAATAATTTTACAATAGTGTTCATTTATAGTCGTGTTAGGGAAAATTTGTTCTAAGACTATTAAATTAAAGTCTTTTCTTGCAAATCAAGAGACCTATCTTGTCAAGATCACCATTAAGAAGGGTAAATGAAGAAATTTTGGGAGAGGGTTCAAACTTGTTTGAAGGGCCTTTTCTCATCATTTTTCTTGTGATGTGAAAAACCAAGCACAATATATATGTCTCTCGATATCAGTCATTTGATCCAAGGTCAAATTTTTTATTCTCCAAAGCATGTGAACCATGGAACAAGATTCTCATGGCATCTAGAGGGTGTTTGAAGTATAACCACATTCTCATCCAGTTTTCTAGTGATGTTTTTGTTTTAGTATATAACTCAAATCACTAATTCTTCATTAGAAATGTTGAGCATATGGTCTTGATCCTCTTGTGAAGTTGGAGAACCATGACTCAATCTTACTCAAGTGATTGGTTTAAAGAAGAAAAGCCCAAGGATTTTAGTCGGTTACATGTTTGACAAGAAAAATTCGACTCGAGTCCTATAGGACAAGGCCTATAAGGTGAAGAGCCCAATTGTGAATCAAGAAAATATGAAGAGTTTAGATAGTGAAATAAAATCCTTCAAGAATTCAAAAAGTTATGACTTTTGGTATGGGTGCTCATGCAAGTAGAAGTTTAAGAGAAAAGAAAACAATTATGAAGGAATGAAGATAATGAAATGACATTAATAAATTCTTTGAGATAGAAAAATTAGACATATGGATGTATAGAGTCTATAATTAAGACTTATTCTAAGAAATTGGACTATGAAGTGTGAAAATTTGGTGCCTTTGAATATAAAGGAAATGGTCATGACTGTAATACATTAGAAAATATTTGTTTATGTGATGAAGATAGTATAGGTTAGAGGATAATGTGAACATTGTCTACAAAAGATAATAATAAGAAGGTGATGGAAAACTACTATAGAGTCAAGAACATGAACATATGCAAAGTTTAGTTAGTTTATACACTCAAATATGTAGGGTACTTAAGGAATTGAATTTTGGAGTTTTATATGCATGCTTTAAAAGGAAGAAAAGGGGACATTTATATTAGAAGGAGACGTGAAACCGGGATGGAAATGCAATTGTGATGTGAAGGAGATGGAATCAAACTAGAAAGTGATAGTAGTCGAAGCAGGTGAGTTGAAGAGATGAAGGTAAACTTGTAATTGTAAGCAAGGTCAAACCTATTTGTTGAGGGCAATCTTGAAGTGTAGAAAAAAAAATTGAGAAGCCTTACATGCATTTCGAGAGAATTCTCAATCTATCTTTTCAGGACCTAAAAACCAATCTTACTAAAGAAGACTTCCAACACACTAAAACACACTTTTAGGAAAAACCAATGATTGGAAAATTTCACCAATCTCCTCTACTTCTAATTTAAATACTCACATTCAAAGGTTATATGGAGAAAATCTCATTTACACCTCCATTTCTCAGACCTACTTGATAGGCCTAAAAGGGGAGTTTACACCATTTAAAATTTAGCACAAAAATACTTCACCAAATAAATTCATGAGCTCAATCATGTTTTATTAGACCTCTATTAATTGTCTATGTTGATAATTTTCTTCAAAATCATGCTTTTACACCATTATCCCTTCAAACAATCTTGACTAGTTTTTGCTCTTCTATCCCTTAAGTAGTAGACCACCTTGTATGACATGGTTCATCAAAATTTTGCTTAGAACCTACTTGAAACATTTCATAGACATCTAGATAACATCCTAAGGTTGCTTCCACACCAATATTTTTAACATGAAACTTTCATCTCTTGGTTATACCATAAAATTCTTGCAAAAAAACATATTTCAGTGCCTTACCAGTTGACCTAGAGAATGAGACCACCACCAAAATGAATTAACTCTTAAATTCAGCTCACCCAAGTGATTTCATGACCTAACTCTTCAGTTCTTCTCCATCACTTTCACATGAGGGTTTTAGGAGGGTTTGGAACCTCCTTAGCTTGTTAAACATCGTTCATAAAATATAGGCCATCATTCTAACTCATTATTCTTGAAAAATTATCTAGAATTAATTCCCCAACACTGATGAAGAGCTTAGACCACCATGCAAAATTTTAACGTACCAATGAGCAACTCAAACTTCACCCTCGAGCTGGAAATGATCATTTCAAGAGCTTGTTAGCACCAAAACTCACTTTTCTTGCTTCTCCCTTTGAATTTTGACTTGAAATTTTGACCACAACACTGTATTGACCTCCTTCACATGTCCCATGACTTATTTTAGTCTGTAATTTCCTGAAAATCATCCACCACCATGGTTTGTGCATGCATATTTAGCTTATTCTCAAGAATAAGCTTCCAACAAACCTCAATCATACCTATAACAGCTGAATTTGAAATTTTTTCAACTTCTACAACCTCTTTACACCATCATCATTCATAATTTATGCTTGCATTGCCCTGTTATATCTTGCATTACTCCATACTTCAAGCCATGCTTGTACGTAGGTCTCTAAAATGGGCCTAGTTGAGCATGTTTCCACCTCGTGCTTCATGAACTTGCCCGGTTTTCTTCGTGAACCTATCTTAACACACCCTATTGATGTTTTCCATGCCTTTACCATACTTCTCTAGATACCTTATGCCTTCATTCCACTATACTAGGTCATCTTGTAGACTAGGCCTAAGGATTAGGCCTATTCGACCAAGCCAATTTCATTGTTTTCATCTTGATTTAATTTAATTTGAATTAAATCTAAATATTTTAGAGTCACTACTGAACCAAATAATGTATGAATGATTAAATGAGGAAATGACACAAGCAATCTAAGATGTAATATTTGAAACCCTAAGCAAAGAAGAAGGATAGAGGACTTAGTTGATTTACTCACAACCTATGAATGATTTGAGTAGGGAATACCGATGAACGAATTGGGAAAAGTGTCATAAATGTTTTCTGTAAATTTTAGACTACAGGAATAAGGTCAGACATGGCCACCCATGGCTAGACAGGAGCGCCTATGCACTGAAGACCTCTTCTGGGCGCTTGTGACCGCATAGATGCTTATAACCTAATTTACATAGTGTTGTAAGTATGTCACAATTACTCTATGTTGATCACCTGGTAGTCACACAATGATTTCCAAAGGTGCCCATAACCTGAAAAATAGAAGTTCACCTACACAAGCCCAAAAATCACATCAAAACTAAAAATAAATATGCAATATGGGAGTCGACCGACCTTAATGGTCACCCGAGAGTGAACTTACAACCGAGCATTGTACTACATCTCACACTCCATGTAGTTCTTGTGAGTGTGTGTAAGAATCGTGTCATAGGATGCCCTTGTGCAATTTGTACTTCATAATGGGTTGTAGCTAAATGTAGCAATGTAGTAGAATGTATGGATGGAAAAATGAACTTCCCCTTCCTATGTTGTGTATACATAGTTTTTACATCCCTTGTCCCTTGAATGGATGCTAGTTGAATGCCTTCAAGTGCTTTAAGTTCCTTTTGGATGCAAGTTTAGGTGAATATAGTAATGTTTAGTGTTTGGTCCTTGATTTTGAACACATAACTATGTATTTATATGATTCCCTTGTTTGAATTTTGTAATTGACAATTGGAAGGCTGAACCATAAGTGAAAAAGGTGTGCAAAAGATAAAAGATACCCAAAAGGATCAAGTAAGATAAGAAAGAGTCGGGGGTGCCTATAGGGGGACAGGGGCGCACAGGCCTGGGTGCTCCTATCTAGGCTGGGCGCAAGTGTCTCAGAGCCATAAAAGATAAAGAATTAAAATATTGACTGGGTTATAGGGTGTGTAAGACCAAATAAGAAACAAGAAACACATAAAGGAGGCCAAGGAAAATCGTCAATTACTATCTTTCTTGCTTAGGATTCATATGAATGCCAGTATTTGTTTAGGACCTAGAAATTTACCCAAGTGTGTGATTTAGTGTCTACACTTCCTTACAACTAAGTCCCACCTATTTTCCCATGACATCATCATTCCAAGCCTCCTCTAGACCTCATTCACCTTATTCATTAATGGGTATACTCCTTTTTCATCAATGACAACTCAATAACTCACATATCCACACCAAGTAGGTTGACAAGATCCTAAACAACACAAACAAGCTAACACTTCTCCTTTATGCCCAAAACAAGGTTTTGTAGCTCCAATGAATGCTTCTAGGAATTCAAGGGAACAAGACATCATTATAAATACTCCACAATCTTTACAAACATCATCAAAAACCTCTCTCATCCTTCAACAAGCCCAAGAGCCTCTACATCATCCTTCATCTCTATGAAACACTCCAAGAAGCAAGAATACTCAACTAGGTCTCAAGTACATGAAAATCACTCCTCAATGTTGGGGTTAGCACACCGATTATACAGACAATATATCAGATCTAAGCATACATGCAAATAAAAATGGATATTCTACCAGAATAAATATACAAAACAAGAGACATAAATCAACACCAGATTTAACGTGGTTCACCCAGTGTGGGCTACGTCCACCAAGAAACAAGTCAATCTATTATCCAAAGCTTTGACAAGATATACAATGAATATTTACAATCTTCCACACCTCTCAGATGTATAGTACTTTCTTTCTCTCAAGATTTTGCTTCATCACCAAGAATTCTCTCTCTCACAAATTTTTACAAGTTCTTTCTAATTCTTGTTAATCATCCTTCTAAACCCTAGCTTTTATGCTTATATAGTCGTTTATAGACTTAGGGCACTTAGCCATGTAATTACAATCAATAGATATACTTTAATACTAAAAATAGATCTAATTCCGAGAGTTAATTAAAACATCCTTGCACAGGTAATCGACGCGGTTAGCCCTAACCGCTTCCGGTTCCCTCCTTGCCTAACCGATGCCGGTCATGGGTAACCAATGCCGTTCCTCCTTAACCGATGACAAGATTATCTTGTATTTTCCAACAAGTTTCCATTGCATGCTAAACTGAAGTAATTGAGCTCCACAACTCAACAATCTCCCACTTGGAGATTAATTACTACACCATACATATACAACATCATTCTTGGATCCTTCCTTATCTTTGTTTCTTCCTCTTCAAGTCTCAAACTCGAAGACCAATAGAAGTGGAGTGTAGCTCCAACTTCTCTTTTGCTAATGGTTTCGTTAGCATATCCATAGGGTTCTTTCTCGTATGAATCTTTTCTAAATTCAACTATCCATCCTCTAATACCTGTCGTATGAAGTGATACCTCAACTAAATGTGTTTCATTCTTGAATGAAATGTTGAGTTCTTTGTCAAATTAATTGCACTCTGACTATCACTGAACAATTTACAATTACCTTGCTCCTTTCCCAACTCTTCCATGAACCTACTCATCCATATCATCTCTTTGCTAGCCTCTGTAGCTACAACATACTCTTCCTCTGTAGTAGAAAAAGCCACAACCTTCTGTAATCTCAAAATCCAGCTAATTGTTGTTCCACCTACTATGAAAATATATCCAGTAGTGTTCCTCCTACCATCCAAATCTCTAGCCATATCCGAATCAACATAGCCACATAATGAAATATCCAAACTTCCATAGCATAACTTCATGCTAGATTTTCCTTTCAAATACCTGAGTATCCATTGGACTAATTTCCAATTCTCTTTACTTGGATTGGCCATATATCTACTCGCAACTCCCACTGCATATGCAATGTCTGGTTTGGTACGAACCATAGCATACATGAGACTCCCAACTACTGAAGCATATGGCACTTGTGTCATGTATTTGACCTCCTCATGTGATAGCGGACACTGATCTTTGCTCAATTTGAAGTGTCCAGCCATAGGTGTATTAACAGGTTTTGCATTTTGCATCTTGAACCTTTCTAACACCTTATAGATATAATCCTCCTGAGACAAATACAATTTCTTATTTTTCATGTCTCTATGTATTTACATGTCAAGGATTCTTTTTACAACTCCTAAATCCTTCATAGCAAATGTGTGAGCTAGCTTTCCCTTAAGCTCACCAATGTCATGCATACTAGATCTTGTAATAAGCATATCATCCACATACAAGTAACAAAATAATATAGCTCCCATTTTCAAGCTTCTTGAAATAAACACAATGGTCAGATTCACATCTCAAGTAACCATGTTCATGCATAAAACTATCAAACCTCATATACCATTGCCTTGGAGCTTGCTTGAGCCCATATAGGCTCTTTTTCAACCTGCACACTAATTTCTCCTTACCCTTGACTTCATACCCAAGCAGTTGTTGCATATAAATCTCTTCATCCAAATCACCATGAAGGAAAGTATTCCTCACATCTAGCTACTCTAAATGCAAATCTTCTACTGGAACTAAGCTCAATCAGTACAAATAAAAGTCATCTTAACAATAAGAGAAAATATTTCACCAAAGTCAATACATGCTTTCTATGTAAATCCCTTTACTACAAGCCTTGACTTGTATCTTTTTTTCCACCCTCTTCTTCCTTAATCATGTAAACCCACTTGTTTTACAATGTTCTCTTACCTGCCGACAACTAAACCAAATCCCAAATCTAGTTTTGTTCCAAGTATTCCATCTCCTCATCCATGTCATGCTCCCACTGAACATGAGTCTTATCCTGCATTGCTTCTTCAAATCTCTCTGGTTCACCATTATCAGTTAATAATAAATAAAATAGAGAAGGCGTAAATATTTTTAGAGATTTACTTACCCTTTGTGACCTTCTTACAGGAGTTTGGGGTCTGTGAGGCTCAAACTGGACCTCCTGGACATTCCTATCCAAATCGGTGATCGACATTGTCAACTCTCGACTCTGGCGATGTCGGTTACGCTAACCGATGCGATTTGGATCCTCTCTAATCGATACCGATTCATCTCGCGAGAGGTCGGGGTCAATTGACATCGCCATTCTTGTGTAACCCTTTTGTAGTACTTTTAAATCCGAGAGTTCATTTTCATTCACAAACTTCTCAACCGGTTCATCCTTGGGTACCAAAATTTGATCCCTATACATTCTCTTTTCATTCCATTCAACATCACAACTTCTAATAATTTTAGAATTCTCTAAATCCCAAAAATGGAAACTGAAATCACCAAATCCACAATCAATGAAAGTGCATCTCTTAGATTTTGCATCCAACTTCTTCCTATTTTCCCTATCAAGATGCACAAAAGCTTCTGAACCAAAAATTTAAGAAAAGAAAGATATACCTCTTTTCTGTCCAAGATTCCTCTAGTATTCCTCCATCTAGTGAACTTGAAGGCCCACAGTTAATCAAATAAACCATTGTATCAACTACTTCTGCCTAAAACTACAAGGATAATCCAGAATGTATCCTCATACTTCTAGCACATTCCATGATTTTCATGTTCATTCTTTCTGCAACACCATTCTCATGTGGTGTTCTTGGAACCATTCTTTCTCTATGTATCTCATTCACTAAATAATAATCATTGAAAGTCTTGCTACAATATTCACCACCATCAGATCTAAGGCACTTTAACTTAGAATTTGATTCATTCTCAACAAGGGCTTTCCATCTTTTAAAAGTCTCAAAAACATCAAATTTACGTTTAATACAATAAACCCATACCTTTCTTGTAGCATCATCAATGAAAGTAACATAATATTGGGATCCTCCATGAGAATATACTGAGCTAGTCGGCACACATCTGAGTGTACAAGCTCCAATTTCTGCTCCTTCTTAGTTACCCCAACTTTGAGAAATCTCACTTTCTTTTGCTTTCCAAAGATACAATGCTCACAGAAATCAAGATCTAAATCTTTCAAATCTGATAACTTACCCTTAGCCTTTAAGATCTACATTCCTTTTTGACTAATATGGCCCAACCGGTTATTCCACATGCATCCATCCGAATCTGAAGTAGATAATGCAGAAAATGAATCGATAATACATGTAGATAAGTATAACATTCCTACTTTCTTACATCTTGCCACAACAAGAGCACCCTTGGTGACTTTCCAAGAGTCTCCTCTAAAAATAAACATGCAACTAGACTCGCCTAGTTGCCTCGCAAAATAAAATTCCTCCTGAGGCTTGGCACATGCCTCACATCTTTCAATACCCATGTATTTCCATTCTACAATTTTAGATGAACTTCCCCTTTACTAGTAATACATGTAAGGTTCATCATCACCCAAAAAAACATGCCCAAAATTTCTTTAGACATAATTTTTAAAATAACCCTTTTAGGGGTTTCATGGAAAGAAGATCCTAAATCTAAAACCCATGATTCAATTCTATTGTCTAAAGAAAGAATAAGATCATCTTGCATTACCTCCGATGCAAGCAAGATTTGCTTCTTTACCTTTGTCTAGGTGTTGATTCTCTTTTCCTTTGACCAATAATCTTTCTTTGCATCTCCTTTCTTTCCACATTTCCAACAAGTAATTCACTTACTTCGGATTTAGATCTATTATCGCTTGACTTTGATTTCCCATTACTCTTACTCTTGGATGTGCTCTTGGATCTCTCCTTCGCCTACCCTTGCTTTCTATATTCAAATCATTTCCCAATGATGATTCCTCTGTACTCTTCTGTGAATTTATTTATTCAAGATTATACTAACCACATCATCAAAATTAAAAATATTATTAAAATATGTTGTATTACTAATAGCCATTACCAAGTTATCCCAACTATCGGTGCAAAGAACATAAGAATAAAAGTGTTATTTCATCATCAAATGGTATATAAGAATTGATTTTAAATTATTTACAATAGATCAAAAATCATTCAAATGACTAGATACAATTCCACCTTCATGCATCTTAGAACTAAATAGTTTCTTCTTCAAATAAACTTTATTTGAAACACTAGGTTTTTCATATAAATTAACAAAAGAATTCATTAAGTCTACTGTGGAAGCCGCTTCTGTAATATTGGAAGCCATGAATGCTGTCAGGCTCAATATTATAGATCCCAAAGCCTTTCTATCAAGAATCTTCCATTCTTCATCAATCATCTTCGTAGGTCTAGACTTCTCATCCAATGGTAAATACAAATCACTTTAATACGATAATCATCAATCTACATCTTCCATAATTGATAATTTCACCGTCAAATTTCTCTACCATGTATTTGTTTTCTTCTACCATTGTTATAGCTCCTACTCAATCAAAAAACCCTCTGTGAGTAAATATGTCAACACACAAAACCCTCAAACAAAGCTCTGATACTAGTTGTTAGGGTTATCACACCGGTTGTACAAATAATATATTAGATCTAAGCATACATGCAAATAAAAGTGGATATTCTACCAGAAAAGATATACAAAACAAGAGACATAAATCAATACCATATTTAACATGGTTCACCCAGTGTGGGCTACGTCCACTAAGAAACAAGCCAATCTATTATCCAAAGCTTTGACAAGATATACAATGAAGATTTACAATCTTCCACACCTCTCAAATATATAGTACTTTCTTTCTCTCAAGCTTTTGCTTCATCACCAAGAATTTTCTCTCTCACCAACTTTTGTAAGTTCTTTCTAATTCTTGTTAATCATCCTTCTAAACCCTAGCTTTTATGCTTATATAGTTGTTTATAGACTTAGGGCACTTAGCCATGCAATTACAATCAATAGATATACTTTAATGCTAAAAATAAATCTAATTCCCGAGAGTTAATTAAAACATCATCACACAAGTAATTGACGTCGGCTAGCCCTAACCATTGTTAGTTCTTCCCTTACTCGATCGATGCAGGACTTGGGTGACCGATATCGGTTCCCCCTTAACCGATGACGATTCTTTGTATTTTCCAACAAGTATCCATTGCGTGCTAAATCAAGTAATTGAGCCCCACAACTCAACACTCAAAAGTGAGTTGGTTCACATCTTTAAACCCTTCACCAAGGCTCATGCATTATATCAATGGAAAGGTCATGAATTCTTCTAGCTTATATAATTCACATCAACTCATAAATAAAGGCATAAGGCTCTGAAACACTCCCTTATTTCAAACTGCTTAAACCTACTAAAAACTCAAGAACTTGTCTTGAGGAATCAAGCTCCAATCACCTTACATGTAACTTACAAGATCTACCAATGCAAAGAACACATCACCAGGGACTCCACCAACATGCTCAAGCACACACAACCCTATGTCACATGGAGAAAACCATCTTTGCATACATGTTTCAGTCACCTTCTTGATAGGCCTAATATGGCGGTTTTAACCCATTACGGCTTAACCAAGAAATTGCTTCTCTAGATCAAACCAAGGCTTCAAACACATCATGTCAGACACCAAAAATCTATTCAATACCATCAAAACCTGCTACAAGATGTGAATCTATCAAACTCATCTCAAACCTCTATGAGTACGTTTTAGTCTTTTAGGCCAAAAGTAGTAAGGCATATTGGAGGACTTAATTCTTCAATTTTATCCACACAACTTGCTAAGATATTTTCATGGACACTTAGTATACATATCGAACAATTCATTTTGCTTTATGAAACTTCCATCTCAACTTTGTACTTGCAAATCTTCACAAAATAAAGATATTTATTCACCATACCCACTGACCTGGAACATGAAACCACCACCAACAGGAACCTAGAAGAATTCTCTACAACCCGAGTCATCTTACCAGCCTTCCAAATCCATTTGGATACCATACACTTCATCTTTCCTCTATCGCTTTAGAACTAGGGGTTTAACAAGGGATTTGACTTGGCTGCCTTCTTAACAATGGTTCATAAATGTCTGACATCCATTTAACGTCATTATTCTTTTTATGTATTATTAAATTTGTGTCCTAACATCCTCTAAGGGTTCAGACTCCCATACAGACCACACACGTATGGGTGAGTAAACAAACATGCCTATCGAGCTGGTTTCTGCCTTCTCAAGAGCTCGGTAGAGCCAAAAACTCATTTTATTGCTTTCTTCTTTGATCTGTGACCTAAATATTTTCTCAAAGCACTATAGGGACCTCCTTCAACTATCACAAGTCTCATCCAAGCTCAATTATATCTGAAACTCTCCATGCACTAAGACTTACCCATGCAAACTAGCCTTGTCTTTATAGTTTTGCTTCAATAGGACCTTGAATCGGTGTCATACACTTGTTATATGACCTTGGACTCCTTCAACACATGTTATGCCATGTCACAACACGTTTCACATGTTCATGATAACTCGTTCTTCCTTATTTCTCAAGAGAACATGCAATCTTACTCGTGTTAGGTCTAGGACTAGGCCTAGAATGACTTGACTCATCACATACTTCTCATGAACTAGCCTGATTGACCTCTTACAGACTCATTAACACCTTTAACACAACATATTGACCATGTTGGACCTTATGAAGACCTCATACAACCACTAGAGTACATTCACATCACCTACTAGCTTGAACCATGACTAAAACCACGCAAATGCACCAAGGCAATGTATGGAAGACAACAAGATTGGACACTACCAATCAACCTTCATCTTTTACTTTGATTGAAACATCATGGAGACTCTTATGCCACCTAAAATCCCTTTTCCATCAATGACATTTGACATCAATGTCAACTACATGACACAATGCCCAATAATCTCCCCCTTTATCATTGATGGCAACTACCTTGAAACATTAATGACAATAAAGCATGTGTACACATATAGACCTATAACTTCTTGTTTCGAGCATACTCTCCCCCTTTGACATCTATGACAAAGGCACTATGACAACTTGAAATTACAACAACACCACAATACATAAATACATACTTGCTCCCCTTGATTTGTATTTTCTTTCGTTTGACCACAAAAGTGACATATGATCCTATAGACCAAGTATTCACTCTTTCAATGCTCCCCCTAACAAATTCATACCAATTTGATCTTCATATAGACCTACTAACCTGACTTCTTAAACCATAACTTTGAGCATGTCAAAATCATAGCCTAGACCTTCTCGTCTTCTTCTTTAATCAACTTAAACCTTGTTTATGAATTCATGCACTATGTCATGCATCAACTGAGCTATACTAGCTCAAACATTCCTTGTCCTTGTAAAAAATATTCTTGTACTTGATGGTATTATTAAAAAAATCCTTCTTACCTTAATTTTATAACTTAACACAATGTACCACCTTGCATACTCAACCTACTCATGAGATATTTGAGTCATCTATCACCCTTAAAAACTTTCCTTAAGACAAAAATTGGCTCCCCATGTGATGATAATCTTCTAACCTTTGATACAACACATTCTTTAATTGTTTCAATTTATCATAATGATTTTAATCCTTACTTGACTGTCACAAACCTACTAAGATCATATGCCTCTGTTTTGACCAAGCCTTCAAGGCTTCCTTCCTTATGCCAAATGGAGCACTTCTCAATATCAAACTCCACTTGTTGACCTATACTTAGTTGTCATCAAACCTTCAAAGCTTTCATCTATATCAACATGGCTTCATGATAGTTCTTGAACCTTCTTCTTATATGCATAGCTACTTACATGAACAACACTCCTTATTATTCAATCGATAGACTTTTTGTAGTCACAAAATCACACACTTTGGGTAATTATCTAGTCCCGACTACATACTACATTTTATATGATTCCCAAGTAAGAAAATTATTAATTAACCCATGTATTTGGCCATCTTTGTATTATTTCTATTTCAACTTTTGGTCTTGCACCCCTTTTAGCTCAAAGATGTCTTTTCATACCTCAACATTTCTCACCCTAGAAACCAACACCCAACCAGGATGCGAGCGTTAGGCACCACCATCCCCTCCGAGCCCCCTGACCTCTTTGTACTTTACTCACATCTTTTGGGTCCTTTATAGCCATTTGAGAATCTTACCCTTTTTGTGTTTTGCCTTTCGGGGTTAATTAAGAAAATTCAAGCAAAGGAATCATATAAATATAAAGTTATGTGACCATAATAAAGGACCAAACACTAAGCATTAGCTATCAGCACCCAAGGTTACATCCAAACACTATTTAAGTGCATTCAAGCATCCATTCAAGGGAAAGGGGCTGCATCATTATGCATACACTTCAAAGGGGGAGTATATTATATTCCATGCACACATCTATTTACATCTTTTACATCTAGCTACTTTCTTGCTATCAAGTGTGACACGCACAAGAGCCACCTAGGGAACAATTTCACATACTCGCACATAAAACTACATTGGGTCTCAAATTTAGTGCAATGTTCAGTTGTAAGATCACTTGTTTGATAGTTGAGAACAATCGATCCCTCATTTCCATTCTTTTCTTTTTAGGATTTGTTGCACTCTTGAGGGTTTTTGAGGTCATTATTTCATTACTGATTTACAACGACCTCGACAATCACTGTATGACTTCATAGCAACAAAGGAAAAGGACATAAAACACCTTACAACCTATAAAAGATGGTTTTATGAGTATTTTTCACATCCTGGTGCCTACTATAGGTATTTTGTGCCTACAGCACCCCCGCCCCTTTTTGGGCGCCCTATCCAGCCTTATTCCTCCAGATCTCGTAATTTTTAGAGCTTCGGTCACATGGATAAAGTCGGTGCTTTAGATTTTCTATTTTTCTAGCTTTGTGCACCTTCGGGATCTTTTTGAAACAACTAAGTCATTTTATCCCTTCTTTACAACTAGGGTTTCACATCTTATGGCTTAGTTTGCTTAGATTACTTTATGTACTTAATTAATTAATTAGTTATTGCTACAATGATAGCAATTAGATTAAGCATTTTTATAGCATAAATCCGTATTTAGCTTAATCTAAACACTCTTAGGATCCTCATACTTTTATTGCTTTTATCTTCCTAGGATCTTCTCATCATGGATATTTCTATCCATGATTTCTTGCTCATCAACCTTGAATTGAGAGCTAAGATCATTACACTCCTGACTACCACTCGCATTCCTTCTTTTCTTCATCCAAATATAGTATAATACATTCGTAGATGTATTTTCTCAACACATTGCTTTTTCGTCTACTCTTGTTGTTGATCTTGTTGTCTTTGACACTGACCCCCTTTGTACATAATGATTCAAATCAATAATGTGGGTGTCAAGTAAACCATCATCGATAATGGATCTTAGCTTAATCTATGCACCTTATCATTCATTGAGGCTATTGGCATTTTTGTTGCTTATGTTATCCCTTCATCCATCTCTCTTCGTGCTTATGATGGTTTTGTTCATCCATGCATAGGTCGTAACATCCCCATTTAAGATACTAGAACAAGGGAATTTTTTATTTTTTTTGATAACGTCTCTGTTATGAATTATAAAATTCAAACACACATTCAAGTTTTAATAATTGTTCTCTGCCCAAACAAACACGGTTTGGAACACACAATTTCCTTTTAAAACTAATGTTCCTGTTCGCATATTTACAATATGGAACACACATTCAATGCCATTCAATCTTATAATAGATTATATATGTTGTTGTAAATGACTCGAGGAACTGCCGATCTTCCATTTTCATGGCTCGAGTTTCATCGATCCTTCATTTCATGACTCGGCAACAACCGATCCTTCATGTTTGTTTATGCATAGTATATTATATATACCGGTTCTACGAACCGTTTCGGTTATCAAGTGATCCATTTAAGAAGCCTATCTGAATATCTGTTACTGATATTCATCTGACATCCTGCATCTTAAATTAAGTGATAAGGACAACGCAACCAGCACTTGCGATACTTTGGCCAAAGATTTTCACATGCTTTGCATGATCATATTCCTGGATGTGATACACATCAATGGAATACGTCCTTCACTTCACTTCACCTGTTATCTAGAATGGTCTTTCCTGGTTCCTACCAGTCCTCTCAGTTTAAGATCAGTTTTAAACTTCCAATTTCTAACTAGCAATATGAACAAATATAGGAAGGCACTCCTGGTAACTAAAGATACGCAGACATGTGGTGCCGTTCCCCACGACTCCGTGTGTCTAGTTATCTTTAGTATCCCGGAGTCACTCCGTATACGTGATCATACTCCTATCCCTTGTCCGAACTTCACATTCAGCCTATGTATTCTTAATGT
This sequence comes from Taxus wallichiana var. yunnanensis, assembly GCA_018340775.1. Classification (NCBI taxonomy): domain Eukaryota; kingdom Viridiplantae; phylum Streptophyta; class Pinopsida; order Cupressales; family Taxaceae; genus Taxus; species Taxus wallichiana. The sequence goes on along the minus strand of CM031240.1, from coordinate 669,923,767 downwards.
TTTAATTCGGGAGGGCATTGTAATATGTCAGCTATAACATTGTGTCGTCATGAAGACCCTGTCTTCATGAAGACACCTTGCTGTAGCTGGCGTATGTCAATGTCCTACGGAATCCTCCCATCGAGAGTACACATCCTGCTCAAGTGATTTGGATATGATCTTAATATTTTAAAATCAACTTTCAGCAACCATGTTGATCCCTTTATCCTCGTTCCCGTTACAGTTGTATATAGCTAAGAGAGACTAAATCCATCCTTTAGCTTGCTATGCATCTTCTCCTTCGTACCGAAGGGCTGCATTTCTCTACTTGGTTCTCTTCTTAATCATTGGATTAAGCAGCCCGTTACCGACGGACGTGATAAGTTTAACCTGTTAAACTTAACCAAGATTTTTCCCAACTGTAACTAAATTCAGAATTCTAGTTATTAGACGTCATTTAAACGAGGTCTAATTCCCAATAAATGTATTCATTTATTTTCCTTAACCTTACATAGTTAAGGTCCATTAGTTATGGATATACTTATCCCATATCCTTTATTCTGAATTTAGCATACGAGGTCATTAATGGAGTTCGAAAGTGAAGTTCGATTACTCCGAAGTTAATTGATATTCCTTAGCTTCCAAGCTAATCCTGAATACCTATCAGTTATGGAATCATATTCTTCCTAATCCTTTTTAATGTCAATTAAGAATTCATCTTTACCCAAGTATGATCTAATTGCGCATTTCAACTTAAAGTTGTAATAAGGTAAGAATAGATATCATTTCCCATTTAGCATCCATCCACGGACAATTAAATAAATCCAAATCAGGAATAACATTATGTTTCCAATTTAATCAACAATATCAACTGATATAGTCATTAAAATATCACACTTGTATTTGTATTCATTAATTCATGTCATAATCCATACATTTGCCAATCCAACTGAATGGGCATTGTTTACATAAAACATCATTACAACTCATAGATAGAAGAATACACTTTCTTCTTTTTACAATTCCTCAAAGAGGAATAAAAGTAAACAAATACAATTCATCTTCAACCAATCAAGAAGCATCAGAAAATAGCCATGTCTTCATTCTAATCAAATTCCATCTGCAAAATTATTTGCACGGGTCAGTTCAATGAACTGAGCATATTAAGCACTTGTCATTAAAATGAGGTGCTTCAATTAACTGTCTCAATAAAAGAACCCTGCTTTTATGAAACGACAGTAAGACATCAATCAAGAAATAGGCACCAAAGAATGATCAGCATAACAACTGAACCATCAAAATACCATCACAATCAGCCAAAGAACTGTTGTCCCATTTTCCACATAACCGTTACAAGTTCCAAATTACAATATTTGTAAAGTTAGGAATACAAATAGCATACTGCTGATATAACATATTGTTATCTCTTTCCACTCCTTTCATTAATAATAAAAACAAAGGATAAAACTAACTGAAATGTAAACCCATTACTTTCCTTTCAGTTCATGCATCATATTAGGTTCCTAGCAATCACGCACAGACGAGAAAGCGAACAACAATGCATATAGTTGCTCATATCTAAGCACTACAAAATTCGTTAATAACGATTACAAATTTTCAACTGTATGAAAGAAGAAAAGATCATTTTCCAAGTCATTCATCCACATTACTATCTCCTTCCTCATGACTATCCTAAAAATGGAATCCAAACGAGACACAAATCAAGATAATGATTCGAGTGAAACTTACAAAATCCATTCGGAATTCACTTTCCGGCAGCAAGAGTAATTTCATTCATAATCAGCTTTAAATGAAAACAAGGAAGAATTTATCGTCCTTATCAATACTTCATTTAAATCAGGCTCATGTGCATATCCAGAACAGGTTAGTACATCATCGTATTTATCATAGATCAAATAGTATAAGGTTGCATACTATGTATTTACCGTACTAGAAGAAACCATAATTCTTCCACTGTATTGTAAACCAGATAAACAGTTATACAATCATGCAATCAATTATTCACATGATTTTCTAATTCTATGAACGCATTCCGTTCAAAATAAAATTTATTCATTGCTGTTACCTACAGCAAGTCCAATCATAATGCACAGTAAGACTTCAATGCTATTTCCAGAATTCAGACAGCAAAAGAGAAGAATTCGTTCTATAACTATTCATATAAGAAAACAACCATTTTCTTCAACTCAACAAGAACTATTCATGCTGATTTCATTTCTTCTAAATGACCGTGCAAAGATCAGAAGACCACACGAAACATTCAAAATTCCGTTTATACAGAAATACACAGCACTTAGGAAACGATTTAAATGCCACTGTTCTCTATTCAGACTGAACTTACAAGTTCAATAAACCATCCAACTACTGATTTTTACCAAATCAAAACAGCAGACAGAAGAAGAATTCCTTACCAATAAATGTTTCTACCCGAATCCATTCTTCTATTCACAATGATGTACAGAACCCAAAAATGTGATTTTCATACAATAATACCCTTATTATTAAAAACCCGCATAGGATATCAGATGCACAACAAAGTATAATCAAAACAGGTCCAATAGCAATACAACTTCCCAAGCATTTCTTCCTTGCACAAAGCAATCCAATTAAAATGCGTTTTTGCAAAGACATAACAAATCATCTTTCCTCCAAGGCAAGAAGAAGTACAGTACATAAATATTCATTCATTGCTCAGGAATGCAAAGCCAAGATTTTTAATCGTGTCTACAGTCCGAACGGTAGACCAAACAACATCAATAACCACAACTAATCATCCTACTTTCTCAGCAAGAAAACAATATAATTCATTATAAGTTCAGAAGGAAAAACTATTTCTTTTCCAACTCCCACGAATACTCAACCATATTCGTCTATTTCTTTAAGCAAGAAAAAGGGACAGCAAAAACGTATTACCATTTCTTCCCTCAAATCAAATTCGTATGATCATACAAAACCCAAATGCCGTATCCATCATAATCAAACACAGCAGAAAGAGAAAGGATCTATTTCCTTTTTAAAAGAAATTTTAGTAGAGAATACGACTTCATACAACTCGCACATCCAGTACAGTATTATCACAGAAGTTCATATATCAAAGAACAATTGCTCGACACTGAAAGACAGCTCCTATTGTCTATTCAGACTTCATCATTCAAGTTCGTAAAACAAGAGAATGATTATACAGTGATGAGAACAACACATACTGCATCTGTTTTTTTTGTAAATATAACCATTAACAGAGAAAAATACCCAAAACGTTATTCTCCAAACTGCCAAACAAACCAACACAGCATGGAGATATTCCACTCAAAGAAAATGCAAAGACAGTTTAAACACAACAACCAGAATGATTTTACCTATCATTTCCAAAAATGACAGCAAGAATCGACTAAATCCAAACCGTATCAACTCGTCAACAATCACATAAACCCAAAACCCAAGAGCAGGGTTGTTTTAATGAGACGTTTAAACAAAGCAAGTATTTTTAAAGAGAAGGGCTTAACATGCCTGCAATTTCTTTTCCAAAACTCGAAGAAAACTGCGTTTGCCGAAGATATTTCCTTCCTCGGCGACAGCACGAGCTTTCCAACAATTCCTTTCCTCTTCAGGCTCAGCAACAGCCTCCAAATCTCCCAAGAACAGTGATAAATCCAAAGAAACTGGTTCGACTGAACCAAACAAAAAAACCAAATGCAGAGCAACTTCACCAAATCCAAATCGACACAATAACAATCAACATTTCCCTCCTACGCCTTCCAAGGCGAGCTGGTCACGAGGACCAAGAACATTTAATGCATTAAAGGCTCTGCCTTTTTCCAAATTTCCACGCCACTGCCAACTTGAGTTGGCGAATTCCAAATTTTGAATTTCACATGCAAAACCAAATTTAGCTCCATGTCCAACTAAATACCTCCGCCACTTACCTGCCCCCGCCAAACTGGCGCTGTCCACGTATGGACTCCCATTTAATGCCATTGAATACCCCTTCATCCTTATCCTCTCCCTCCAAGGGTCTGCGCGTCCCCTTTAGGTTAGGATTAGTTTAGGATGTATATTAGTTATTCAACCTAGGTCATAGTTTAGTTTTAGGTTAATAGGACTTAGGTTTATTTCCTTTTTTTTTTGTAATTTAAAAATCCACTTAGGATAGTAGTTTAGGATGTATGTTAGAACTTAGGATTAGCTTAGGATTTAATTCCTTCTAACCACTAACACTAACCAACCTTCACCCAGTCTTCCAACTGACACTCACGTCAATGTTGTGCAGGACGTTTCGTCCTTTGTTTCACATGCCAAAGCCACCCGTGTCCAGACGCTTCCTGTCTCACGAGGTCTTAAGTTTGACAGTACAAGGTTCAAGAATCAAACCTTTGTCGTTGGCATTTACGTGCCAGCTACTCATACCTGCAATCAGGCGCTGCACATTTATATCATCCTCAGGTTCGGTTAAAGAGTAAATCGACACAGAAATCACAAGAAGACCACAGCATACTTTGGATCAATGAAATTGATTCAAGGTGTGTTGTCAATCAGCAAAGAGAGTTTAGCAAGTATACGACAATTTTTCGTCACATCAGCAAACACACAAGCACAATAACTGTTGTCCTATGCAATAAATTACAGCATGCAAGAATCCAAGTTAGCAACACATTCTCTTAAGATCAGAATATATCTTAACATGTTTGCCTTCATTTCAGCAGTTATAATAGTATGAAAAATATTCACCAAGATAACTTACAAAATCAGAGTGTTACATAGGCCACATTAATTTTCCTATTACTATCGGTCACCCAAACACTACTAATACAATTTTCTTTGTCATTGACTTACTAGTTTCCTATAATTGTTTACTTAGTAGACCATGGCTTCACCACATGCAAGTTGTACCCTCTATTGTGCATCGATGTGTCAAGTTCTTACATGAGGGTGTCGAATATATAGTCCCAGTGATCATGAACCATTTAAATATTGCAACCGTGATCCCAATACTACAATTCCTACTCCAAGATTTGATACTACTAATAAACCATGACCCGTGAATACTTTGGCTCATTTACCACCACTTAAAGGTGTTAATTGTATGCTAGATATTGTCTCATCTACAACATGTCCTCCTCTTGCTTCTACTATTACCATGATTCTTTATGGGGGCATGTCTAGACATTGGACGTTGTTCCATCTCCTCCACCTTCCCATGATAAAACTCCATCAGCATGTACTCGATTCACATGTACACTTTTCATGCATGCCTCTTATTGGGAACATATCCCATTCAATCCTACTTCACCTGAATTTATATGCACATATGATGGATTGACTTGGCTAGGGTTTATAATTGATGACATATTTCCTCCACCTCATGATTCTCATATGTACCACACACTTGTTCATATTGTCGTTACTTATGGTCTTCACATCTTTTATCTCACGGATTTTTGCACATGCTCGCTCACTTCTTCACTTACACTCGGATATTTTTATCTTAATTACATTAGGGGCATGTTAGAATCGATCATCTTCGATATATCATTCCCCATGCCATCTGGTCATGTTTTCATTTCGCAATGATTGATTTCGGGCTATTTTCCAAATCATACTTGTTGGTATGCACATGGTTGTCCACTACCTCCATTCACTGACAAGGCATATGCTATGCGCATATACAACTTACGCTTAAATGGTGCTTTACTCAACTAACTCGATACAATCACTTACCAAGTTTCATATGCTTCACCATTTGGCATTGACCATGACAATGATGACCTCATTCTTATCATCACACACTTGGGAGGCATCACATCTATTTCTCCCCCTAAGCATTGACATGTGTCTTATTTTTTTTGGAAAGAGGGTAAAATGAGGGTTTTAGAAGGTCCCACAACCTTATACAAGGAGCCCAGTGGCTAGATTATACTATGAAGCTTACATAGAAAAAAAAAACCTGTGAAAATTTCCAAAAAAACAGGCAAAAGAGCAAAGCCCAAAGCAGAAAGAACAACATCAAAGGAGCTTCTTAAGCTCAATCACAGAATTCTTGGCATGGATAGACCCCAACTCATTGCAAGCAAGTTAGTCGCATTGGCGTTAATTAACTCAATGCGAGTCTTTGGTAATGGCCACCTTGGTGTTTTCAGTGAAGGTTTCCAGGCTTTGAGAACCGAGAAGGAATGTTGTAGCTTGGCCAAGATGGAAGTCACCAACTCGACATGGCGGTCTTCCGGATGGTTCTCGATGTCGGATAGATTCCATGTCGGCCTTCTTAATGTTGTCAAATGCGAGTCTTTCCAATTAGGGACAACATCCATCTGCACATCTTGAGGGTTGGTGTCACGATCCTCCATGATGATATTATCGGCATCCAGTTGGAAGTTAAGTCCCTCCTCCTTGAGCTCCACATCCAAGCCAATTGGGTCGACTGGGAAATCGGGATACGGCTAAGTAAGACCTAGTAGAGCATCGAGAGGTGGAGCTCCGAGCTAGAGGTAGGAGAAGAAACAATGAGTGCCACCAAAGCCACAGGGTCAGCAATATTGGTCTGGCTCAAGGAGGGTGACTGAATAGGGAGACAGGGGGAACAAAACCCGCGAAGGAGGGACCCAATATTTCAACATAGGAGTAAGAGTCAGAGGAAACTTATCAGCAGCGGTGATGGTGGAGGAGGGATGGGAAGCAAGGGATGGAATGGGGGAGGAGGTGGGCATACGGCGGGGTGACCATGTTTGGGAGGAAAAAGGTTCAATTCAATAGGGGAAGTGGAAAATTTGAAAAGGAGGTAGAGAAGGCCCTGATGTAGAATGGGCCCTTCACCCTCCCTAGCCAGGTTAATGGAGTGTTCAAGTGATTGGAAAAGAAAAGTAGCCAAGTTAATTTTCTTCCCCAACATAAGTGCGAGAGGATGAAGAAGTGGGGACCATAGACCAACCTGTAATGCCCATCAATGGTGAAGTACCTCATGATCACCTCGACGACTCTATCCCAGGGAGGAAGGAGGGATTCCCAAATATAACCAGAGAGATACTTTGTCGCTTCTCCCCTTTGCTAATAAAATCTTGAAGCTCCACCTGCAGAGGTTTCTTGAAGTATACAGCCCCCAAGGTAGGAAGACCAGTGACAGAGGCGATGGAATTTGTGGAGATGGTGAAGCGGGTGTTGCAAATCTAGACTTTTCGGGTGACCAGTGGTGTGGTGCCATACTGAAACCAACGCTGCCGAGTATCCGGACATCCTTTCAAGGAACGTCGTTATGCCATTGTCCCTAAGGATGTTCCAAACATCTTGGTCCTCCTACAGATAGGTGTAAGAAGTAGGTTCAATTCACTTGAGCTGCCCTCCCATGTTCAGAAAATCATGAATGTGAGTTGAGGTGAAGATCCGTGACTCAGCTTTAATAAGTTTGCCATATCTATGGGAGCCTTCCATGTCATCCATCCTTCTGAAATGGAAATAATTATGATGTGAAATGGTGAATCTCAGACCCAGATCCACATGAGTGTAGTAATACTCATCCCACGTGCTTGGCTCCGTAGAGCAACACTTCAAATTAATGTGGAAATCATTACCGTCAGAAGTGAGGATGGAGTGATTTTTTTGTCGGGTTTCTGACATAAGGATCAAACTCCCAACTCCATGTGTTAGCTAGACAATGAGCAATCATTATGGGTAATTTGAAGGAGATTGGCAGGGAAATTATCTAACCATATTTGTTGAGAATCAAGGAGGACACCAATGTTAGCCAAACAATCGCCACCTTATTTCCTTCCGAAGAATGTGCTGGAACTTGATCTGCTGAAAGTTCCTTTGGAGGAGATGGATGTCAGCAATAATGTTTTTAATAGTCCATTGACCTGGGTCATCCAAGTTGAGGAGAGTTATAATATTGAGAGAGTCACTTTCCACAATTAGGGAATCGTTTCCAAGTTTAAGACTCATCTCCAGCCCTTTTAAGATAGCTAAGGCTTCAGCATGGTGATTGGTACCTAGGTTAAAATTGGTTGTAATAGCAACTTGAGGGGAACCATCGAGAATTTTGGAGGATCACCCCGCCCCCCCCAACTTCCTAGGGTTACCCTTAGAAGCACCATCCATATTAAGTTTCAACCAACCCATTGGAGGAGGGAGCCACCTAACATCAGAACGAGCCTGGGAAGAGGGTTTAGTTGTGGGAAGGATCATCATCTACTGACACCAGTCCTTGTGATTACATAACTAAATTTTTGCTGATATTTCTTCCATAAGTAGCTATTGAGATTATCTTGGAAGAGAATAGCTATATGACTAGCCACCCTCTCTGGATCCCAACATTGATCTTTGAAGATTCTCCTATTCCTCTCTTTCCAGATGCCCCATAGGCTGTGGGGAGGATGAGTTTCCAAGCTAGGGAAAGGGCCGGGTGAGTGAAGGGGGAATACCATTGTATGAGGGTGTCATGAATAGAACTTGGGAAGGTCCAGACAACTCTAAAACATGACAAAAGCCCACTCCAGATAGCTTGGGAAAAAGGGCAGTGAAGAAGGAGATGAGAGGAGGATTCCAAGGCTTTCCAACAAAGAACACATCGAGTGGGAAGTGAGAAGCCTCTCCTCTTTAAGTTCTCTCCCGAGAGGAAAGCATTCTTGAAGGAGAGCCAGGCAAAGAAGCCAATTTTGGGAATAGACTCTTTGGGCCAAATTTTGAAGAGGGAGGGCCAGAAATGGTCCGGGGCTTAGTGTTATAGCGGCTTTAACGGTGTTGAAGGAACCATAGGGGAGAGGGGCCAGATATGTTCATCAGCAAGAAAGGAGAATGGAATATAGAGGGAGGAAAGGGAAAATCTCAACTGAATCAAAAGTTGACTCTGAAGTTCACTGATGCCCATCCAAACCAGTATATGCCAAGAGGGGATTGAATTCTGAATTCTCCAGTAGCCAGAAACTTTCCTGCCATGCCTATTGATGAGGTTCCTTTTGATAGGTTCCCAAATAGGGTTGAGGCTTAGAGGTTTATCACCAATCCACCAGTCTAACTAGAAGTCTATTGATCTGCCATTACCCAACCTCCACTTGGTCCCAGTACGAAGAAGAGGAAGAGAGCTAGTAACCGAGTTCCAGATAGCCGAGCCGCGGGGTGGGGAGGAGAGAAGAAAGTCTTCATCTTGCATCAAGTATTTAGATCTCAGCAGCTGAGCCTAGTGTGAATTACCTTGAGCAACTTCCCAACCAATTTTAGCCAACAGAGCAACATTCATATCAACAATTTGTCTTATACCAAGCCCCCAAAATGGTCGGCTTACAGACTTCATTCCAAGAGACCAGGTGAATCCATTTTTGGCCTCCATTGTTAACCATAGAAATTTATTTTGGATTCCCTCAACAATAGAAATCACTAAGGAGACATTTTGAGAAGAGACATGAAGTAGATAGGTAGACTCTATAGAGTAGCTTTGACCAGTTGAAGTTTGCCAGCCTGACTAAGAATTGCACCTTTCCAAGCAGCCATTTTTTTGGTATCTCTCAATGACAGGATTCCACAAATTCTTGGTTTGTTTGCCTTTGAAAAGGGGAATGCCAAGATAGGTGGAGGGAAAGTCCACAATTTTACAACCAAATATGTCAGCAATCCTTCTTTGAGTTTGAGCCGCGGTGTTTAGGAAGGAGATACTACTTTTGTTGAAGTTAATCAATTGTTGAGAGGCATGTTGATAGTCTTCTAAAATTTCTTTCAGGGCACAAGCTTCAATCACCGAAGCAGCACTCAAAAGCAGAGTGTCGTCGCAAATTGGTTGTGAGTGGCAGTAGGGGAGATGGAAGTGATTTTGATGCCAGAAATGACCGAGTGACTTTTGGCCGCCTCAAGAGCTCTGTTGAGGGAGTCTGCCATTAACAGGAAGAGGAACGGAGACAGAGGATCCCCTGTCGAATGCCTCTACTATTTTTGAAAAATCCTATTAGGATGCCATTTATGAGGATCGAGAAGCAAGGGGTCGCAATGCAAGACAAAATCCAATTGCACCATTTGTTGTCAAACCCGTAACTTTTTAGCACTCGGATCAGAAAAGTCCAGCTAACTCTGTCGAATGCTTTTTGCATGTCTAATTTGAGGATCATCCCCATAGACTTCGAGTGATGGGCTGAGTGGATGGCTTCATGAATGGTGATGATACCCCCTTGAATAAGGCACCCACTGATGAAACCATTTTGATTCGCCGTGATGAGGTCATTCATCAGGGGCTTAAGCCGAGTGGCTAACATTTTGGTGATGATTTTGTAGGAGGTGTTGTAGAGGCTAATTGGCCTGAAGTTGGAAACCAATTTAGATCCAAGAGCTTTGGGGGCAAGAGCTATGAAGGTGGTGTTCCACTCTTTTAGAAGGGTGTTGTTGGACTGGAATTCCTTAACCGCCTTGTAAAGATCTTGCTTGATGATTTCCCAGAAGATTTGGAAAAGGTAGCAGGGAAGCCGTCGGGGCCTGGGGCTTTGTCACCTTTCATAGTGAAAACTACTTTATGAATTTCCTCCATAGAGAAGGGTTTCGTTAAATTTTCATTCATGTCCTCCGAGATTAATTTGGGAATGTGTTGGAGCATCTTGGACATAGCTTGCTCATTGGGAGGGTCCTCTTCCTGAAGGAGATTAGAATAAAAGGAGACTAATTCATTAGAAATCTCAGTGTCAGAGGTTAAAGTGTTACCTGCCGAAGTAAGCAATTCCTTGATTTTGTCCCTACTTTTGTGCTTAGAGGCAGTAATGTGGAAGAACTTGGTGTTGTGGTCTCCCTTCTCTAGCCAAAGCACCTAAGATCTCTGCTTCCAATAGGTCTCTTCTTCCCTTAGGGTATTGTGGAAGTCACTGAGAAGATGTCTTTCTTGATTATGGAGTTGTTTTGTTCTTCCTTCAACCTCCATTGAGCAGAAATGTTAGCAATTTCTGTGTCAGCTTTTGCTTACAATTTTTGATGTTGCCAAACACCTTGTTCTTCCAGATCTTAAGCTGATTTTTATTTCCTTAAGTTTGTTGGAGAACTTAAACATTTCAGAGCACCTTGAATTTTGATATCCCATCAGCTCTTAATAAGAGGGTCTAGTTGATTATTTTCTAGCCATGCAAGCTCGAATCTGAAGGGAGGATTTTTTATGTTCATCTTATTGTTGGCACAGAGGATTAAAGGGTTGTGGTCGATGCCACTTGGGATAAGGAGCTGAGAAAGAAATCGAGTAAAGTGAGATCCAATCCAAGGATCCTAAAGCTCTATCCAATCTGCTTTGTATGTGATTTACGCCACTCTACGATTGGACCAAGTGAAGGAAGTACCATGAAGGTCCATATCAAGAAGAGTCTCCCCCGTATAAAGTCAGCCAAAGCTTCCATGCTATTGGGATTAGCTGGGGCTCCTCCTTGCTTTTTGGAGGGTATAGAGTACAATTGAAGTCTCCCATAATGAGCACAGGGAGATTTCCACAATTTTTTATGAAATTTGAGATGTCCTGCCAGAGTCTTTCACGCTGTGATTCCAGGTTTGGGGCATAAACATTGATTGTAATCTAGGTAGCATTAGAATCTACTTCCTGGAAGAGAGTGCACAGAAAATTGGGGTGTTGCAGAAGGTAGTCACCTTTGAATTGTTTGGGGTCCCAGAGAGTGCATAAGCCTCCCGAATTACCCATTGCAAGCTGAGAAGAAAAAGAAGCAGCCGGCCAAATTTTCAAGAGATGGTCATCCTTTTTGAGTTTGGTTTCCTGAAGCATGATAATGTCAGGAGAGTGGTAAATTTCATATCCTTGAGGACTCTCTATTTTTGCAGAGTTCAGCCCTCTAATATTCCAAGAGATCACCTTCATTTCTTGGATTTAGATTTGCTCCCCACAACCATGGGGATGGTGCTCTGTGTTCCTTGGGCCACATTCAGGGCTGATTCTTGTTGTAGCTTAACATTTCCTGGGTACGCCCACGAGACTTTCTCGATCCGAGATCGGGTTTTTCCTACTACTACTTCGATCGTCCAGGGATTCAAACTGTCATCAGAGGATTGAGTGGATGGGGAGAGCAGGGTATCAGAGAGGGGAAGGAAAGGAGAACCGATGAAAGTGGGGTTAGCAAGGGGAAGCTCCGTGCCAAGCTTAGGGAGAGGGGGAAGGGAGAGGAGGAGGTTGGAGGGAGGGGAGTGGGAAGGCGGAGAGGGGGCATGCAGACTCACCTGGGAGGGGGATCTCAAGGGGGTGGGGGAAGGGGAAGCCAGGGAGACCTCCTCGGGAACATAGGCCAAGGAGAAGGGAGGTAAGGGGTTGAGAGAGGGGGCCAAGATGGAGTCGGCAGTGATCTCTCCTTCTAGGAGGGAAAAGGGGTTAGATGTGGGGATGATTGGGGTCTCTTCAGGAATGATCTTAGGGATATATTTTCCTTTCTTTTTGGGAGAGGTAACCAGGGTTTTGGGTTTAGGTTGAGGCTTAGTGGGACATCCAGAGGCTCTGTGGCCTATGCTTTTCTGATTGAACATGCTTGTGGGATATATTCATATTCGATGGATTAAGACCAGGTTGAAAAATTAGAGAAGAGATCAATTGATTTCGGGAGAGGGAAACTTACATCAGCGTTAACACAGAAATGAGCATGGATGAATCTAGTCTTGGCCTTAGTGGCCTGGTCTATTGTGATTAAAGAACCCATAGATAGAGCAATACCTTCAATAACCAGCAGGTGCCATAGCTCAGAGGAAGGCCTGGAAGATGAACCCAAATTAGAGCTTATGTCATTGTTTCAGTAAGCGGGTTGAATCCAGGAGACCATTTCCTGATATAGAACCCTCTTCTGCCAAAGAACCACAGACCACCCAGTAGAGCTCGAGCAAAATCTTCTTTCATGCTGAAGGAGAAGAGGACAAATCCGTTTGGCATCGCAGCTATTTCCAACGCACCACAAGGGTTCCATTTCAGTCGGGCCCATTTTTTGATGTCTTCGAGGGGGTCTAGGACCCATTAGCTTGACAAGGGATAGATCCCTGGAGGCAGCAACAACCTTCGTGATGTGAGAAGGGATGTGAAGAGAGAGGGCCCCATCAGAAAGCATGGGCATCAACTTCTCCGAGGGGGCCGAAGAGGACCCCTCCACAATTTTCTTCCAAGCCTCGGGGGGAGGCCAAGGAGACAGCCCCTAAAGTTAGAAGGGCAAGTACTCCCCGATCCGAACCGAGAAGGGTCCATCATCAGAGCTAGCACTAGGGAAATCAGAATTCAAAAATTCAGAGGGCGGTAAAATTTCTATCATCGACCAATTGTCCAGACATGCGTCTTATTTTCTCATCTCCTCACTTTTAGATATTTACACACAACATACACATTTTGATACACACTCTTGTATCGTAATTACTGATGACACACTCTCGTGCTATGGTTTACACTTGACTACTGAGGGCATCTTATATACATGAACCTCACACACAACATACTACACATCACACTACACACTACATTACACATCATCTTATTTCTCACACATATTCATCACAATCAACACACATACGACACCTTCTACCACACATTCAACATTACATACTACATACTCAACACAAAAACAATACATATTTCTCACACTTATTCATCAATACAAACTCAACACAACAACAAGCAACACATACTCTCCTCACATCTTCAACACAACATACAACACACTTGACACATTTACAACATGCTTCACACTTAGTGCTTTCATGACATATCTCTCCTAAATCACACAACATGCATCCCTTACATCATATGACACATCTCTCTTACATACAATCAACACACACATCTTGCATGATCTACATATCTACCACACACTACCTACTCGACACTTTCACATACGACACAACCTATTACAAGCCTCACATGTTCACAATACATCTATCTCAACACACAACATTACACACTCAATGTGTTCACAATCAACACAACCTACTACAAACTCGACATCTTTGTAATACACAACACAATAGACAACTTCATAATCAATCTCCTACAAAAGCAACACATTCATGACATATTTCTCTCATGCACAAACAACACAACACAACGCACATATCTCTCACACAACTAATGCAACACACTACCCTATGACACACTCTAGTCCCATGGTCCATACTCGATTGTTGAGGGTCTACATCTCAAATGGACCTCACCACACTCACTCATTCACTCACATGTTTACATGTTACGTTGTGCACTTTGACAATCACATCTTTGTAATACACACAACTCAAACTATTTCCCGATGACACACTCTTGTTTACAGTTCATTTTTTACTATTGAGGGTATAAATGAACCTCATCTAATATATACACATCCACTCAAGGGGCATTGTATGATAGAAAATCAACATGTAACCTTCTTCGCACCTGACCTCTCGAGGTCATGCCAAGACAACTAGTGTAGAATGGAAGTGGATGTGAGTGAGATGATGATGAAAAATCTAATTGGGAAATCTTATATCTTCAACACACAATATCGGGATCTATGAGTCTAAGGAGAAGAATGCTCTCCTAACTTGAAGTGGTGTGATGGCTTGGTTTGATATAATAGTTGCTTGGAGACTCCAATCGATATCGAGTTGTGCCTTGAGATTCTTTTATTAGTTCTTTGAGCAGGTGGAAAGTGATATGCGGGTGCCTCGTATGGATTTCCAGACAAGGTCATAGAAGTGAGAATGAGAGGCGTAGTGGAGCCACAGGGACTATGGGTGATTTTTGGTCTAGTCCAAAAATTCTTAACATGATTGATTATTATGTTCAATAAGGAAAGTTGTGCAATAATGTCAAGTGGAAGTGGTGAGGATCTGAATAACAATGTACGCAAACTAGTGTCAATGTCTAATTGGTCAGCTAACCCATTGGGTTGTGGGACATGAGGATCACAACCAAATACTCGTGGAGGTTGTGGCCCTTGTATGGTCATACGCGTAATCAAACCCTGTTGTTACAAGAGTAGTCCAATAATCGTAGGCTTGATTAGAAATGATGTTTAGCGTGTTTAGTTCTATTTTCTTAGCTTAAGTTACATGTGTGCGTAAAACTATCAAACATAAACTTGTGTCGATATCTGTTATCAACTCCGACCTATTGGGTTGTGGGACCAAAGGATCACAACTGTACATCTTTTCTTGTTGTAGGTTTTTGATGGTCATACCGAATGAATTGAAATGATTTTAATAAAAAAACTAATTATCAAAGGAAACATGATCTATGTTTTTGTTATTTTCACAATAAACCAGAGCAAAACAATGAAAGCAAACTAATCTAATAAAAGTAAATGTTTTTGACCTTTTCTAGTTTTTAAGTAATGCATTCTAATCTAATAAAAAAACTAAAGACAAGTAATCAACTGGATGTAGCTGGTTACTTGTGTGAATATGTGAATCTAAATCTAAAACAAATAACCTAATCTAATCAAAACCCTTTAAACCCTACCTCAAAGTGAAGAACAAATCATGACCCTGAAAGAGCTATTGTTCCCCACAACTTCCCTAGTAATGTTAAAGAGCAAACTTTCTAATGATTTGATCTACTTGTAATTGCCTAATCAATTTAAATGAACAATTTTACTACTCTATTTGATATGCAATTGAAACTAATAATTCAAATCGACAATTTAGCAAATGAAGCAAACAAACAAATAATTCCAACCTGGATAAACAAGAGCTTTGGCAAATCTAGTTGTATATGTGTTTGTCCCCTCAGTTTGTTCCTTTCTTTCTTTGTGTGTTCGTATGAGTCTAAGGATTTGGGAACATAAGAACATAAGCAAAAGAAGACATTTGAGTAATGGCAGCTTGAAGGTAGTTTGGTTGTAATACAAGTAGAAGAGAGATAGCACAAGAGATCTGAGCTTGGCTATGCAATTCCTAGCAGGATTGTGGTAGCAATACTATGTAAGATACACAAAAATTCTCAGGCCTTTTCTTGAACACAAGCATGGAATATATAAGAATTGGGGTTGGGATGTGACTTCATGCATAAGGAAAGAAGAGGTAGTTCTAACTAACTAAAGCACATGCAAAAATAGATGAGGGAAGGAGAACCAAACAATCAAAACTATTTTTAGACAAATTGTTTCACAAACGCATCTTAAAAGTGAAGTTAAGTGAATTTTCGCATGTTAAAAACATGCATGACAGAATCTGGAAAAATTGCTTAGGGCCGTCGCCCTGCGCAAGGTGGTGGTCCTAGCACTAAAGGCCAAAACATGTATAGAAAGAAGCAGGAAGCTAGGAAAAAGTGCGGAAGGCTAAGTAAGGATGTATAGGCTACAAATATACATTGCGAATGGATTTTGGAGCTCGAACACCTTCTTGAAAGGAATTGAGTCATCATTGGGGACTTTTGGTAACCATTTTCTAATAATGTAGCACATGCAATTTTGGGTGCTTATAGGCACACTGGTCCTATAATTCACTATGCATTCCATTCCATCTCATCCACAACATATTGCATATCTTGGTCGCATTTACTCTTGTTTTCTTATTCTTACATGTACACTTTATTACACATGCTAGATAGATATCTTATATGTCATTATTTTTCCATACACACATGTGCATTCACTTGCTTTCTAGTTATGATCACAAATTCTATAGATCTATACACACAACATGGATGTTTGGCTCGGTGCCTATTGCCGGTCCACAGGGCTCCAAGGAATCCACTTTCGTACATTACAAGTGTTATTGTTTCATTTTGTTTCATAGCACATTACTTTATCATATTATACATGCCTTAACATACTTTTCTATATTTCTAATATGCTAACAGTTCTTCATATACAACATTTGTATTGCAGGTCTAATTGATTCCATGGTTGTCTATTACATTAATTATTCTTGTTTGTCATTATTTTCCATTGTTTTCAGGCTTTTCCCTTTGTCTTGTGTGCACACTTGTATGATTTTGGGCCTAGTCGGCCTTAATTGTCTTACGACATCGTGAGTGGTGTCCCATGTTTAAAACCCTTTTTCGTGCATCTTAGATTACATATTGTATGTTTATTTGCTAGCTTATATTTTACATGCATGTTTTTTACTAACACTTTTCTCCCATCCACTTGTTTTTCGTGTGCCTTGGTTTCTTCTAAGCACACTCCCTCCCCATAGGGGCACAATTTCAACACAGTTGTCGATCCTCCTTTAGGTTGCATTCTCCTAAACGACGTCACATGCACCCCAAATTGGGGGCTTCATTTGGTTGAATAAGTCACCCCATACAATAGTCTACAATCATCACACAACATAGAAAAGTACTGGTATAACACAATTATCAACATCAAACGGGGCTCACAATCTAACTTAGGTCCTTACTGACACATACACATTGCCCAAACTAGGACAAGAATAACACTGGTTACCCCTAACCCTTCCTAGATTCATGTGACTAGGGTAAGTTACACAAAATTCTTCAGTACCACACAATCTACAACACTCCACACAACTGATCTTACAGGGCAGATAATCCTTAACACCTACCATACATACAACATTCAACATTTTCTTCGCTAGCATTGGATCGATTTTTACACACCATCTACAATGGTGTTCCATATTATGGGAAACAATTAAAGGTTGGAGGATGACACCATAATTTTCTCCCTACACTTCTAGTTCTTCCAAATCATTGACGTGAGATTGCACGAAAAACTCGCATGTACAAGCACAACTAGTGTGAGATCACCCAAAAAAATCGGTCTTCTATAACATCTACGGTGGTCCTTTCTACATTCTTTTCCTCATCATGGATCAGGTGCACATGTTGATTTTTCACATTTTCATTTTACATACTTCTTTACATGATTTTTATGCATATACATGCATATTTGACTACTTGTTTGATCTTCTCTTTTCGTAGGTCTGTCATATGGGAAGTGGTAGTCAACATCATTCATCATCATCCTACATCAACAAAACATCACACACATAAGCATCGACATCAACAACAGGAACATTGGCGACATCTACAACATATGTTCCCATCCTAGGGTCATTATCTCATCACTTTTTGCACTTTCTCATATGTAATCTCCACGCTCCACATTTTTCATCACTCCACACTTTTCCTTGTCTCTCGGCATTCTTCTCGCCGCCGATCTACATGGATATAAGGTATGCATCTCTATATACTTTATGTTATCGAGCTTTCACTCAACAATATAAAGTGGGGGTAAATGTAGACATAAAATCACGCACTATGGATAATTATCTAGTCTTGATTTTATATTACTATTTATGTGATTCATAAGTAAGAAAACTACTAATTAACCCATGTCTTTGGCCATATTTGTCTTCTTTCTATTGAATCTTTCTTTTCATACCTCGGTAGCAGCACTGTCGGGACGCTAACGCTAGGTGCCCCTATCCCCTCTGGGTTCCCCTGACCTCTTTGTAATTTACTCACATCTTTTGGGTCCTTTCTAGCCATTTGAGCATCTTATCTTTTTAGTTAGGGTTAATTACAAAAATTCAAGCAAAGGAATTATATAAATATAAAGTTATGTGATCATAATAAAGGACCAAGCACTAAGCATTAGCTATCGCCACCTAAGGTTGCATTCAAAGGCTATTCAAGAGCATTCAAGCATCCATTCAAGGGTAAGTGATCGCATCATTCTCGCACACACTTCATAGGAGGGAGTCTATTATATTCCATCCACACATCTATTTACATCATTTACATCCAATTACTTGCATTGCTATCAAGTGCGACACGCACAAGAGCCACCTAGGGAACGATTCGACACACACACACACAACGACATTGGGTCTCAAATTTTGTGTAGCACTCGGTCATAAGATCACTTGTTTGACATATGAGGAGAGTTTGACCCCTCATTTTCATTCTTTTCTTTTTAGGATGATGCACTCTTGAGGATTTTACAAGTCATTATTTCATTACAAGTTTCCAACGACCTGGCAATCATTGTGAGACCTCATAGTGACCAAAGGTGAAAGACAAAAACACCTCACGACCTATGAAATATGGTTTTCTAAGCATTTTTGTAGTCAGCAAACACCTACTACAGTCTGTGGCACCCGTAAGTACCCCTACCCCTTTTTAGGCACCCCTGTCCAACTTATTCCTCCATATCTATAATTTTTTGAGCTTGATGCGACATTTGGTGCTTTGGATTTTCCATTTTTCCAATTTTGTGCACCTTTGGGATCTTTACAAAACAACTAAGTCATTTTATCCCTTCTTTGCAACTAGGGTTTCACATCTTATAGCTTAGTTTTCTTGGATTAATTTTTGTACTTAATTCATTAATTATTTACTACTACAATAGAAATCAGATTAAGAATTTTTATAACATAAATCCATATTTTACTTAATCACTTTTGCATAATCACCACTCACTACTTTCCGAGCATGATTATAAGTTCAAGAGATCACACATACTACCTCAACAATGAACAACCAATAAAGCTACTATAAGACATGTATCACACCTTAGTTACCTTTGATGAATCATGTCGAACACCTTACAAGACACCTCTTAGAGTTGATAACCATTTTCAGTTCTACCAATACTCGCATAGCTCCCAGAGACCATACTTAAAACTTGAGAGACAAATGTAACAATCCAAACCTTTTCATCTTAACAACACCTTATCAACAACTTCTAGCACTTGAAGAAACTTTGACATCTTTTATTTTCTTGTAACATGACTTATGGACATTCTTCAAAGCTTAACTCAACACATACCTTGAGATTGATATAGTTCCAAACAGAGTAGAGATCCAAACCTTGAACTTTCAAGCTTCAAATAACCAACCTTAGACTAATAAGGAAACAAATCATACCTTCTTACCCTTTATACCTTGCTTAACATAATGAACATGATGGACCCCATCAACATGAGTATAAGCATCATAAATGGCCATACCTATATCTATCTTGGACAACTTACACAATAGTGCCTCAACAACTTCAACATGTCTTGAGTGAGTTCATACCATTTTGATATATTATAATTCATATACACTCATCTTGGACCTTCATAAGATTGATATGAGCTTCAAGCCTCCATACTTGCATTGTCTTACAACTCTCTTAAAGACTTAGACTTTTCAAGACTTATTTTAAACCCATCCTCAACCATAGACTTATATTCCAAGATATGTAAACTTCAAGCAACCTCTTGTAGGGTTCATAGACCTTTCATACTTCTTGTGATGGTAACACACTCATAAGCCTAGATAATTCATTGCAAAAAATCTAGGCCAATAACCAAACCTTCTAGATGAATTATTCCACTTATAGAATGAACAATTAAGTAAAAAAAACATACCTTATAAAGTTGGATGAGATGAAAACATTCCTCAAATTCTTCTCAAATTGATGAATGTCTTTAAGAAGCCTAGTGAAGACACTACTTTCATCTCGATACATCTAGCAGTGTAAAACATCCATGTCCTCATGGGACATGTCACCAAACTTAAGCATCCACTTCCTTGGTTGCAGATTCTTCAATTATCCATCATCAACTTTGAAGTCCTCTTGTGTTGATAGAAGAAGTTATTGAAGTTCTTCAACGACAGAAAACATAGTCTTATGACTAGTGTGCTCATCATGACTAGAACAAGATACTTTAGATACCTTCATTACTTTAGATTATTTTTTCTCAACATGATTAAACTTCATAAATGTCTTATTTTCATATCCATTCATCATCCATTTATAGGAATCTTGTAATGTTCCCAACATTGTTACAATTAAAGAAAACAATAGGACTTTTACGTCTAGGTGCTCTATCTTTCCAACTTTTTCTAGGTGTCTGCATTAATAGCAGTGTCTAACAATGTGTCCAACATGATTGCAATTGAAACACACAACATCATTCTTACCTTCATTTCTCCAACTTTGTCTTGGTGGTTCATGAAAACAATATCTAGCTATGTGACCATTATCATGACAGTTATAACAAATAATGTTTCTTGGCATCTCATCTCTAATGTCTCTCCATGGATGATCATTCTTAACTATCCTTCTACACTCTTTTGCTCTATGCCCAAAACCATTGCAATTGTAACAATAACCATTGAAATTTCTTTCATACCTTGATGCATTGGGATGCCTTACTGACCTTGACTTCATTTTGTTCTTCATTTGATCATCTCTTAAACCAAAGCATTCTCCTTGCTTGAAATAACATCATCTTTCATAATATCTTTTCCCTTAAGGTTCTCCTTGAACCCTAGACTAGCCCTATCTCATGTAGATCTTTGATTTTCCAAGAGATCATCTAGATCCTTAGAACTCTTCTTAAACCTCTAGAATAACTTTGCCTTGCCAACAACTTCAGATATCTATGCTCTTAGAGACATAATTTCCTTTTCCTTGGCTTCTAGATTTGTTGAGCTCATTTCAAGTTTATCTTCAAGTTGTTTATTGATTTCTTCAAACTCCTTAACATCCTTTCTTAGTCTCTTTTCAAGAAGGCTGATATGTTCTTCATATTCCTTAATTTGTGCTTTCAACTTCTTATTATTTTTCTCATCATGCTTCAACTCTCCTTGAATGCTCATTAGTTCAGTCTCAAGATCACACTCTTCTTCTTATTCAAATTCCATGTAAGATTCAGACACAAAGTCTTCACTTTTGGAGCCTTTAGCACCTCTATCCATGAATAGGACTTCATCCCCTACATCATTATGATCAAACTCAGATTTAGAATCAGAAACACCATCATAACTACTTACCTCGAGCAGAATCTTCCTTGGTGTAGAATTTATTCTTGGTTTTCTTCTTGTTTTCAAACTTCTTGAACCTATTCTTGTTCTTATCAGATCTATGAGATCTCTTATCATGCTTATTAATAATATTCATCATCATGCCTATGGGGACACTTGATTGCAAAATGTCCAATCTCACCACAATTGAAACATTTGAAAGGAATATTACCCTTGTATACTGAACCAAACTTGAAACTTCTAGTAAACATTGCAATTAGTTCATCATCATCAATCTCAAAGAGCATCATCATGAGTAGTCTTCTTTTCCTTTGAATTATTTTTAGATTTGAAAGTAACCTCCTTCTTGATAGGTTTTGAATCAATGGTCCTCATCTCATATGCTGTCAAAATTCCATGGAGTTCATCCATCAACATGACACTCAAATCCTTAGCTTCCTCAATGGTAGACACTTTAGGATCAAACTTGGGAGTGAGAGATCTCAACACCTTTTTCACCACTACTTATTCTTTCACCTCTTCACCTAAACCTCTGATGATGTTGACAACTTGATCAACTCTGAGTAGATAAGCAACAATAGATTCTTCTTCCTTCATCTTTAGGATTTCAAACAGAAAATTGTATGTCTAGAGCTTTGTTATTTTTACTATGGAACCTCCTTCATAGATGACCCTAAGGTTATCCCACATGGCCTTAGTAAATGTATAGTCTATAAACTTGATAATTTTTTATTGTGAGAATACACATAAGATAACATTCATTTCTTTAGAGTTTTCATTACTAGCCTTCTTATTTGTAGATCTTGGTTGGGGAATTTGGGGAGTAGTATATTCGTCTATCACGATTGTCGAGATATCAAATCCTAAGGACATGATGTGAGTCCTCATCTTGATACTCCAAAAATAATAGTTTGACCCATCAAACATAAGAGCTTTTTTGCTAGTGGAAGTGCCAACCTGTTGACTCACCATTTTAGTGCTTCAAAGGATCTCCTTCAAGTGATTGAAATTACTTGAAAAGGACCTTGTTATGATACCAATTGTTAAAATCACTAGGACTACAAGGGGGTGAATCAGTCATAAAAATTCCATTCAATTGTACTTAACATGTGTGAACCATTAACCATTCAATCATGCAACAATGTGAGATTATTAATATGAAACATCCATCCACAAGAACATGAATCAAGAGAGTACACAAGAACACAAGATATAAAGTGGGAAACCCTCAAGGAAAGAAAACACATTGAACATATACTTATATTACTCAAAAAAAAGGACTTATGTAAATATTACATATCACATAAGATTTGTTTAGTGAGGCACCAACCCCACAAGGAGCACCAACCCTTGGTTTAGTATGACACCAATCCTAAAAAGAGCACTAATCCCTATTTAGTAAGGTAAAAACCCTACAAAGAGGATCAAACCCCCTAACATGACTAAGAACCCACATAGCCACCTAAAATGGATGATCACCTACTATCTTTTTGCTTCAACAACTGATTGTGATCTCTTTGTCAACCCCTCTTCACACAATCTTTCTCAAACCGCCCTCTAACCTTCTTCGCTCAATATTGCACCTTCATATGTTAATTAGGTCTAATGAACTTGAACACCTAATCCTCTAATATTATCATATCTTCATACCTCTTATAATCTCTCCTCTTTAACCTTCTAATATATTATTTCACCTTCTCAAGCTCGCTCAAACCCTCATCATCTCAACTAGTCACAATGAGCTAATATAACACACTTTTATACTTGATTCTTACTTACATAACCATATAGGTAGGAAAAAACCAATAAGGTTAGTAATTACAACTCAAAAATACATTTACAAGATCAAATAAATAACTTATAAGGACCAAGTAGGTCGGGAAGATCCTAAACAACACAAACAAGCTAACATTTCTCCTTTCGGCCCAAAAGTGGTCTTTTAGCTCCAACGAATGCTTCTAGGACTTCAAAGGAATAAGACATCATTATAAAGACTCCACAAGCTTCATAAAATTCATCAACAACATCTCTCATCCTTCAGCAAGCCCAATAACCTTTGCACCATTCATCATCTCTATGAAGCACACCAAGAAGCACACATACTCAACTAAGTCTAAAGTACTTGAAAATCACTCCTCCAAAGCGAGTTGGTTCACACCGATAAACTATTCACCAAGGCTCATGTAGTATATCAATGAAAATTTCTTGAAGTCTTCTAGCCCATACAATTCACATCAACTCATAAATCAAGGCATAAGGCTCTGAAACGCTCCCTTCTTTCAAATTGCTTAAACCTACCAAATAGACTCAAGAACCGGTCTTGAGGAATCAAGCTCCAATCACCTTGAATGAAACTTAAAAACTCTAATAATGCATGAAACACATCACTAGGGACTCCACCAACATGATCAAGTGCACAAAACTATATGTCACATAGAGAAACCCATCTTTTCATACATGTTTCAACCACCTTCTTGATAGGCCTAATAAGGCAATTTTAGGCCATTAGGGCTTGAGCAATAAATCACTTCTTTAGATCAAACAAATACTTCAAAAAAATAATTGCATACACCAACAAGAAATTCAAGACCATTAAACCCTTGTACAAGATGCAAATCTATCAAACTCGTCAAACATCCATGACTAGATTTTAGCCTTCTAGCCAAAAGTGGTGGGGCACATTGGAGGACCTAATTCTTTAATTTTCTCAGACAACTTGCTCAAATATTTTCATGAATATTATTATACATCTCAAGCTTCGTGGAACAATTCATTTTTCTTCATAAAACTTCCATCTCACTCTGTACCTACAAATATTTTAAAAATAAAGATATTTCTTCACCTTAGAAGCTAACCTGGAACATGAAACCACCACCAACAGGAGTCTAGAAGAATTATCTATAGCCTTGAGTCATCAAATCATCCTCCAAAATCCATTTGGAGACCATACACTTCATCTTTCCACCATCACTTTACAACTAGGGTTTTAACAAGGGTTTTGACATGTCGCCTTCTTAACAATGGTTTATAAATGTTTGACGCCCATTTGACCTCATTCTTCTTGCTATATATTCTTAACTCCATGCCCTAACATCCTTGAAGGGCTCAGAATACCATACTGAGACCACACACATGAGGGTGAGTAAATTAACATGCCTATCGAGCTGGTTTTTGCCTTCTCAAGTACTCGGTAGAGCCAAAAACTCATTTTCTTACTTTCTTCTTTGACTTGTGACCTGAAACTTTGCTCAAAGAACTAGAGGGATTTCCTTAAACTATCCCAAATCTCATCCAATGTCAATTGCATCTAAAAATATCCATGCACTAAGACTTACCCATACAAATTAGCCTTGTCTTCATAGTTTTGCTTCAATATGACCTTGAGTCAACACCATACGCATGTTCTATGACCTTTGAATCCTTAAACAAATGGTATGCCATGTCACAACACCTTTCACAAGTTCATTCTAATCTTATTTACCTTATTTCTTAAGAAAGCATACAATCCTACTCATGCTAGGTTTGAAATAGGCCTAGAATGACTCAACTCATCACATATTTCTCATGAATTGACTTGATTGATCTCTTATAGACTCATTAACACCTTTGACACAACATATTGACCCTATTGGACCTCAAAGACCTCATTGAAACTCTAGAATACATTCACATCACCTACTATCTTGAACCATGCCTAAAACCATGCAAATACACCAAGACAACATATGGAAGACAACAAGATTGGACACTACCAATCAACCTTTAGATTTTACTTTGATTGAAGTTTATGGAGACTCAATGCCACCTAAAACTCCCTTTTCCATCAATTACATTTGACATCAATGACAACTACTACGAACATAATGCCCGATAGCCTAGGCCACCTAGAGCAGAGAGCGAGTTCTCTCTATTCCTCTAGAATTTTAATCATATTTTCATTATCTTATTTCATATCATATCACTTGGATCAAACAAAAATTGGCATCCTTGAGGAAGCCCATTGGTTCTGAGGATCGTCCTTCACCGAGCAACTCATGTAAGGATTATCTAATATGTGTCTTTTCGATTGTCTTTGCATACTGAGTCCTCTCTCTCGGTGAAAACATGAATCTTCTCACATTGTTCATGTATTCATTTTCCCTACATTGCATTTGTCGGTGTAGGTATCGGTAAACCCTACTTTATTGATATTTTTGGTATTTAAGCATAATAGCGACAAACCAAAATTCACCTCAAACATCGACATGCGTGGTGGGACCCATAGTCCCTTTTTAATTAGATTTTATATCTTTTTGTTTCTTTTCTTGTCAATATCATCTAACCTTTCACTTGGATGCTTCATTTTCAATGTTTCAAAAACACGTACAAATAAAAATAAAAATAAATAGGAATAACAATTATAGGTATGTTCTTTCTTTTACCTTCTTTTAATATTGCATCTTTCATACTTGCTTGCTCACATAGTCTAATTAGGAGTTAAGTGGATTGCATTCACAAAAATCCCTTCACACACAAGCAAATCACATATCACATCAAATTTGCATCTAAACAATCCCTTCTCGGGAAGACCACTTATTTCATCACCGGAGAAAAAGTTGACTTGGTGTTCGGCCGAGGATAAACAATCTGGTGAGTGGTATATCGGCTAAGCACCCGACACCCTTTTCATTGCGAGACCATGAAGTGAGGGGTAGGCTCCAATATCACGCCTCATACCGACACCAACATAGATTTGGGCCTCACGTACCTTTAGGTATATCGAGAACTCTGACCTTAAACTCGGATGAAACTAGATTTAACTAACCTTCTCTTAGTCCCCTTCCATACATATTCTCATTTCACACCTTTTCTTAAATTAATCAAGATAATCATTTTTTTTTGTCTTACTTTGGATGCTTTAAACAACCATTTTTCTTTTTCTTTTTTAATTGTTTGATTAGTTCATATTTTTAACTAGACAACAATCTCATCTTCAAAACATCAACGATATGACAAACCCTCCTCAAAAATCCCTAGACTATCTCGATTCCTATATTTAAGATATTCTAAGCATAATAGATCAATTTTGATGACCTTTAGGGACCGGTCTAGAACCCCCACATTCTCCCAGCACTCAATCCATGACATCAGAAGCCCCCTGTCTTGATCCCCCTCAATTTTATCAAAGTGGTGACCTTGCCTTCACTAAATCTGTTAGACAAAAATCAATTCGCCCTTTCTATTTACCTTTCTACCAAGGGCACGTGTATCACCTGCACCACCTATCCAAAATATGGTCCAACTTCTGAAGTCACCACTTTCGATTATTCTAAACTTCATGATCCCAATTATCAACTCATCATAAAACAAATCTCCCCTTACCCCTCCATTAATGACGTATGCACATCAACACTGTATCTTGACTTCTATCACTAGTTTCGATCTTAACGCTATCTCATCACAAGACACGTCCAACCAATAACCATATACGTCATCGGCCCGTTCATCAAGTTCATTAGCCACACAAACCACACACTGACCTCCCCTTCCATATCCATTCCCGTAACCTCCAATGCTCATCTTCCACCTCATGCAAGCTCAGTTGGTGTTCCTCTTACTACAACTTGTCCCATTGCATCTCAATTCATCTCATCACAACAATCTACATCCTCAATCCAAAATATAGTCTTATCTATCCCCATAGTTATACCCCCTCTTAATGTGAGTTCCATCACTAGTACTTACCCCTTTTCATAACAAACATCCATTGCCCCTGTCTCGCAATACAACACCATCCCTTCTCATATATATATCACAGTCATCCCAAATTCTTATCAACACTTCTATTCATATTCCTTATCAATACATTCAACCCTCACAACCCTTAGTCTATCAACATCCCTACAATATCCTTGATAAGTGCCCCTCTTCATCATAATATCCCTTTATCGTATCATTTGTATCAACAACCAAACCCCCATCCTTATAATCAAAATTTTTCCTCTTCTTCAAACCCTCAACAATCATCTTGAAACAATCCTCTATAGGTAATCATGAATAGGATTGCAAGCATTGAAGCCACCACTATGGGTTCTAAAAACACCCTTTCCTACAAACAAATTTGCAACAAACCCATCCACCCATCAGTGCCTTTTAAGTCCTATCCCCCACACTAGGAACTACCAAAATTCATTAAATTCTACAAAAATGAGGGCACTCAACAAAACATTTAGTCCTTTCATCATACGTGTTATCTCATCACCCATGACTAGGATCTCATGTTCAGGACATTTCCCACGCCCTTAGTAAGGCTTGCCCTTGATGGTATAACATCTTACAATATTCCCTCTTTTATTCCACACAACTTGCGTAGTTGTTCTTAGAGCATTTCTCCATCAACATTGCTTGTAAGATCTCCATCACTGATATCTATGCCATTAAACAATTTGAAGATGATTATGTTGTAGATTTCATCGCCAAATGGTGGGGATTATCAATCAATTATCCTTTTCACTCCCACAAACTAAGTTGATCGAGTTATTTTCTTGATCCTACGCCAAGCATATATCATCAACTCTCTAGATCCAATCCTTTCATAAATTCAACGAAGCCTTTACCATGGCCCATAAATTGGAGCTTCTTGCCCTCAAAGATGGTAAACTCATGTCTAAGAAATCCAAATTTGAGTCTACATTTAAAAATTCTTCTAGCAATGATAAATCTAAAGGATCGGCAAACAATGTTGTTGTAAAATCCACGTCCAAAAGTCATTTGAACTCGAATGAACCCAACCTCAATGTAATTACTAACCTATTGGGGAGTCTTATAGCATGCTCTTCGACAAACTTCTAGTCGCGTGCATGATTAAACTTCCTCCCATCCACCTTGTGTACATATCCACATCTAGCCCCTCATGATATCAAGTTAATGATTATTTTAAGTATCATCAAGTCTAAGGTCATGACATCAAGAGGTGTCATTCCCTTAGAAACATCCTTTAGGATCTCATTGACTGAGGTGACTTACAACTTGACAATTCGAATGTGCCTCAAAATAAAAACTTAGATGTATTTAAACAACCTTTTCACAATCATCCCATGTCTACAAGTTAAACCCAATCCAACTTCGTTAATTCTCATCATACTATTAATATTGTCAAATATCTCCCACTTACACCCTCATCACCCAGTGTTTTACATGAAAAAGGAACCAACTCAATCATCGACTCTTTAAGTCTTGTCACTACCAAGATCATGAGTCCTCCTACTCCTATCACATCCTCTTGATTCACCCATATTCTCTTTAAAATCCCTAGAAAAGAAACCTATCATATAAATTTTAAAAGGCTCTTTTGAAGACCATGCCACTCAATACCACATTAAGAATCTCAATAATCCCACTACATAATCCATAAACTAGTCATCCAGAAAAACATAAATTATACCACACAATCTTCATACAAGCTTACCATGAAATAGGCAGCCCATGCCTTCCATCTTAGGGCCTCATCTGAATTAATGATTATCGTTACAAAACCTAAGATCATTCCTCGACTAACACCTAAACGTGTCACAAAAAAACATAACCCCGTTATCTCAAACCTCTAAATCATCAAATGATGTACGAATCCCTTTATCCTCATCGTCATCCAAAATATCTATGACATGATATTATAATAGAATCCTCAAAAATCTAATCCAATCATCTATCATAACATTACCCCCTGTTAATTCATCGACTCCCAAGGGAAGAAGCCCTCTTGGTACAATTATAACATGTTCGTACATACCATCGGATACTGAGGACACTCCACTAAGGACCGCAAATCCCCCATGCTATAATTTAAAGTCTTGCTAGCAAATGAATTCTTACCACAAATCCCAAACATCTAGATAAAATCAAACCAACTTGGTGGACCTTTAAATTCACTCCTTCTGAACCGTCACACAACACATCATCCACATCCTATAAAAGTAGGGATTCCTCCAGTAAAACCCCACTCTATCGGAAAGATCATTTGTATAACTACAAGAGCACATGCAAAAGACTTGAAGGCCTTAGACCAAAATGGCCCCAATGCATATATGTCCCTTACCCTTGAATCACTAAACCCATCATCTTCCAAGGCTAAGGTTCCTATCCTCGTTGCTCCATACACCCAATCTACTACATCCTTACAAAACACCGTAATTAAACAACTCCACTAAGCTCCCTGTGAAGATACCTCTCTATGATCTTGTTGAAACTTCTCTCCACAACACCGACAAGTAATGATTAAGGATCTCTAATCCATCTTAGTACCATCAGACAACCCTTTATCATTTTTAACCTTGTTCGACACTCTTAAAATGTTTTCTACCATTTCCTTTAATGAGTCGAAATCCCATCCTTACATCCTAAAGACCATGACCTTCCACTCTTCATCACTTCCTAGATAAACGATACTCTCGAAAAGAGAGTTATTATTTAAAATGGCACTAATATTAACCTCATATCATCGTAAAATTTCAAACAACTCTAGTTACACGACATCATCATTTCCCAATCACATGTCATGTTGTGCGCCTTTAACGATACCATCGCCCCTACATTAGGCATGGTCATTTTACCTATCAAAGTAGGAGTTAAAATTCTTCATGAGATCTTCTATCTCATAGAAGGAGAGTTTCAGTATTACATGTTGTTGGTATGACCTTGGATACGCGTTATGCATTGTATCCTATCAACATTACATCACTATCTAAAATATGAGTATGAAGGCAAAAACTTTACTGCTCCTCTATTTGAAAAAATCCTTTCAAAACCTGTCACATGACTTATAGGCTTAATGATGTGTTAATTCCACTATGAAATTCTATGTTACCAAACCAATCTTCAACCAACTCTTCCATCCCCGCATCTAAGCTACCAGATGATAACTCCTTCGAAGATGTTATGCAATGTCTCTCGCTAGGGGAGTACCACCTTCTAGCCCTCAAATCACTCCCTACACTTAAAACAAATGGGAGACCCAATAAACAACCTATGTATGAACCAAATTTTGGATATATTATTTTCTTTGGCCATCCCCATATGAAAACCAACCTTGTTTACGAAGGGGTGGATCATCCTTTCGACACTGCGACAATCAATATCATGTCAAACCATTCACATCCAACTTATCATTCTTACAAAATCAATCATTTTCCCAAATTTATCTTCATCGTTATGCATGGAAATGTTTTAGTTTAGGATGTTATGAACAATGTATACATGACTTGGCCTTTGAGGAGTCTTGGAAGCCTCATGAGAAATTCAAATTGGGATTAACCAAGCCTTCCTCAAACACTTCCGTAATCACCACATTTGAATCAGCAGTAGTAGAAGAAAGCCATCCTCTTCATCTTCACCGATGACTCCCTGACACGAGATGAAACCATATCCATTCCTCCTAAAAAAATTAATCAATATGATCACCGAGGACCACTCACTTATTAGACTAACGACAGGACTAAGGCTCTTCCATTTGTATTATCTGAAATGGTAGAAGAAGACTCCCCTACCATAAACGTTCTTTGATGTCATGATGACGAATCCATCCTATCCTATATGTAGGTGGAGGACCATTGTCTTCAAAAGACTCTACCACTTGACCTGTCTACATTCCTTGATGAATCCACTATCGACGTCAACATAAGGAATTCGTAAGAACCTCATATTTTTAAAGTTGGTGAGAATTTAGATTAGAAATAATTAAAGGACTTCACCACCTTTCTTTTTGAGCACATTTAGGCCTTCGCATGGTCATACATTAATATGTCGGTATTGACCTAACATCATTGACCATAACAATATCATTTTTTTAATGCTAATCTTGTTAAGAAAAAGCTATGTAAGATGCACCCTCATGTAGCCTTGCTCATAAAATAAGAGTTACAACGTCTTCTCTTTGCTAATTTCATCTTACCCATTGACTACCCACAATGGGTATCTAATGTCATACTTGTAACCAAAACCACTGGAAAGTTACGTATCTACATAAACCTCGAGATCTCAATCTTGCTTCTCCTAAAGATGACTTCCCTCTTCCTAACACCAATCAACTTATCGACCTCACAACAGGCCATGAGATGTTATCTCTTATGGATGGTTTTTTGGATATAATCAAATCTTCATTACACTAGAGGAACAATATAATACATATTTCATTACCCCTTGGGGATATTTTCTACGAGAGTCACGCCCTTTTGGACTCAAAAATGCATGGGCCACATATCAACATGTCATGACTTATACCTTCCATGATCTCATCCATAAAACCATAGAAGACTATGTTGATGACATTTTGGGTAAATCCAAGCGTCGAAGGGACCATCTCATTGTCCTCGACATCATATTTTCCCATCTCATTCAATACTTCCTCCACCTTAACCCAAATTAAATGTGTATTCAACGTTCTCACTAGAAATTTTTTAGGGTTTATCATATCTATCAGGGGCATTAAAGTAGACCCTTCCAAAATCAAAGCCATCATCAAGATGCCTCCTCCTTCCAATATCAAACAACTTTGTAGTCTCCAAGGTAGAATCCAATCAGATCACTTTATTTCTCAGCTTTTAGACCATTGTCAACCTTTTCATCATCTCCTCTGAAAGGATGTCCATTTCAAGTGGGATAACGATAGTCAAAAGGCCTTTGAAGAGCTCAAAAATATCTCCTATCACCACATGTGCTCACACCTCCACGCGAGGGGATCAATTTTATGTATATATCCACCACCAGACCACGCCTTAGGTGTCATACTATCACATCAAGATGAGTATGGTAGAGAGAAAGTCATTTATTACATAATCCACACTCTTCACGACTATGAAACTCATTACACCAAAGCATAAAAGTTATGTTGTGCCTTATACTTCACAAATTCTAAGCTTCGTCACTATCTCCTTAATCATAAGACTTATGTTGTCACCAACTTCAATCCTCTCAAAGCTATGCATTCTAAACCATATCACAGTGATCGCTTCACCCGATGGCTCATGCTTATGACTGAATTTAACCTAGAATTCATGTCACATAAATATATTAAGGGGCAAGCCATCGTTGACCAACTCACAGAAGCTCCCTCCCTAATAATCAACCACCTCATGAACAATTTCCAAATGAGTCTATCAACACTATCAAACAAGAAGACACTCCCCTCAAAATGACACTCTTTTTCGAAGGTTCTAAGTGTCAGAAGGGGGAGGTGTTATTGTCATCATCATACCTCCTTTGGGCACACCTATTCCTTTATATTTCAAATTCAATTTAGAGTGCACTAACAACATGACCGATTATGAAGCCCTCATTATGGGTTTCAAACCGTTGTCATGTTTGATGTTCAAATCCTTGACATTTATAAGAACTCCTAACTTATCATCAATTAAATCAAAGAAACTTATCAATGTAAGAATGAAATTTTACAAAAATACAAAAACATTGTTGACTTGCTCCTAGAAGCCTTTGATCAATATACAATCCAAATAGTTCCCCACTTGTCCAAAAATTCACAGACACCATGGCTTCTCTTGCATCACTCATCCCCTTATCAACTGAAGATTCCAAGTTGTTTTTTTGTTGTCATAGACTTGATAAACCATCTCATACCAATGAACTCCCTTCTGTTAATCTTGTCGAAGACAATCAATCAGATCTCTAGTACACTCAATTCTATGACTATCTTTCTCAATCCAAAATTGCCTCCAATCTATCTACGAACAATAAAATATCTTTTCTATAATGTGCTAACCACTATGTCATGCTAGGCGGTATCTTTTAAAAAATAGGTTTTATGGCCTCCTACTCTTATGCCTCCAATATCATGAATCCATCAAATCTATCTAAGAAGTACATGTCGGCATATTTCGTGGACACTTCGGTGGTTTGGTCATTACCAAACATGTCCTATCGATGCGATATTATTAACCTACCATTAATTGAGATTGTTGTAAGTATGTCAAGAAATGCGTCAAATGTCGACAACACTCCAACCTCGCTCACATTCCAAGTCGGGCCCTACAACTCGCCTGTGATTTATGGCCTTTTTCACAATGGGGACTTGACCTCATTGCCCTCATCGACCCTCATTCATCAAAATGACATCATTCTATCATCAATGTTATTGAATACTTCACAAAATGGGTGGAAGTTATTCCCCTTGTCTCCACTAAAGTTGATACAATTGTTAACTTCATCCACCATCATATTATTTGTCATTTTGGCATTCCTAAAAAAATTATCACTGATAATGGAACACCTTTCAAAAAAAGATTCAAAATCTTTGTGACACCTATAACATCAAGCTTATCTTTTCATCTCCTTACTATCCATGCAAAAATGGTCAAGGAAAAGCCTCTAAAAAAACATTCAACAAAATCCTCATGAAAACTATTAATCAAGCTGACAAGAATTAACACCTCCAAATTCCATTCGCCCTCTCGGTCCTATCGAATGGAATTTGTACCCTACTGAGATGTTACTCCCTTTTCTTTAGTCTATGGCTTCGAGGTTGTCCTCCCTCTTGAATTCCAAATTCCATCCCTCCATGTCTTACTCTAAGATTTTGTTTCGATGAGGAGTATCGTCGGGAGTTCTTATCACAACTTGAATTGTTAGACAAACGTTGCCTAACAACCCTTGAACATCATCATGTTTATCAAGAACATATCAAAAGAGCATACAATAAACATGTTAAAGAACATGACTTAAATATTGGTGATTTTGTCCTCAAAGAGAATAAAAATGTCACTACTTTGGAAAGGAGTCAACATGGGAAGTTTGCTCCAAACTGGATTAGTCCATATATCATCACTCATAAATATGGGTTTGGAGCTTATCGCTTAGCCTCCATTGATGGTAAACCTAAAAAGGAACCCCTAAATGCTTTGCACTTACAAACTTTCTAGTGTTAACACATCTACTTCCATGACATTAGTTATATCAAATATATCATTCCATCACCAACCTACCACCTACTATTGTAATGATTTGGAATTATGTGGTCTTCCGTCAAGTATCCTATATTTACAACCTTAAAGATGAACACCATGGCTCTACTCATCACATTTTCCACACATACAAGTTCCTCCTCATAATTAGGAACTCCTTAATCATTACTTACATATTCCTCATATTTTACCAACTACAAACATGCTAAGGGGTACACATGCGGTTTATACACACACCTTTTCCCTCATGAAACGTTCTACTGGGCTCTGCCTCGGCTTAAACAAAGTAAAAATATATGTATGGATGCATACTAGCAAAAATATAGATTGATCCCTTGAAGGACAGCTATTAATAACATATTACATCAAAAATATAGATTGATCCCTCGAAGGACAACTATGAAATATTACATCTAAATATGGCCACCAAAAATAAAAAAATGGTAAACCACTCCCTCTTAGGATGACTACCCAATATTATAATGGCTACAAAAGGCTTCCCGCATCAATAAACATTCACATCAAAAGTCAAAATAATCAAAGGAAACCTTCCCACATTGATTAACTTTCCCATCAAAAAGCACACTTCTCGCATTAATCGGTTTGCACGATAAAAATACGGTTGGGGCACAAGCCTATAAACCATCAAAGGAAAGTTTATTCTCCCCATACAAACTGCATATGAATCCTTCCCATGTTGAAAGAAGGTATATAAGATCACTTCATATATCCATAATCCTACATGTAACTAATTATTGTTAGATATATGTTAACATTTGTTACAACGTCTCAAGTGCATTGTCATACATATTGAAATTACAATCATATTACATATATATCAAATCTAGTTGAACAAAAAACATCTTACATTTACTCTCGACCTTGATAAAGTGCATTAGAAATATACTGAGAGATCATTATGCTTGAGTCACATCATATCCATACATCTAATCTATCAAAACATATTAGAATCCCATCAAAAACTCATATATAACATCAAATCAAAATTGGGTCACATCACATGAATCTAGAATCATATATATATATTATATATATATATATATATATATATTATATATATATATATATATATATATAATCATATAAATATTAATCAAAAATGTTTACAAAAGCCTCAAAGGGCTTAATACATTTGATTCATATACAAAATCCACCAACTAAACGGTAAAGAAATTAAAAATCAAATAATCTATCACCACTCGGCCTCCCGGCCCTCCATCATGTCCCATATCTCTCGAGGGTGCAACACTGCGAGTGCTCACTAAGGTGGCCTTCGAGTGACCTACACTCACTCACTATATACTCTACATAGTGAGGTGCATCGGGAGGTGTTTTGTCACAAGTGACTCAACATAATGCATCTCCTCTCCAAAGGCATGACATTACTCTATAGTCACAAAACTTGGAGGTCTCATCTGTCCTCCACCAATTCGAAACTCCTCCTCGCAAGAACCGTGGCATGCCCCACATCTAGCCCTGCTCCCTATCCTCCACTTACTCGAGGCCTTTAAATCCATTCCTGTCTCCATATACTTTTCCTACATCACCTCCTAATGTCGGTGATATCTCGTAGCTTTGTTGCTAAAAAGAATCACACTTTAAGTGTGATTGATCTCGCTCCTACAACAGAGCATCCCTCTTCTAATGATTCATATCCCACTCCACTATAAATTGGTCTTTCTCTATATGAATTGAATCAAATGACACCTAGATCCTCCCAACTCTCCATCACCCTCATCCTCCACCTCTCCACCCATATGTTGTCGCCCACACTGTCTCCTCGGGCCCCATTGATGTGTCCACCACTCACTAAATCCCTCCACAACCCCCGCATCATCAACATCAACACCCTTGGGATCCCCTTCTTTGTTGCTGTTGTGTCTCATCTATCATCTGGCGCCTGAAAATTCTCTCTCTGAATCATCTCACCGATAGACAATCGGCTCACCAAGCATCTGTTGTCGTACCTAAACTACCCGCACACCCTAGGAAACTATACGACCTCAATCATATCATCTCATCGCGTATCCCCACATCCATCTCAAACCACAACTATACATATATGCTTGGCCATGCATGAAATATAAAATATGGCTCTCAAATAACATCATTTTCAGATAGCAGATGAGGTACTCAACATAATAGGCCTCATCATGCTCTACCCAGTCAACTCTCATCCAATCAAATATCCATCTTATAAATCCCATTACACTTTTGGGTCCCTAACCCTCCAAGGTAGACCTGATGGCCTCACTATAGTAATATGCTCATAGGCCCAACAATGAAGAAGAAACCCCACATCCAAAAAAAACCTCATCCCAATCACATAACCCCATAACTCACGGTATACCTGCAGCAAGCAAGGTAAAACACCGTGAATACAAAGTCATGTGATCCATGATCTCAACTACTACAACCGCCAAAGTCTAAGGAAACATGTCTCCTCCTAAATCTGACATTGCATAACATGAAATGGTTAGCATGATCATCCACATCAACCGGTTCCTCAGTGCATCCCCATTATAGTAACTCTTAATATAAAATCCCCCTACAATATATCTAATATATGAGGCATCATCTCCATACAATCACCTTATCGTCTCCAGAGGGGCCTCCCATGTACTAAGCACTATCCTCTCCTCCTAAAATGAAAATCTCAAAATATAGTACACATCCTCCATTGAATCTGCATCTCTCTAAGACGGAACAAAAATGTCCCTAAACTCTATTCCCACCTATCCAATAAAGCCACCATTAACCTGACATCTCTCAAAGTCCACTTGTAGTGGTGGAATCCCCCAAACAAATGACCGATAATGATCCCACTCTACATCTACCACATCACCTATGATGTCCTTTAACATATATGAGATCCTATCTCAGAGGTATATCATATCTCTAGTCTATAAAAAAATAAAAATTGTATCCATTAATCTCATCCAAAAATAAACCAATCACCATCGATTGTCAATCGACAAAAAATTCACATGTTGATCAACGACGATCGCCTTAATCACCGCTAATCAATTAGACGTTCCACCTACAATCATTCCAAAAAATACAAAATCAAATAAAAAGACAAAAATAAAAAACAAAATTGTAAAACTCAAATCTATTTACCCCTCTCCTCATCTGTTGCCTCTTCTGACCATTCCTGCTCACCTCCATCTCTCAAAACACTTAAATCAATTGCTTAAGCTCTCAAAATCACAAACCAAACATGTGCAAATGAACCATTTTGCGTGCTCGACTCGAATTATAAGGTTTCTATTTATAGACTTTTTTTTAATCAATCGACGTTGCTTGTGTCCATAACCTTCGGTGATCGGAAATAGATGCCAATCCAACTCGTTTTACACATCTTAGATTTTGGTTTCCTGCACCTTTCCATATACACGTCGACACCATTTAGAGCTCATATGCCTTTTCTTTGATGCCCAACACCTCCTAAAACTCTATTTTTTGACCATACACACATTGTGGATATCTGCCTCTGACCCATTGGTCCCACAACTTTGCACATCCACGTGAAAGGGATCTCATTGGATCCTCTCCTTGTAGTAATCTTCTTGAAGCACACGTCTGTAGGATGCCCACATTAGCACCACCCCTTTAAGGCCATATAATTTCCCCTACTAAGTGTTTCCACAACTACTACCATATATGTATTCTTCCAACATGGTCATTTTAGACTACAATCAATCCCTATAGCATCTTTAAGCAAACATATTCAATTAATCTATCTCTTTTCAATCTAATGAACAACATAGTCAAGCATTGGCTTGAGGGAGGAAAAATATCCTTACTATAAAACTGGGACATCTTCGCACTAGTATTTATCTCACATCCTCGTGCTCGCAAACGAGCTCAACAAAAAGAAGCAAATGTAGACATCACTTTTTCACCCCTATGTGACCCTACACATATTAATTGCATTATCATTATTTACATTATTATCACTATCCTAAGCCCATTATCCCTATAATATAATTTACCATCGTAAGCACCCATTTACCTATGTACAATATCATTTAACCACCTAAAACAAACCTAACCTAAATTACCTTATCCATCCTAACCCCTAACCTCTTCCTACCCGAGATTAGAAACCTCCTAACGTTCCTAAAACAACCCTAATCCTTGGATGGCAAGTGGCTTCAACTATTTTCCACTAGTTTGTTTTTAACCACTAATATAATCAATGATGATTTATGATTGATGACGGTCATTACATACGTTGTAAACCACCTTCTTTCCCAATTTCACAGTTAGATAGATAAGAGAGATTAGACATCATGCACGACAAAAATCAACACGTGACCTTCTTCGCACCCGACCTCCCAAGGTCGCAAGCAAGATTGGTGTGGAATTGAAATGGGAGTGAAAGTGATGCCGATGACCAAGCTAATCGACAACCTTATGTTTTCAACATGCACATAATGGAATTTGTGAATCTAAGGCAAAGAATGCTCTCCTAACCTGAAGGGGTGTGATGGTAGGGTCTGATATGATAGCTGCTCGGAGACTCCAATCGATGTCTAGGTCAGCCGAGATTCTATTGATTGGTTGCGGAATACGTGGAAAGCAACTGCGCAGTGCCTCGTATGGGTTTCTAAGCAAGGTCATGGAAATTGAGACAAGAGATGTAGTGGAGCTGCGCAGGAACTAAGGGTGATTCTTTGGTCTTGTCCGAGAAAGTCTTAGTCCGATTAGCTACTATGTTCAACAATGAAAGCTATGTGATAATATAAGGTGGAAGTGGTGAAGATATGAATACCCTGTGTGTGTAAGCTAGTGTCGATATTTAATCGACTAGTAGGCCCGTTGGGTTGCGGGACCTATGGGTCATAACCAAAGACTCGTTAAGGCCGAGGCCCTTACATGGTCGTGCATACAATCAAATCCTATTTCCAAGAGCAGTCCAAAAGTCATAGGCCTGATTAGCAACTATGTTCAATGTCTCTAATCTGTCTTATTTTCTCTGCGTATGTGGTGGGTGTGCATAAGATTTTTAAGCGCAAACTTGTGTCAATGTCAGTTATTAGCTCTGGGCCATTGGGTTGTGGGACCAGAGGATCGCAATTGTAGGTATTTTCCTGTTGCGGACCGTTGATGGTCATGCAAGATGAATTGATTTGTTTTCGAGTAAATAAACTATCTATCAAAGGAAATCTAAGCTATATTTTTGGTGTTTTCTCAATATATTAGAACAAAGCAATGAAACAAACTAATCTATGGAAATAAATGTTTTTGTGCTTTTCTAACTTTTCAGACAATGCATCTAATCTAATAAACAATTTAAAACAAACAACTGGCTAGATGTAGCTAGCTATATCGCAGTATGTGCAAATCTAAATCTAAGATCTACTCTAATTCAAATAAAACTTTCCAACCCTACCTCCAAAGTGAAGAAGAAATCATGGCCCTAATAGAGCTATTGTTCCCCCACAACTTCCCTGGCAATATTGAAGAGAAAACTTCCTATTGATTTGATCTACTTGCAATTATCTATCTAATCAAAATGAATTTTTTCTCTATTCTATTTGATATGTAATTGAAATTAACAATTTTTAATTGACAATTTGATAAGCAAAGAAAACAAATACACAAATCCAACCTGGAAGAGCAAGAACCTTGGCAAATCCAGAGAGTAGCGATTTGTCCCTCGGTTCTTTCCTTTCTTTCTCTGAGTGTTCATGTGAGTCCAAAGGATTGGGAATGTAAAGAAAAGCAATAAGAGGATGACACTTGAGTGATGGCAGCTTGGAAGCAATCTAGGCGTAATGCAAGTAGAAGAAATATAGACAAGAGATCTCGAGCTTGGCTATGCAATTCTTAGCAAGATTATGATAGCACAACAATGCAAGATACACAAAATTCTCAGGCACTTTTGCTTGAATACAAGCATGGAATATATAGGAATGAAGGGTAGAAGGTTACTTCATGCACAAGGCAATCAAGATGCAGTTCCACTCATTAAATCTATTTAAAAATAGGAGCAAGGAGAACCAAGCAAACGAAACTATTTTTAGCAAATTCGGCTCATGGATGCATTCAAAAAGCAAACTTAAGTGAATCATCACATGCAATTTTATGCATGAAGATTTTGGAAAATTCGATCAAGATCAAGCTATTCCCTATGCAGGGCGGCGGTTTCAGACCGTCACCCGCGCGCAGGGTGGCGGTTTTAGGACCATCGCCCTACTGGCAGGCGGCGGTTTGTAAACCACCACCCAACCAGGTGGCAGTTTCAACACTAATGCCAAAACGAGTACGTAAAGAAGGGGAAGTTGGAAAATGCAAGGAAAAGTTAAAACGCTATCTCAGGCTACAAATATATATCGCGAATGGGTTTTGGAGCTCGAATACCTTCTTGAGAGGATTTTGAATCATCACCTGGGACTTTTATAACCGTTTTCCGATAATGTATTACTTGTAATTTTGGGTGCGACTGAGACACCCCGATGAATTCTTGAGACCTTACATGACCTCATGACATTAGAATATCCTTCACAATCTACTATCATCCTTTGGGAGTCCTCCTCCAACATTCACTCTTCCATTTGGAGCTCTATCATCCTCATCAACATTCAATAAGGTATAGTGCACTCCTTTCAATCATTTCTTACATTAGTTATATTTTTCAAATGCTCGTCTTTATACCCCTATCTAGCCATCATACCTAGTGTTTTTTATTTAGCTATCTATTCAAAATTTATCATATCAACCAAAATTTACTGTGGATTTCCAGGTGATCCTCAATCATCATCGATCGGACCCCTAATACTTTTGCACTTAATTTAACTCTTCATACATATTTAAATATCACCTTTCTCGCATTCGTTTTATCATCTCTATAGCCTATGTATCTCATCTTAACATTGTCAATTTCACAATCGCATATGAAATAGTATATTTTACAAGATTTTATCAAAATAGATCATTTGGCCCCGATTGGCATTGATCCTTGTCATTTCCCCTTATATTGATATATTATTAACTAACCTTGCTAACAAACAACTTTACAATTATGTCTTGTTGTTAGATGATTGTTCCAGGACAAGTACACCCCATTACAAGCATATATGTCATCATGATAGTACAATAGCCCTTCACGTGGGAGAAATTTGATATCTCACATGAACTCACTGTGTATCATTTCCTAGTGCCTAAAATCAAAGACATTGAGGAACAATTGGAGATCATATGTGAAATATAAAATGTGACAGTAACAAGCCTAGTTTGATTATTTCTCGACTTCAAGCTCGCTTCTGACCCCTAGTCCTGGGCCACCTATAATGTGGAGCAAGATATCTCTATTCATCTATAATTTTAATCATATTTTCATTATCTTATTTCATATCATATCACTTGATTGTAAACACGAGTTGACATCCCTCGAGTAGGCCATTTGTTCTTGGGATCGACATTCATCGAACAACTTGTTTAATAATTATCTAATATCTATCTTATTTAATTGTCTTTGTATATAGGTCCTCTCACCGGTGAAAAGAGGAGTCTTCACACATTGTTCGTATATTAATTCATCCTAACATTACATTTGTTGGCACATGTATTGGTAAACCCTGATTTTTTAGAGTTTTTGGTATTTCAACATAATAGGTAATAGAACGAAATTCACCTCAAACACTACTAATTTCATATTAATGCTACCCAATGCCTCTCTTTACCTTTTTCTTATCCTTTTGGACCCCTTTCGCTTCTTAGTTACTTTTTACCACTTTAGTTCACCTTTCAGTTGTCAATTGTGAAATTCAAACAAGGGAATCATATAAATACACAATTATGTTTTCAAAATAAGGGACCGAATACTAAACATTACATACTATCACCTAAGCTTGCATTCAAAGGCACAAGAGCATCAAAGGCATCCATCTAGCACTCATACAAGGGATAAGGGTTGCATCATATGAGGGGAAGTTTGTTCTATTCCATCCCACACATTCTATACATTTGATACATTCTAGATCTAGCTCGTTATCACCGTGTAACTTGCACTAAAGGAATCCTAGGGCATGATTTCTACATACACACAAGAAATACATGGTGTCTGAGATGTAGTGCAACTCTTAGTCATGAGTTCACTCTTCGAGTGATCATTGGGGTCATCGACTCCCATTCTATAATTTCCTTTTTAGGTTTGATGTGATTTGTGGGTATGTGGAGGTGAACTTATTTCTTTCAGGTTACAGGTACCTTCGGTGATCAAGGAGTGAATCTCAAGTGACAAACATGAAGCAAAATCGAACCTCTTATGACATAGAATAAATCAAATTCTAATTATTTATGCAGCCACCAACGCCCAGATCTAGTCACCAGGGCCCAGGAACTCCTTCCCTCCTATAAGCGCCCTTGTCTTCAAGGCGCTCTAAGTTCCGTAACCTCCAATGAGAAATGACGACACTCTCCTCGACCTATTTCAACTATTCACTTTCCCTGATCACTTCATGTTTACTCGAAAATCAGCTAAGTCCCTATATTTCCTTCTCTTTCTTAGGGTTTCATATTGCACATGCTTTATTACTTGCGTCTTACTATATATTAGCATTTGTACATCATTATTTACGTAGTTACTCTGTAATTAGATTTAATTCAATTTACATTAAATCAAGAGGTATAAGTGTGTCAAAGAGGTCCACAGTGTGATCTCAAACATGAGTTTGAAGAACATCAAGCGGGATTATTAGGCTATCTATGTCTAAAATGGAAATTCAAGTCGATGAAGGTCCATGGAGCCTTTGAAATGC
This sequence comes from Taxus wallichiana var. yunnanensis, assembly GCA_018340775.1. Taxonomy (NCBI): domain Eukaryota; kingdom Viridiplantae; phylum Streptophyta; class Pinopsida; order Cupressales; family Taxaceae; genus Taxus; species Taxus wallichiana. The sequence goes on along the minus strand of CM031240.1, from coordinate 669,880,352 downwards.
ATTCAAGTGACTAGGTATGTTCTTGTGAGTTCATCATTGAAGTGATAAAAATGCTCGCAAACCTATGAATGAAAAAACTAGGTTCACAATGACCTGAGTTGTTGATCCTTGAATCATGGTTGAGAAGTATTTAAAGTGTGTATTCATCTTGGAAGCAATATGAAGTAGCAGAGTAAGAGTAAGTATGTGAAACACGGTGGATGAGTTTTTCGGGTTGATAGCTACTATTTCAAAGCTTGTGTATGGATGCTATTATCTCAAAGTGATGTTTGTATATTTGTATGGGTTGTTGAGATGGTTTACAAGACCGCACAAGTAAGGATGAAGTTTTGAATCTTGACAAATATTTACAAGATATGATTATGAGTCTCATTATTTGAAGTAATACATTGTTTCAAGGATTTGTACCGCCTCAACTTGTGCTTGAAGGTTTCACAATGTTTTCACATGGTGGTATATGTTGAGGGGAGCTTGAAGGCTCATGATTCTTAAGAGGCAAAATTAGGTATGTTGCGGGACTTATGAGGTTGATATCTTGCATTATGAGTAAATGTTTCACTATATTAGGCAATGTAGCATAATTTTGTTCTATAATAGTGATCTCTGGTATGTGAAGGACCGCTGTTGTGGCGGGGGAGCTTGTCTTGATCTTGAATCGGGGAATATAAGGTGTTAAAGAAGACTTGTATGGAAGAGATAGTCATGATTGAAGGTATATCTCAAGCAGGATCAAATCACCTGGATCAAAACAAACATAATAGCAAGAAAATAAAGAAAAGAATATTGAGAAAGTGTTTTAGGATAGGGGTGTTAATGTTGATCATTCACCATGGCATATAAGCTAGGTACGAATCCTTATTCTTGTGTTTTTCAGTTAGATATAGATGGTATAACTCTGTGGGGAGCTATAAGGAAATGGCTTATGTGTTTAGTGTGCTTCTATGGCTTTGAGAAACTTGTCAGAGTGGTCTAAAGGTCTGTTTGAGAGAGCTCAGCCCTAAAAGTGGTTAAAAACCACTATACGGAAGAGATAAGCCTTTTTGACGATGCTCTCGATTAAGAATGGTATAGAAAGGATTAAAGATGATGTTATTCTCAAAATCATGATTACTAGTATGTGTATGCCATGAATGCATAGCTTCAAAGGTTGCTCTAAGCTTACCAAAATAGTGATTAATGAAGGAACATAAGAATGTATGTCTTTTAGTGAATTTGGTTGATGTTTCCAACCAAGAGGTGCTCTAAAGAGGCTAAAGAAGATGAATATCGTGTGATACATGTATACTTTTTCATTAATGTAAAAAGGGGAGAAGAACTAGGTGGTTTTCCATCAATGACAAAGGGGGAGATTATTGACATGAGTGAGTTTGAGTGTTGTAATTCATGTAAAAGATCATTAGTGATAAAGAGAATGGTATATGAGAGTTAAAATATTATTTTTATGACAATGAAATGGTTAATCGGTGGTGGTGGCAATAGTGAAAGCAACGAGAATGACTTGGCCTAGTAGGCCTAATCAGGTGACCTAGTTAGCCTAGGTGATAGAACATGGTGGATAGAGTTACATGATGGCTTGAGGAGCATGGTAGAGGCATGAAGAACATGATTGGAGAGTGTTGAAACACTCACATGAGCCTCATAGTGCGTGCAGTACAAGTTTGGATATGTGTTACAAGTGCTCATCTAGACCTAGTATAGGTGTTTAAAGGCCTAATGAGGCATGGCCATCAGTTTGAGAACTATGTAAGCTCATGGAAGCATAAAAATGTGTGAGACACGTTGTATCAAGTGTAATAGGTTGTTTTGGAGAGCTTAGAAGAAGAGGTAGGGTGTCTACCTACTTGGTCTAGGTCTAAACTAGACCCAATCTTAGGTTTTAGAGGCCTATTTGAGCATGTTGGTCACTGTAAAAGTGTGTAAGATCTTAGAAACATCCAGAAGGTATGTCATACTATATTCATCATGTAGAATCAATTTTTGGTAGTTTTGAGCATGGTTTTTGTGTTAATTTACTTGGTTGTGACCTAGAACATGTAAAACCCCAAGGCCTAGTCATGCAAGTCCTAGTGGTGGTGAAGATGTAGAAATATTTGTGGAAAAGTGATGATTGGATATGTTAGTAGAGGGTGTCCTAGTGTCAGAGGGAAATTTTTAGGTTGTCATGATGAAAATTTTGCAAGATATGAAGGTTTGAGAAAAATAGGGTTCTAGAAAGCATGTTTTCTAGCTTGATATGAGAGAGATTTGCTTGGTTGGAATGTGTAACATTTGCACGGGCCCTTGAGTTTTTTTGGATGATGGAGCATGGAGCTAAGAAGGTTTCAAAGTTTTAATGAGGTTAAATGAGGATCTATTCTTTATGAGCAAATGTTAAGAAGGTAAGAAGGTCAAAACCCTCAAAAAACACTAGTATGCTAGTGATGGAAGAAAAATTCTTGGTTTGGGCCCATAACATATTCAATGATTAAATGTGATGATTTTATGATGGAGATAACTCTCCCAAACTTCAAATGGTGGTGGTTTGAGATCATGACAAAGTGAGTAGAGCCCATTCGATTTACTTGTTTCGGGAAAGAAGGATTTGCTTTCAAGTTTGCCATTAAAACATACGTATAATTTAGTGTTATAAGATATATGGGAGATATGATAAATGTTTTAATTCATTTAAAATATTGATGATGTGGTTTGATGACCTGCACATGTCAAAAGAGGTTGACTGGTTTTTCGGCCAAAAGGGCAGTTTTAGAAGTCTTGGTGAATGATAGTGTTTGAGCACTTATGGGCATGATGATGATGATAGATGGCATTGGAGGTGTTTTAGGAATATCATGTGACATGTTTCATATTTTTTTGTGCTCACGAAAGTGATTTGAGGTGGCATGGTTAAGGTCACAAGTTGACTTAGTTTGACTGGTTCAAGACAATATTGCTTTGGTGAGAAGATTGATGTAGAAGAATAATATTTTGGCTTAGTTGATGATGGCCATCCACTTGAGAGTGAAGAGGGATGAATTTTGTTCCTATTTAATGAATTTATAGGTATTTAATGTGTCAAAAAGGGTGCAAACAAGTTGAGTTTCCAAAATTTGTTCTGGCGATTCAGATTAGTCAAGAGGAAAAGAGACGTGGTTTGCTTTGTTGGATGTTTCATACGGCATAACATGCTTGGATGTGTTATGTAGGTCATTGTATTTCCAATGAGTTGTTACATGGCATATTTGAGGTGATTTGGTGTGATCTTGAGCTCCATTGATGAAGACTGGTTCCTGGAAGTGCCTGTTTTGAGTAGGAAACAATCCTACTTGGTGGTGATATGAAGAAAATGATTAGTGCAGAGTTCCTTAATACTGATTGATGATTTTGATATAGTATTTTTGACACATGTGAAGACTTTGGAGGCTTGACAAAGCAGGGTGAAGTGCTCGAGTCCTTGATGAGCTTGATGGAGAAGAATTGAGGCTTTTGGCCTAATTGTGCAAGTTTGAGTGTCTTGATGCGGCAGCCCAGACCCATACGGGTCTTCCATGTTGATTTATATGAATGTGTAGTTTTATTTTTAGCTTTTAATGACCAAACTTAAGGGTCATGGCTGACCTAGTCATGTTTAGAAGATGAATCATGCATAAAAGTGCATGTAAGTGTTCATTTTTGAACTAGTGTTTAGAGAGGGAAAACGTGCGAGCTAGGTGAAAGAGTGCAAGTGGTTCAAGGGAATCAAGATAAAAATGAGAGAGTTTGTAAATGTCTAAATATTTTTGAATATTTTGTGTGCAAGGATTATTTTCCAAATCAGTCCATGTTTGAGCTAGTTTGAGTGAAGTAGGAGAAGGTGTGTTTGAAGAGGGTTTAAAAGTGTATTAGATGAATATTTCATCGTTATTAGTTGTGTGTGTTGGCGAGAATATATTTTGTGGTATTCTAATAATTTTTTTGTAATGAGTAATATTCATACAAGTCCTTTGTTGTGAGTAATATCAACAAGGGTTTTTAGGGGTGGGGCTCCTTGTGGGGTTGGTACCTCAGTAAACAAATCTTGTGTGATGAGTCATACTCATGCAAGTCTTTTGGTTTGAGTAATATAATCAAAATTTTCAGTGGGTTTTCTTCCCTCGAGGGTTTCCCACTTACATCTTGTGTTCTTGTGTACTTTTTCATGGCTATGATCTTGTGAATGGTTATTATAATGTATGGTTGAATGATAAATGGTTTATGCAAGTTAATTTGAATTAGTTAAGGGTTTTGACGGACTGATTCATCCCCCCTCTCAGTCCATTGTGCTTCCAACAACTTTCTCAAGTCAAAAGTGGTGAGTCCGTGATACATACATTTGATCTTTTTGAAGATATGTTAATGTGTATTGAGGATGCTATAATACTTTATTTAAAATGCTTTCTCGATAAAAATGATATCATACATTTGATTTTTTAAATATACATGGACTTGTATTGTGTATGATACGAGAGTAGAGGCCCATCTAAATGTTGTCAAATATGTTGCATTAATTGACTTCATTATTAAAAAATAATACATTATCTTTTATCAAGTATTGTTTAATTTTAAAAATATTAATTTTTAATTTATGTATAATGTTTTTACTATGACCATCATATTGAAATTTTTCATGTTTAATGATAAATTAGTTTATGCATTCTATCAAAATTATTTCATCGGATGATTATGAGTTCCAATATAAATGCAATCACAATATTATGACAAGTTAATGTTTCTTATATATGTTAACATATACTTAGAATAGAAACAGATTTCATTTTTGTCAACAATATCTCTATTTTGTATGGTGTTATTAAGTGAAAATATAGATTTTGGTATTTATATGAAATCACGAAGTCAAATTTGAAAAATAAACGTCATGTGCAAGGTGATGTTAGCTAAAAACCGTCACAATTTTTTTCTTGGTGGGTAGGGGTGACCATAAAATTTAACCCCTACTCACAATTGTCTAAAGAAGTTGTTCAAAAGCATCTTTAGAAAAGAATATGGCCAAACATTTCATTTAGTGGATAAATATCTATTATTAGCATGAGACTAGTCAATTGTTACGATGCTAGTTCAAATACGGTTGCATGTTTATTAATTACTAGTAAAAAAATTAGTTAATTGCTATATTATTAATGTATTTGTGAGTTTATTAATTATTGATATGGGACTAGTCGAGAGAACATGATAGATTTAGTTCTTTATAATATTAGTGTATATATTAACCAACATAGATATCTTAAATACATCTATTTAAAATATGTCGAGAGATATTAATTTCGAGGCACCTATCTAGCCTATGCTAATGTAGTATAAGTATACAAATTTTTATTTTTAAAAACAAATATTATATAATAAATGTATTTATATATGAAATATATCAATACATATCAATTTCAAGGTTCTTAACTTAAAATTATCACATACCGCAGTAATCAATAACTTCATTAAATTCTCTACCGATTTCCCATTTATTTGTGTCAAATTGAATAATTTAGTCACATCATTGTGTCATTCTCGAAAAAATCTATTAAAAAAGGGCCTAAACATTACTATATGGCCAATATATTACTATTTTTGATTGGCTTATCCAAGAAGGGAAAAAACATTTAAGTGACAATCCAATGGAAGTCAAATTTATGAATGAATTGTCATGTGGCAATCAAATAGATGTCAAATTTAATGTCAAGAATAAAAGTGAACAACTCACTCCATTACAACCCTAGTAGGAATGCCTCTCGGTGTAATTATTGTGGGACTAGACTTTGTTAATTTATATGATGTTCATTTATAGTATTATTGTATTTTGTGTTTATTGATTAATGAGTACGAGACTAGACTAGTTAAGGGGTGACACCTAATGGTGTGACCGTGTAAAATTTTATTCTCTACATCAACTTTGATGTCCATTTGACCATCATTAATTTTTTTTTAATAACTTTTAGAAATCAATTTAAAAAAGCAACATCTTAACCATACGGTAGATTTTGGGGTGATAAAGATTTTTTTCTAAGAACAAGTGGGAAATACGAAGAGAATGTAATAAATTGATATGCGCAAAATCCGAGATAAGAGTTAAGAGCCACCTTTTCCAAATAGATGTCCAATAGTCATTTATAATGGAAACAAGGGGTGATACCTAAAAGTGTGGCCGTGTAAACTTTTATTCTCTACGTTGAATTTGACGTCCATTTGACCATCACTTAGCTCTTGTTTTTCAAGAAACTTTTTTTGTCGCTACTAAGTGGGAAACATGAAGAGAATGTTACAAAATTATTAATCAATGTGATATATGTAAAATTTAAGATAAGAGTTAACAACCTTGGGATTGATATGTTTTGACATTTTAAAAATATATGTAATTAAAATATTTATAATAGTATCATAAAATTTTGGTACGAGAGGTATAATCGCTTATTTACTAGTGTGCATGCATGCACATAATAGTTAACATGAGACTAATTGATTATTATAATATTAATTTATTTATAAATTTATATAATACAATTTTGACATGATAGAAAATGAAAATGTGAATATTCTTTTTTTTCCTAATATTAAATTTTATAATTATTAAATGATAAACAAATGCTAGCATTTGATTAGATGAAAATTTGAAATTATTTTCCAAAATCAAATAGTGACATCTATTTGCATTCTCATATTCTCTTACACAAATTCTATTGAATAGCCCAAAAATATTAACATCACTATAAAATATATATAGTTGACTACTAAGGGCATGGTCCCATGGAGGGGCTACAACTCCTATTTTCTTGTTGCAGTAAGAGGTCCTGTGAGTATTTTTGCAACCAACTACAGAAAAAAGCTTGAAAAATAGGAGCTCCACATTATTTACCCCTTAAACTTAAGAGGTGGTAGGAGAGGAGGGGATGGCAATTTCCTTTATAGTTTAGGTTGTTTTGTTTCCATATAGCAACAAACATGCATTTCGCCACTATTTTTAGGTCAATTTGGGGGAAAAATAATCATTATATACCTGCAAATTGTCATTATTTCTCAATGGGAATTGTTGAGGAAAATAATCAAATTCATGGGACCCTAAAACAACTAAAATGCTCCTAAATTCTCTCACCGTTGCGATATTTATGGAGCCCCCACTCTATCGAACCATGCCCTAAGCATATCTATATCAAAAAAATTTCTTTAGCTAAAGAAAGGGTGGTCCCATCTTTGAGACTCTTGCTCTTATTTGTATGGGAAATGTGGTCCCATGTTTAAAAAATTATTGCTGCTGCTAAAATCCAACAAAATTCTTAAAATTTCTCAGTAGTTAGGTTTTAGGGAGAGGGTTTCTAGCCCCATTAAACGGTAGGAGCACACAAAAAAACAATCGCTTATAAAATTTTGTGACACTTGGCATTTCAATTTAAGCTTCCCTCTCAATTTTTCCTTCTAATAATTTATTAGGATTCATGGGACCATACTTATATTAGTGCTAAAGACTCATATCTTGTCTTTGCAAAAAAAAAAAAAAATTCATAGGACCTTATTAATGCTAAAATATGCTATTTTTTTGTTCTTGATCGCTAAATTTTTTTAGCCTTCCCTTTACATGGGACCCCAACCAGAGAACTACATAACTTAGGGATGCTCCAACATATTAGATCACACTAAAATATTTTGAAATTCAAAACCCCGCCAATAAACTTGCAATGGAGAAACTAAATAGCTAAAACTAGCAATCGCACGTGAGGTGTGCGATGTCAACGCCGAAAGCGGAATATTGGCGGGAAAGGAAATTGAGAAGGACAACAAAACATTATGATATATCAAGCAGGAAAATGAAAAACTACGAAGTGGTGAAAATTGGAGCAGTAGAAAATTTCTGGATTGCAGAAGAAGTGGAGTAGTTTGAAAGGGAAGGGTCATTGGGGACTAAGGGGGAGTGTTAAGGACAGGGAATGAAGTCTGGATTTCTCTTGTATGCTTGACTGCAGAAGAGGTGTTGAGGACAATTTTTTGCGGGAAGATAAGGAGAGAACTCTCCCTCTAGAATTTGGTGGAATTGGAACACGAGAAGGGTTGTTGGAATCCCATTGGACCCCGTGTACCGCTCAAATTTGACGACGATAAATAAAGGAAAAGTAGGTAGACATAACAAATTTTCATCAACAATGTCGATGATAGAGCCAATAGTACCATTTACAAGACATGTTTCAACCCACAAATTTATGGAATGCATGACTAGCTGGTTGACAAAATATCAACATTGACAACGTTGACGACTCTATATTTAACATTTAAACTTTATAAGACATGCATTGACTTTGACTCAATAACAAATGTGAGAAACTTATCTAATATAGCTACAAGCTATTATTAAATAATAGTTTGACACACACACATATATTTTTACACTAAGAAGATGATAAAATATCAATAAAACTAAGATCACCTATTTGAGTTTATCAAGCTATAAAAATAAGACTAAAACTAAACTCTACTTCGACCACCAATTTACATGAAACTAAAACATATTAAAAATCACAAATAATTTTTTGACAAAGATTTAGAATGAAAATGAGTCACTGTGAATGGACTTGTATATTACAAAAATGACCTCTTACATGGGTTGATTAATTGATGTGGAGATGAACACATACAATGCAAGTCTTTAGAAATAGAAGATTCAAGAACAGGACCAACAAAATATGGCTCCAACTATTAGAGCTTATATGGAGGCACCAACATGATATGGAAAATAATAGATTTGAATCAAGATTCATGTGGGACATGTTGGCGAGTATAGGAATTGATTTTACACAGGATTTGAGGTGATAGGTAAGGAAACCAATGATATCTTGGATGCGTCCATATAATCAAAACGCAGACACCGATGTTGGCCCAATGCATATATGTGTCGCAGGAACATATGAAGACTTGCACGCTTGGTGATGATGCAGAGCAGTAAAAGGACGGGCATTGTCGTCATCGGTTGCACGTGAAAAGAACTTGTCATTCAAGAAACTTAATGCGCAAGCTCATGAGTTCGTGCGTAGAGTGCAATGGCCAGGACCCGTTCAAATGAATACACCCGCCCAATGGTCAGTGTTTGTGGGTTTCACGTCGTCGCCACCGTTAGTGTCGTTGTCGCAACAGGTAGTTGAGCAGTTGCAACACAAAGAACCCACGGTGGCCTCCACATTTGCGACAAAACCCTTGACCGATGAATTCAGGAAAAAAATCTCAAGCAGGAAAATGTAAAAAAATGATTTTTTTCTTAGTTCGAGAAGATTTAATTGACGAACCATTGCTTGACACGTGAAGGATAGATGTGAGTCTGCGCTTCGTCGATTGATTCATCTCGCACGTCCATGTCTCGTCAGCTATGAGAAGGGGTGGAGCGTTACACATGTGCAAACGCCTTTCTACATAATGAAATTTTAGGATTTGCGAGTTATAGATATTTTAGATTTATCCTCATCCTGTACGTCGTTATCTTTCTTAATAGGACAAGTTTAATGTGAAAAATTTAAGGTTTACAGACTCAAGACACATTTTAGATTTATTTTTAAGGGCATTCGATATAGACATTCCTTAGATTAATAACATTGCGGCTGAAAAGATATAATATTTCGGAGAAAGAAAGTAATATTTTAATTACTTTCTTCATCGTATTTTTTAAAATAGCATGACACTACAACAATAACAAAAAGACATTTTGGCATTAATACTTATAAGTATCCTAAAGACTTTAATTTTAATGTAGACTTATGATATTAACAAAAGTGACACAAACTATGAAATACATGATTGGAAAACTACTTCCAGTTGTTATCCAATGATGGTGAATGTTATATGGTCAACGGTTTTATGATGAATTGTCTTGCCATACTCTATGGTGTCTCTTGCTTTTTTGCGTATTGTAGAGACAACTTTACCAAATCAGTGTTTAAGAGTGATGTGACTTCCTGAATGTTGTCGGATCAAAATAAAAATTAATTTTATCTTCTGAAAAAGTAATGATAAGAATCTAAAGGAGGAAGAGTTGGATATTATATATATTTCTCTTTAAAAAAATAACATAATCAACAAGATATTCTAAGAATTAGAGAGAGAAAAATAATATTTACATTCAAGTATTAAGTATAGAGTTGTCCCATCTAATGGATATTGTTCATGGAGATATCTATTTATTTACTTTCAAAAAATTATCCTAAACCAAGATGTACATATTCCAATTTAATATGAATAAAAATACCTAAAATATGCATTTAAATTATGTCATATTAGCCTGTAAACAAGTACAGAATAATGGTTCGAGGTTAAATCATAATATATAACCAATTAATAGATATCTTATGATTGATAAATTACATATACCATGGTTATCCAAACCATTTCAAGGTGTAAAAATAGGGAATTCACAAAGGAGTGCTACATTTGGAGTAAGAAATAATAAATAATCAGTATTGAAAATATTTTGTAGTTAAATATAAAGAATCATGATGGTTTTTTATGAAAGATGGATTAACGAGATAGGAGGGGACAATTAATTATATTTTGGTTCATCTTGCAGACCTCTATGGTGTCACGGCAATTGCAGGAAAAGCCATATGTTGTTTTACTGGAGTCAATGATCTAGGAGGATTAAATCTATGCACAAAAGTTGCAGTAAATGTATGTCATACAAACAATTTGTATTGTTAGTTTCTATTCTAAGAGCTTCCTTTCAGAAAATGTAGCACGACATTGAAGAACTGAAAAATCTAGTGCCAACAAGATAAATTGATACATTTTTGTCCAGCAGAACCATAATGCTGAGGTGGGGAAGCGACAGGTAAAAGAAGTTGAAATTCTTCATAACTTTGTGAGGGAAGCAAATATTTATTTCATCAGAGATGGACAGACGACTTTAGTCCCTCAACTTAATAGATTTTTTTCATTATATTGTGAGCAAGAATACTCAGTCACAAGATACACTTTTCAATTTTAAGCTGAGGTTGTTCATTAACATACTGGTGGAAGTGCGTTGGTAAAGGAGAGGTGTTGGATTACTTTGGATTGGCACTGATATCTTACGTTGGAAATGTGCAAGGGAATGAAGACAATGTTGCTCCTACAACCCATAAACATGTAAATACTTGATGCTAGTGGTCTTACATGGCTTGACCCCACATGGTTTGAAAATTGTTACATGTCTTTTGTTATTGATGTGCCTTATGACTTGACATTCTTACTCCGATATTATGTTAGTTTCTATTTTTTGGACTGGATCAATGTTCATAAACTCAGACAGAGTTATCTACTTTTTAATTTTTTTTTTTTTATGTATCTCAATTTGTAAGGAGAGGTGAACTTACTAATATTTTGACAAGGAATTGTCTTAATTACTCTTAATTGCCTAGCTAGTGCAGGTTTATGTAATATCGTTGTCTATCATTTGTAGTGACTTGACTGACTACTCTGAGAAGTATATTCGAATGTATGTAAAGGAAAATTCGTTGCTTACCCTGAACTTCTCCACAGCTTCAGGACATTGTGTAAGAAAATATATTTAAAAAAAATAAATTCATGGAGCCATAAAAATGAACAAAAATAATTAAAAATTGATTGATCCATAAACTAAAAAAAAAAAAAAAAACAATTAAAAAAATTAAATAAAACATAAACAAAAATTAATAAAATATATAAAATTTAAATTAAAAAAATAAATTCAAATTTAAAATTTTTATCATTAAAATTGTAAACAAATATAAAATTAAAATAAATATAAATATACAAAATGAATACAATATAAAAATAATTTTTTTAAAAACTTAGAATTTATAAAATTGGTAAAAATATTGATAAAAATTATAATTTCATTAAAAAATTAATAATTAAAAAAAGTAAAATAATAAAACTAAAAAATTAGAAAATGGTAAAAATCAAAATAAATAAATACGAAAAACCAAAAATTTAAGAAAATAATAATTAAAATAAAAAAGAATAATTGGAATTTAAAATTTAGATTAAAAAAACATTCTTAATTAAAAAAAACAAAAATTGATTAAAAAAATTAATAAAAAGTTAAAAAAAAAAAAAAATCTATAAAAAGTAAGACATAATAAAAAAATTAATACATAAAAATGAAAAAATTAAAATAAAAATTAGAAGATTACGATCAATTAACAAAGTAAATAAAAAATTGTAAATTAATTAAAAAAACAATAATAAGAATTTATAAAAATTGATATAAAATATTTAAAAAACGAAAAAAATATTAAAAAATTAAAAAAACGGAAAAAAAAAAAAAAACATAAAATTTAAAATTATAAGTTATAAATTAGAAATTAATTAAGAATAATTAATTAAAAAAATAAAATTAAAATCAACAAAATTTTAAATTAATAAAAATGAAAAACGAAATAAATAAAAATCAAATTTATAATTTAAATATTAAAAATTTAAAACTTAAATAAAATTAAATTAGTGTAAGAAGTTATAAAACATTTTAAAAAATGATGGATCCATAATAATTTTAATAAAATCGATAATTTTTTATAAAGTTAAATATATTTTTGTTGATAAAAAAACATAATTGATAAAAATATAAAAATAAATAATTTTTATTAGAAATTAATAAAAATAATAAGTAAAATAAAAGGAAAAAATGAAAAAAAAAAACATAATTGTTAGAAATTAATAAAAAAAAATAAAAGGAAAAAATGATTTAAAAAAAAAAAAAAACTGAAATAAAAAATTCAAATTTTAAATTTTACCAAAAAAAATTCAAATAAAATGTTAAAATTTCAATTTGTTTGTCACTCAAAAAATTTGAAAAATATATAAAATTAAAAATAGAAATGATTTAAAAAATTACTTATTGTCACGGGCCCGCGTTGCCCTCAAGCTCCAAAACCTGCATACAAAACCCCTCAATTGCAATCAACGAAACCCTAAAGTTCCTAAAATTCCAAAAGACAAAACCAGAGAAATTGAATGATACAGTTTTTACAGGAGATCTAGAAATCGGCGCACCTCGGCGGCCAAGTATTCCAGAACAGCGGCAAGGTAGACCGGAGCGCCGGCGCCAACACGTTCGGCATATTTTCCGGCCTTAAGAAAGCGAGCGATTCTGCCGACGGGAAATTGCAGGCCGGCCTTTGAGCTCCGAGAGGTTGCCTTCTTCGAACCACCTGCTCCAGAAGCTTTTCCTCGCCCTGCCATATTTTTTTCCCTGCTCAGAAACTGGTGAAGAAGAAGATCTGGCTTAGAAGCTCCGTCTCTGTGTGATATGATTAGGATGAAGTCGCCTCCTGCAACAGTACCGCATTCGTGCATTTGATTTATGCGAAAATTTAATGTCATCTGCAGAGCTCGAGATTTACGTGGCTCTGTAGTGAGTTGCAGAGATTTATTCGTCGACCGATTAATCTCCGCCGTCCGTGCCAGTACCTGCTGTCAGAAGGGCCCGGGTTTTCTCCATTGTAGACACGCCTTTCGGCGTAATAAGAGACAGTGAATTGTCGAAAGCACGAGGGTTTTGAAGGGGTTTAACATTTTTCCAAAAATGGCGTCCTTAGCACTCACACGTCGCAGGTTTAACCCCGTATCCTGCCTCTCCCTTCACAAATGTCGCAGCACATTCTCCAGATCAGGCCAGGCAGGAGAAGACAGAACTCCAAAACAAAAGCTTCACATTCCTTCTGGTTTCGAGGTGGACCTATCGCACCCCACATACGTAATATGGGGCTCTAACACAGGAGTGGGAAAAACCCTAGTTTCAACAGGCTTAGCCGCTTCGCTCCTCAACGCCTCTCAAAACCTCCTCTACGTTAAGCCCGTTCAGACAGGTTTTCCACAAGACTCCGACTCCAGAGATATGTATCCCACAAGGTCAAAGACATTTTAAAGCAAAGGAAACCCTCAAATAATGTTCATATTTCTCATCGTACTTAAGGCTTCTCCTGAGTCTTGGGAGCTTCTTCCGGCTCCAAAGGCCGGAGAAGTGGCTTCATATGAGCGTGCGATTCGGGGCATGAGAAATGTGTGTGCTTATGAGGGTCGGGCAGTGCTGAGGGTTTGTACAAGGGCTTGGCAGATTTAAAATTGGTTTGTAAAGCGATTTATGGATGGTACGAGCCGTTTCACCACATTTAGCAGTGCAATGGGGAAAAATGTTTTGTCGACGATTGTGAGGTCATAGAAAATTTGCGAAATTCTCTAAGGGAATTCAATGTGGGACGAAAATAATACTAATAGATGGAGTATTATTGAGACGGCGGGGGAGTGGCTAGCCCCGGGCCCTCCTGGAACCCTTCGGTGCGACCTTTGGGTATAGAGTAGTTTAATTATTTTCTTTGGATGTTTGAGTTTACATTTTTTTATAGTTTTTGCTAAGATTCTAATAAGGGTCTCTGGAGGGTAATGGGCCTCGGTTCTATTATTTGAAATGACTTCCCGTTGGCATGATCTCAAAGTAGAGCGCTATAATTGGACATATACTCATGGTAACGGTAAATGCATCACATAGGTAGGACTAGGAGTCTCATGGAGGTGGTTACAACTCGTATTTTTAATGAGCCTAGGAGGTCACATGAAAAATAAAAATTATGAAAATAGGAAATTTGAGAATCCTTTTGTAAAAAAGAGCAGTAAATTTCGGGAAGAAATTTTGAGTGGATGATCCTAATTTGTAGGAAGATTTTTCTGCAATGTCAATTTATAAATGAACAAATTTAATTTAATTTTTTCTTGTAAATAAAGATATTACAGGATTTGAAAGCATCTCCTAAAATTTTGTATTATACCTTTAGAACTTTTTAGACCATGGTACGACTTTTACTACAAATACTCCTAAAATTACTTTATAAGATCCACTAAGAAAATTTAAGAGCCCCACTTCCATGGGACCACTTCCTTACACTGTTTGTGTGATGCCCTTAAAATTGGTGCAATTTTTTTTTGATACAACAATAACATGTCGACACGTAAAGAGAAGAAGTAATTAACTTATTTAAAATAATCCGCCTCGAATTGTTTCACGACCACTAGACTCTTAAATTTATTAAGATGATTGATTATTTTAATCGTAGAAATAAAAACACTTAAATCAATTAATTGATTATTATGTTTTAATTACTCTAATCAATTATTTCTTAAGACATTATAATCTAATTAGGAATAATCAAGGCAATTTTAATAATTATAGAACAACCCAAGAGTTTCACATTCCAAATTTAACAAAGGACTTATTAATCTCTCTAACTATGCACTTGAAAAATAAAGTTAACCTAGCCTAATTAATTTAATTGATTCTACTTAAATCACACACTCACTTAATCACCGAGAAAGAGTTATATCACAACCCTTTGATCCATTTGATCTGGAGAATTTGTAGGATCTAGGGTGCAACATAGTGTTGCCCTAATTTCTCTTTGATAGTTTACTAAAGCTCATTTTGCCTCCATTTGCTCCCATTTACTCGTGTGAGAATTTGAAGAGGCAACCACAAGCGTGGAAATTGGTCATTTAGATTGTAGAACGGATTCTAATTTCCATGGCCTCGAATGGGGTTTGATGTGATTGTAAAACAATGCATTTCTTATTCCGTAACTATTACATTTCCATTGATTTAGACTTGCATCTTGGTTTCTTGCATAGTTATTTTCCATTCTCTAGATATAAATGTTTTGCTGGTTCAGTTCTGATCTTTGGTGTTTGATTGACATATATTTATATACATACATATGCACATGGACTCTTAGAACTAAATGAACTCCCAAGACTAAATAATTATGCAGCCACTCGAAGGAATTGACCATACGCATATGAGTGCTTGGGTGGATGGTTGGCTCGAATGTTAGAACAAACAATGTAATGAAGTGGTCCCGCGATGTGCGGCTCTTAAATTTTCTTAAAGGATGTTCAGAGTAATTTTAGAAGTATTTATAGTAGAAGCGGTCCTGTGGTATAAAAAATTCTAAGGGAGTGGTGCAATTTTTTAGGAGATATATTTGAAACTGTAATATCTTTATTTACAAGAAAAGTTTAAATCAAATTTACTCATTTATAAATTGACGTTGGGACAGATATCTTCCTTCACATTAGAACGGCGTGTGGGAAACTTACAGCCCCTCCTTTTGCAATCCACTCAAAAATTTCTCCTAAAAACTTGCCTCTGTTTGTTTTTAGGAAAAGATTCTAAAATTTCATGTTTCCATAATTTTCATTGGGCAGTTGACTCATTAAAAATATGTGTCATAGCCCACCCTCCATGGGACCCCTACCTAGGTGATGCATTTACCATTACCAAGAATATATTTCTCAACCAAATTATTTTTATCTAGCTAAACTACTCTACTTTGAGATCATGCAAGCAAGCATACATTTCACAATAAGCGATTGAGACACATTAGTCTCCAAAGGACACTCATTAGTATCTTAGTAAAAAAAATGAAAATAAACTAATCCATACCTATAAAAGTGGCACTTAAGGGTTCCAAAGGGCACGAATCTAGCCACACCACCTATTGTCATAATAACATTCTATATATTAACATTATTCTCATTGACATTGCAAATTTTTAGACGACCTCACGATCCTCGATAGCACATTTTTCCCCCATTACCGCTAAATGTGGAGAAACTACCTCGCACTACCCATAAATAATTTTACATACCAATTTTAAATATGTCAAACCCTTGTCCAAACCTTACACTACCTGACCCTCATAAAGACACACATTCCCCATGCCCTGAATCCCACACTCATATGAAGCCACTTCTCTCGAAGCCTTTGGGGCCCAAATGAAGCTCCCAAGCCTTAAGAAATGCCTTAAGTATCGATGAGAAATATAAATATTATTTAAGGGTTTTCTTTGCTTTAAAATTTCTTTGACCTTGTGGGATACATATCTAGAGTCGAAGTCTTGTGGAAAACCTGTTTGAATGGGCTTAATGTGGAGGAGGTTTTGAGAGGCGTTGAGGAATGATGCGGCTAGGCCTATGGAAACTAGACGTTTTCCTACACGTGTTGGAGCCCCTTATTACATACATGGGGTGAAAAAGGTTCACCTCAAAACCAAAAGGAATGTGAAACTTCTATTTTGTAGTGCTTTCTTCTTCCGCATTGTCTCGACCCGGAAAATGCGTTGCGCATTTATGAAGGGAGAGGCATAATACGAATTGAACTTGCAACATGTGAGTTATAAGGACACCATTCTTGGAAAAATGCTAAACCCCTTCAGAATCCTTTTGGATTCAACATTTTACGATATGTTATTTTAGCTATTTTGTTTCTCCATTGTAAGCTTACGACTTTGCAAGGGCTTATGAATTTCAAAATATAAACTTGTGGAAGAAGTGAAATTCCATGTTTAGTATTTATCGTTTAATGAAATTTGTGTTACAAAAGAAACAAAGTTTTGCAAGAGCCCTTCCCTAAACAAATGGTACCAAAGCCATCAATAATTAGTAATCACACATGAGGATGTAATGGATGTCAATATTTGATTTTGCAAGTTTCCTTTTTTTAATGGCTTTTTTAAGTATTGGTATATGTAAAGTAGAGGATTTTTTTCTTTATCATAGATAAGTACTAGATAATTTGATAAAAAGGAGTGTAAACAAGATGATTTAATAAAAGGGAATGTAGACAATGGGGTCAAGATTGTATAGACAATCTTAATAGGTAAAGTAGAGGATTTTTTTCTTTAACATGGACAACTCCTAGATAATTTGATAAAAAGGAGCATAAACAAGATGATTTAATAAAAGGGAGTGTAAACAATGGGGTCAGGATTGTATAGACAAGCTTAATAGGTGTCGGGGTCTTATAGACTCAGCTAACATGGGACAAATAAAAACATAAACAATATAAACTAACACAAGGATGCAAAAAGAGGGTTTCATACCAACATAATAATTAAATAATACTTGATTTAAACCAATCACCCCTGCATAGAAGAGTATGCCAAGCATATATAAAATAGCATTAAATAAATGTCAAGGAACCATTTTTAATTGCCTACACATAGAAATATTTTTATTGTCACTTAGAAGGATTTTCTTTTCATTGTAGTAGTCAATCAAAAATCATAAGATTTTCACCATGCAATAGAGTTTAGAGTTCCTTTTTCCTGGAAATATTTTTCTAAGCCCAATACAATGATGTAGCTAGTTTGATACTATTTGAGACAAATCAATAGGAAATACACGAAGATTATGAAGTTATAAATCAATGTTTTATACCAATAAATCCAAGATAAAGACTGTAAGATTGATATCTCAATGGCATTGAAAGGTGAAAATGCATACCTCTATGGGATTAACAACCCATATATATTGGAATTATCCTCACGTAAGGAACATAGCAAAGCCAGCTAATGAGATAGTGGAAATGAGATTAAAAAAGCCAAGTATTTGTTTTAAAATTACAATGTATTGAGTTGCCATAAAACAATTTACTTTTAGTACAAAAGTGTCTCTCATTTTTCTTGTCAAAGCAATTGACCGTACTCACCCCTATTTGGGGTTGCTTGGTAAGATGGTTCACTCGAGACTGTTGGAACAAACTATCATGCCCACATTTGCCATTGTTTCTCTAATTATTATGCAACTACTTCCGTATTTTGAGACATTTGTATCGTTGATACCAAGCACTATGGAGTAACATTTTTATCCTGGTATATGTTCATATTATAATGCATAGTATGTTTAAGATTATGATGATAGGAACATTATCTTGCTCAAAATTGTTATAGGATTGTGATGATGTTGACTTATAATATTGCATGGCATTGTATTGCTTATTGTGTTTATTATATTGTGATGATTACAGTAGATGATATTGGCTAGCTTTTGTTGCTTACTATCCTTATTAACGATGATGATTATGACATGTGACATAAGTAAGCATATGAACGAAAAGTGTAACATGTGTATGGTGAATATAATAATGTGGATGATGATGATGATGATTAGTACATAGCAGAAGTAACATGATTTTAATTATGTTCTTATGGAATGAATGCAATAAAACATATGTTCTAAATTGTGATATAATTGAATGGTCAAATTATTATTTTAGATATATGCGACGATTGAATCAACTGTGCAAGGAAATGGTATTTGGCATGCTTCCAAACATCCACAAATTAGAGAGGCAAAGACCGAACCATAAAGAAATCACTCATACCCCTCTAAGTCCTAGGAAGAGTATGTGTGCATGTGTTCTCCTAAGGTCCTCGGTGGTCATTCCTATTGCTCACACACTTGTCATGTTGCCTAATGTTTTATTTACCCTTTTGTGAATGTGTGTGGGGGCTTATGACTTACTTGATGTATCTCTTATGTGTGTCATCTAATTGTTTCTTTATCCTAAATTGGAAACTCGGATTTGTGCTTGGGGACAAATTTAGAGTGGAGGTTCGGGCAAGAAACCTATGTTTCTCACCCCTAAATTTAACCTAGTCACTAACCATAGGGTAGGCTATCTTTTGGAGGCTTCTTACACCTCTTGGGCCAAGTAAATCAACATTGTGAGCTCTAGGCAATGTGCCAACTAAATGCTGAAATTAAGTTTGCATGGAGTATAATGGGATGAGTGCATTGAGAGTCAACCCATCTCGGATAAGAAAACTTGAGAGTATGTGGCTGCTGATGTTTTATTTTGTTCAAAGGGGGTAATCGTTGATGTTTTGGAAACTGTAAAGTTTGCCTTGGGTTTGCAATTTTGGTTTGAATGTGGAGTGAGGTGATTGTCTAGTGAACGGAGTACGCTGCCATGTGGCTGAATTGTGGTTGGTCCTTGTTCTGGTGGTCTTTTAAAGCAAATTTTGAATGGGGTTAAGATATTATGCAAATTTTGAATTTTGGAAGCTGTTAAGGGATTTAGGACTGTTTGAGCTTGTAGTCTTGGACAAAGGGCAGCAGAAGATAGGTTCACTTTTACTTGTTTTACTCTATTTGTTTTGCAGAAAAATTTCTCTTGAACATGATATAATTGTTGTAGTAATTTTTATGCTCCTTGAGCTGCATTATAAATCTTAAAAGAAGTAAAAATTGTTTTGTTAAGTGCCATTGTGGTTGTGTTGTGATTGTGCGTGGGGAGGAAGATGTAGGGACCCAAATTATCTTTATGTGGAGTATAGGGATGAGTATTACTGCTGAATTATGAAATGAAAGTTAAAGTGAAGAATGTACCTCAATGGAGTAACTCATTGTTTCATAGGAGAAGTGAATGTAGGAGCTCATCGAGGCAGATTAGTATTTCACCATGAGGTAGTCCGTGCCGGAATGGATGGAGGGACCCAAGAAAATTAGTTGCCTTGGGTATTCATCTCTTAGGCAAACCTATTTCAGGTTTGCAACGTGTGTATTTTGTTTTTTAAAACTGATTTTTTTTTCTTTTGTTAACTGTTGTCCAAGCAAAGAGTTGTAAGTGAATGTTTTAGTGTTAAAAGTGTTGTGTTGGTTGCCAAAACTTGTTATCCTTGCTTTGTATTTAAACTATGAGTGGTTTCACTCATGGATTGGGGAATTATGTGGGTCAGTAAGGAAGAAACCATTCCGATATTAAGAGTTTGGCAACTTAATGTTGTTGACTCTCCCTTGTGTGGAAGTTGGCAAAGTTGTTGCTGCAGGAATTGACCAGTTGAAGGCTGCCTTAGAGGTTATGTTATATGGAGTAGTTGTAAATTTTGTTGTGCATGTGAGTTGTGCAAGTAATTGTAATGGTTAAGGATCTATCAAAGATTGTAATAAACTAGTGTTGTTCCTGTCATTGTTGTATGGATACGTGTCTTTTTCAAATTGTTGTAAGTTATCTATTTGGAACCACATGTAGATTTAAAAGGAAGAAATAGAAGTATGAAATTTGTGTAAAATGATATATGCTTCTATATTCATTTTAAAATGTAGAATGTCTACACTTTGTAAATCAAAATCTGATTGTTAGATTTAAAGATAAATTGACTTTCAAAAGACTATGAAAGGGTTGTTTTTATTTAAAATCCATAATCATACGATGTATTTGTAAATGGATTGAAACCCCAAGGTGAATAGGAGAGCTACACCTACTTCCAAGAAAGAGCATTAAATTTTCTATTCTCGGATGTAGATCAGCATGTTTGTAGCAAGATTTAAAATTGGTTATCTTAGTATTGTGTGCACATTCTTATCGGAATTGTGTATGTATGTATACATATTGTAGTATACCTGAGTATACTACAATGTATATGGACACCTACAGCTGTATGCATCCAAGAAAGGTTGTTAAAACATTGCAGATATAGTTAGAATACATTTGGAAAAAAATCATATCAGCCAAATAGAAGCCCTTTCACCATATTACCTTAAATTTAACATTTTAAAAGCTCAAGTTTTCATTTATATCATTAAAATTAGATGCTCAAATTTTTACTCAGCATGATTATGATATATATGATATAAATAAGATTTATATGCATATATATAACTCTAATACATAAGATTACCGATTCTAATTTACCCTGATTTTACACATCTCATTAAAATATATATATATATATATATATATATATATATATATATATATAATATTTATGAATAAATTTGATTGTAATATTGAAATAGGCATCGTTTTACTTTATTAGAAAAGCAAAAGTTTTAAATAAATAAAAAATGTGGCAGTCGGTCGAGTCTCACCAGTCAACAATGGTGTATTATTGTATGGGAGGTGAAAACATGGCCGCCCCACCCCCAATACACAATATGGGGGTGGGACGGCCATGTTGTCCCCTCCCATTTCATAAAGGGAGGGGACAACATGGTTGTCACATCCTTGCCTTTAGCAAGAACGAGGCGGCCATGCCACCCCCTCCATGCTCTTCTAAACCAAACAAAAGGGGTGGGGTCAAACCCCAACCCCAATCCTTTCTTATATTTGTAACAAAAAAAACACAGCCACCTCGCATTCAAACTCGAACCTTTTTAAATATATACACACCAGAAAAACACTGGGGGTGCGCCTTAAGTGGCAGGTTTTTATTTCCTAAGCTTCAGTATAGTAATTTGTTTTATTATCACTCAATCAAGCACGTTGGACAATTGTTTTAGTGTAGGTTGTGTCGTAACATATTGAATAATTTAGTGCTCAACATGGATAAACTTTGAATAAGATGGCATTAATGTTTTTGGATGTATTTAAATAGAAAAGGGGGCATTTTGGCAAAACACAAAATTGGGCAACTTGGCGAAAAGAAGCAGATACTCCAAGTGTGGCCTTTAACTTGAAAATGAAAGCTTTTTGATTTTGATTTAATTAATGTAATCGAGTCTCATGCTCGAATCTAACTAATTAACTTGGCGAAAGGTGGTGAATGGGCTAGATACTTAAAATGAAGTTTACAAACTATAAATGAGGGGTTTCCCTTTGGTTTTGAAGGCAACCTAATCTCATGCCCGAACAAACTAGTAAAGAAATATAGGTAAATGCATCAAATGACTTAGATATTCCAAATGAGGTCTATAACATGCAAATGATGGTTTTTTTGTTCATTTTAAAAGATAACACTGTCTCATCTTAGGCTGGGAAAAAAATGGACTAAAATGTGGCGAAAGACTTACGTACTTTGAATGGAATCTTTGACATGTGAATGAGGGGTTTCCTGCTTTGTTTTTCAATGGCAGCCAAGTCTCATGCTCACACTAGATAAAAGTACTTGATTAAATGTGGTAAAAGGTTTGGATACCCAAATGAGGTGCTTATACTATAAACGAGGGCTTTATAAATACACCTCCCTAAGGTAATGGAGTTTCATTGTTGGACTTGGAAATAAAAATGTAACACAACAAAAGACTTAGATGCTCCAAATGAGGTAATTGACTTGCAAACAAGGGTTTTTTTCCTTTGTTTTAGGCGGTTGGGTCTCATACTAGGACTAGGACTTGGTGAGTCTCATGCTTGCCCTTGGATTTGGACATGGACATGGACTTGGCGAGTCTCACTTGCACTTGGACTTGGACTTGGACTTAGATTTGGTGAGTCTTGCCTAATAGGATCCATTATAGGTTGTTCGATTTTTGAGTTTTATGACTAAGATCGGTGTTTACATACTTGGTGAGTACTTGTCGAAATATTCCTTGTTGAGTTTTTGCCATTAACTTACGAGTCTAGTATTCTCGAGTTTGGGTGAGTTTATAGTGAAAAATCGGCAAGTACTCTCTTAAATTTAGGGAGTCCTGTTCATGGACTCAAAATGCGACAAAAGTGAAAACATGGCTTTGATGGTCAAATTTTTAAAAATATGTTGACTTTTGCTCTTTAAAACTCCGCCACCCCCACACATTTTAATCACATAACTATGAACATCCATTGAGCAAATTGGAGAGATTTTTAGTGGATTTATAAAGAGATTTGAGGAATTTCGTTTCTAGGTTGGTTAGATTTTTTCTTTTTCATTTCTTTTTCCAAGCATGTAAATTCTTTCTAAATTGTTATATTAGGTTTCTAAATATGATTTACAAATTTACATGAATTCCCATAATTTTTAATCATGATTAATGCTAGTTTTTCATAATTTATGATCAAATTGCTATTTTTGATCTTACATGGGGTTTAATCCTTTAGTGTTTAGTTTACAACTTTACTGTTCGTGTTTTAAAAAAAAATTATAGTTGTTGTACACGGGGTTTATATTTACAAATTTACGGTTTATTTTTTAATGTTTTTTTTTTTTTTTTTTGTATATTGACATACAATGGAATCTAGGTTCGCATCGTGCTCAAGATTAGTGAGTGAAAGCATTTTCACCGATATCCGTATTGCTGCTTGGAAGTATGGTGTATGTGGAGCGGTCGAGGGGACGTGATTTGTAGTTTCGCATTAAGGTGTCTAGATGATGGGAATCACCTCAAGTATCATGTTGCATGCATTGTTCACCGCGATGTTATGCCAAGTCCTAATGCCACAAAAGAGGCAAAAATGAGAGTTGAGGGTAGAGCTTGCTTTGTTTGATGGGAAGAAATGGAGAGGGCAAGGGTGCAAACAACCATAAGAAAGAACCATTAGACTTGAAATAGTAGTGGAACGGGGAGATGCAACAACGATCGCAAGTTTTATTTGTGGTCCACGTTTATAAGGCACATATGCTTTATCGAGTTCAATCAAAGGCCAAGTACATAGTTTTGTTGTACTTAAAACATACAGGACATAATCATTAGTACAAGGTACAAGTTGGAATAAGGAGGTGCACGAAGAAGAAGATAAAGTGTGTGCAAATTTTTGGTATTACAACAACCTTCCCTTTAATGCGATGAAAAAAATTATATTGGGAGTATTTGGTGACAACATTGACAATTACAAGGAAAAGGAACAAGGCACACTCTCCAAGAGACTAAAGTGGGAGGTTGCTCCAGGGTGCGGTTGTAGATGCAAAGTCAATTCTAAAAGATTAAAAACAAAGTGGTAGAAGTTCAGATGCACAATTCTTATAAATGGGTGGATGAATGGAAGGAACCACACTCTCATCAATTTTCTAATGACTTCAAATGGTGAGATGGTTTTTGAAGCCAATTGATCCCTCTAACAAAGTAAAAATGCTTAAAATTTGAGCTTTATACTGGAGGAGGTTGTCTTGGAGGTAGGCATTGAGAGTGTTCACATAAGTTGTCACCGATGATGCATCAACATATATGTGGTGGATGGGAGACTACAAACCGACATTCATCACTCTTTTGGACCCTGTGGCCCATTGCCTTGACCTTCTTTTGGAGGATAGACAAAATTGATTGGGTGAGATCGGTTGTAGAAGATCTCAAAAATATAACAAAATACATTTATAATCACCTTTCAATTCTCAACTTGATGAGAGTACACCCCAAGAAGAAGTATCTTGTGTGAGTAGGTGTCACAAGGTTTACAACTAACTTTTAAACGTTGCAAAGTATTTGTAGTTTGTTGATACAATTGAAACAAATATTTGTGAGTCAAGCATGGCTAGACTCACCATATTCAAAGAAAATTGATGGAGAGAGGACCATAAAGACACCTTTTGATGATGTCTTTGTGAAGAGAGTTAAAGATCGTCAATGTAAGCTCAAACTTCTATTAAAATTTCAACTTGATTCCTTTATTTTCATTTTTAAATGTATTGCTATTTACTTTAATTGTAAGTTTGTAACTTTAAAGTTTAATTTGTTTATAAGTGTCGGAGCCTTTGGCAAGGGTATTGTGCTTAGTGGATGGGGAGCAAAACCTAGTAGAATACATTTATGACTCTATGGATAATTTGGCTCCTTTTGGGAGTTAATTAATCAAAGGAGGAACAATCAACCCACCAACTCATTCATGTAGCGGGGTACTACTTCAACCTCAAATTTTTCTTCTTTGATGGCTTCACAACGTTAAGATGGAGCTTATGGAGGGCCTCATAACATGCATTAAGGGGATGACACTTGAGGTTGAGGTGAGGGACCTCATTATTTTAGAGTTGTAGAATTACAAGCATTCCTGGAGGAGGCTTTTTTCTTTGGCACTAGTTTGAGGGAGATCCACCTAGCCACCAAGTAATAAAAACCAGAGTATTTACTTACATCTTACAAGTTACAAGTTTACAATTAGTAATTACTTACAATTTATTGAGTGCTTTGTTTGTAGGTTCTTGGTAGGAAGATTAGGTGGAAATACCCCAAATCTTCAAAAGCTAGCCCTCCAAATTTTATCTCAACCTTGTAGTGCTTTCGGATGTGAGTGCAATTGGAGTTTGTTTGAGGCCATTCAAATGAAGAAGCGCAACAACTTGACGCAACAACACCTCAATGACTTAGTTATTGTGTAATACAATCTTTGGCTTTGGATAAAAAAGTGGACACGTTGTAGGAGCTTATTGATTTTGATGAGATTGATCCATATAATGATTGGATTACACAAGAAAACGAGATCCTTATGTCCACAGAGGATGAAATTGCTACTTTTGAGAGGGAAGCTATGGAGGGTGTAGTAGAAGCAAAAGAGATTGAATGAACGACATGTTTGTAGATGATGTTGAATATGCGATAGAGAAGTCACTATCATTTAGTATCGTGGCAGAGCCGTAGTCACAACCTTCTAAAGAAGAGTACATTTGCAACCGAGTGAGGGGACTGGTAGTGATTAGACTCTCTCCCCAATTTTCCGTGGAATAGGGAAGAGAAAATTGCAAATTATTATAATTTGTAACTTGCATAGATATGCAATTTATGATGATGATTTTCAATGACAAAAACCTTAAATTCATAAGACTTATCAATTAGTTATTGTATTCGCATGATGATGCGATTTTGGATTCTATTTGTATTCAAATATAATATAAAACACTTAATGTTTACTGAGACTCATTTATTACATTTTCAGAACTACATTTTGCATAGAATATATGTTTTTAAAGAAATTTAGGTATTTTTAAGTTGCCAAGTATTTGCCCACCAAATTGTTTTTGGTTTGCTTAGTACGAGTATGCGAACTAGGAGTGAGATAACAAAGAATACTTCTCGATTAAAATTTCAAGGAAACAAATGTATGGCCACAATACTTTATAATAACAAGGCAATTGCGAATTGGAATTGGGGAGAAACGATGGTATAAACTTGTTGATCCCAAATGAACAAATGCCCATGCACTATTAGCCATGGAGAATAACATTATACTTTGGCACACAATAGATATTGACTCCAAAATTATCAAGACTTATATGTACTAGTAATAATATTATAATCGATGGTTCTCCGTTTATTTAGGAAAGCTAAGGTGTATTTACATGATATCAAATGGGAAAATACGTTGACACCCATTTGATATTGATAAAGAATGGCGTGCAAAGGAGTCTTAGATCTAGGACATGTTGATCTCCGTGGTCCGATGAAGACATTGATTGTTTTTAGAGCAAAGTATTTCTTGCTGTTGGTTGTTGATGATTTTTCCAAGAAAATATGGGTCTATCTCTTGGAAAATAAGGTAGAATACTTTTCTTAGTTTGTAGCACTCAAAGCCTTGGTGGAGAAACAAAGAAGTAATAGATGAAGACTCGGGTTTGATAATGAAGGCGGGTTTGTCTAAAATCAATTTCAAGAGTTTTGAGAAGGTATGCATAAATAGTATACCAATTTGTACGCTCCATGACAAAATGGGGTTGTGAAAAGGAGGAATAGGATGGTTAAGGAGATGGCGGGATGCATGGTATACATCCAAAATGCGCCATATTGGTACTCGATAGAAGTTGTAATTACTATGGTCTACATTCTCAATCGGTTTCCTTCTAAAGCATCAGAGGTTACCACTCTTGGGAAGCATGGTTAAGCAAAAAGCATTCTCGTAAGTGACTTTCATGATTTCAGTTGTGTTGGTTTTTCCTTAATTCATTATAAGAAAAGAAGTATTAGGATACAAAGAGAGAAACATATATGTTTGTAGGTTATAGTGAATGATCAAAAGTATATAGGTTACGAGATGTCTCTATGAACAAAATTGTTACTAGTAGAGATGTGGTTGTAGATGAGAAAATACCTTTCTTCTTAGAAGATGGTAATTGTATAGATAATATTGTATGGGTAACTGCTTCCAATAATTTTGGAATAAGTTCTAGTGCTCAAATAAAACAAGGCTTAAAGCTGGGAACATCAAAATTGTCAAGGTCTAGGGGTTCCTATAAAGAACAAAGTGATAGTAAGTCTACACAGGAAAATCAGGTCAGCCAACAATGGAGACTGCAGTATTATACCATGGTGGAGGATGTTGTAGAGGGTGAATTGCCACATGCAATGGATAGTCGACCTACATGTTTGGGGAAACAAATGACACAAGGTGGCGAGCGGATAATTTTTTCTCTTACTTTTGCTATTTCGTAGGTATTTGAACCTAACACATTTGAAGAGGCCAAAGAAAGTTTGGATGGGAAGTTGCTGCGAAGGTGGAATTTGAGGCCTTGATTCAAAACAAGACTTGGGTGTTGTCTACATTACCTCGAGGGAAGAACCCCATTTACTGTAAATTGGTTTATAAAATCAAAAGTACATCAGATGATTCTTTGGACAAGTACAAGGCTAGACTTGTTGGAAAAGGATATGCACATTAAAAAGGGGTATGCTATGAATTGATCTCGTGCCCTTATTGCAAAGATGGTAGTGTTTTGCCTGCTTATCTTCAATGTTGGCTAGTTTGGTTGGAAGGTATATCAAATGGATGTTAAAATGTTGTCTTAAACAAAGATTTGTAGGGGATCTCTACATGGTTCTGCCACAAGGATTTTAGGTTTTTGGGAATGAGCACATGGTTTGTAGGTTGGTTAAATGTTTATATGGACTCAAGCATGCTTCTAGAACCTGGTATTTTAAAAGTGATCAGTGACTTGGAGATTTAGGATACATAAGAAGGTATTCTTGTTGCAATCTCTACATCAAAACCAATGGCGATGATATAGTGATCCTAATTGTCCATGTTGATGGAAGTGAGGCTGATATAATTCAATAGATAAAATATGATATTTTTGTTTTGTTTTGAAATGCAGATTTAGGCCTCCTACATTATTGTTTAGGTGTAGAATTTCATCAATTTGATCATTCTATTTTTGTTTACACCTATGAAAGTTGGATAAAACTTTCAAGTTACAATGTTTTGCCACCAATGAGTGAATCAGTGTACTGTCAATCGGTGGGTAGTTTGATTCATCTAACAACCACTCAACTAGACACATGTTTTGCAGTGTGTTGTCTTTCTTGATTCATCCTAATTGTCTATGTTGATATTACCATCACTTGAAGCGAGGCCAGTATAATTTAATATGTGAAATCTGACATTTGTTTTGCTTTTGAAATGCAGATTTAGGCCTCCTACGTTATTGTTTGGCTGTTGAATTTTGGCTATCTGATCATGCTATTTTTGTATCACAAACTAAGTATTCCAAAGCCTTTTTGAGAAAATTCTGATTGATCAAGTGTAATCCAAGATCTACACCTATGGATGTTAGGATAAAATTTCAATTAACACTGTTTTGCCACTAATGAATGACTCAATGTATCTGTATCATCAATTGGTGGGTGGTTTGATTTATGTAACTAACTTGATCTGACTTATGTTTTGTAGTGAGTTGTTTTTCCATGTCTAAGGCACAAAAAGATTGGCAAGCTGCAAAAACAAGTCCCTCAATTTGTCAAAGAAATCCTCGATTCTGGCATTCAATATCTTTTTTTTTTTGATTTCATGCTATCTGGAATATTGGTTTTGATTGGGCCGGATAAGTTGAAACTAGGAATTCTACAACAGGGTGTGTATTCACTTGTGGTTCAAGAGTAATTTCCTGGCAAAGCAAGCTACGACATACAATTGCCATATCCTCATTGAGGCAGAATACAAGGTAGCTATCAGTATAGGTTGTGAAGCAATGTGGTTATGAAGGATATTGGTCAATCTTCAACTTGACCAAACAACGACGACCTCACTTTTCTTTGACAATCAGCCTTTTCAAGATGGCGATGAACCTGTTTTATCTTGCCAAAACCAAGCATATTGAAGTTAATCATCTTTACATCCAAAACTTGGTTAATAATGAAGAAATTTGTCTTTATTATCGTCCTAAAGAGGAGTAATAGCTGATATAATGACTAAATGCCTTGGCCGACAGAGATAAATTTGTCAAATTTAGAGATAAACTTGGGTGTTGTATCTGGTTTAGTCATAAAAACGGAGGGATGGGGTGGTATTAGATAAATTAGCATTTAGCTAGGCAAATTTATTATTATCATGTTTACTAAAATAAGGTAGATTAATTCGTCTATTATAAGCATGTTTTTGTTACATGAGTGTGGTTTGTTATGGGCTGCAGGCTTATTTAATGAAACCATCACGCAATGTATTTCATAGCTTGAACAATAAATATAATATGAAGAGGCGGGTTCTCCGATGATAGCCTTAGACTTGTTAGACTTTGGCCTACATCTTGGGTTATTTGGTGAGTGACTTATATTTGTGGCCCTTGCATGGAAAAGGGGTACGGGACCAATTTGTCTCATAATTCATTTCGGAGGGCGAGCAACCTATGTTTTTGGTCCTTTAATGGAATAGGGGTGTGAGACAATTCCATTCAGAACTCATTGTCGAGCCTTGCTTTGATTTGAGTAGACAAATTCCTCACTTTCTCAAACAATTGTTTGGCTTTAAAAGTTAGGGCTGCCTTATCTTCAGTTATGTGTAACAACGCTTTTTTGTCACCGAGGATTGGATTATATTGTCTTTTTCATTTTAGATCTGTCCCTTAATAACATCCTAAAGTAGCTTCTTAGTATCACTTAGCACACATTAGGTTATTTTGCCTCAGATGAGCACTTAAGGTTGGATGAGTATTTAATCATTTTGTAGATATTGCAGTGTTTTCTTTTCTTTCTTCCTGCGTTCTCAAATCTACTTGTTTATTGTTTTTACTTATGCATGGTTTAATTGCATTTTTCTTTTTGCTTTGTCCTCTTGTTTGGATGGAATGTGTAGACACCATATTTTTTACTTTTTATCTTTCATATAATTTACTAACAATTTCCTTTGTGCAAATAATGGTCACCGATGCATTTATTTCTTGAGTGGGTGCCTTAAGGGGCATACCGGGAATGGGGTATGACTATTCACATAATCATTATGGGTTAGAGACAAGTACACAGAGAGAGTATTGTTATGTGGTCCCAGCCTTAGTTGTCCTTGCATTAGTTATCCTTGTCCCTTTATGTCTCATACACATTGCATGTCCGACACCTTGCTTGCATTTCACCATTTGGCACCTTGTTCATCCATTTATTTGATCCATGACACCTCTTTTTCACTTTACATGACATTTAACATCCTTGGCCGATGCCATCACCTGTGGGCGATGGTGTCGGTGTTAAGTTTTTTCCTAGCCAACGCCATTGGCGCCATTGCCGCGAGTGATGGCGTTGTATATATACACACCACACTTTGACATTTCAAAAAGGAAGGAAGCCAAAATCATAGGAACTACCATTCACTTTGCTCTCTTGCGCCAACTTCGCATTTGCTCGCTTTGCCCTTGGTTCATCTTGCATTTGACTTGGATTGGATTGGACACTCTTCTTCTTGGTTGGATTGCTTGACACTATTGGGTCATTTATAGTGAGTCTAGGATAGGAACGGTGTTCCCCTTCTCCACCTAATAGCGATTCTCTCTCGGTGTGCTGCTTCTCGGAGAGATAGATGCATCAACGACCACCCCACAGGTAAGTGCTCTAACTCTCTTTGTCATTTTGCATAGATTAGTTCATTTCCCTTCCCCATTGTTCTATGTTAGCTTAGTGTTACATGTACATTGATACTAGTTAACATAGTGCTCTTATTTGATCAGCTCCTTAGCTTTCCCTTATTTACATTTCAGTTATATTGTGCATGCTTGTCCTATCCACTATTGATCTATTTCTCTCCCCATTTACCGATATCCTAGAAGGGTACTCTCCTCTATCTTGACTGTAGGCCTTGGAAACCCTAGGTTGACCTAGTGTAGGGATTACTACCCTCTGGATATGCGACCTTAGCGCTTGCCGTAGCCCCTTTAAATCAACCCACTGTGTGCCGGTTCATGTGTGTCTCCTATTCGTTGCCTCAATACCCTTGTAGAACGAAAGACTTAGGAGTGCAAGCCATTGAGACACATTCTTGGCCCGCTATACAGAATGCATTTGATATTTAGCACTCTTTGCTAGTGTAATTTGCTGATTCACTCTAGTTCTACTAACCTGTATTTGGTTACCTGTGGATATTAATTTCTTTTCATTCTTTTTATAGCATTTGGATCTTCTTGCTTTGCATGTTTTTGAGTGTAGCCTTGTGATCATCTGGATTTCAATTATTAACATTTTACTTGGAAGCTTCTTATTAGCAAATTGTGCTATAGACACCGTCCAATACCTCCCTTTCTCCCTATCTATGTCCTGTTTTGCTAGGATTTGTTAATGGTCATTATTTCAGGCAAGACCTTGGCTGCCTACCCACATACTCTGCAGTCTTGAGATGCCTTATATGCTCTTTATGATATCTGTTTGTATGATGCTTTCTGAGCTCCATTGACTGCCTTCGGTGATCTTTGGACGTCCATTTATTTTTTCCTCTCTCTCTAAGAAGTGCCTTTAACCAAGATAAAGTTATTTAACCAGGTAAAGTTACATTTGGAGAATACAAATGGAGCTTATGCAGTGAGTTTTCCAAGAGAGTCTTGACATCTGTCCTATCATATTGTGGCGTCATTTTCTTTTCATGGCAATGACATTGTCTGCAACATTGATTGTGAATTGGCTTTTTTAACACTTTGGCATATGTATGGTCTCTATCTAATGAGGCAGACACAGATACTTAACCCGCGTCTTTCCTGCCTTTACTTGTTTGTAGCAAGTGTGTGATGTTTTACGCAATAACTTGTGTCTTTCCCGCCTTTACTTGTTTATAGTAATTCTATTATGGGGTTTTACACAATTCCTCTGCTTGACAGGTTTTTTTAGGAAGAGATCTCTAAGTTATGTCATCTCTCATGCATGTGATCTGTTAAACGCACATAATTCCAGCTTTTGCCCGTGCATTCAGTTAGCAACCCCTGATTGGTCCTGAGAGGCTTGTATGCTTGCAGCTATATTTTTGATTCTGATGGGTATATCTCAGAACTTTAGGCTGGTGATTTGATTGGTTTGGTAATGTTCAATTGTGTGAGCCTTTGATCTCTGTTTCTCTGGATGCATGCAGGTATTGTTTAATCCTTTGCTAACTAAATTTGTTCACAGAAGCCCTCGTGTGATGGTGCTTCTCTGGGCACAGACATGGGTTGTTAACAACCCTTGCTTAGCTAGCGACTTGCAATGTTTGTGATACGGAAAAGCATCTTTAAATTTAATACCAGCAGTGTGATATTTTGAAGAAACTGAAAAGATTATATAGTGAGATTCATTGCAGCATTATATTTTGTTAACAGATATTACGGTGAATTTCCATAATGCTTTTCTATTTCTTTTGATGAAATAGCTTTGTGTTTTTTGCAGGCCTTTTAGGTTACCATCCATCCTTGTTGGTGATGGCAGACTTGGTGGTATTTCTGGAACTATTTCAGCATATGAGACTTTATGTATCCGAGGCTATGACATATGTGCAGTCATATTGGCAGACACAGGTCTTTCAAATGAGAAGTGTTTATCGACATATTTACATGACAGGTGTGTTATCAACACCGTTAACATTATTATCTAGACCAAAACTAACACACCCTGAAGATTATTATTTAAACTAAAACTAATGAAAAAGATCAGTTGGCTTCCTTCCATTGCATTTTTAGCTGAAAAAGAAAAAGTAGAGGAACTACCATCGAAAGGAAGTTTCTCTGTGTGGATCATATATAAATGAATTTCTGTTAACTGAATCATTGAAGAAGTTATATTTTTGGATTTAGAAGGTTCTAATTTAGTATATTGCAAACACCTTTTAATTCTAGTACCATTGATATGAAAAGGTAATACTGAACTTGATAAGAGCTATTATGCTTGTTTTTTACCTTTTTGCTGTTTGTGCAATTTTTATTCAACCATACACAGCATATCAATTGATGGTAGTTTTTGTAATGAATAGTGGGAATTGTTAGAGGAAAGAAAGAAGAAATAATTTAAGTCTTGACAATGGGTTGAATGTTGAAATCGGAAACGTTAATTCTCGTTTCTATTCTCTACACAGGTTTTCCAGAAGATTTATTGTCTAATTATATTCATGTTCACTTGTGACCAAAGCAAAAATAGGTCAATGGGACTCAAAAATACACCCAGCTACAATAGCAAAGGCTTAGGGCAGCAAAAGACTATAAGAACAGAATTGTCGAAATACAAATCAAAGAAGTAACGTAAAAAGGAGTGCATTGATTGAGTTTGTCAAGAGTTGATGGAACCCTAGGTTGAAGGCCTGATCTAAAGATCAATGCAATTGAACACCAGAATCGATTCTTGGATCAGAGGGCCTGGCATCATCATGTGGAGCAGAAGGGCTTGTAACATCATCATCTATCACTATGAAAAAGTGGATGCTTGATCATCTATCTTTTAGAATTTTTGTGAGAGTCCATTGTCAGCAAACGACAATGGCATTCCAGCAGTTAGATGTTTTCGGTTTTAAAAGTAAGAATACCAGAAATGGGATTTTATTTTGAGCATCGTTTGTTATAGACAATCTATTCTGCTTTAGTTGTATAAATGATGAGGCATTATTCATATGAACTGCTTCACATACCGCCCTTTGTACAGATACTGCCCATCTTCTTAAGAATATCTATTATAACTCATGGATAAGAAGTATTTTCTCCCAGATGTTGAGGATATTAATATGGAGATGAAGTAGGATATTTTGATAAAATGATACCACACTATAGTGTACTACCATACCATCCATCCAAACTACCAGTAAGATATTGCGTACTCGACTATTTAGATTGTCTAGAACCCCATTCCTTTCAGGAATCTTGCACCCAAGTGGAGGCCAAATAGACAAAAGAATGACTGAAAACTGTTGGAAGATGTGAACATAGAGAGAATGAAGAGAGATGAGAAAGGCATACAGAACACTTTGGGATGTGTGTGATTCTCGTATTTGTTATGCTGAAAGAGGTTACGATATAGTCGGGGAAGTTCATAATTGAACATTAGTTAGTTAGTTGCCATCTATTTCCCTATTGTGAAAACCCTTTCGCAACGAGATGAGCAAAGTGTCCATGCTATAATGTCCTCCGAGCCAGTGCTTGTGATTGAGTGGTGTGCCCTGCCATCTTACCACGTGCCTCTAGCACATCCTGGATAGTAAAGTGCCCCTCCACAATTGACCATGTATACGAGTGAGGAAGTCCATCCTCCCAAGGCATTTTTAGCTCCCGCACGTTTTGTATTGACAGAGGAATTCCATATTTCTGAGGCATTGTTTCCTCCTGCACATTCTGTGTAGTGGATATTGCCTCCAAAACAAGTGCATGTAAGATGATTGAAGTAGGGTCAACAAGCCTATGAGAAATTTCATAGTCCACATCGTGAATGGTGGAGTTTCCCTCCCCATGTGCTTTAAATTGACTGTAGCTCAGTTAACTTGTCTATATTGGCCTCCTTGCCCAATGCCTAGGGTAACAACCCATTCCAATTTTACATCCGACACAATACACTTCTACCTAGAGAAATTTACAGCAATATTGAGATTTTTTTGTTGACTTACGGAGATTTTTATGCATGCTAGGGAATACCTAATATTTCTTAGTAATAGTAATTTAACATTATTCAATACAATGCATACATCTCCTATCTCCTCTACTGTAAGTGACTCCATCTGCTAATAAAACTAAATAATAAATTGCAGTAAATGTTACATACTAGTCTGTACAACATGAAAAATGTCTGGATGTGCCAAAATCAATGAACCAAAAACTGGTAGCACTGTTGTTCGAGCATGATGTTGTAAGAGCATAGAGAACATTCTTTTCAAAATCCTGTTCATCTGCAATTGTTGCCACATTTGGCTCATCCCATGACTTTTTGCGGTGTTGGGAAAGATCATTTTATCGCTTCCAGCAATCCTTTTGAGATGCTCAAACTTATCATAGTAATGACATTTCACCTAGTATTAGGAAGATTCACCAAAGTGACATCTCCAACTTCCCTTTCACTAAGCAGTCAATGCACACTTTGATTGTCCAAAAGTGGCCTCAATTGCTTGTTTGCTTGTGTTCCTTTTGTAGCAATGAAGAACTTGGCTGATCAAATGTCAGGGTCTAGCTTTCTGCCATCAAATGTAGAGCCTCCACAAATGTTTCATAGGAGGGCGACAAACTATTTAAAACAAGCACCACCAAGTCATTATCATCCACCTTTTTATTGATGGAATTGAGTTGGTCTCGGAGATCTTTTATCCAAAGGTGTTGTGACAAGAACCCATCCTTGCTGAAAACAACAAATTTTTTAGGTATAAAACCCAACTCTTCTCTAAAGTCATGTACTTGTTCTTTAGACTTGTCCATAGCACACTAGCCTCTGTGGAATTTGAGACCTCAAGTATCAAATCATTTGACACTGACAACTTCAACAATAAGAAGTGCCCCTTATGACACTTTTTATAACTCCGAAAACCCACAACAGCATTTCCTTCGTTGCCAAGAATGACTGTATCACAGTTTTAATATTCTGGAATCATTAGAATCTTGTGACTTCAGACTTTATAATTTTGGTCAATCAATTTTTGCGCCTCCAATAGAACAAGATTTTGAATATTGGCCATTTTCCAAACAATACTCGATTTTTCGACCTGGAAATCAATGTAACAAAAGAAAGTATAGTCTAAAATCTGCATGCTTAAATGTTGACCTGCAAATCGATGCAATAAATGAAAGAACAGTCGATATTTGGACTTCTAACCTGCAAATCAATCCAAGCGAAAATAAATTTTTAGAGCACAAATTTTAAGAAAAAGCTTACAAATTTCTGGTTCGTGGCTGTTTTGCTCTTTCACAGTCATGCCCTTACAGGAAATCATTGTTGGAAGTCAAAGAAGGGAAAACCATGCACTAGAGAGCAAATCACATTTTACCCTTGAAAATTGGAATCCCTTGATTGAAACTCAAGCCATTTCCCTTGAAAATGCTTTGCTTGTGCTGGCTGTGCTGACTGTGCCTGGACGTTTTACTGTAGCTCAACAAAATAGCAAATCGTGAATGCAAAGCGACCAAAAATGCGATTTATAGTGCCTTGTGCCCTAGAAAATGCCTGAAAACGTGTTGTTAAGAAGCATCTTATTTTCTCTTGAAATTAGATGCAATCAATGGCATTTTGCCCTCAAAAATCAGGATATTGTTTTGAAATGTCAAATCCGTGTTTGTATGACGAGATTCTTCCCTAGCAATTCTCCTTCTCCCTTGCCTTTGCTCCTTAAAAAACCTCCTTGTAAATTCATGCGTTCATGTTTTGCCTCAAAAATGACTATCTTCAACATCAAAAACCCTTGACTGTATTTAAACTGTAATATACTCTGCATGCCCTAGCAACAAGTGCTATGAACTGCAACCTCTCGTTTCTTTGACATCTTCTTCTTCTCCTTGTCATCCATACCTTGAATGGCTTCCCCAGACTTTGAACTTCTTTATCTTCTTTCTTGTAGTCTGTAGCTTTGTTTAGGCTTCCTCAAACTTTGAACTCCTCAAGCACCCGTGTCTTTGATACCAATGTTAGAAGATGTGAACATTCCTGGACCACGCCCAAAGGGCCTCATCCTCAATCAATCATTGTCCTCAACAAATGAATTCCAAACAATCACAATTCAACAATTTACAGAATGAGAAACAAAATCTACCTTACTGGCTAATTCTCCAAAGGTGCCGATACCTGTACTAGTACAGTTCTGATATTGGTACTGGTCCGTCTACCTCTTGGGTTATGCTTTTATTATTGGTACCAGAGTGTGATTATAGAAACAATGCTGGTTTGGATATAACAATCATAGTAAAAATGAAATCCAAAACCACACAACTAAATCATTTGCTAGTCATACCGCATATGGTTGTAATGAACCAATTGCTAATTTGGATGCTTTTGATGACAAGCAATATGATAATTTGCATAGTTACCTAAGACTTTGGGACGGTGGGACAACGGGATGGGGTTTCTAGGACGGCAAAAAATTTCTAAATTTTGGGGATGGTGAGGGGACGACTAATTAAAAAATATATAAATATTTAAAATATAAAAATATAGTGACTAAACTATATAAATAAGCTGAAATAAAACCATTTGAGATTTAAATAAGTTGAAACTTGAACTCATAAACATCAAATACATTCCTTAATATCATAATATCAATATGTAAGTTACATATGTCATATTTGAATTTGAGACTCAAAATTAAATAAGCTGAAATAAATTATAAAACCATTCTAATTTCTGATTGATAAAGTGACAACAATTGATATTCATATCATTAATTTCATATTCAATTACATCAACAATTGTCTATTGTCAATATTACAAAAAAAAGAGGACAAGTATCAACTTAAAAATCAGAATCAACATCTGAAGCAACATCCATGAATTCCTCCTCGCTGGAACCATCATCCTCGTCCTAAGGAAAGCCCAATCAATCCCCATTGCATAATATTGGCCTCTTTAACTTGCCTCGGCTCCTCGGGATCTACATCCGACCATAATGCCATGATCTCCTCAGACCGAGATATCTTGAGATCCATATGACGCAAAACACTGTGTATAGCTACAAGCTTCTCCGCTCTCGCAGAGGTAAGCCTATTCCTCTTAACAAAGTGGATCCAACCATATGTAGACCAATTCCTCTCAGAGGCAAAGGAGCTAGAAACCTAGGAAAGGAGGCGAATGGCAAGTGGTCGCAGCAGTCCTGGAAGCCCATATAGTCGCCACCAACTCACTGGCTTCTCCTGTGCCAATGTTACCCTGTCCGCCTTTGTTGAAGTTTTGTACCCATCAAGTTCAGTGAAGTTGAGCCACTCCAACCTGATCTGTGAAGCCTCCTGTGGACTATACATTTTTTAAAGGCCTTCATAAGGCCCTTCTTCACCTCATCATCATCCAAAGGGATAACTCTACCTGGCCTCTCCACATACCATTTGGGATTTAGTGCATACGCAGCCATATAAAGAGTGGTGTTCAACTTCACCCATCTCTATTGAATAATGGGTTGGATATTTTTATTATAGAATTGCAAAGTGGGGTCCCTCACCCGAATAGCTGCCTTCATTTGCCCAAGCATGTTGTCAATGCACTCATAGATCTCACCAAGATTGGGGCTGTTAGAATCCCCATATTTGATGACACTAAAAATTGGAGCTATGATTGATATGATGTATTTCATATCAACCCAAAATGTTTCCTTCAACATCACTTCCTTCACTCTTTTCCTCGCTATGTCATGTCTTGGACTCACGCCACCTAGTCCAATCTTGTGTCATAATCATAATTTGTAGGGGCTCTGCAACTCAAACATCCTCTCCAACAAAATAAAATAGGATGCAAAGCGGGTGTCAACTGGTTTGGAAATTCCCTCTTCGGAAAATTTCAAAGAGTGCCAATGATGTGTGGTGATTGCATATGAACTTCTGCACGTCCCTGACCTCATTCACTATTTGGTTGACCCACTGAATCTTCCCTATGTCTTTCAGTGCATTGTTCATGGCATGCACACAACATGGGGTCCAATAAATATGACTATACTCTTGCTCCACTAACTTATCTCGCCGCTCTCCGCATACGTAAGTCGCATCTTTGACGATTTGTTCAACATTTGAAGGTCTAACCTCTTCAATGGCATCCTTCAAAATATGAAACTGGAACTCAACATCTTTCTGCTTCCCAGAACAATCAATTGCTCTCAAGGAGTGCGGTCCATCTTTGTAAGAGACAATGATATTGATGAGAGGACGGTGTCTAATATCCGTCCACCCATCCATGATAATGCTGCATCCATGTGACACCCATGTGACTTTCATCTCCTCCATCAAAAAATTAAGCTTGGAGTAGTTTCGATCCAAATTCGGTTTGGTGTCTACAGAAGGCACATAACTTGTACCTTCTTTTGCAACCTTAGCCATAGCCTCCTTGTAATAAGGAGAGCAAACGACATTAAATGGGATCCCAACAACATAGAATTTTTTTCCAATAGCATCATCTGCCTCTTCCTTTGCCTTTGAATCAAACGTGTCTACAACTGGATTGGGTGTTGCTCCCACGGCTTTTCTCTTCCCTTTGCTTTTCACTTATGGCATTCCAAAACTATAACTAGCCAAAGTACTACTATTCTTTCTTGTCCTATGAGAGCTCAAAGAAGTGTTAGCTGTAGTGCTAGTACCACGAACTTTTGGAACATTGTCGTGGTATTTCCATTGAAAATTCTCACCATCTCTGCTCTTTGTGCTAGTGAAAGGGCCTTACAAAGGCCAACCCCCTTCTTGCAAGGTGCAACAAGTGTGCATTGGTCCTGGTGATGCTGCTCGCTAAGTCGGTGCACATATGTTGCACTTCCATAGTTTACTTCCTCCTCCAGATTTGGGGTTCTCAAGTATCTTAGCAAATTGTTGCAATGGATTTTTCTTATCAAATAGTCCAATGGCAAATTTGGACAACATTTGAGAGGGGCAATTTGGTAAAGACTACCAACTCAACTACCAATTTGTCAGCCGCCGCCACTACATTTTGTCTCCCTTCTCCACTTCCCCCCATTGTGGCATCACCAACACTTCCACCTATCTCAAGTTCAACCCTCTCCTCCTCTGATTCATACTCATACTCAAAAGAAGAACTCATGGTGATGATTGTTGCAATGAATAAAAAACAACCATAACTATATGTAATGAATAAATAAAAAAAAAAGATAACTATAAGCAATGATTATAATTTTAATTTTAATTTATAAACAAGGAAAACAACCATAAGTTATAACTATATTAATATTTATTATTCAAATGAATAAAAAACCATATGCTACTAGGCCCATAATTGGTTACCATATGCAAAAATATTAAAAACAAAAACGTAAAAAGTAAAACTAAAACATCTAACATTGTTCATTGTTGGAGTATTTACTACTAAGTTTTTCATTTTTGTATCTAGATTCTACAATCAAGAGCTTTATGTTTTATTTTTAATTTTTAAAATGTAATTAAACAAAAAACCTAACCAGTAAGCATTTTGTAAAATC
Source organism: Taxus wallichiana var. yunnanensis (assembly GCA_018340775.1). NCBI lineage: Eukaryota > Viridiplantae > Streptophyta > Pinopsida > Cupressales > Taxaceae > Taxus > Taxus wallichiana. The sequence goes on along the minus strand of CM031240.1, from coordinate 669,839,683 downwards.
CTACAAACTATAAACATGATTACATTGTGAATGTAGATACAAAAACTAAAAAATAGCCCCTAAAAAATGCAAATAGAATCTAAATTTTACAACTTATTAAAAAAAAAACTAACCAGTTACAATCAAATCCTATGCAGTATGCATTTTGTAAAATCTTACAAACTATAAACATGATTACATTGTGAGTGTAGATACAAAAACTAAAAAAAAGCCACTAAAAATGCAAATCGAATCTAAATTTTAAAATCTAATTTTAAAAAAAAACCAGTTATGTAGTATGCATTTTGTAAAATCCTACAAACTATAAACATGATTACATTGTGGATGTAGACACAAAAACTAAAAAGAAACCCATAAAAAATGCAAATAGAATCTAAATTTTTAAAAACTATAATCTATTATCAAGCATCAGAAGCAAATAAAATTCTAAATACCTCTTGTTTACACTCTTGCTCTTGCTCTCGCTCTTACCCTCTTCTCTTCCTCTTGCTCTTATTTCTTTGCTTTGCACACTTTGCTCAAGTGTGAATATTGAATGTGATATGGAATGAGCCCATAGAGTCATTTTATAACATAGAATGACACTTTTAGGGTTAGGGTTAGGTTAGAATGGTGATTTTAAGTTCATATTACTTTTCAATTAATTTTTTTATTAGAAGTCATAAAAATGTGTTTTTTTTTCTTAAAAAGAATGTGCAAGTCGTGGGGGACGCTGGGAATGTTTAGACATGCCCGGGACGTACTCGACCGTCTCGGGACGCCCGCGTCCCCCAAATGTCCCACACTTCTCCAAGACATCATCGTTTGCTCACCAAATGTCCTCGGGACGTTTCCTTTCCTCCCCGACAATTTGGAAATGTGGGGGAAACATTTTCCCCCTGTTTTGGCGTCCCCAAAATGTTTGAGATGTCTCAGACTTCAAGATTTTGGGGTGGGGGACGCGCCCTCCTGCGAATTATGATAATTTGTTTTTGTAGTTCTCAAGTTTTAGTATGACCAGAACTAATTTCTTATTTTGAACAAGTAACATAAATGCATGTGATATCTCTTATGTGATGACTTGTTTAGTATTCTAAATTATCAATTATCATTTGAAATTGGTCATTTTTTGTTTAGTTTAATTATATAACCTTGATATTATGGTTAATTTTGTTTATATAAGTTTAATGTTTTTTCTATTGACGTGCTCTAGGCACATCGTGCCTAGGGTCCATATAATAACGGAAAACTCCCATACGTGCATCATGAACCCTTAAATGAGTAGGGTGTCTTAGAATCAAAAGTACGTAAAATGAACAATTTTATGTAAGATGAATTTACAACTCCTAGTCGCAGTTAGATAAACACAAATTGGACATCTTTGTATTATCTTAACCCAAAAAAACTCTAACAAAACTTGGGAACATAGTATGTTAGAGAGTTAATTATAAGTAAGTATAGCCAACTTGTTCTATTAGTGCTTTGTCGACATTTTGTTATAAGATTAATAAGACTTGTATTTTGGTCGTAATAGTTGTGGGAATTGTATATCGCTAAGCCTTGCCCTTTAAGTAGCAGTAAAGAATGTAGGGGTAAGGACACTTATATCAAGTCCTCATCGAACAATAAAGATTGTAATAAAAGTTATCTTGAGGAATACAAATTTGTTGTTATGTCATAACTTATTATGGTATGTACGTACATTTACTATTATGTATATGTTATTACAGTCTAATGTTTCAAAGAGATATATATATATATATATATATATATATAATATTTTAGCGCCGTCCCATAAAAAGAACTCGGATTACATTACACACGGAAGTAAAGTAGTTGGCAATCCTCTTGATAACCTATTTTTATCAACGATGAACCTGGAGAACTAATGGGCTAACCAATCCAAGAAATTGTTAAACAAATCAAAAAGTGAAAGAACTTACAAGATACATGAAGAACACGTTTGGAAGGAAGCCACTAGATTCCAAGTATTGTTAGATTCTATCTAGAGCAATTTGGCGGTTATTGAGGACGTAGTACGACTCCTTGACCACTTCCCACATCTCCTTACCAAACATTATATAATATTGAAAAATCTTCAAGCCAATCGTGATCGAGATATTAGAAGGCAACAAATATTGCATCAATATAACCAACGGCAAAGCTAGGGAGAGCAGAGATCGAACAAATGTTGACGCCTTTAGCACCAAATGATGACAAAGAAGACATAGCTATGAAGCAAAGGAAGTTGAAACTTAGAGATCGTTCTAACTCTTGGAACAACAAGAGAGACGATGATGGTTACAAGAATTAACCACTTCAAGAAATAAAAGACAGGAAAATAATGCAAAGGCCTAGCCCAAGCCAAAGTGTAAGCAAAAGCTGAAGTAGGAACCAAGAGGGTTTAATCAGCACCATCACAAGTGATTGAGCACTCTACACCACTCTGTATGATCTAGTAGTAGGAGATTGTTATGCCTTTAGGGATACAAGTAGGGAGTTGCTCAACGGGCTAAACGAAATCTAGTGAGGAAAAAACACAAAAGTTCCCATCGGATAGAGTGATTGAAAATGACTTCCTCATGGAGGAAGAATGGGTTGTGTACGAGGCAAACATACATGGGATTGGAAAACTATTGTCTAAAAATCCTTCCCTAAATACCCTAAAGCAAGTGAAACAATTGAGTGGCAATAACACTTGAAAGGGAATATGAAGATGAGAAAGACAAAATACGAGATAATTGCGGAGGAGAGGTCGGTATAGATGTGTACGAGAGTACAAAGGAATGTCCAACATAGACTTCCCGAAGGAGGAAGATCGTATTCAATGCACCACTTTAGAAGACCTCAACCATGGGTAACCCATCACTCAAAAAAAAAAAAAGTTGCTCAAATTCAAAGGAGACAACTCCAAAAAGTCTTTGCCACAGAGAACGCGCACCATCGTATGGATTTCAATGGGTTGAGAGATAAATGTACATGACTATGATGCTTTCCATTGCAAGGGGTGGCTATTGATTGGTACTCAAAGGTATTATTGACTGACAAATTGGCATGGAGGACTCTCAAGACAGTCTTTGAGAAAGAGTTCAAACTCTTCCGAGTTGACAATGGGATTGTTGTCGAGAGCTACACTGACAAATGAAGCACAAGCTATTATAAGCTTACAATTGAAATCTCAAGTTGTTGGGAAAATGTGAGGAGGTAGTAATTTAACCGAAAAAAGATGGTTCATGAAGGATTGGCCCGTTTATGAAGAAAAACATGAAGGATGCCTATAATTGATCTCAGTAAACCTCTAACTTTGGAAATTTACAAACCACACAAATTCTATTGTTCTACTTTCAACTTTGAAAATGACATGATTATTTGAAGTTAGTAAAAAGTTCATTATGCTTAGAATTATTTGCAGAGCGAAAGGAAAAGGAATTCAAACCGACAAGACACCAAATTTTTATCTTGGAAACCCCAATTTGAGGGAAAACCAATCGGGAAGGGCAATTGCTCTTTGTTCCCACTTGTATGTATTGGCCAATTCAAAAGATAGAGATTACAATAAGATGAAGGGAAATAAACAATGTAACACTTCCCTCTATACTTGCTTGCTATGTTCTCACCTCCTCGCACCTACAATTCAACTCCAACACCGAATTCTTCTTGCTTATGTCTCTCATGGATCGATGATCCTTTTCACTTGCTCCTCCTTGTATTTATATTTGTTGTCATGTCCTCTCGTGCACCTGGAGAATGAGAAAGGACGACTGAGAGGAAGAGACATAGTTCGGACGCTTTAAATCTGCTTTGCCAGGAGTTCTTTTATTTTTCGGTGATAAGTGACAGATCGTGGGTGCAGACCGCGGTGGTTATGCAACCGCCGCTCAAGGCAGGGGGTAATTCTTGACGCAACCGCCTCTCGCAGAGAGGCGGTTCTCAGTAACTCTACGTTTTCTTTGCATTTTTCCGATTTTTCTTCTTGCAGTCTTGGTTGATTTGATGAACCTGGAGTTCTTTTCAAATCCCTATGGATCACACCTCCCCGATCAGAGGCTTTTGGTCCCACAAAAGCTTAGTGGGGGAGTAGATGAGGAAACAATTCCCTCACTTGCTCCTTCGAGTACCACCGAGCCTTCCTTGGTGTCTTCCTCTTAGTCCAACTTGCCAAGACTCATGTGGACCTCTCCTTATCTCTCTGATCTTTTGTTGTAGCACTACGTCCTCCTCCAATTCGCCTCATGAGTCCAAGACGCAATCTTCTATGGAAGGTAGCAACTGACATCCTTCTTCTTCATCAAGCATGGATGGCTCATATAGGTGCAAGTTCTCACAATTTACTATTGAGTACATCCACATGAATGGTGGCAAATCAAGTCTGAAAGCATTTTCTCCAACCTGCTCCAATATGGTGAAGGGTCCATACCGTAGTGGCTTGAGTTTCCTTTCTTGGCCTTGTAGTCTCTCCTTGCTCAAGTAAAGCCAAACCTTGTCTCTAACATGAAGTTTGTGCTCTCTCTTATGCTGATCATGTCTAGCCTTATACTTGGCTTGAGATTTTTCCAACTGTTCTTTCACCTTGAGATGGATTTTTTGGATCCTCTCAATGAATTTCATTACTCTAGGCACCTCTGAATCACGTATCTCCCCTTCTTTCTTTCCGCGCAATCGCTATGTCCAGTGGATTCGTAGGTAGATATCCCAAGCATGTTTTAAATGGTGACTTCATAGTGGATGTGTGTACTGCCCTGTTGTAGGAATGTTGAATGTAGGCTAAGGACTCATCCCAAGTTCGTGGATATTTGCTATTATACCCTCTAATCAGCTGCACCAAAGTCTTGTTCACCACCTTTGTTTGCCCATTTGTCTGTGGATGGAAGGCCATACTCCTCTGTAACTTGGTGTCCATCTTGTCCCACAAAGTAGTCCAAAACTTCCCCAAGAACCTGGAATCTATGTCGAACCAATAGACTTTGGCAAGCTAAAATGCACTCATACATTAGTAAAGAAAAGTTTAGTTGCCTCTTGTGATTTTATTGTCTTTTTACATGCCACAAGAATACACATCTTATCGAATCTATCAACAACAACATATAGATAATCATGGCCATGTTTAGACATAGTCCTACAAAATCCATAGAAATATCCTCCTAAGGACGAGTAGGGACCGATAAAGGCATATACAAACCTTCCTTATTTTAGGCTTGCTTGTATAACATAGTTTACATCCTCTTATGAATTTTGATACTTCTTGCATATGGGCCAATACATGTACCTTTCGCAAGTGGGCTAAGGTCTTACCAACACCGAAATGTCCCGCTACTTTCGAGGTATGTGCTTCCCTCATTAATAGAAGCCTTTCTTCCGTGGCACACAAAGCTTTCCCCATCGGGTAGAGCAGCCCATCTTTGAGATAACAATCTTCAATACCCGTCCTTTCACCCGCTTGAGATCAAAGCGCTAATATGTCACCCCAAAGTCTGTCTTGAGGATATGCCTCCCCGTAAGCTTCCTTTGTGAATGGCTCAATCTGAGAGATAATGTCCTGACAAGAGGTTTTCTCTTGTGTGGGTGGCCTAGACAACATGTCTGCCACCAAGTTTGTGCTACCTTTCTTCTATTTGATCACCAAAGAGAACTACTGAAGGAATCCATTCCACTTGTAGTGCCTTGCCTACTGCAATTTAGACTGTGCTTGCAAATACTGGAGAGGTTCGTGGTCAGTGTGCACAATAGTTTCTTTTCCCGATAAATAATGTTTCCATTTTTTAATGGCCTAAACTAATGCATACATTTCTTTATCATATACTGAATAGCCTCTAACTGCTGAAGTAAAAGTTTTAGAATGATAACATATTGGCTTAGCTCCTTGTAGCAACACTTCTCCCATAGCATAATGACTGACATCTGTCTCTAATTCAAAGGGTTGCTGCAAATTAGGAAGAGCAAGTACTGGAGCATGACTAATCTTGTATTTCATTAACTCAAAAGCCTTATCTTGTTCCTTGCCCCAGTCAAAACCCTTACTCTTTACTGCCACCCTTGTGTGTAGAGGTGCTTTGCATAATAGCGGAGAAGCTCATAATGAACTTCCTCATGTACTGTATTGCTCCCACAAAACTTCTAGTTTCTGTGGCTCCCGTTGGTGTTGGCCAGTTGGTGATGGCCCTCATCTTCTTCGGATCTTCTCGTAGCTCTCCTCCAACCACGTGTCCAAGATAAACAAGTGACTGTTTAACAAATTCACACTTCTTCATATTGCATAGAAGTTGTTTTTCCTTGAGAACTTGCAAGACTTGCTGCAAATGTGTTAGATGTTCCTCCCATGTGGCACTAAAAATTAGAATATCATCCAGATATATAATTGCCCATGAATCTATGAATTCCCGCGATACATCATTCATCAATCTCATAAATGTAGCGGGTGCATTACATAAACCAAATGGAAGTACTAACCACTCATACAAACCTTGTTTTGTCTTGAAGGCAATTTTCCATATATCCTCCTCCATCTTGATCTGGTGATAACCCGACTTGAGATCCAACTTCATGAAGAACTTTGGATGCTGAAGTAGGTACAAGAGGTCATCTATGCGTGGAAGTGGATATTTGTTCTTTATGGTGATCTTGTTCAAAGCTTGGTAGTTGATGCACATTCTCCGAGAATCACCCTTCTTCGGCAACATCACAATAGGCGAACTGCATGGCGAGGTGCTCAGATGTATTACCCCTTGGTCTAGTAGCTCCTAGAGTTGTTTCTTCACTTCCGTACTCTGCAATAGGGATTACCTCGTACAACCCGATGTTTGGTAGAGGAGACTCCGACAACATCTGAATCTCATGCTCTACCTCTTGTTTTGGTGGTTACCCGCTGGGAGTTTGGTATACTTCCGAAAAGACAGAATAATACCATCCAAATTCTTCATCCCTTGATTAGAAACATCTGAAATTTCCACCCCATCTTGTTTATCCTTTAATAAAAGTAAATAAAATTGATTATGATTTGCCTGAATAAGCCTTTTTGCTTGGTTAGCACTTACCATAGCAATTTAAATCTTACGCCTGGTGTGCCGGATGTCAGAATCGATTCCATCCGTATCGGTTCTCCCTTCTCATGAATATGGCATCCCTAATATACAAGTAAGGACTCCTGAAAACAACATCAAATGCATCAAGTGGAATTACATCAACTTCCAATACATCTATATATTGAGAATTTATTCCAAACTTGAACCTACATCTCCTTGTTACCCAAATCTCTACACCCTTCTTCACCCATCCCAAAGGATATGGGTGTGGATGCTTGTAAGTTTCAAGACCAAGCTTCTTTACAACCGCATCATAAATCAAATTAGATTGAGAACCAGTATCAACCAAACCATTTTACCTTAGTTCCCTTGATTTGGATTTTGACCTGGAATAGTCTACTCATCTCCTCTTCCCGTTCTTGGCTTTTCATGTTGGTGGCCGTGCATCCAAGTGTCTCGCTCACGCGAATCATCCTCTATTTCCACCTCCCCATCTCTGTTTTACAATCGCCATGGATTTCTTTGAATCCTTGGTTTGGTTCTTTGGATGTAATTGCGGATGTAGCTTCCAACATGTAGCGGTGTCATTCATTGATATCACAATTCTTACAGAACTTCTTGGGATCTTTACAAGTAGTCAAAGTAGTGGCATTTTATTTACCTTTCCCCTTCCATTTACCTTTTTTACTTGTTTGACCCTAGTCCTTCTTTGCTTGATTTGCTGATTGTTTTGGCTTTGACTCTACTTCTCCTTGCTTCGTTTCATCATCTATGTAGTATGCTTGCACACAAGCTTCATTGAGATCCTTGGGCTTCGTGGAGATGACCTTCCTTCAAAGGTGAGTGTGAAGTCTTCCCAAATACTTGGTCAGAATATCCTCATCCTCCAAGTCCATAGTAAGCAACATGGCTTATCTCTGGAACTCTAATTCTGCACACTTTGACCATTGCCTTGTCTGAAGTACTACCATTTAATCATCTAGTTTGTCTTTTGGCCGATAGGATAAAATTTAGCTCTAAGCAATTCTTTAAAACCTTCCCAAGTATTGACAATAGGACGCTTCTTCTTTTCACAAGTGGCTAGATGGGTTTCCCACCAAACCAAAGCATGACCTTCCATTTTGAGACGTGCAAAGGTAATCCTTTGTGCCTCCGTGACATTATGCACACTAAAGTAAACTTCTAGTTGTTTTAACCATTTATCCGAAAGTTTTGCATCTACTTGTCCTTCAAAGCTTTTTATCTCAACCTTAGTTTCAACTTTAAAAGGAGCATGATCAGATTTTACCTTTTCAACTGGAGTTTCTTCATGCTCTTCCATATCTTCTTCCTCTTCGTGGCTCTTCCCTATGCCAAACTTCTTGGCCAAGGCTCGGACCACTGAGTCCATGGAATCTTGCTTGCTGAAGCCATCTTTTGCAGATCTGAGAGTTCTTGTTGGTGTCTATACAACCTATCCATCATGGTCTCTAGCATCTCAATTCTACGAACCAAGTCCTCTTCCTCCATTTGATGTTGAACTCTTTGTTTCCACTTCTTCAGTAGAGATGTCCGGATCGCAAGGTAAAACTTCTTCGCCTTTAGACCTTGTCACACCGTGATACTCACAAGAACGAATACCACAAATCATGGATACTTATTAGCTCTGATACCAAAATGATCTATAAACCTCTAACTTTGGAAATTTACAAACCACACAAATTCTCTTGTTCTACGTTCAACTTTGAAAATGACAGATTATTTAAAGTTAGTGAAAAGTTCTTTGTGCTTAGAATTATTTGTAGCGAAAGGAGAAGGAATGAAACCAACAAGACACAAAATTTTTATCTTGAAACCCCCAATTTGAGGGAAAATCGGTCGGGAAGGGCAATTGCTCTTTGTTCCCACTTGTATGTATTGGCCAATTCAAAAGATACAGATTATAATAAGATCAAGGGAAATAAACTATGTAACACTTCCCCTCTATACTTGCTTGCTCTGTTCTCACACTCCTTGCACCTACAATTCAACTCCAACACCGAATTCTTCTTGCTTATGTCTCTCATCGATCGATGATCCTTTCCACTTGTTCCTCCTTGTATTTATAGCTGTTCTCATGTTCTCTTGCACTGGAGAATGAGAAAGGACACACAGAAGAGACACAGTCCAGACGCTTCGAATGCGCGACTATTCGTGGAGTTCTTTTATTTTTCCGTGATAAGTGACGGGACCTCGGGTGTATGCACACCAGTAGTTACGCAACTAACTCTCTGTAGAGATGGGCAGTTTGTAACTCTACGATCGCTTTGCATTTTTCTGAATTTTTCTTCGCAGTCTGGTTGATTTGATGAAGTGGAGTTCTTTTCAGATCCCTATGGATCAATAATAGAGCGATGGACATTGAGAGTGAGTACAAAACAATTTCCTCTCACACAAGGAGTGAAGATGTGGACTCGATTCCAATCACAACGAGCAAGGTTCAATTTGAGCTCTTTCAAGGGAAATGCTTCCCATGATGAGAGAATTGAAGAAAGCATGCAAGGAAAAAGGAAAGGACCATTTAGGGAATGCATCACAAAAGAAAGGGCACACAATGACTAATTGTTCGAGAAGCCCAGTTTGTCACATATGTCATGTGAATGGCCATTACATAAAAAGGCTGCTCGTTTAATTTAATAAACAGGAGTGACCAAGTCCTCACACAAGAAAACCTTCAACACAACCTGCCACCCTAACAAAGTCCCAAGGCAATGCTTCACTAGGGCCTTTGTCGGGCGGATACAAAAACCAACAAAACAATACAAGATGACAAAACAACACAGGGGTAGTGGTAGTTGCATCTAGTATGGTGACTAAGGTTGATTGACAGTTCAATGCCGAAAGTGCAACACATAAGGCCACTTCGCAAGAGATTCTGCACCAACTGTAACTTTAATTATTAAATCACGTTTAAAATACATATTTGACAAATTCTGCAGAATGAGTCTTTCCCAAGGTAAAATGGAGCCAAGACCGCTCAACAACGAGGAATCAGATGTGAACTCGCATCACAATGCAATAACAACATTCACTAGATTTGGCCAAGACACCAATTAGTGCACTTTGTGCTCCCTTTTGGACCCACTCTGTGGACCCCGTCTCGCTGCTATTTAGAGTGTTACAGTTCTCCTTCCTTCCCTTGGTTCTTTTACATAATTTCTTACTTTTCTATTCATGTGATCTCCACATATTCACTCATATTCATTCACAACATTACATTCATGTAATTTCCACATTCACATATCCATTCGAATGGCTTTACTCCCCTTTTATATGGTTGAGAAGGTGGCTATTCACAATAACATCATGGATGTCATACTTTAATTATCTTACTCTTCATTATCTAAACTCTGGTAACTTTTAAATTCTTGGATTCTTTTTATTCAATACAATCCCTTTATGGGGATTTAGTCACGTAACATTCTCCCCCTGTTAATTTAGTTGTTGTCCTTAGTAGCACAAGATATATCTGAAACATGTAGCTCAAACAGAGTGATAAGTTAACAAGATAGATATTGATCTTAAATATGTCCATCTTTCTTCCAAGTTACACTATTAATATCACAAAAAGTCGGTTTCAATTTTTACTCTTAATTCTCAAATTATTTAATTATGTAGTATCTTAATTTATCCATTTCTCCTCTAATTCCATTTCAAGTTGCAATGTTCAGTACAAATTTGTATGAAGGTTGGGTTGACACGCTTTTTTTTGGGAAAACTGAATTTATTCGGTAAGTTCGTTTCGGCTATTTATTTATTAAAATAAATAAATAAAACTTAATCGCGTAACCCTAAAAAGCGTTGTGAAAAAGTCAAAAAAAACCCTAAAACGTGACTCGAAAGCCCTATATCTACTGCACTTACTGCTGCATGAAGGAATAAAAATAAAAGACATTGTGTAGTTGTAAAGAGAGAAATCCGATTTTTTGTGCCGTTGAGCGATTGAATCCAGTCTTCTGCTCACGTTTTGCTAGTCCATCTTCTACTATTTCAAAATGTCTTGAAAAGAAATGAGATAGTTGTTGGTTGGGTATGCTTATTTGCTTGTATGTTGTTGGTTTCTTTGTTTTTTTGATGTGCAGTGCCGCTGGAAGAGGCAGCTTGTTTTGTCCCTAAATGTCATATCTTTGTCTCCATTTATGTACAGGGTAGGGTCCCCTTAACCCTCTTTTACCCATGATATAAGAAAATCTATATCTAAACCAAAATAAATTAGTTAGTTATTTAATGATATAAACATAACATAAATACAAACAATTAATAGTTTGTATTTATATTAAATATATATTTAATTTAATAACTAAACTAACAAATCTTAAATTTATTATTTAACTTAAAATATAAGTTTTGTATTTTATGTTAAGTTTATATCAAGTAAATAACTAATTAATTGTTAATTTAAAATTTGAAGTTGTAATTTTTATAAGTTATAAAATCATGGATTATTAGATAGGTAGTAACGTTTCATTTTAATATGTTATTATTTTAATTTGTTAGTTATAAAAATTTACAATGTTAAACTGTACATTTGCAGGGTAAGATGTCTACCAGTAGCCACTCAGTGGAGATGAAATATATCGTCCAAAGAGATGATAAAAGTAAGAAAAATATGAGATGCACCTTGTGCAATGGCAATATCACAGGGAGTGTAACTAGAGTTGGGTACCATTACCTTAGAGGATCGTCAGATATGAACCGGTTTCCAATGACAAATGACAATTCAGAGGTAGAATAAGGATTTCATAAATCAAGTGAAAGCTAAATTCAATGTGAGTCGTGCGGGATCATTAGCTTTAGAAGCAAAGAAGGATAAAATTATCCTCAATCATAGTTTGACATTGAACTTGTATCATTCCTTTGCCAAACGTGAGATTCTTTCCCCTCCGAAACAAGATTTGCCACCAACTTCATTACTTGGCAAAGGGAGGTAGAGGAGAAGACAACATTGAGAAAAGTGGTGGTTACTGATGAATGGGCAGAGTCAAAACTTTCAAAGGAAACCATTCCAAAGAAATTGAAAGAATTATCTTATGGGACACATTTTGGGAGGGGGCCAAGAAGATCATAAATGTGTTTGAGCCACTTGTTCAAATTTTGAGAATGGTTGATGGCAATCAGCCTTGCATGGGTTTTGTGTATGAGGGCATGGATAGAGCAAAGGAGGAAATCCAAAAGTTACTAGCAAATGATGTTGAAGAAGTCAAGCGTATTTGGGAAATTGTGGACAAACGATGGTTCATGCTACATCGTCCTTTACATGCAACAACCTGCTATTTAGATCCTAAATTAGTAGAGGTCAATCATGATGCAAATGAGGAAATAAAGAGAGGTGTACTTGCAACAATTGACAGGTTGGTTCCTAATGAAGATGTGAAGGAAAAAACAAGAGAGCAACTTACTATTTTCAAGAACCAACTTAAAATGTTTGGCGACAAGGAAGCAAAGGCAAGCAGGATGAAGTGGGAACCATCAACATGGTGGTAGACTTATGGGTCTTCTACTCCAGAGTTGCAGAAGCTTGTTGTGTGAATCTTCAGTCAATGTTGTAGTGCTTTTGCATGTGAAAGAAACTGGAGTACACATGATTTAATCCATACAAACAAAAGGAACCGACTAGGGGCTCAAAAACTCTCTGATCTTGTGTTTGTGCACAACAATTTACGATTGCTTACTCACTCTCTTGCAAATGAAGATGACAACTCTTGCCTTGGAGAAACATGTTTTGGAAATGAAGAAGATGTTGTTGATGATGAGCCCACTAGTGTAGGATTAGATGAAGATGCTAGTAATACTTTTGATATAGAAGCAGGTTTTGATGTTGCAGATATTTAAAATTTCATCCCCATTTGTAGTTATTGCTCTTAACTTTGAAGTTTGAACAATGGATAACTCTCATCGCTATATTTTATATCAATATGTATGAAGTTTGAATCTTAACAGTAATGGATTTCACCATGCATTTATCTATTTTAGTATACTTGTATGCTTATTTTTTTGTGTAAATGGTTTTTTACAAATATGGATGATTATTAATTTTTATATATTTTTTATATTAGTAAATATTTGGAGCCAAACCAAACCGAACCGAACCTTTTGCAAATTCCCGAACTTCCGAACTTTTTCCCCCCTCCGAACAATCCGAACTTTTGGAACATGGTAACTATGATTTCAACACATCTAGAGGATCAAGAAAACATCACATAGTAAGTCATAAACTTACCAACACATCTACTAATACAAAAGGTACTACCACCAACTTAAAGATAATATTAAATATATCTCATTCAACACCTGAGTGGTGATTGCATGAATAAGATTCAACATTTTGCATCGGATATAACAAAGCATCAAATCATTTAAAGGGGTATTGTGATTATGAAGTTATTGAAATAATGTATCTCATGTATATTGAATTCGAACAACAAAATAAGTTACTAGCTCTAACTCTCCCCCGTAGGAGTTAAATATCCTGTATTTTATTATACCCAATATAGAAAACTATTATACGCAATCTGATATTGGACGTTTCCAATATGGACAAGATGGGCGTCCCCAAATGTCTTGCGATGCACATAAAATACTTATTTATTACGAAGTTAGTCACTTAGAGGAGTAATTTACAATTAAATACTTGGTCACTACTTTGACCCAAATGCACCTAACTACGGAGTTATGATGGAATTCCGTGCACAAATGGTGATACGATTGTACCCAAAATAATTATTTTCTATAATTTTAGTTCACTCCAAATCATCTTTATAATTTATCAAAAATTTTCACAACATTTATAACTTCGACATACCATAAATTATTTTACTTTTTTATCCATCTTGTGTAGATTTTACACAGAAGTTGGAATTTCATCTAACTATCTTAATCGAGTGATCTCCCCAAAAAAATGTTTGTTTAGATACCTTATAATTATATAAAAACTTAACCAATTTATCCTTATACAGAATTGAGACTCAAGTCCAGTTCTTAAAGATGCATTGACTTCAAACCTTCAAACTTATCTTCTTTAAACACTCTAGAAATTATTTTCAAAGGCTAAATTACTTGTTTTTCCTTTCTTTGACTTCCCTAAGTTTAATAAACACTAGACCAAAATGAAACATACTTATTTAAAGTGGATAATGAGAATGGTGAAACTGAAGTGGAATATGATGATGTTTGATAAAACCACAAATGGTTATTTGGCTAAATTCACTGTTTGGAAACTCAAGAAATGCATGTCCATTTTGTCAAGTAGGTAGATTAGTTTTGTCGTCCCTTTTTCTCTATTGTTTCGATGTTTTTGAATGTTTGCATCTTTTTGGTATATGAAACAATATGAATGAGACAATGTTGTATTTTACTTTAATATGTTTAGAGTATAGAAATATATGCCTTGTTGTGGTATATATTCACAAAAAGAATATTGTAACCTAAGAGCATCGTTCCATTTGGGCCATGTATATGTTTCTTACTTTGTGTTTGGGTTAGATCTAGGGAGATTGTTGAGTTTTAGAGATGGTCCGAAAAGAGATTAGAAGATAAGATAAGATAATTATATTAGTGTCCAACAAATGACCACAAAAGTAGGTCAATGAGATTGCACATTACAATGCCAAAAGAACTAGCAGGGAAACCCGAAAGGGTCATCCGAACGAGGAGAGAAGAGAAATGAAAGAAGAAAGAGAAGCAAGGGCCACAATGGCCACAAGAGTGCGGATGGATGGAGCCGAGGAAGAAGGGGGCGGAAAAGCCCCATCTTTGACTCTATCACCTAGCATTCGAGGCCGACTGAAAGTAGCTAGCTATATGCTTGTGTCCTGTAGGTGAAACTGTGGGGAGTCTGGAATGTTGGTGTTTGGGAGAAAGACGAGCAAGACGAACCCTCTGTAATCTCCCGACTGACCGTGTTCCATGGGGGAGGGCCCCTAATCGAGTGCGATCACGAAAGCCTTTGGATTGGGAGGTGGCATCTCGAGTCCTGATGTATCTGGTCTGGAGATCCATACTAGTATCGAGATGTTGATTGATGCCCCTTTTTGGTGGGAGCACCATAAAGAAAGATGTGATCTGTCGAGTAACAACCTCTCTGGGAGGAAACTGAAGTGTCTGATTCTAAAGTCTCAGAGCCTCATGTAGGTAAAAAGCAAGACACTGCTGATCACAATATGTGAAGAAGACCGGAAATGACAGATGCCCCTAGAATATGCAATGAAATCTCCCTTTGATCTCATAGTAGATGGGGCACCTGAAAATGAAGTGGTCCTCGATGCGACCTCCTGGACAAATGTTCTCAAGCGGTCCAGTTGGTGGTCCTCCACGAAGTCTATGAGAGCCCACTTTGAATTGGCCTAGGGATATGCGGAGTGCTTGCAACCAGTGTCGGGAGATATACGTAGGCCGGCTAATAAGCCCATCATTGACCGCAAGGAAATGTGTAGCATAGAAAGCTATCTTAAGACGTAATCCACCCAGAGGGCTGATCTAAGTGTCTTTGGATGAACTACCTGTAAATGTCCCGATAATTTTATGTAGATCTTGCTTCTTTGGTAGGAGATGGGCAAGAGTGTCCAGAGAGTATCTGTATGGTGGGAGGTGGTCCGTCGAATCCTGGAAGAGCCAAAAAGACGCAAGACTCGACGTCTTAGTAGCGGAAACCACCATTGTGGTCGAAAGAGAAACAACCTCGGAGGAACGATAGAGATACTGTCCCTCGCTGCGCAGAGGAATCGAAAGTCCTCGGATGCGATGCAAAAGCGAAACAAGGCCAAATAGTCTCCAGTCTAAAAGGGCGAGCCCCAAACTCAGCCAAGAGGATATTGTGTGGAACTGTCTCTTTGCACCTGATGATGCGTCTGAGCATGAGGATCTAGACTCGCTCAACAATAGGTCATCGGGAATCAGCAGGATGGCCCCAAATCGCTAAGCCATAGAGAATTGTGGGCCTCACAAGAGAATCAATGAGAGACATCTTCGACAAGATGTCTTGGAAGTGGTGGTGGAAGCACTGTCTCTCCAAGATTGCCAAAGAGCCATACCCCTTGTTGACGTGGGGCTGAAGAGCAGTCAAGATCAAACGGGCTTGGTAAATAAAACTCCCAGAGAAGCGTAGGAGTTGGTGATCTCAAGCTCTTCCCCTCTATAGAAGAAATGGAAGTCAAAAGTCATCATCCCATTGAGGATCATGACCTTGGTTTTACTTTCCAACCAATCATGAGACTTCGAGGCCATGGGAAAACTACTGATTCGTGGCTTAGCAAATAAAAGAAGAAAAATTCCAAAACAATAGATGCATATGTGGCGAGTGATGACTTTACAAAGTTCAACCAATGACGCACTTCGATAATTTGACCAATCATGTGTTTGCTTAGGCTAGGCTATTGGGTGGACGAGATGACAAGTGTGCTCGCAAAAGAGATGACAATTGGCAAGGATTCGGTGTCTCGAGAATCCAAAACTCAAATACTTGTAATTTCGCGACTCAGCAAAGTATATATAGCCGAGATTGCTACATGTGGTAGAATCCCAAACTCTCAAGTTCCCAGTGGTTTCATGGGCTTCCGGATTTCACGTGAATGCACAATGTCTTGGATTCACTGGATTAAGTTAAAGCCTTTTAAACATAAGGCCAAGGTATGATTGGTAAAAGACAAAGTGGATTTTGGAGTGGGGTATTAGTTGCAAAGTGATATACGATATGTGGCCCAATCATGTGTGGGCAAACTTCAAATAATGACATTTTAGCACTATCTCACAATCAAGTGTTCTCGAGCTCATGGGAAGTGGAAGGTTTGATTTTTGGGAACACGATTACACGAGAACATGATAACACAATAACTATCAAAATATGGGTAGGTACCCTTCTTACGCCGGAAATCGACAACTTGAGAGTTTTCATGGTAAGGTGGCCAACCCATCAATAAAACCGAAATTTTGCCACTTGTTGAGATCTCTAAGACTCCGGTCACTTAGAGATTGAGAAGGTCAATGAATATCGTAGAAGACACGAATTGATCAATGGATTCGTGGACCAATGATGAGGATGATTCTTCGGCCAATCACGCTCCCATATTGCCTAACTATTTCACGACTTTTTGGGCTTTAGAAAGAATGAGACATACCACTTTGAATATTGACATAGGAGATTACATGAAAATGTGACTCTTTTTAAGATTTCTGATCTTCGGGTAGTTAGATGAAAAGCTCAACTAAACACACTGTATAATGTTTCGACTTTGACAAACTACATGAATTGAGAGCAGTGGCTTAGTTAACATGCCTTTGTGGATCGAGAATTTTAGAGTTTGGGGCCAAAATGGCCGTGCATAATCATTCGAAAATCGGCCCTTGGAAGAATTGTAAAAATGAGAAAAACACCAAGACAATTTTAACCAGACTTTTGATAAGTCGCCAATTGGAATCAACCTATAGGTTTTCAATGTCGAAACACAAGCATAACATGGATATACTAGGGTCGTGTTAATCTAGACAAAAATCATTTATAAATATAAAAAAGTAGAGGAGTCCATTAATAATGGGGGAAATCCGATTCAACTTAAAATACAGACGAAAATACACTTATCGAGAGTCACACACACACACACTTATAAAGTAGAGGATTTCATCTAGACTGATTTTTTCCGTTACTATTATATTTAAACAAGTCAGAATCAATATTAAAATTAGAATACGATAAGTAGTGAATTCTACTCAATGTATAGATACCGAATCTATATGAAAAATCTTTCAATTAATTAAAGAGCTTTATCTTAATCATAGAGGTCATATACAAATTATAATAACAATAAATACTCATTTAAAATACAGAGTGAAATAAATCGAAAGAATTCTCAAATTTATAGAGAATGGACTCATGTAATTTCCTTTTCTAGTCTTGGGATTGTGAGAGATGTAATTTGACTTAATATATAGGTGACAAGGTGGATACAATGGCTCATGTATATTTTCGAGATAGAATTCTACACATTAAGAATACCAAATGAATAATAACCTGAAATCTCAGAGATAGAAATTGTATCCCAACATGGTTTTCTCAACTATCATGGTTTTCAATACACATTAAAAATACAATCATGGTTTTCTCAACTACATCGACCCACATAAAGACTCACACGAAGCTTCCGTCCACCGATAATTCAATACACCAGTATTGCACATCTACACAAATGACCAACAATGTTGTCTCCACTTTTCTCAACACAACATGTGCTAAAGCAAACACCATCGGTTGTACAATCATGGATGTCGATCGAAGGCCACAATACAATATCTTCCCACCATTAGGAGAGAGGTGAGAAGCTCGCAACGAGAATATCAATTCAAACAATCTGGTTTGCTCCTCTTCTATGATTTCAAGAAACCAAAACAACAAGAAAACAAACTTTCAAAACCAAAATTGCTACTATAGCAAATCCCTATCTTTGAGTTAGTTGTTTACTCAAGTCGGGCGAATACTTGTGCTCTCAAAAGATGTAATCAAGTCCATTTGGAAAAGATGATGTGTTGAACTTGGAATAACTAAAATAGCTAGAGTAACCAAAGAAGTTCCACTAGAGTTAGCAACATAATGTGCTTATGCCTTATTTCTATGTTGGGGGGACCTTCTTTTAAAGGGGCAATCATGAGCAAAATGTCCTTTACCACTATAGTTCAATCATTGTACTTTTCTCTTGTAAGGTGATTTTCCAGTGCGGGTATTGTAAGATGATGAAGAGTCACTTGACCAATCATGAGGCTGAGGAAAATGCCTATGCTCGGAAGTATGAGGAGAGTGTCTTGGAGAATGCTTTTTTCTTTCACGTCTCTTTTCAATGTTGTGTTTTCTGTTTGTGTAAAGTGACATCATTTGTAGATTGATTACTTTTCTTCTTTGCAAATTGTCTCTCATGTTAAGTGAGCAATTCACATATGGAGTCAAATGTTACATTATTGTTTTTGTCACTGAGTTGCAACATTTGTAAAAAAATTGTATAATTTGCACTTAGCCCATTCAAAGTGATGAAGATAAGCATATCATCATCAAATTTCCCACTTAAGTAATCTTGTATTCTTGGTTCAAGTCTTTCATCCTGGAAATATTTTCAATTACATTTTTCATTATCATTAAGTTTATTATTTAACAACCGCATTAAGAGTTCAATCTTCTTATATACTAGTTGTTTATCATATAGATCCTTGAGTGCTTTCCATGCTTTCCAAACTTTTGACTTAATAGACTTTTTGTGAATGATGTCTTTTGTGAAAGCAAGAAAATTTTAGCAAAGGTCAAAAACTCTCTTCTCATGCTTTTAAACTCGATCAATTTTGCAGGTATAATAGGGGTATATGTTGGCTTTCAACTAGTTCCAATATGTCATTGAAAATGAGTGTTTTCCATATTCATGCTCCATTCCTTATAGCTTTTGGACGTAAGTCTTCTAGCTTCGAATTAAGACTTGCAATTTTATCCATGATTGTCTTTTGAATTAAGACTTACAATTTTTGCTTCAGCCGATCGGTCTGGACATTCTCGTTCTGGTATGCAGTGTTTCACGACTGCTTGAGTCTATTGGCATTCAGATAGATCACCTTCCTCCGTACAACTTCTCCCTGGATGCTCCCGCCCATCTCCTTCCCAGCAAGCAGGATCTAAACAGGATCATTAGAGATGATATCTACAGGCAATTCATCCAGTGTACCTGGACCAACCCTCTTTGTGGGTTACGTCCGAAGATGGCCTTCTATGCCGCGCATTTTCTTGAGATCAACAATGGTCTTATCTCTCGGCCCCAATATATCTCCTGGCATTGGACTCACGCCCTTCGTATTTCACTTGGTCAGTTCAGGGTTGGCTCTCATAGACTCAAAGTTGAGAGTGATCATCATGTTGATCGTTCCGAGTGGATTTGCCAACTTTGTTCCCTCCAGAGATCGAAATGGAAGAGCACTTCATCTTCCATTGCCCCATCTACTACGAAATCAGAGGGAGATTTCATTGTCTATTTAGAGAGCATTCGACATTCACCGACTTCTTCAGATATCATGATCAGAGATGCCTTGCTCTTTATCTTCAGGAGGCTCTCCGGCTTCGGGTGGAGACCCTTCAGCCCCCTTCTAGGCAGGGAACTACGCAGCTGATCACTTCCTTTTTCACAGTGCTCTCACCTGGAAGGGGCACTAAGCGGCAGAGTGACACCACTCATGACTACCAGATGAGATCTGTTCGGAGTCGAGGTATTATCTCACAGACTAGGGACGACCAAACACTCACGAGTTCGAGACCTTCCTCCCATAGAGTGCCTCCGAGGTCCACCAGGCGCACGCAGAGAGCTCTCCCCTCCTCCAGACATCAACACCCCGGTTCTTACACAACTTCTGGTCTCGGACTCCAGGTCATCACCAACTTCTTTCAGTTAGCTTCGAATGTTAGTTGAGGGGTCCTCCTTCTCTCCTTCTCTTCCTTCCCTTCCTCCGCCTGCTTTGGCTGCTCTTAGCAAGCTTTCTCCGGGCCGTCCTCGCCCGTTCCTCTTTTTCTCCTCCTCTTCTCTTCTTCTCTCCTTTGGTTGTTTCTCGTCACCTTTTTGGTCCTTTGTTGCGTTCTTTTTCACACGTTTGTATTGGTGCCGTCCCATTGACTTACTTTGTGGTCATTCGTTGGACATTTAATATACATATTTTATCTATATATTTGGGTTTCAAGCTGTTTTGGGGTTGGACGTTGTTGGTCATTGGTTGTTGATTTTGGTTAAGCACTTGGGTTGTTGGGTTTGGATTATCTATTTTGTTTGGAGAGCAAGGTATTTTGGATCTTTTTGGGAGAGTGCTATGTGGGAACTTGATTTTGGTAAAGCTTGTTCGAGTCTTGGATTGTGCCTTGAGCTTGTTGCTTGAATCTTAGACAAGTGGAACAGAGAGGCAAGCCTTAAAACTTTGGATTTCATTGTTTAGAAATAATGTAAAATTCTTCTTTCTCCTTACTCTTGCTGTCTTGTTTTTGAAATAAAATAAGTACTTAACTTTCATCTGTTTGTTGAATTCTTGAACTATTTTGTGTTGACAATTGTTATTTTGTTGCTAACAAACCACCATCTCTTATTTGTGCATTCGTAAATGTGAGTATAAGGGAAAAACGTAGGTGACACACGTAACTCTTAATTTAAAGTTATTGAATGAAAAATGTGTCATCTTACGTGTGTATATTAAAGTTTACAATTTTAAAGTTGAAGTAGTTTATGGAATACTACATCTAGAAGGATAAATGTAGGAAACCCCAAGGTTTAAAGCAATGTCTTTGGATATTCCATAACCGACATTGATGTAGATGGTTTATTGGATGGTTTTATTGACTTTGTCTAGCATTCCTTCCTGTGGCAAACTTAGTAGTTTGCATAGTGCGTGAGATTGTATTGAATTTTGGTCTTAATCTTCCTAGCTTCCGAGTCCAAGCAAAGTTTTGATTGTTGATATGAGTGTGTTTGGTTTTGAAAAAACTTGAGTTGTTTGTGCCATTTTACCTTCCATGTTCCTTGGGATTATTAACGCATTGGATCACTCTTGAGTTGAGGGATTCATTGGACGATATGGATGGAATACATTTCCACATTGTGTGGCTGGGATGTGAATGTTGCCTACGTCCCCTTCTTGGGTTGGAATGAAGGTTGGATGGCTTGCTTGATGGAGTTGGAGTTGAAAATTTTTGTTGTCCATTTTGGGCTTGTGTATTTATGGTTGTGAGCTCCATTGTAAGAGCTTGTCAAAGTTGGTTGTATGGACGTAAGTGAAAGGAAATGAATTGGAAAATGTGTGTGGGGGTGTGTGTAGGTGAAGTTGTAATCATTGTTTTACTTGTATAAATTAAAGTTTAAACTCTTATTCTCTCTCTTTCCTCTACCTCAAATGAATGTTTTAATTGAATGCAAGGTCATTAGCAAAAGAGAGATTATAGTGCTTATGTTGAAAGTTGAGCACGTTATTTATCTTTCTCTCCTCTCTCTTCACTTGTGTTAAGATGAATACATTGAATGGTATAAACTGGAATCGTTAATCCCTTTTATTAATTGATATTGCAAATAACATGTTATATTGGTGTGTAAAGGATGCTTTTAAATGCCAAATCTTGTTTTATATTAATTGATTAAACAATATTGTGTTGGATATGGAAATCGTTTATTAGTATTGTCGCATGGATGTGTATAAAGGTGGTATGTAAAATTATTCAAACTGAATATTCTTTTAAGATCTATATTAGGTTTCTACTTCATACAATAACATTTATTTATTGATTAATTATGTCTCTTTTATTATTCTATATATATATATATATATATAGTAAATGCACTTACCCAAATATATACCAATAATCACATATTC
The DNA here is from genome assembly GCA_018340775.1 of Taxus wallichiana var. yunnanensis. Taxonomy (NCBI): domain Eukaryota; kingdom Viridiplantae; phylum Streptophyta; class Pinopsida; order Cupressales; family Taxaceae; genus Taxus; species Taxus wallichiana. The sequence continues at coordinate 669,817,307 of CM031240.1, read as the reverse complement.
TTATAAATATACTCATATATATGCTAAGTCACCAAGTTTGTGTTCATGTTTAAGTTTGGCGAGGATAAAAATTACAAGTTCACAACCAATAAAGTTCGGGAATTGTTTTTGTCAAAAAGATCGAATTATACAAATTAACATTTTTGATTATTTTATTTCAAAACAAATAATAAATATACAAGAATGGTCAAAATATACAAATATTATTAAATAGCTTAAAAAAATTGTGAAATGACGTCAAAACATATTCATAACTTATAAGCACTAAACATCTTCTTGAAAGAGAATTCAATGAGAGAAAAATTGTAAGTTCCTTTCCAAGCACCTCGGTTAGGCATCTTGGTGTGGATTTACATTTACAAGTTATAGAGCCATAGTTTCTTATACTCTAATAATAATAATAACAATGTTATCTTTGGGACGCCTCCCATAGATTTTGGTGACATTAAAAGATATTACTTTCAAAAGATATTTTTTTCTTATACTCTAATAGTAGTAATAACAATGTTACACGGGATGCATCCCGAAGTTTCTTTCAAAAGTTTTTAATGTTTTTAATTTTAAAAGATGTTATTTTTACCAATAACATCAAATTATAATCTTGTAAGTACGTAAAATACATTAAATACAACTTAAATCCCTAAATGCCATTGAAAAAGTTAAAATATTGAAATATTAATTTTTATGTATTATTTTAAAAGTCATCCCCTTGTAAATTTGGGAAATATTATGTCGTCCTAGGAAACCCCGTCCCTCCGTACCCCCGTCACCTCGTCCCCCCGTCCCCGAGACTTAGGTAACTATGAATAATAATAATATTAGCTATTATTATTATAATTATACTTATAATTCTTATCTTGGTTTAGTTTAATCACTAAAAGTCTAAAACCTATCGACTTGAATACAAAAACTATATTAGATATAAAATATAACAAACACAACAAAAAGTAAATCTTCATTAAAATCCATTGAGCAACGAAGTGGTGGAAAGGTTTAACAAACCTACGTGGACTTGAAAGGCCTAAAGATGTGCAAAAAGGGAGACAAAGAAGCTAGGATGGTGGCATTGTGGCAAACATGTGGTGAAGCCTTGTGGTGGGCTTCGACGAAGTCAAGCGGGCAGGTTTGAAAACACTCGGAGTCACGACTATCTCCCCTTAAAACAAGTGGCAGTGGTGGGAACAAAATTCCCACTTCTTGTAAATATGGTGGCAACAAAATGGAGAAATCACACGCAGACTCTACAATCGCTCCAAGGAAGGTCAGCAGATCTAATGGTTTCCATTCGATTTTTATTTCAACAATAGATTAATGACACTTTCAGATTTCCACGCAAACAGAGTTTCGATAATGGCTTCAAAGTGTAGATATCAACATCCCTAACCCTAACGCTAGTGGACGCGTAAAATCTAGAGTGAATTTTCTACGCTTTTTTGAATTTATTCGTTGATCTTCATAATTTTCGTAGGGTTTCATTAAATTTGTCGGAAAAAAATCAAATATGCGAATTTCCCAGTAATTTGAATGATTTTTTATCAATTTCTTTGAATTCACCGAATTTCAAATTTTATGGTTGAAATTCGGTGAAGTCTATGACTTAGTGTATATTTATATATAATATATATTTATGATAATGATAAGTAATAATAATAACTTTGAATGGATTAAAGGCTGCTATATATATGTATAGATATATACATACATACATACACATGCACACACATACATACATACATACATATGTACATATTTATATACATATATATATGTTATATATATGCATGTATGTATATATTTTTGAAATTTAGTGGTGAGGGTCTCGCCCCCACTAGACTCCTTTTAAAATAAAAGAGGGGATGAAGCGTGCTGCCCCCGCTCCATAGTAAAGCGGATGGGGGCAGCGCAACCTTCTCCCAATGGCCGTAACAATGTAAAGGAGGGGAGGGGAACGTAGGCACAATTGTCCCACCCTTGAACCCTACCATCTTGATCATGGCGGGTGGGGGTTGTGACCAGCAGTGCCCTTCTCATTCTTCACTAGGCCCAGTGGGTTGGGCTTTATTCCTTTTCGATTTGGATTTTTTCATACAAATTTAATATATATAATTTTATATATGTATATATACATTTTATATACCTTCACACATATATGTGTGTGTGTGTGTACATATATACAAGTACACACACAAAAGAATACATCCCTTCCTTGATAGTAAAAGGGTGTGTACACAATATGCATATACACCCACAAATAAACTTAAATAATATAAAGTATAAATTTTGTGGGTGTATATACAAATATATACACTCCAATGACCTAATCCATGGCATGATTGGACAACTCCATGTAACTTTTCACTAGAACCCTAACTTGTAAAACAAGGAAGCAAAAATGGGAATGAAAATGAAAGAGATAAAACTTTTATTCATCCCTAATAGAAACTAGGGCAACCTACTCAAACGATAAAATCTAATGGTGTAGATTTTCTTGATCTAATGGTCCAAATTTGACCCTACAATACCCTTTGGGTGTTGACTTTTATAAATTGAAACCCGGGAATTTAAAAAGACTTGTTTAATTTAAGTGAGTGCTCTCATTTTACTTTAATATAACTTAAGCTATACATTTTATAAGTTAAAAATCAACGAGCAGATTAGCTTCGGAAAATGGTAATTAATTAAAATTTTTAGTGAATTAATTTTAAAGTCTCTTTATTTATTTAAACATAATAGACATAGTCGAAGGAAAATAATTAACTGCCGACACGATTAATTGTGAAACCCTAATTTTTTGACCATCGCTCGGAGGTGGTTTCCTCAATGATTTAACACTTGCAAGTTGGGATGTGCGCTTTAGCCAACTTGCAAATCCAATTAACTTTAAGAATGAATTTATAACCATTAAATAATCAAATTGTATTGCACTTCTTGATTGAGATAAGAATTATTATTGTAACTAGCATTGAATTAAATTAGTACCGGATGGCTTCTAAACCTAATAACTTGGTCAACTAAATCAACTTTGAATTTTTAACTCTTGACTTGACCTAACTAGTAGACTAAAACCCTGATCACAATGTTATGTTGTGCATTTGACTTAACCCAACCTTAGGGACTGGAGGTTCCAAAACAACTTTGCAGCATAAATTGGATGTATGCTCTTAACCCTTCACAGAACTGTGTGTGAAATCAATTGGATGCAATTAAACTTCCAAAAAAGTATTCTGTTTTATGGGTTTATTTTGGGGTAAAAATTATGGGCATGACAATGATGACACACAAAAACACAAAAGAATACTAACGGGTGTTGGCTTTACCCTCAAGTAGATTTGTAATACAATGTTTTTATTTAAAAAACAGCCTTATCACATGGAAAAGAAAAGTATAGTTTTACACAGTGTCATTTCTTAATTTTGATTTTTAGACTTGGCTATTGCCGATCGGTTGGTTTATATATCTGATCTGGTGTGCAATTGCCTACCCCATCTGTACTTTTACACGTGCTTGACCATACATGTAAACTTTTAAATACAAACTCATGAGATGTACTTAAAGTTGCATGCAAAAAAATGGTATGGGAATGGAACTCTTAACCTTTTCTTTGCAAGAGACCCCACCCTTGCAAAGTAACGACCTTGCCACTACGCTCAACTAGAATGTGATTTTTCAAAACTAACATTTGACTTTTTACTTAACGGTGCAGGAAGAAAATAAAGACATCTTGAGTAATGAAATATGCAGTAGTGAAATGATTTTAACTTGGAAGTAATCCATTGAAGCTTGTGTGACATGCACCCTTTTTTGACAGTGCAGGTGCTTTCATCTATGCATAAAAAATTAAAAAATTAGATGGATTACAGATGAGCAGGTGTTTTAATATAGCTTCACGGCGGCGTGTCATTGAAAAATATGGCGCTTGGGGAATGGTGCAGCATGTGGTGCTGAAGCGGGCATGGCACAACAATGAAAGATGTCTCAAATTAGTGTTCACAACCCTTCCAGATTGATCTAGATGCCCTTTTGAGAGTGTCGGATTACAAACAATTAAACAAACTTCCAGTTCGATATTCTAATGCCCTAGTTAAAACTTCAATGCCATTATCAGCTGCTGCCACTGTTAATTCAAGCATTCTTCCTGGTCAAAGTGCCCCTCAGGCTGATCAAAGACTTTTCTAATCAAATTAAATCACAAATTTGAAAACAAATTAAAAACACAGTGCTCCAATATAATGTCAACAGTCAGCCAATGAGAAATCAACACCCAACATTGATGACAACATGTGAGGTTTGTCTGAGGGAAACTAAACAAACACAAATTTATATTCTTAGCACCCAACATGCTGTTCAAAACGCCACTGGTTGGAGTGCTCCAACACACTTGCCAATATGGTGCTCTTTTATAATGCTTCAGGTAAATCATAAGTGTGCAAGAAAACCTTCATGGATGGGGTGGCAGATCAGGTTTCTTCCCGATCTATTCATTTGCTTCATAGGCCAGACAAAGATCTTACACACTCTAATACCACTATTAATACGGGTAAACCAATAGAATATGTTTTCTTATGCAAATAAAGACCATGGTTTTATTAATCTTTTGATAACCTTTAAATAGATTTCTGGAAACGACTCAACAATACGAGAATGTGTATGCGGAAGTTGTCTGTTGACTCCTCAATGCTAGGGTGGGAGGGTTTGTCCTTAGTAGTCGTGCTATTAGGATTGGGTTGGTTGATCTTGCCTTGGGGTTTAAGTGCCCGTTGTGTGAGGATGTTGGAGGGGACTCTCTCCTGCACCTCGTCCTTACGTGCTAACACATCACGCTTCGTGATGCAAGGTCTGAGCTGGTTTTCAAAACGTATTGCAAGAGCTATGGTGCGTTTCCCCAACGGATGTTGGTGAGAAGGATTTGCTCTCAATACTCCTTGGTGGGGAGTGGGGCGAACGTTGTCTATTGTATTGGTTAGGTGATCGCCGCATCGGGAGGGAATTGCGGGTTTTGCGCTTGAGGCAAACTTCCTAGTTGTGGCTCTCCTCTCTATCGAAAGGCCTCTAGGGTTGGACGGTAGAGGGGACGTGTTACGCCTCTACCCCTCGGGGCCTCGGGGATACCTAACCACTATCGAGCTAACACACAATTGTGTAGGGAAAAGCCTTCTTGTTAGGCGTGTTGCTAGAAGAGTTTCTCCTCCACTTGGCCCCGATTCTTAGAACATGGGAGTTTTCTCGCAAGGCCTTCATATGGCTGAGTGGAGTCCAACGACTTCCACTAGGAGTATTCCTTGGAGATTCTAACCTTAAGTGGTGGGATCGGTATCACTTTGGAGTTATCACTAGCTGGTATCCACTCGATCCTTTGAGCAATGGGTGCTTTATGAAGACCAAGTCCCACTAGTGGTTGCTCTATCAGGCTTGAACTTGGAGTCGAGGGGTGATCCTCAAAGACCGCGGTTGCCCATAGCCGACTTGAATAACAAGACTCTTCTAGTTTAGGAAAATTAGGAAAATTCATTGTAACATCCCCTTTTCATGATTACAAAAGTAGGGGAAATTTATTATTTTTATTTTTTTATATCAATGTTCACTGTTCTAAATTCAACATTTAGAACCACATTAAATCTACTAATCAATCCTACAACAAGTAACCATATGCAATTGTTATGACTCTGTAACCGATCTCTCATATTTCATTTCAATGATGACTCAATATAGAACCAATCTCTCATATTTCATTTCATTGTATACTTAGTATACTTGCAGTTCCCTTTTTCATTTGAGGGCTCATCAAGTGCAGCTGACCAAGGGCTTATCTAGGTACTTATTACAAGTACCCATCCTATATCCCACACCTTAGTCTGGTGAATTTAAGACAATGCAACCAACAACTTGCGATACTTTGGCCAAAGTTTGTAAATGTTTGCCATGCCTATATTCCGAGACGACATACTCGTCATGAAGGAATGTCTTTCACGACTCTTGAAACTGTTATCTTGATTAGACTTTCTTGACTGTTGTCAATCCTTCTCATTTCCGTGTTAGACGCTAAGAAGAGATAAACCACATGGGCTAGTGCAGATAATCCACTTACGGTAACTAAGGGTCATCAAGTGTATTTGAATTGACCCTTGTCGCTTTCGAGTACACTTCATCACCCGTAGTCAACGCAAGTCGACATCGGCCGTCAGACCATGGACTCATCACTACCTAGTGTTTAACAATGAATTGAGATCCCATTCTGATATGATCTCGATTAGAGGAGCTGAATGGATTATTGCGCCATAACGAATGCTCCACAAAGTAACCACCCAATGATCCCGTCATTGGATGGAGTACTTGTGCGGCAGATGGTTATTGCGTTCATCCATTAAGTTCTTGAAATCTAAACCTCCCTTCTTAACAAGTTCATTAATCCCTTTAATTCGCATCTTGTTAATCCCACCCTAGTTATTTTCAGCCTTTAGGTGTCATTCCTAAGGACTAACTCGGGTTCTATCAACATCCCATTAAGGAACGTTATGTTTCTACTTAAGTCAACTAGAAGGATCTGCAGGTTTATTTCTGCTCATTACTTATTCTCTTTAAGTATGAAGCCTCCATTAGTTGCTTTTATATCTTAGAAACATCTTATAAGTATATTGTAGGGCAATAGCCTCATACATCCAATTATACCTTTAAGAGCATTCAAAAGTTCATTTTAATGACTCCAAACGGGTTCTATGCATTCAACCCACAATAGTCTCATGACTTACATTTACTTTCCTTTAAGTCATTCAACTATTCAAACTATAATCACTTAGTTAAACTTAATCCCCTAAGTGTAACTCATCTATGATAGAAGGATATTTTACATCCAACTCATAGTCTATTCGAAGGGTTCATTCTGTCACCCAATAGTGAACAATCCCTTGTATCAAGTTTTCATAACATAATTACATTATGCATGCAAGTCAAATATGTATCATACTTATGACTTCATTATTGCAGCAAGAACTTTGTTCTTAATGCCTTAAAGGTTAGGTTCATTTATACATCTAACCCCATATTATCATCCTATCCCTCTTAAGTACAATTCCTTTCCATTATTGTACTTATTCGTTTATTAGGATAGATAGATTGCATTATAGTATAATCACTTAGATCCCTTTACTATTAATCATGCAACCCTTTTTATTTTATATCATTTCTCTTAAAACAATCATACAAGTATTGTTCGTAATGATGTAATTAAGCATAGTCATTCATAACTTAATTTCCACAACATATAACTTGTTTGAATATAACTTATTCATTACTATCATATCCTAATAAAATCAGTAATTAAAAGTTATAACAACCAATGACTATTTCAAGGATAATACATTATAATTATACCTTTCATATAGGTCATTAAAAAGGAAAAGATTCCCAACTATTCCCTTTTTCCTCATATTAATGGATCAACAATAATATTCCTTGCTTTATAACAACAATGTAAGATTGGTAACATTTTATATAACTTTCCCAAGATTATCAATCAATGTCAAGAAGTAAAGCAATGTATATTAATGATTCCCTACAAGCTTACTTTCCAAGTGAGAGAACTCTTTTAAATTGAAAACATCATTCACACACAACCAATCCAGTCAAGAGAGAATGATTTAAGCAACCACTTCAATCATTTCCAATTTAAGATGTCCATTCAAATAGATAAGAAATATTTCAAATTCCTTCAATAGTTTACATTATCGGCCTTAGGCCTTACACACTTATTCACAAGAATAGTTCAATAAATTAAACATAATCTTTTCATCAAACTACATTTCTTCAATCAATAGAATAAATGCAACTTTCCATAAGTCTTCCTCTTTTCCTTTTCACGAAATTTATCTCGCAAGAGCGTCAACATTAGTCAATTCATCCGGCCGAGCATGATAGGAGCTAAATCCTCGAAACCATATGCTCTAACTAACAACTTCAAGAAGGAACAATGCTTATTAATAGAAAATAGTGAAGGGTTCAGAAAGATCTTTTCTGTTTGAACACTTGAAGAACAATACTCAAGTGCATAGCTATCATGTTCGAAAAGTTTGGGTTGTTCGGATAGGGAAAAAAGTTCGGAAGTTCAGAATTTTGTAAAAATTTGGTTGATTCGGTTTGGCTCGAAAAATTATAAATTTTAAAAAAATATAAAATATGAATAATTACCAAAAAAATTATAAAAACTAAAATACTTATTAATAATATACTAAAAGTTAAACCTAAAATAATTAAATTTATGTAACTAGTTACTAAAGTAACTTAAACATTCGGTAATAAATTCAAGTATTACTATTATTAAGTATTAATCTCTACATATTGCTATTAAATTATTAATATGTCTCTAAATAATAAGAAGTTGCTTGGTCCAAAAAGGTGCAAAAATGGATTTTATGAAAATAAGAAAAATATTGCCATCAATGCGTAGAGCTCGAGAAAATATACACTTTTAGAGAAACCGACACCTGAAACGGAGCCATAGAATGAAAGTTATGGCACATGAAAGTTTTTCTTTGGTAAATCTTCTCGGACCCTTTCCAAAAATGGCAATTTTTTTTTCGTGCTTGTGTTTTCTTCACCAAAAATCCAAAAAAGGATGAAAATGCCAAAAAAGGAAAGAATTTTTTTAGACCCAGAACCCTAAACGAATCTACCGAACAAGTTCAATTTTCGCTGAAAATTTGTTCGAACCAATTTGGCCTGTGTTCGTACGAACATGGTAACTATGCTCAAGTGTATCACAAAACTTGGCAATGTTAGCTTCTAACAATCCAAATGAGTCTAATTTCTATCAACTAGAAGACTATCAACAAACGAATTTAACATTCATCCATCATCCAACAAAACAAGTAACCCCAAAATATACAAGTACACATTCTCTCTTAAGCAATATCACACCAATAAAGCAAAGCCAAGTATACATAATAGTAGATGGGAAAACAAGAGTAGAAATGCCTAAATCATGCAGCCCATACTACATGATCAAAAATATTTTACTCGAATCCAATTAATTGCAAACAAAAATGTATTTCATTTCAATAGCCTAACAATCCAAAGGTTGGACAAGATTACAGTTGAGTAAAGAGATAACGACAACAAGCTCTCAAGACCCAAATCTATATTAACTTGTTATACAAAGCAGTCCATGCCATAATTATGTGGCTCCAACCAAATGAGAAGTATATAGGCCATTATGCAAGATTTATGAGATAAGGTTGCCTAGGAACCATACAAGACTAGTGCGAATCATACTTAACTGATTACATCACTTAGGCAGAAACGAAATGATTCCACACAGGCAGAGAAAACTCACAATCGTTTAACCTTTCAACGACTGAATGATATCCTTGACACAACTTTAAATTGATCAATACTTGAGCAAGTTTAACGAACCATCCAACTGGTTCAGGTTGAGGTTCCAACCAAGAGCCCTGACCCTACAAGATCATTAAAAATGGTGGTCAAACTTAAACCTACCAAGTCGAAACAACATACTGGAAGTGTGCTTAAGAGTCGACAATTCACAGAGTGGTACACAATAACCCCCAGGTGGCCATTACACTTTCATGGCTTAATACAGTCCTATTCAACACTATGCCAAACCGTCCACCTTGGTAGTATATAAGCAACATAACAATCACCATGATGAAATAGAAGGACCCAAAGTTCATATGACTGGACAACGAATAACCCTCCATGGTTCAACGAAGCAAAGCCGAATGGCTAAATCGAATAACAATCTAGTGACCTACTTATACATAACAACAAATGTATTTAATTACAATGGGTATGAACAGTACCTAAAAGCTTTAGTTAAGATCTAACCCGACCTGGGTTATCAAAAACTCAACAAACCTTCAAAATTGATCAAAGAATAATACAACCAAGACCATACCCAACTAGGTTGAGCAACAACTCACCCACACGAGGGTGATCAAGAAGCAAAAGCCCCATGAATTCACTGTTACATTGATCACGAGTTCGAGTATTCAAAACAAGATTCGAAAACAGACCCGAGATAGATAACAATATCTTTAGACGACATTGACCTAACTCGATTGAGTGCTCGAGTTCCCACTCGACCCACCACACAAGGTTGTTATTCTCTTTAAAAGATACGCATCAGGCAGTTCCATAGAAATCGAAAACTAATAATACAGAGATCGATAACAACACCGCAAACCCATTTGTAAAATATAAGCACACGCAATCTAGAGTCATCGAAATAACATTACAAAGATCAATATCACTATAGAAAGACCGATTTGCAAGGTATTTGCTCATGCAACTGAAGGATAACACCTTTTTCTTTCCACTGCAGTCATGGCGAGCTTATTTCAAAACAACTAGCATAGTCATGTAAAGAAAATAAAAAATTCAATCATGATAAAACAAGTATACAGTTGTAAGCTTGAAAATCGGTTCCAATAGCTACTTACCAATCTACAGTTTCCATTTTATCGATCAATAATAAAAACCCAAAACCCCAAAATGTATTCTATCATAAATAGAGTTATTTTAATGAACTAATTAGATAGAACAAGTTTTTTGCAAGGGATTAGAGCCTATCATGCCTGATAGAGCTTCCCAAGTTTTCCTCCGCCTCCCGTGTTTCTTCTTCCAACTCCCGTGACAACTTCTACAATTGAAGCAGTTAATCTTCACAAAACTTCCTCCACCTTTCCACTGGAATCTCTCCCAACAACTCCACGAAACAGAAAGCCAAGATTCAAACCAAATCAAAAACTAGATCAAATGCACAACCTCCATTTGCAGAGTGAGAAGGAGAAACAAAATGACCAAATGGAAATCCAAAACAATACTGCCTTCGCCGAATCCGACATGTTTTCCCCTAGGCAGTTTGGAACAATTTTCCAAATCATTAATGCTTGCCAGGACTGTCCGTTCCTCCCGCCAACCCACCGACTTCCTCTAACCTTTCCTAGGTTAGCTTCTAACTACTTAGCCATCCAAATAATCGTGCAAAGTTGTTTTTGACAACTTGCCAAATTCGAACTTGGCTTTTCGCTAAGGAGTGGCGGTGTCTACCATTAATGGCATTAAATCAAAGTTCCAAGTACATGCAAAGGTGGCAAAGCAATCACCACTTCTTACTTGACCATGCATCCCCTTCCCAATGCCAACCGGGGTTAGCTTTGAGTTAGGGTCCGAGTCTCCCTTCCATCCTAGGTTAGGATTAAATTAATCTTAGCAACATTACCATTAGGCATAGATCACTTAGGTTAGGTTCTTAGAATCGACTTAGTTCATATGCCTTAGGCCTTAGGTTAGGTCATTAAAATTCAAATGTTAACAACACATCAGTCATAGTCTAGGCTTAATAACTGCCACATTTGAACCTTACCAGCCATGTGACAATGTTTTTAAAATAGAGTAGTGTTACTCGAGCCAACTCTCAACACCTTCCGGTCCTCAACATGGGATTGAATCATAAGCAAACTAGAACAAGTCACCAAGATTAATTAGTATACTTGGGTAATTCACGACAATGAACAACTGCAATTTCCCACATTAATCACAATTGTAGATCGAATTAAGGGTAATTTTCCAATTTTTACCAAACTTACCCAATGGTTCCAAGAACAGAAATCGAACTTTCCACAAGTTGTAGATATCTAGTTCATTTCACGAATCAATTAAATAACATCACAATTCAAGAGTACCTTGCAAATAATGGATGATTAATCAAGCAAATCTCAACTGAGATAAATATTAATCTAGCAACATGATTCATTCAGTTCTAAGGAGCAACAACTCAAGAAAAATCACATGTCAACATTGCAATCCATTTCTCAAATGAGCAAGTACAAATGAAAGGATGGTAGAGGTGTTACATTCACACACGAAACCCAATGCTCCAACGAGTTCAACTACCCATGAAACTAATTAGCCTACCAAGTAATTAATGCAAATCCATTAATTACCTTCTAATATAAAACACTATGAGAGGGGATGTCTCGTAAAGAGAAACTTGCCCCATAACATACTAACAACAACAACAATAAACATTTGGATCATAAATGACACGACATATCAAAGTAGTTGACTTATTGCAGAGCATCCCGAGCTCGGGAATGTCTCAACCCTTTGTTGACAAGATACCAATCACAATACGGACAAGTGACACACCTTGTATCGAAGGAGAAACAAAAATAAAGAGGACGAAGGTGGGAGAATAGACTAAACCCATGTTGTTTCCCCCTTGGTGAGGAGACCATGTAATATACCAAATGTTGCTAAAAATGAACTTAGCTATAAGGCCACCTATGGTCTACATGGAGATTTTGGGCTTGAACCTAGCTAATACTATTTATTGATTTACAGTTCCGGGTTAAACACCCTCTAGAAGAAACTTGAAGAACCCACTATGTGGTCAGCAAACTTTAGTTAGTCGGAGTTGACGAAAACAAGTTATAGGTGTTGGAAGTCCTCATGGTAGAAAAGGTGGTTATCAACATCCAACAATTCATACTAAACCTTGTAGTAATCTCCTCAAAGAAGAAATCCTATGATGCTTCACTTTGGGCCAAAGCTAGTTAATAAAGCAACCAAGACAGTCACAATTGGAAAAAAATCCCTCTTAATCAAGAGCAAAGGCCAAAGACTCATCATAGATGTAAGGAGTCGAGTGGTCATTCAAGAGGCAACTTCATTTGATGTTTTGTTAGACGCAAATACAAAAGAGATGAAGGGAGAAACTCATGGCTTTTGAACCAAGGTTCAATAGAACCACATGAAGAGGGTCTATTGAAATTACACTCATTCTCGAATGATGAAACAAACACCCTCAATGTTCTCTTCCATTGTGAGATGGAGGATTATGAAGTATTTCAACCGGAGCATAACTTTGTCGGGATTATGGAAATATAAGAAAGTGAAGGATTGATCTCTAAACTCTTCAACTTTGGAATTATTCACAAATCACAAATTAATCGCTGCTGTTTACTTTCTATTAGAAAATAACAGAGATAGCTAGTGAATGAATTACTATTGTGCTTAGAATCAACAATTGTAGTAAAGGAAAGAATATAAGCTCATAACACCAACAATTTTATCTTGGAAAACCTCTAAAATGGAGGAAAAACCAGTCGGGAAGGGCAATTGCTCTTTCTTCCCACTTTTATTGGCCAATTCAAATCAACAGGTACAAAATTTACAATAAGTAAGAAAGGGAAGTAGATAATATCTCAACACTTCCTTTCAGTTACTTGCTTGTTCTGTCCAACACTCCTTTCTTCTACAAAAATACAATTTCCTGCACTAAGCTTTCTTTCTCACTTGCTCCCATGCTTCGATGATCTTCTACATTTCTACAATCATGTATTTATAGCCTTTCTCATGTCCTCCCGTGCACTGGAGAATGGGAAAGGTCATGAAGGAGAAGAGAAACAAACATCCTTTCAAATTCAAAGGTTGTTCGTTTCGAATTTAGTTTTCTCGTCGTAATGGCTAGGATCGCCACCACCTGTGTAGACCGGGTAGGTTTGGGACCGCCGCCCTGGTTGGGCAGCGGTCCTGTTTTAAAAGACAGTAACCTCCGTTTCATTGTTTTTTCTTCTTTGTGCTGACTGTTTTTGACGAAGTAGAGTTATTTCTGATCCCTATGGATCAAGGGTCCATGACAAACTCATAGCTCATGATTTTCGAGTAGGCGATGCTAGTATAAATAAAGAACCGACCGATCACTTCAGAGGTGTAGAAATGCGAAATACAAAGAACCAACCATTAGTCAAGGTGAAACTTATATCGATGACAAGTCCCAAATGGTTATGATGGTGGACGACTAGAACCCAATGTAGAAGGTTCTGCATTTTGGATATTTGCAGAATACAAGGGTGTGTTTGCATGGACCTACAAAGATTTGAAGGGAGTACCTCTAGAGCTTTGTGTACACGGGGTTTTGTTACTTTAGGAGATCAATTGATACAAAGAAGAGCTTATAGATCGAATCAAAACTATGCCACTAAGGTTCGGGGAAGAGATTGAAAAAATGTTAGAGGCATGTATAAGCTTGAGTTCAAAACAAGTGAATGAGTGTTCCTTAATAGTAATCGACATGAAGAAGGAGCCAAAATAATTAAGGATATATGTCGATTTCGAAGCTTGAATGTAAGTACTATCAAGGATCCATTTCCAATTGCATTTATAGACTCTATATTGGGAAGTAGATGTAATTAATATCAAGGATCCATTTCCAATTGCATTTGTAGACTCTATGTTGGAGGAAGTAGACAAACACGAGATCTATCGTTTATGGACAAGTTCTTGGGATATAATTAGATTAACTGTTAACATTATGAAGACGATAAAATGAAGACCACATTTATATGGAGGACGAAGTCGATGCTTATAATGCTCTACAATGCTCCAACCACTTTCTCGAAGATCATTGTACAAATCTTTGACAAAATAGCCATAAATAACTTTAAATCTTTTAGTGACGATAGTCGATTTATATAGCGATCAAGAATCCCACCATCGGAGCCTCATGGAAAACACGAGATGATGTGAAGTAGGGAAATTGGTTTTGAATCCAAACAAGTGCCGGTTGATGGTCCATGCAAGGCAAGCTTCTTGGTCATATAGTGTGCAAACTAGGTTTCAAGACGAATCTAGATAAGATAAAAGTGATTCTAGAAACAAAGGCGCCCAAGGTCGAATCATGTTGTAAAATCCTTGAGACATGTTGGCTATTGCTGATGTATCATACTTCTTTTGCTCAAATCTTGCGCCCGGACGTCCTAACAAGAAAGGGGACTTCATTTCTATGGTCCAAGGAATAGGAGCAAGTATATAAAGAATTAAAAGTTTGGCTGGTCAATTCTCCAATACTCGTCTACCCGAGATACGGACAAGGGATTCATGTCCACTTAGATGCGTCCAACTATGTGATTGAAGTGACAATAGCCAAAGTTGGAAAACAAGGACTAAACCACCCAATGTTCTTTGTAAGCATACTCATTTATATTGTAGAGAAGAGTTACGATTTCACATGATTTGAAGCTCCCGGTATAGTATATGCAGCAATGAAGTTTTGGCATTACTGTTTGTGGTCCCCTTTATTTTTTTATTTGGGGTATCAAGCATAATTATACTCGATCGATAAGTCTATTTTTCAAATTAGGATGGTCGGATGGTTGATGTTGCTACAAGAGTTCATATTCAAGATCACTATCGACTAGTCAAGAGCCATGTAATAACAAACCAACTCTCTCGATTAAATTTGGGAGAACCAACAAAGGGTGTCAATGAAGATTTCTCAATTGCTTAGTTTTTCCAAATTGTGATGTTTTAGCTTGGTATGGGTAAGAAGGAAACAACTACTAAAGGCCCGAACAACAAAATTAATAAATAGGCTATAGTATGAAATGGGTCTTGACCACATCATGTGTTGGTGCGTATTAAAAGAGGAAATCTGAGATGTGCTCTTAGAAGCATAGAAGGGTGAGGCTGAGACCATATGGGACCTGATGCCATTACAAGAAAGGTATTGTGGTAGGGCTATGGTGCCCATGTGTTGGTGCGTGTTAAAGAGGAAATCTGAGATGTGCTCTTAGAAGCATAGAAGGGTGAGGCTGAGACCATATGGGACCTGACGTCACTATATGAAAGGTATTGTGGCAGCGCTATGGTGCCCAACTGTACAATAGGAAGCAAAAGAGTGGGTCCTCAAGTGTGATAGAAGTCAAAGAATGTGAAAATCTCTAAAAATGGATTTTATGCCGTTGTGGCCTTCCCAACCACGAGAACTATTCAAGGTGATGATTAGATATTGTGGGACCCATGAAAGTAAACAAGATGCATTGATTTATTTCATAGTGGTGGCTACAAAGTACTTAATGATTGGTCAAAAGTGAGAGGCTTGCCGGAAAATAGTGCTCAGAGTTTTGCAAGGTTTATCTATGAGCATAGTCACTAGGTTCATAATCCCCATATAAATATCAAATGATTGGGTGGACATTTTGTCAATCACATGATTCACTTGATGACTTCTGAGATCTGAATAATCCACTCACTTTCAATTGTGTATTATCTATAAGGGCAAATGGCCAAGTAGAGGCCACCAAAAAATGTTCTAATCTCATTAATTCAAGTCATGTGGAGTAGAAGGAAGGGATTGGGAAGAATGCTTACCGACGATATTATGGGTGTACTTGTTGGCCTATACAGTAAAAACAAGCTATAGCCCTTTCCAATTAATGTATGGGCAGGAAACAATAGTTTCAATGGAGTATGTAGTACCATGTTTAAGAGTGGCAGTGGAAAATAGACTAGGCGACCCAGAATTTCTTAAAGAATGTCTCACTAGGTTGAACAGACTGGTTAAGTGACGACTAATCGCCCGATGGGCAATAGAGGTCATGCAGACCACGAGAAAGTTTTTGCACAACAAACTCCTCAGATAGATGAATTTTGAAGTTGGAGCCTTGGTCCTTAAATAACATGGGAGGCATGAAATAAAAGTAGACAAGTTTACAGTATTGTGGCTTGGGCCATTTAAAATTATAGAGATCTTAGAAATCGGAGTAGTCAAAGCTGGAATGTTTGAACAGGACCATGATTAAAGATACAATGAATGGAAAAATATATGGATCTAGGATGGAGTTCATCAATGTCACAAATATCGATATCAAATACCCAAGCAAGGAAGAAAATTAGACAAGCAAAGGTACGAATAAAATTTTAAAAAAGAACATTAAAAATGTTAATGAAGTTTTGCAAAGTCATTATACCCCCAAGTCCTAAAGTGGCCTCCATCGATACCCAATGTCCACCACCATACATAACACCGGAACACTCTACTTTTGTAATAAAGAATGAATGCTCCTCTTAATAAAAATCTCTAAATGCCATATATTTTCTATAAACCCTGAACACTCCCTTTTAAAATGTCCTGAAGGCCCCCTTCTATTTATAAGCTCTGAACGCCCATCTAATCATTCATCTACTGAATGTTCCATGCTAGTGGCAGAAGTATAAACTGTATGGCCAAGTGGGGTCTTCCTGTTAAACATTTTCGTGCAGTGCTGTATGCTTTATCTTGCCTGAACGTTCCTCCATCCTGGCTGAAATCCCCCTTCCTCCTGAACGCCAACCCCTAATGTTTGGACTTTGAATGTCCTGCAGGCCCTGAACGTCCCTCTGCTGTATGACAAAACCTTGTTCAAACCCCTGCCATGCATCCTATCCTTGATCGCTCCACCACCCTATGATCCATATTTGCTGCTCACTTCCTGATATATGCACATGTAGGCACATATGCCCATGCAACCAACCATAGGCTACAGAGATGTCACTGTACAGTTCTGGAAGTGAATATAACAAAAGCTGTACAACTAGCTAGAAGGCTTAGACTTCCAACTATCTTTTTATGATTAGTAGTGCAGGCAAAAAACCAATTAGTAAAAGAAGTGAAGATGGTGAACAAATTCAGATTTCTTTTTCCAAGTGAGGAAACACAGGTAGTAAATCAGCATACAGTTTACGCTTTGGCTTCAGAAAGCAGTTCTAGTGCAAGGTTTGGAGTACAATAAAAAATCCAAGGGCCTCCAAATAGCAAATAACCAGGTGCACAAGGGTTTCAGCAGGTATTTGGTGATAAACAATAAGTTTGTTTTTGCAACAATTATGTCTGAAAAAGATAAAAATCCTCTGGTGTCAGTTGCCGCATCTTTGTCATGACAAAAGAATGCCACGGATACAACATTTAGATGATTTGGAACAATATATGGTTTCCTCTTTCACAAAAAGACAGTCAATGTCCTTTCTTTGACACTATCGAACTAACTAAATCATAGCAGAGCTTCCAC
This sequence comes from Taxus wallichiana var. yunnanensis, assembly GCA_018340775.1. Classification (NCBI taxonomy): domain Eukaryota; kingdom Viridiplantae; phylum Streptophyta; class Pinopsida; order Cupressales; family Taxaceae; genus Taxus; species Taxus wallichiana. Next base: position 669,799,464 of record CM031240.1, on the reverse strand, counting down.
TATTCAATAAAATTGTTTACTTTAAAGTCTGAAGACCACAGGTGCACGTACACTTAAGGAACTAAATCACTTGGTGCACACACAAGAACTAAGGAACTAAATCACTTGGTGCAGCATTGTTAAGGATCTAAATTACTTGGTGCACACACAAGCATGTACATACACACACACCTCAAAAAGGTATTTGTCAAAGTTCACTTGGAACATTCTACTTGAAGAACATATTTACATTAACTCTAGAATCTATTTTCATGTGGTGTTTTTACATTTTTTATTGCTTGTAATTAAAGTCACTCCTTTAACTTAAAAACTCCTGTTCTAGTATCTTCTTCTCTAGCTCTTTAGTCACATTAGACTTGGAGTTATTTACCTGATGTTCACATAATATCTGATTGCCTTCTGATTCTTTATTCTAAATGCTTCAATGTTATTAGAACAAGACACATCAGGTTTAAGCATAAGTCTTTACAAACAAACTTTATTATTTTACTGATTTAAACTTTATCTATGGCTTAGGGTACCTGTATTTGTGCTTCCCAAAATTCCAGACGATACAAACAACACACTTCTGGAGTGGTTTAGTGAATCCTACAAAGTGTTTTCTGAAATTAAGGACACATTGCAAACATCATATTTTAAAAGGATATATCGGTTACACGAGATGCCAATGAAGGCGAGACAAATACTTTGGTGGCCTTTTACACAACATTCTCTTGTTACCGAACAGTCCATTTCCCTGATTGATTCACGTTTTGGAGAAAATTTTGGTGTTTACAAGGTCAGCATGTCAGTTTTTCGCAAACCCTTACTATTTGCATAGACTAATTTGTCCTGAATTATTTGTTTTGGAAAGAGCAAGATTTAATATGTTAACGGAAAAATTAAGAAATTCATATAGCTAAGGATAGATCCACTAGGTGAAGATCCTTGAGGTTTTTGTCATCTGTATTGCTTGGTCATCATTTATAATATATATAGTTATTTGCATCATGTGTTGTATGTATTGGGATTTATATGGTCTATCTTTCTGTGGTTATTAATTTATTATGTGAGTGGTTTATGTTTACCTAGCATCAGCGATATATTCTACCACAAATGCTTTATAACTTTTTTGGTTTAAATATAGATTTTTGTGTCAGTTATTGCTGACAATTATGAAAACTTGAAGGGTAAGAATCATAAAGATGAATGACTTAGTTTCATTCTAAATAGATGGTGTTTGTCTGTGATGTTGATAATAATCACCTAAAATTACAGGGTAAGAATCACAAAGATGTGAAGGAGAGTATTGTTCAACAGTTTGATGCATGTGCAAGCTGGTGGACGCAAGGACCGAGTGCTATTTTGCAGGTATTACTTTTTAGTTGTATCATCACCATATGTGCAGTTGGTTTACTTTGTGTTTTATTTTATGCATTTTGAATGCTTTTGATTTTTGTAAATCTAAGAAATGTTTTTCCTGGGAAAGTATTGCAAATAGCAAACAAATGACTGAAATGTAGAGTATGCCAAACTTCTATTATCGTTGACAATTACAGAATTATCAGACTTGACCCTTTGGGTTGTTTCATGGCAGAAGCACCATGCTAGAGTATGAGTGACTTGCTAGGAAGAATTTAACATGTGTCAGTTGACATGTGGTACACTAAAAAAACATGGATTGAAGCACACAGATTGAAAGGCAAAAATTTATTATTGTTAAAGTTATTAATGTATTTTACATGAAAAGTTAAACCTTTGTAATTAAACTTGGATTGTAATAAAATCCTGAACTGGTAAATTAAAAATCAGTTGCTTCTCAATTTGAATCAATCCCAGGTGGTTGAACTTCTTCTTCCTTATCTTGAAGGAGTCATTCCTCATCGTAGACGTCTATTTGTAAGGAAGCATGAACAAAAATTCAAGGTTCTTGATTCTTGTTTTCTTTTTCTTTGCTACTGACCAGGCACGTGTGCTTTAGTTTTGGTCACAAGTTAAAGAGAGAAATTATTATAATGATATGTTCATGGCGTGTTGGTTTTAACAAAGCTGAAGATAGGTAAAATATACCAATAACATACTTAAGATAAACAACATGTGGCCATCCAGCTTGTTCTTTTCCATTCATGTACAAAGGTATGTAATACATTAGTTTACAACGCTTTCAAAACCAAGGGAGAAACCAAAGGTCAAGTGTGACCTAAAACTTCATTTGAGTATATTTCAATATTCATTAATTACCTTGCATTTCTTCTGAATGAATTTTCATTACTCCTATATTTTTCTTTGGATCAATTTCTAACCTCTCCCTGCTTCCCCTCCGCCCCCTGTGATCCAAAATCTGCTTAACTCATTCTCTGAAACTGAGTGATGCAGGCATCGTATCACAAACTTTGTAAGCCACAATCCTCTCAATATGTTGGTACTGCATTGTTCACTTGTGCGGACGATCCGAAAATGTTCACTCTAAAGGTAAATTGTATATGCTACACATCCTTTAATAAGAAGCTCATGCTATCTCCCTCTACGAGTCTTCAAATCTCTCCAATGTGATATTTCATGCTGACTTTGCCACAGAGTATCCAAATTCCTGCAAGGTCAATTGCCTCAGTGTGCTTTAAGAGAACTCTCAAGTGCTGTTCTCCATCAAGTCAAGCTGATAAAGGGCCATTTTCCTATTGGTATCTAGATTCGATGGCTGCTATCCATGGCAAATCATGCTTACACAAAAAAACTTCCTGTGGCAGAAAAACTGTGCCAACTATCATCTCTCAGTGGCAATGTCAACTCACAAACTCATCTGTGACATATCCAAACCTAAAAAAAGGTAGTCTTGAGACATCACAAATCGGGAACACTAAAAAAATCTCAAATGCAAAGATATTTTTAGCTACATGCAACATCGGGAGTGCCCACAACAAAGGTGTACAAAACACCATCTGATCATTAATTACATGCTCAAAATCTGAAATGTCTCCAACTCAAAATCTGAATCTCATGTTCCCCTTGTCAGATGAGACTAGAACAAATTGTATAGAACCACCCTTAGAATGTGCAGTGCCAAACTCTGCAATCTGCAACCTCTGAAATCTGATAAATCGTCATTCAAAATCTAGATATGTAAAAAACTTGGGACATGTTATGTCCCGTTCTCAATGCTGCAATAATCAAGACCAATCTCTATTCAATGCTGTAATAAGTTGCAATATGCTGCAATTTTAGCTGACCAATCCTTAGTGGCCACTATGCGTAGTCTCTAGATAACAAATCTGGGACAACCCCAACAAATCTGTAATCACTCGATTACAACAGGCAACATGTCAAGATATGTCCATGTTCATCATTTGGAATATCTACAACCCCACGCAAAATCAACTTGTGCCATATATCCACAAACATTTGCAACTAACATACCAAATCCACAAAAAAATCATAAATGTTGATCACAAGTATTGAATCCCAACACCAAAAATCCAGTGAAAAACCACAAATCTTGAGCGACAAGATACACACATAAGCGCTCTAATCCCCACAAATAGGTCCTTTAGCAATTGCAAATCATGTGAAAACTAATACCATCAAGTGCACAAGTAGATAGATCAACATCTGGTGGCTCAACCAAGTATCAACAATTATGAGTCATATGCATAAAAGTATCCACAATGAAAAAAATATCCACAAGAAACAAAAGTATCTAGAAGCTGATATATTCAGATGCATCTATGGAATATTGCTAATATCAACTCACAATATGATTGAAATGTCCACAAACTTAGGATTCAAGACATCAAGTCACTCAACAATCTACAATATAAAACTCGAAATTTGATACATGATGTTTCCCATGAAAGATGAGAGTGAAGCACTACTATATACAACCTCTTGAAACCATGTGATCTTGGAAACTGTGTACAAAAATGCACAACTCAGTGACAGTCTTTTTGGTTTTCATCACGAGGTTCCATTAAGCTGCGCTTTTGGGATTTCAATCTCATGGGAAGAATTTGTAAACCACTATTTTTAGTTAACTTACTACTTAAGTGCACAAATGTGGGTCTCTTTGTATGCCCTACCAAATCAACAAATAAGTGGCAAAAGTCCAATCTACCGCTTCAAATCACAAAGCGAGCGTACATGATAGACATCACACGACATTGCACATCCTACTCAAATGAGAGGCACATCTCAAAGAAAACATATCATTGTGGCACGCTGATCTCCTTTCTATGCTTCAAATTTATTAAGTCAAATCTGTCACATCGAGGTCTCAATAAGTTGGAATATGTAAATATACAATCAATCCTTTGTATTACAAATCAACATTCCAAATACCACCCTCAAATGCTTCAAGTGCTCTTCTTTATTCTTATTAAATATCAAAATATCATCAAAATAGACTATTATTACAAACTTACCTATATAATCTTATAGTATTGTATTCATCATCCTCATGAATGTGTTGGGTGCATTGGACAACCCAAATGGCATTAAGAACCATTCATATAATGTAATGTCCCTTTCGGGCTCAAATTTGAGGAATTTGGATTTTCCCCAAAACCCTAATGGAACATTGCTGGAAATGATGACAGCCACATGTAGAAAACCTGATTTTTATGACAGCAATTTGATTTTATGCAAAAATTAGGGCAGCAACTTGTTTTAGGTCCACAAAACCCTAAGTGACCTAGGTTAAATTTATATTTTAGTATCTCCCACACACAAATCTTCAGAAATACATCAACAACATGAAACCCTTGATGAAATCATGCAAATAAATGCTTCAACAATAAAATATAGACTGCTAGAATTAATTAATTGCCCAAAAACAATAGAAATTTAAAAAATTCACATCTTCAAAAATACTTGGAGATAAAATGCAAATGATAGCTCAAAATGACCACAAAAATGGCAGCTATCAAACAAAAAAAGAGTCATATTTTTCCAACCACCAAAACCCACTGAAAAGTGATCCCGAAGTCTCCAAATGGGTTTCCCAAGTTGAAAGTGAGTGCAACAACCCCCAAAAAGTGTGCCTTGGATGGAAGCCCTCATTGTTATGAAATTCTAAATTTGAAGCTCACTTGTGACTTCAGATGAAGCCACCGATGCAACAAATGAGGGTTTTTGTTCCCAAGTGTTGTGACTATTGAGAGTTTTCGTCCCCAATAGGATCCAATGAGGGTTTTCGTTCTCAAAGGCTGAAAATGAGAGCTCAATGCTCCAATTTCCAAGAGATAAGTATTAAGATTCACTTGATGATCTTTACGATGAGCCCCAACATTTATCTTTATAGCCTTTTTCTTTATTTTCCTTGTGGAGCGCTCCATGTGCGATGCTTTATTTATTTCTTAACGTTTCTTTTCCCGATAGGATCCAATGAGGGTTTTCGTCCTCAAAGGCTTAAAATAAGATCTCAATGCTCCAATTTCCAAGAGAGAAGTATTAAGACTCACCCGATGATCTTTACGACGAGCCCCAACATTTACCTTTATAGCCTTTTTCTTTCTTTTCCTTGTGGAGCGCTCCATGTGCGATGTTTTATTTCTTTCTTAACATAACTTTTCCCACTTTTTAATAAATTAATTAAAGTGTCAATAATTAAAATTATTTTAACACTTAAAATTTAATTATTAATTTACTTTCTTCCCCCTTTTTTTCGTTGATTGAAAATAATGAAAATAGGCTAAGGGTCTTCTATCTGGTTTAGTATTTAAAAGTACATTTTATTTTAATAATAATGTTATTAAGTTGCCCATAGATAGAGAGTTATTTGGGCTCAACTTAAAAATGTTATTATCTCTAATTTAGAAAAGGGGACATTACAGTCCTCCCTTCCCAAATTTACTTTTTCTCAAGCAAATGCAAGCTCTCATGCCCAAGTACCATCATGCCAAAATGAATAAATATCTTGTATTGCTGCAATTATTTAGATCCTATACCTGTCAAATGAAAGAGCTCTTGCCAAAACAAGCTCATATATCTGCTGTCCCTCTTCTTATTGATGTACTTTGGCAGCCCATGAAGTTTAACAACTTCCTTGAAAAAGAAATCAATTGCTACCTCAATTCTGCGCGCTGCACTTTTACCTTAAAAAATAACATTAGCAACTTTTCTCTTTGCATACTCAACTGTACAAAAAGCCTTCCAATCTGCTGTAATCTTAGTCATAGAGCAAAAATTGAGGAATAATCAATTGGACAAGCTAAAACACCTTCCAATGTGACATCTTCACTTTCCGTTTCAATCTTGTCAAATATGGTGGAAGAGCATCCTCTAACCATACACATGAATGCAACTGAAATAATGTGGGGCTGCTAAAAATGATGACAACAGCATTAATGGTGGCAATTTGATGCATGGCTGTCTTGTATATACTTCCTTTATCATTTGGCGGAAGTAACACATCATCCCACATTCCTCCATGCATTGTTGGGGATCCCTTGCATAAATATCCATGTGGACTGCCCCTTGAGATCTTCTTATGGTGCTCATAACTTCCTCAATAGGAAGGATGTATCCCACACCATTCTCCAACTCTTGATGGCATTCTTCACTCAATAACAAACTCAGAAATGCAAACTTAAACACCATGCACAACTGACCCAAAGTAGTGTAATATACCTTTTTGGGACTGAAACTGAAAAAGGAAGAAATCACACAAACCCCAAATTTATTAAACTCTGATTTTTGACCAGCAAATTGAAATGTATGAAAGCTGGAATTCAGCTGTCCAAAAATGAAGGAAAATCACTTGAAACTCATAGAATCATCCAACCAAAATATAGATAGATATTTTAGGATGTATTTAAACCACTTTCCAATATGAAATTTGAATGAAAACACAACTGGAAAATTAATTAATTGCAGCAGAAGTACAACTCAAAGAAATTATGAAACAAAGGGTTTCCAAACCCCAAACTCCACAAAATATGATTGTTTCCAGCCTTATAAATTATGAGGAATCCAAATATGAAAGCAAATATGATTTTCGTGCCCTAGAAGGCACCTAGATGCTAACAAACCCTAGTCGCTCCAACTAGGAAGGGCTCATAAATACATGCAAACACTTGTAGATATCTTCTTTTATCCTCCAATGCCCAAATCTGCAAAAGGTCTTCAAGATGACTTCACTTCAACCAAGAATGGAGGGTTTTCGTCCTCCAACCAGCCACAAGAAGGGTTTTTGTCCTTCTTGGAAAAGCCACACAATTGGATTTTCGCCCAAAAGTGGAATGACAATGAGCAAACAACCCAAGATCAAGTTTAGATAAAATTCGCCAAAAGTAGATGATGCAAATGAAGTCATTAGTCTCCTTAAATAGCCCAATCTTGGCGCCAAAGACCAAATAGGCAAGACTGACCTCCTTTGGGCTTTATTTAATCTTTTATTTTGCCTTTAAACTCCTCCAAGCCAGCCGACCTGCTTTAATGAAGAAAACACTAAAGAAAAACATTAAAAATTAGAAAAGAAAAATACAATTCCTTCCCTAGCTCATTCAACTTCCTTGCCACGGAAAGGGAATGACAAATGTTGTTTTAGGATCTAATATCGAAAAAGGGGACATTACAAGTAGAATACTCAAGAGAGTTACCTTGCTGTAATAGCCTCCTTGGCTGTCCAAAAAATGTTTTTGAAGCTGCCCAAATGTGTCAATCAACTCTTTTACCTTGGTTGCCATATCAACTTCTTTTTGGTGTGCTTCTTGGGCTTGTGGAGACATCTCTTCATCTTCCGCTGCAATCTCATATTCATTATTACTTGCTTGGGTTGATAACAAATTCAACTGCTCTTCCTTATTAACTCTTTTACCTTGGTTGCCGCATCAACTTCCGGTGTGCTTCTTGGGATTGTGGAGGCATCTCTTCATCTTCCGCTGCAATCTCATATTCATTATTACTTGCTTGGGTTGATAACAAATTCAACTGCTCTTCCTTGTTCCCTTCTTTCTTCTCCTTTCCTGGGCCTGCACATAGAACAAACTCATTAAAGAAAACAAGAGTTTTCAACCTCCCTCCTTCATGCCTCATAGACATGATGGCAAGTTCTCTTTCATTGCTTGCAACCACCTCCCAATCTTCATTCAAGGGATGGATTTCCAAAAATTCAATCATGCTGCCCCAAACACAATTGTAACCATGCATTTCCTTCCTCAAAATCGAGATGACAGTGGCTGGAATCCAACTTATGTTGGCATGCTTCAAAACCCATAAATTAATGCTCCTACTACAAACAATCATACCATCATTGTCATGCTGAGTTATAATGCTTTGGACAACAAGATAACATCCATCTTGCTCACTTCCAAATGTTGATTTCATGAACTCAACATCTACTTTTATCGGAAGGCCTCTTCTAAGAGCATGTGCATTGATTAGGAGCTGAAAATTCCTATGAAGTGACTGCTGTTTTAAAACTGAAAGTGGGGAATTTTTCTTACCATGGGCTGCCCATATGTCTTGCCCTTTTGCAGAAATTCTTCCCATCCTTTTGGCTGTAGCAGTTTGAGGAGCTTTATTTGTCATGCCTTGAAGCACAACCTCTTGGTCATCAAGCTTGAATCTTATCTTCATAGATCGGTAGTTTTGGTTAAATTCACTCGAGGAATGCAACCATTGAAATGTATCTCCCAAACAAACAACATAGAAATCATTACTTACCATGTGCCTTCCCAAGGTGAGCTTGAGTTGTTGGATCCTCTTGGTGCAAGGGATGATGAAGTCATTTTGTAGCATCTCATCCTTCACAATGAGGTTCAAATGTTCAACAAACTTTATATGCATTCTCATAATTTTCCTTCCATTCCAAATGCAAGAGATGACATTTACCTTGATCCTCCGAAGACCACTCATGCCAAAGCAATCTTGGCCTTGAATAGAAGAAGCAACATGCTCATAGCTGCAAGTTGTCTCTTTGGACCTATCATGCTTCTTAAAATATTTTCCATGATGACAAAAATATGGCAGCGACATAGGAGGAAACAACAAATTGGAAATATGGTCATCATTGTCATACCTTGGGCTGCCCACAAGGAGCTCACCCTCCTTTGCCTTCGCTTCTTCAACAAGTGAAGATCTTCCCGCCTTGACTCCTTCCATATTTTGTTGACACATGTATGGAACATCAACATGGTTCTTGCCGAAGTCAAGAACACCATCAATTTGCTTCTCATTGATTGCTGTTCGGAAAATTCTAGCAAGCTGAACATTATCATTATCAACTGGAGATTTGGCTTCAACCACCAAATTCTCTCCACAATTTTGCAATTTAAATTTTTCTTTTTTTTCTTGGCTCATGCTCCATGATTTCTTCCTCTTCATACATTGGATTCAAGGGCAAATAAGTATCCAACTTTTGGAGCCTTGCCCTAGTGGAACACTTTGCTGATCCGTCATATGTAGGTAGGGTTATTTTCCCCAACCTTTGTTGAATATCTTTTAGGGCTGATCATTATGAAGTCTTCTTCCACCCTTGTGACCATTCCTTGACTTCAAGGTACAAAAATCAAGGAAAGAAAGCTCTTGGTGGATGGCTGGCCTCAAAGCTTGGTATTCCACATAGAATCGATCCATCTCATCATCTCCATCTTGCTGCCCTACTTCCACTTGTTCCTCTTCTTCCCTTTGTAGAAATTTAGCTCGGAAGGTTCTTGTGGGAGGATTAATGGAAGTTCTTTCATTGCCAGAAGAGTTGCCCTCACCTAGGGTTTTCTTCAATTCGGAGCACCTTGGATGGCTTGGATCAATTCAATCATTGAAGCCCTCATTGTCCTTTGAAAGCTTTGCTCCATGTCTCTTTGATTCCTCAACAACTCTTGCAAGTAGCTCATTTCATTGGAAGGTGGAGGCCTTTGTTCCTTATCCCCCATGTTCTTTGTCGGAGTCCTTTGGTACACTTTGAACCCTTCCTCGCTGGTATTCATGCAGATCTGAAAATCTGAATTTACCCTCACACAAGATGGGAGGAACGATGCTCTGATACCACTGTAATGTCCCTTTCGGGCTCAAATTTGAGGAATTTGGATTTTCCCCAAAACCCTAATGGAACATTGCTGGAAATGATGACAACCACATGTAAATCTGATTTTTATGACAACAATTTGATTATGTGCAAAAGTTAGGGCAGCGACCTATTTTAGGTCCACAAAATCTTAAGTGGCCTAGGTTAAATTCAGATTTTAGTATCTCCCACACACAAATCTTCATAAATACATCAACAACATGAAACCCTTGATGAAATCATGCAAATAAATGCTTCAACAATAAAATATAGACTGCTATAATTAATTAAATGCTCAAAAACAATTGAAACTTCAAAAATCCACAACTTTAGAAATACTTGGAGATAAAATGCAAACAATAGCTCAAAATGACCACAAAAATGACAGCTATAAAAATAAATTAGAATCATATTTTTCCAACCACCAAAATGCACTGAAAAGTGATACCGAAATCTCTAAATGGGTCGACCAAGCTGAATGTGAGTGTGGTAGTCCCCAAAAAGCGTATCCTAGCTGGAATTTGTGCCTTAAAACTGATGGAAACCCCGGGTGTTATGAAATTCTAAATTCGAAGCTCATTTGTGACTCCTAAATGAATCCACCAATGGAACAAATGATGGTTTTCGTCCCCCGAGTGTTGTGACTATTGAGGGTTTTGTTCCCAATAGGATCCAATGGAGTTTTTCGTCCTCAAAGGCTGAAAATGAGAGCACAATGCTCCAATTTCCAAGAGAGAAGTATTAAGATTCAATTGATGATCTTTACAATGAGCCCCAACATTTACCTTTATAGCCCTTTTCTTTCTTTTCCTTGTGGAGCGCTCCATGTGGGGCACTTTCTTTCCTTTTTAACTTTTACTTTTCCCACTTTTAAATTATTTAATTAAATTGCCAATAATTAATATTTCTTTAGCGCTTGAAATTAAATTAATAATTTACTTCCTTCCACCATTTTAGTTGACTGAAAATAATGAAAATAGGTTAAGGGTCTTCTTTTCGCTTTGGTATTTAAAAATATATATTATTTTAATAATAATATTATTAAGTTGCCCATAAATAGACTTATTTGACCTCAACTTAAAAATATTATTAAAAATTTCTAATTTAGAAAATGGGACATTACATATAGTCTATCCCTTGTCTTGAAAGTTGTCATACATTCATCTCCTTCTCAAATTAGAATATGATAATAGCCACTCCGCATCCATTGTGTCATTTAGGCGGTGTATAGGAAATCTTTAATTAATAGTTATAATGTTAACTACGCTGTAATCCACACACATTCTTTGCGTCCCATCCTTATTTCGAGTTAACAAGGCAACAACCACACAAGAACTCATGCTTTCCCTTAGTACACCCATTCTCACCAACTCAATCACTTCCTTGTTCATTTTTTTATGTTTGGTTGGGCTCATCCTATAGGCTTACTGATTACGTAGAGCTTATCCTGAAATGAAATCAATATGGTGTTGAATATCCCTTTTAGTGGTATTGCATTTGGTAACTCATCAGGTATAACATCAGCATATTCTTCCAAAATTTTTGCGGTCTCTATTGGTATTTGCACTTTTGCATTTTTTTTTTTGCCATCCATGCATGATAAATCCTTGTTTCCTTTATCTCATGGATAAATTATTTTACAGATAGCATGCTTTCTGTCTGGCCTTCTTTTTTAAGGGGTAGTAGAATTGCCTTTATATCATCAATCCAAAAAGTATGCAATCTTTACTCCATCATCAATTGCTTTCCTGTCATATTGCCATGTGTTAACACATGGCATGCATTCATTGGAATAACATCATACCATATCTCATCCTTATAAGACTTTCCTATGGAAAACTTGATTAAACACCTCTTATCAACAATCACTTCATTTCCTTTTTAAATCCATGATATACGATAAGGTTAAGGACACTTTCCACAGTGTAGATCCAATTTATCTCCCATTTCTACGTAAATCATATTTTCACAAATTCCACCGTCAATAATAACATTATGTTCCTTGCTTCCTGATGTGCATCTGTTCCAGATTTTTTTGTACACAACAATGAGTCACCACTATCTTTATCTTGCACCCGCTCCTTCCTTGGAGCAATCATTGTTCTTCTCATCATAAGATTATCTTCTACATCCGTTGCAACTTTTGTATTATATTCCTTAGCTTCCACCAATTTAACCCTTGGCTGATCCGCTTGCCTTCTTTCTTGTGCATTATAATGTGGACACTCAAATGCTCTATGTCCTTCTTCACCACATATGTCTCAGATAAAATGTCTTCGTGGAGCTTTCCATCCTTTTCCACCTGCATAACCTCCTCCTCTCTGAAATCCTCTTTCTCTTTGTTGATTCATAAACCTTTGTCTAAATTATTCTTGTTTTCTCCATACTTTGAATTCTATGCATGTTTAATTCATCTTGAATATAAAATCTTAAACCATTTACATACCTTGCAGCCATTTGTTCCTCTGTTTCATCATGCTCCACTTGAATGGACAATTTGTAAAATTCATCAATATACTGTGCTCTTTTTGTCTCAGGTTTTGAAATCTCCTATAGAGGGTTTGAACATAAAGCACAAGAGAGAACTTTTCTCTCAACTTCTTCACCATCTTACTCCAAGTCTTGATCTTCTCTTTACCCTTCTTTTGTCTTTCTTTCTGTAAATGATTCCACCATATCATAACATGACCCTTCAATTTGGTGCATTTAAACTTCACCTTATTTTCCTTTGCGGTATTCTTCCACTCAAAAATCTTTTCTATGCTATTTAACTAGTATATCAATTCCTTTGGTTTTAAACTGCCCTCGTATTTTGAAACGTATATTTTTATTCCATCATTCCTTATAAGGCTCTAACCAGTCTCTCGTCTCTAGTTCTTGTTCTTCCTCTTGCTGAATTTCTTCTTCCTGATCTCTTTCCCTATCTAAAAAATTGTCTTTCTTTATTCTCTCTTTCTTCATTTGTTTCATCTTTTGGATGCCTTTCTCTTAGGCATGTAATAATACTGGTTAGCGGTTATACTCTCCTTCGCAACTCTTGCATATTTTTGTTCATTTGAGTGTAGCCTTCTCTTCTTGTTGGCATATTGCTCAAACCGATTCTTCAAGAAGGAATTTTCTTCTCCAAAATAAAAGTTCAAAATTAAAAAATACCAATAATATTATTTTGAGTTATTTCTCCCAAAATCTGAACATTCTCTGATACTAGATGATGAATCTAGAATTGTAACAAAACAAAAATAATAAGTAATGAACCATGCAAATACAATTGGAAAAGAAAGAGGCAACTCTCAACTTCATTGATTCATAAACATTACTTAAGAGTCTTTAAATTAACCCACTCGAAAGCTAAATAAAGCGAAAAGCAACCTTGAAGCTAATTAAAGAAAAAAACCAAAGCTAACAAAAATTCACTAGAACTGATTAAACTTGCTTTTTTAGGAGTTTGTATTTTTAAGTAACTTTTACATGCAAGCTCGGATGACCTTGATAATTATCCCTTATTCTCTACATGCCTAAAATAAGCCTCCAACTAAGTTTCAACTCAAGATCACCTTTGGAAACAGAGTTACAGAATTTTAAAATCCAAAAAACTGGAAGAAATATTAAAATGCAATTTTCAACCCTCAAATGATGGGTTTTGAACTCGAAAAATTTGCCGAGACATTGGTATCCAAATAGTAGGAGATTACGATGGAATAGAATTTTTCGAGATATTTGTTAAAAAAAAAAAGACACAATCGGCTTCTTGGATCAAATGTTATGGCCTTCAAAGGTTAGGTGACTACATCAATACTTGTTTCATTACTAATCCAAAGATCACCCACCACAATGGCATTTTGGACCTTAGATATTAAATCTTTCGACACACAATTTTAGAAACAAAAGAGCCTCTTTATGACGCTTGTCATAATCAACAAAATACTTAGCTGGTCTCAACTCCTTCTTGAGAATGTTAACCAAATGTCCCCCTCGGTCCATTTTGTTGACATTGTTGTCAAAAATCAAGGACTCTTTGGCGCTTGTTCTCTTTTGCCGAGCTTGTATGTGTTGTGGCATTTTCATGCTTCCCGAATCTTTGTGAACCGTTTTGCATAACTACACAACATTCAAATGCCTTAACTTACTTTCTTGTGCTTTATGCCAAACCAATCAATCTTGTGTTGTGCTATTCTAATCCATGCTGCAAGGCCCCGAGGATGTCACTATGCCTTATTTTGTCCCCCTTGTTCTTGCCCACTTTCCATAGTACACCCCATTACATGTGCTCCATTGCACTATCATCCCACATGTCGTCGTGAAGCATTTGTCAAGGCCATGAAGGTCTTTCTACACTGAGAATCATTCTTCGAAGCTGCGGTTTTCTATTTCAAGCCGCAGTGCTTTATTGTATGCCGCAAAACCTTATCTAATAGCCGCTAGATGCCACTACCAGAGCTCCTAAGATCTGAACCTCCAATGGTGGTTGGAAAATCTTCTGTTGGCTATATCTTTTGCTGTAGCGTTCCATTTTATGTGTTCTTTAGCTTAATGAAAAGCCTGCGAGGAGCCCTTTCAAATTAAGACACCTCTACATGCCGCCATGGAATCACACCTTTCGAAATTGTTTCTCCAATTGTAAAGTGCTGCATATTGTTTCCACCCACTATTGTTAGTTTGCATTTATGTGTTGAACTACCCCATAGACCCAAGGAGTCACATAACATATCAAAGATGTCTCATTTGATTTCGGGTGGTTGTAGAGTTATAAGCTGACCTTGTTACACACAATGGATCAACAAAATTTTATGAGTTAAGGATATTTTAAGCTACCATCTAGATTTAGGTGGCTGTTTGTCCCCTTCAAATCTACTAGTCACTAGCAGAATCTTTGATCGCCTTCCCGGTGCAAGATATTGTGTAGCTTCGAACTTTGGATTTTCCATGCCTCTCATTTATTGCACGTTTGAGTTGTTTCTGAAGCTTCCTCCTCCATTTTTCTATAAAGAGCAGATTGTGCTCTGTATTAAGGGTTCTTTTTCTCTTGTATTCGCTTGAATTCTTATCTTCTATTTGTGGTTTTTTATCTTCTATATAAATGATTTTAATGTATTCAAAGCCTCATTTTATAGTATAATATAGTTGTGCATTCCTAAGCAATAATGAAGCTGTTGTGGCTTATATTTGCCCTTCTCCTTTCGTTTGTCTCCTTAGAACTCTTGTAGATCGTTCTTACCTTCTGTTACGGCGTGCTTTTGTGTGTCTAGTCTATATTTGCACACATTTAGTATACCGTGTTATCTTCAAAGAGAGAGAGAGCAAGATTCCTACATCTCGGTGTATCACCTCACTTTTCTTTATTTTCTCTTACACTTTTCTCCTGCTATGAACTTACCTTAAAATTAGTAGATTAGTGATAATACTTGGGTAGTTTAGATAAGAGCCAAGTTATCTAAAGAAGCAATCCCATGTGCTAAAAAGTGAAACAAACTTCATGGGCGTACACTTTTACCCACCCACAGTTCTTGCATTCTCGGTGACACCAAATTGATTCTTGTTTGTAAAATGTTTAAACTGCCTTAGATGCAAGACTCTCTATCACTGCTCAGACTTTGGTGGGTTTCTTAGTTTCTCTGGTTTTATAAACTATATGCAAGCACTTGGCAAATCCAGCTTACTCTGTGTTTAGAAGATATGACAGCCTTTGTACATGAGACTGATAGAAATGAGAATAAGCAATCTCATTCCCAAGATGCAATCCACTCCTTCGCTCAATAGACCCTTTCTCTCTTTTTGTACAAGGCTCCATCTCATAATCTTCATGGCAATGCAAAGAAACCAACCTTTTGTCACTTTCAATGGAGGAAGCCCTCAAGCCTTAACTGCATCTAATGATATCCATATATCAGCCTTCAAAAGCTTCACATACTTCACTGGTGAAAATGCAATCACCCCCATTGATCACGTACAAGATATTGCCTATTTTTGCTTTATTCACCATGTCATTCAAGATGATGTTGCCGTAAAGTTGTTAGCCACCTTACTCAAAGGCAAGCCCCTTGATTGGTGTAGAGGCTTGCCCCCTAACTCAATGCACGATTGGGATGAGCTAGGAGAGAAGCTACATTAGCAATTTCAAGAGAAAGGCCACAAGTTGTCTCTCATGGAGCAGTTAACACCATCAAAAGAGCTTTGAATGAAGTGTTGCCTGATGTTAACTACATATTCCAAAAATCTTGGGACATAGTCCCACCTCAGCTACATCCTTTCTCCTCATGTAGCCTTTGTATATTATCTCAAGGCTCTACATTCTGATATTGCAGCCATAATCCAATCTTTGGGTGACATTGACTTGCCTGATGTTTATGAAATATATGTCCAAGCTGAAAATTGCCTAATACAAGCAGGAAAGCTAGCTCCAAGGCCTTCTATGTCTCTATTTCCCAAAGTTCCTAGTACTACCCCTATTGAAGTACGATCTCTGGCTGCAATATAGAAACTTGAGATTGTTCAAGCCTTTTCCAATTCCTCCTCAAATGAGTTAGACAAACTCAAGGCCATGTATAGAAATATTGCAAATGAGTTCGTTGCCGTCAAAAGGCAACAAACCCGAGGCAACACCTAGATTATATCAATCTTATAACCTGACTTATCAACAATATAGAATGCGAAACCAAGGCAAAATACTCTCTGCTAAACCTCTGCAACAACAATACCTTGCTGTTACCAATCCAAATAGAGCCCTAATCCCCATTTAGAATAATATAGTTGAATAAATGAGGTGGTATTATGCGTGCGGGTTGCCATGCGACTAAAGCAATTGTTCCTACGGAAATGTAAGCCAAGCATTGATGGTGCAAAGCTCTGCGGTGCATCAAACTCAACAGATTTAGCCAACTTAGTTGCCAATGTAGCTCTTGAAGAGAATCTAGCCTGCTGGTTAGAAATCGACTTCTTCGTAGTGAACAACAATGGAGGTAGTGTAACATGGCCTCAAGTTCATTCAGACTACATCATGCGGGCAAAGAAAAGAACGTTGGGGACAAATGAGAAACCTACAAAAAGGGCGGTATCTCCCACTCCTTTGCCTCCGAAGTTTTCCGCGAAAAGGAGTTTCTAAGAAAAATGGCGATGCTGCAAACTGAACAAACTTCTACAGAAGATGGCAACAGAGAGCTTCTCATCCCATGATCATGAAGTCAAGGATTGGGCAGCGTGCAACCTTCAAAAGTCTTATCTTAGTCCTTTAAATGTTGTTGAGCAAATGAAGGCGACAAATGTGAATGTCATAATCTGGGATGCCCTCTCCATGCCTTGTCAGATGGATCTCCTGTAAGAAGCTGTAACACAAGTGAGTTGCACCTCCAAACCCAAGAAGAAGGTAGCTTTAGAACCAATCAGTTTATACCAATCAAAGATGACTGAAGTAGGTACTCAAGTAAAACCACCTCCATTTTACCTTTCTTTGATCAATTGTAAACACCTTGTAGCTCAAGTAGCTTTGTAATTCCCAAACAAATAGCTGACACCTTAGACATTTGGTATACCCTTGTTAACAAAGTTGCTTAGCTTGATGGCTTTGTTGTCATAACAATTGGTGTCATCAAGGATTTGAGTCTAACGTTGCATGTTTGTCTGATTATCATAGTGCTGCAAGAAATAATAGTTATGGACCTCCCTCTCATGTTTCCTATATGCTTATTTCGAGACTTTATTGCCAAGATAAGGGATACATATCTTTAGATTGGTTTCATATGCTCCTAAGAACCACATACAACACAAAGGTGACCATTAGAAATGAGCCTATTGCCTAATTCCACGTGGAAGTCTTTGACCCCAAACATGTAGAAGCAAACTGTTTCATCCAAGATGAGGAGAAAGAAGAAACATGTTCCCCCTTTGATGAGCCCCACGAAAGAATCCGTAATGAGAAATTAAACTATTGGGTTTAGGACAAATGGGAGTTTGATCCTTATGACACCTTTGAAGAATGTTACATTTTCCCTTTTTGTATCTAGGAGGAAAATCCGCAAGTCAATAGGTGCTAAAAGAAAAAAAAAGACTTAGGTTGCGGTATGTGGAAATTGTTCTTCGACGGGTCCAAATGTAAAACTAGTGCTGATATTAGGGTGCTATTTCTTTTTCCAAATGAGGAAAAGACCTACTCACAAAGGCTGCAGTTCAACTGCACAAATAATGCCACAAAATATGAAGCTTTGGTCTGAGGTCTCCAAATCTGTGAAAATAAAGGTATCAAGCTACTACAAATATATGGAGACACCGAATCAGTCATCAAGCATGTAAGATCACAATGCCTTACCAAAAACCTTTTGTTGAAAGCCTACAAATATATAGTATGTGACCTCATTGAAGGGTTTGACACCTTAAACATGCTCATAATCACAGGGAAAAAAATGTAGAAGCTGATTGGATGGTGATCATGGGCACATAGTTTGACCAATGGACATTTTGAAAGATAGGAATCAACAAGTGAGGCTCCTAGTCAGGCCTTCCGTACCTAATAATGATTGCGACCAGAAAATTTTGGAAAATGACAACCAAATTGGTGATTTCGTCCAATAAGAAGCTGAATTTTCAGAAGAGTTGCAATCCAAATTGGAAGAAGCTTGTGACAGTTTGATATTCAGCCAAAGACCAATAAGTTTCCAAAGGGATTAGTGACCTTGGAACGAATGTTAAATGCTGATTACCTATATAGCGGAGAGAAGAGAAACATGGTGATCAAAAGTGAAGATTGCCAAGAAAACCAAATATTCGCTGACAAGTCTCTCAAGTTGGGAAAGGTATGTAATTCAGCACAACAAGAAGCTTTTTCCAAGAGTTTGATGCCATTTTTGAATGGAATTATGATGATCTTAAAGGGTATACTCAAGATATTATCCAACACATTATAGAGTTTACACACGATGCCAAACTAGTGAGATATAAGCAAAGGCATATCAATCCCAAAATTGAACCCCTCGGACCAAGTTAATTAAGGGCTATATTATTTTACCCATCAAGCACTCTACTTGGGTGGCCAATCTAGTTCCTATGAGAGAGAAGAATGGCGAGATACACATCTGTGTGCTTTTACTGAGACCTCAATAGAGCCTCTCTCTAAAATCATCATCCCATGCCCTTCGTGGACCAAATACTCCAAACAATGTCCCGAGCTGAAAGTTTAGGCTGCATCGGGTTACGGTTCAAGAAGATCACTACAAAATTGCCTTCACCTCTTAGTGGGGGACATTTGCGTACAAAAAGTCCTTTGGGTTATCCAATGCTGAAAAATGTTTCAAAGAGCAATGGACATGGCTTCAAAGGACCTAATCAATGATATCATCTTAGCTTTACTTAGATGACATCATTATTTTCTCCAACAAGCAAGAAGATCATTTGGATTTGGATCAAGTTTTCAAATCATGCGAGAGAATTTGGGATTTACCCTTAATCCCAAGAAACCTATCTTTGGGGTCCATGAAGGAAAACTCCAAGGTCACATTGTGTCTAAAGAGGGTCTAGCCATAGATATTGGAAGAGTGTATGTCATCCTTGTATTGTCTCTACCCACTCGCAAAAAGCATTGCAATCTTTCTTAGGAAAGATCAATTTTGTGAGGAAGTGTGCAAAAAAAGTGTCATTGAAGGAAGCTACAAACGAGTCATCATGGATTTCCTCAAGGGAATTGTCATAAGGTTTGGTGTTCCACACTTTAATCTTCGCTAATGCTTAGGCATTCATGGGAACCAAGATAATAGAGTTTTCTCTTAGGTATGGCATATACCTCAAGATTCCTCTAATTACTACCCTCAGGGGAATGGACTTGCAAAGTCAATTAACCAGAATTCGATTAGCATCATGAAGAGAACAATCGAGCAAAATCAAAGGCTTTGGCATACTAAGGTAAGCTGGGCTTTACGGGCCAACAAGATCTATCCAAAGTTGTTAACCAGAAATTATCTTTTCATGCTAATATATTTAAGAGAAGCCAAGCTCCCACATTCATTAGAGCTTCCAACTTTAGAGTCACCTCACCAATTGGAGTTGGAGCACCATGATGCATGGAAGTTAGAATGACAGAGCAAGTGTGTCTTGA
This sequence comes from Taxus wallichiana var. yunnanensis, assembly GCA_018340775.1. Lineage (NCBI taxonomy): Eukaryota > Viridiplantae > Streptophyta > Pinopsida > Cupressales > Taxaceae > Taxus > Taxus wallichiana. Next base: position 669,779,410 of record CM031240.1, on the reverse strand, counting down.
AGAAACTAGAAAGAATTCTAGGCAGAGGTTCCAAGATTATCAGCAGATTGTCAGGAGGCTCTTTGATAAGGGGGTTGCTGTTCAAAGTTTCAAAGAGGGCGACCTGGTGCTGAAATGGGTTGCAGATTGGTGTAAGCCTGGCACAAAAAAATTGTCACAATCTTGCGCAAGCTCTATCAGATCACGAGGTGTAACAAGAAGAACGCCTTAAAGCTCTCAAGGCTCGATGGAGAGGTTCTGAGATCCCAGTGAATGGGATTTTTTCCAAACAATATCCTTGAGTGTGGTTGTCACACTTTGTATGTAGTAGTTTGTATTGCCTTTTGCTTTGTTTGTCATTTGTTCCGCGTCTCCTTCCAATCCTTGCATTTGTATAAAAGGTCCCTTTTCTTTGTTGTATGATTTGCGTTCCTTGCATATTCCGCTATGGAATGTGCGTGCTTTTTCTTTTTGTATACAAGTTTTGTGAGCACCATGTAGAAATTTTTGCCAGTGTTTTTGAGGGAAAATTTTAAGAAGTTTCCAAGTTTCCAGGTAAATCGAAAGTATAGACCGCATGCCCAATAGGTATTCAAACTACTGGATTTTGCATACTTAGGAGATAAGTGTCCCCATGAGTCACCATAAATGTTAACCAAACGTCCCCTTTGGTCCATTCTATTCACCTTGTGCTCTAAAAATTGAGGAGTCTTACAACACTTGTACTAGTTTGGCGAGTTAGTGTATTCCATGGCATTGTCATGCTCATCACGTCACCGCGGACCACTCTGCATAGTCGCATATCATTTATATGCCTTAGCTTATTTCTTTTGCTTAGACCAAGCTGAACTGTTCTATCTTGTGCTGCTCAACTCCAATCCATGCCGCAAAGGCCTCTAAGGATGCCGCTATGCTTTGTTCCATCCTATTGGAAATAAAGTGTTAGTGCTCATATAGGGGTGTGGCATATTAGTTAGATTAATTGTTGAGAGTGTTGTATGCGTGACTTGTGATAACAAGTCACTTATCGATAGTGTTGTTTGAGTGATTCTAGGGATTATGAAGCTGTTGTTGATAAGCATTGACTCTTTACTTGTAGGAGTACAATGAGCAATATGTTTGTAATCTCTACCAATGAATAACATCAAAGTATTATGTTTTGTGTTGAATATGATCCAAAAACTACATTTGGTATCAGATCAGGTTTATATTACCGTGTGATTGTGATAATAAGTGTGATAGGGCAGCATTATTGTTATTCATGGTTTCTTGCTTATGTAACTCTTGAGCTTTGTAAAATTCTTTATATGTTAGAATTCCAATAGATTTTTTTATCGTATAAAAACTCTCAGTAAAGTTAAGGTTGTCAGACTTCATTTTTACAATCTGCTTGGGCACTTGTTGGAACCATGTTGTGCATATTGGTATGATCTCATTGGAATTATCAAGTTCGTTGGTACTATCTCGACATACCTGTGTGCATTCTTTATTGATCTCTGCAAACCTATGTGCCTCCTCAAGTTGCTGTACACAGATCATTGTGTGTAGTTAGTTTTATTTTTAGTTTCCTCTCAGCTTATCAATTCTCCTCTTGCATCCACTGGCAAAGCTGTTCTCGATCTCCACATTCTTGATGACAGAGTTGACTTGACATTTCGTTGCATAGTTGATCTGTTATCCTAGGTGCCTTGGTCATGGCTATCACATCGTGCCGCTGAAGCATATTTGCTATTATTATTCACCATGTCATTCAAGGATTTTGCAGATATGTCTGCCCCACGTGTTTCTATACCTGCTCATGCGTTATGTATGCCGTTTGGAATCTACTGCAGTTACATCTATTCGTTCCAAGCTTGATTTTCCAATGGTAAGAATTTTTTTGTAAAGGTCATAACCGTTCCATCTATAATAACTGCCAGATCTCAGTGTTGCCGATACATTTGATTCATCATTCAATCTCCATGTATGTCTATCACTCTTCATAAAGCTCTCAATGTCGCCCTATGTGCCTTGGACGTGATTTTCTTTTGACATCCACCTTCGTGCATTCACATGCCCATGGAAGTCATCATTGTATAATGTTCATTTATATGCTATTTAATTTTTTATGTTTTGCTTTATACTTAATAAGGATATGAGATAATTAAAATTTTTAATAGTTTAGAAGCAATTCGGTTTTTAGTGTATTTGTTGACAAACTATACGGAGTCATATTTGAATGAAAATTTGTAATGGGGTCGAGAAAATGATCTATAGTTTTGTCATTTTTATAAAGTCTAGCAGTGTTAAAGTCAAAATCGATTTAGTGTCTAGCAATAACTTTTAGCTATATTAGGTATCAAATATAATCATTGTTAAGTCTTGTCAATTAAAATATGATCCTTTGTGTTATCTTAAAAGCATCAAAAAGTTTAAAAAAACATCCTTGTATGCGAAGCATTATCGGTTGAAACCAACGTCGATTGAGTCAAGTACGTAGGGGGTATGGTAAAATGGAGATATTACGTTTAATTTAGAAATTCAAAGGGAAATATTTTTATGCTTGGTAGGTCAAGACTCAACTCCTACTGATTGACAAGGTTATGTGGGACACAACCAATGGAAAAACAACGAAACCAAGTGATACCAATGAAGGAGTTAATGACATATCAAGTATCAAAGGGCGATATTTGTCATTGGTCTAGGATTATCCAATGCTTATTTGCATCATATAAACCTTTCCAAAACCTCCAACTTCATCTGGGAAGCATTGAACAAGCTATTTGGATCACAAGTTGGGTGTATTGCAATGGCCTTGAAGCAGAAACTTTATGGATTAGCTGTTATACAAGTTAAGGTAAATGATGATGCAAAGTTAATGTAAAAGATGATGATGCAAAGTTAAGGTGAAAGATGATGATGCAAAGGCTGTCTTATTGAATAGCATGCCAAATAGCTATTCAAAGATAGTTTGTCCTTAAAATAAATCCCATCCTAAGGAACTCGATTTCTTCCCTACTTGACAAAGAAAACAAAATCAAAAGATTTGTGTCAGAGAAAGAGGAAAATGTCACGATTGCAAAATATAGACCCAGTTCTCATTTCAAGTCAAACAAACATGAGTCAACTTCCAAAGCTTCAAAGAAACAATATATCTCATTACTATTTCAAACAACCTGGTCACATCACTATAATTTGTAAACAAAGCACACAAGATCTACTTGATGGAAAATTAAAAAATAAGGCCTTGATTGTTGGTGAAGACAGAAAAGAGGAGAGTGATTGGGATGTAAATACTACCCATTCAAGTGATCCTAGTGATGAAGAATATGTGTTTAAAATGACTACATTGTGGAGGGCTTAGGCGGGAGGCCAACCGGTGTCCTCAAGTTCATTACTAACTTAGGTGTCACACAATGTCATAGTGCTACAACCTTTTTATATTTTTGTGTGTGGGGCGTGTCAATGGGAAGCCCAACACTTAATGACAATATATAAATGTATGTGAGTGTAATAGCTCCTGCTTCCTAGTTGATGTACTTGAGATGTAGTAGGATGTCTAAGTAAGGAAGGGCAATACGCGCCATTATGATCACCTGGCAATTGATGGTGCATCATAAGTAGTTGTAGAAGTTGACATTAGAGATATAAAAATACCGGAGCAGGTGCATTTAAGAACTTGCATATAACCAAGTGTATTTCAGTATTTAGCACCTATATTTTAAACACGTTGCATCTAGATGACTCCTAATTGAGGAGCTGTGATTGGGCTCAAGGAAGCAAACAAAACATCAATAAGAAAGCAACCACCTCAACTTTGGCCTTTGTACATGTAGCATTTAAAGTTGAACTCCCATCTTCAGCTCGAGACGAGGAAAAAGCCACTAGTACATATCAGGAAACCCTAGTGTTGGGAATGCTTCTTGGGCAGTAACTAGAATGCTTTGAGGGATACACATTGGCCTTGATTGAGGCTTATAGTTTTGTTTCAACTTTTTCAGGACTCTAGTGAGAAATAAAGTGTCTCTTTGTAGTTAGTATGTTATTTTATGTATGCAAAGACTGTGTGGTCCCCAACCGTATAATCACAAATTCTGAGTCATAAAGTTATATACAAACTCTTAATGAATGGAAGCTGACTCCAATAAGTCATTTATCTAATTACTGTAGCTTTCAATAAGAGCTTTCTCTCATTTGTTGTGTCTTGTCAATCAAGTATGACAATTTATGTAGGGTTGCTCCTATATTCATGTTTGAGTACTCATGATTTGGGTCAGATAGAGTTTAAGTTTGGCATAGCAGAAACCTATTAAGTTGGCTTCAGCCCCATTCTGCAATGCCTATGATATATTTCCCAGAGTTATAATATAATGTTGATGCATATTCCTACCACTTACCAACACCGACGAGCCTGAACCTTGGGTGGGGGTAACATGGTGAGCCTTTTCTGTAAGAAGGATGTTATGACTGGAATAATGCGCAAAGTGATAGATAAACACAATCCTCACAATTCATATATAAACACAGGTGTTTATCTTGTGTACGGCACAGTGAAATTATATTGTCATTTTGATTGTGGAAACTTAGTCACAAGGTTCTAGTTCACATTCATGTTTGACGAGGATAAAGTTCGGTTCAAGTTCTCCAAGGAATAAAGTTCGAGGAAAAAACATCTTCAAGTTCGAACCGTTTTTTTTTCTATCATTTTTTATTTTTTGAAAAAGATGCATAAATATATCAGAGGGACAGAGTGGAGAGAGCTTTCTATCCACTACTTTGAGTCAATATATCTATATATATACATACATTTGTAAAATAATGCAAAATCATGTCAAAAACTTCCCTTGTAAAAAAAATGGATAAAGTTTGAGTTCATGTTCAACAAGAATAAAGTTTGGCAAAATTCAATCATTTTCAATAAAATTTGGAGAACCTCATGACATATTGTGGAAATATGATTTTTTGATATTTCTCAAGGGACATTTAGTTTTGTGTAGGCAAACTAGACTGCATGGAAACGCCAAGTACCCCCGTACCAGGCCTGATACGTACCGGTACTGGTACTGGTACTGGTACTGGTACTGGTACTGGTACTAGTACTGTTACGCTGTGGGTACGTACCCACAGGCCCTGGGTACTTCCCGGTACAGAAATCCGTACCCGGGACGTACCCAGGGCCTGTGGGTACATACCCACAGTGTACCCACATGGTTTTTTTAATTTTTTAAGTGCAAAAAAATAAATAAAACTTGAGGGCTTTGACTGGAATTGAACCTTGGAAAGTTCGTGTGAGATTCAATATTGCCAATAGGCTCCGAAGGGTCAAGAGAGATGAAAATGACTTCATTTGGTTGACTTACTATTTGGGTGCTTTCTTGTTGCTCCTCATGGGTCCTTTATTCTTCAGTCAATTTGGAAGGCATGGGAACAAGTGAAGCACTTGGTGGTTGGGCAACCTATCTTCTCTTCCTTTGACACTAGGTGCCAAGCCTACAAATCGATTTTGTTGAATCTGAAATATAATGATAAGATCCTTGCCTTGACAAGAGGCTGCTCTGCCCTCCTTTGGTTTGAGAAAGGAATTAAAATATCTCATGACTTGTACAGATTTGGGAAGTGGATGGAATGGACAGACCTTAAAGCTTTCTATAAGCTTCCTCAATCTCAGTTCAGAATGTATACAATGCTCAGAAATGCTTTCACAGCTCCCTCTACTGGACTAATTATGGAGGATGAGAATGACTTTTGGGATACTATGAGGTGGCTCAAAGGGCCCCTTCTCCAAGAGGCTACCTCCAAACAACTCTATGAAAAGATTGCCTTCTCCCCAAACCTTTCCCTGGGCCTTAACAATAAGTGGAATGTTTGTGAGCCCATTAGTAGATGGACTCATAGATTTAATGTTTTGTGGTCTTCTTGTATTCAGTCAAAGAAATCTTGCTTTAGATGGCTTCCAATTCATAATAAGCTTGTTGTTGGCTTCTAATATTTTATAGGTTGTTGAGACTATAAGCTTGTTGTTTTCTTTAAATTTTTATATATATTTATATTTTTACTTTTTAAAAATATATTGTATGAATGTACCCACAACATACCGTACCGAGGTTTTTAAAAATTTGCCGTTTCAGTGTACCATACCCGTACCCATACCTGTATCCGTACCCGTACTGAAACAGTCTAGCAGGCAAATTTATGTGTATCAATAATCTTATTTGTGTCTAAAATTTGCTTTGTCCAATCAGTTGTTCATGATTGAGGCTCCAGAAAAATGTGCATATGTGTCTGACTGTAATTTGCATAATATGAAAGTGATTTGAAACAAATTTTAAACTTTTCCAGTTCCCTTTAGTACTTGACTTGATGATTTCAGACAGAGTTGGCAAGGGAAGTGGGATATACTATGAAAGTGATTTGAAACAAATTTTAAACTTTTCCAGTTCCTTTTAGTTTCTGACCTGATGATTTCAGACAGAGATGGCAAGGGAAGTGGGATACACTACTGGAAGATTTGGACATGTAATGTACCCTGAAAATGTTTATGAGCCTGCTTTGCATTGTGCAGAGTTGCTACTTGAAGGTGTGGGTAAAGGTGAGCATATTGATAGTCACTTCCACTCAGATCCACCATACCCAAATGCATTTATCTCTAGATTATTTTAGTTAATAAAAGAAGATAATCCTGCCTGGCATTCATTTTGAATCATTATCTGTTCATTTGTTTGTAGCTTTAATGATTAATAGCATCCCTGATATTTTCAAATATATCACTTGAATATCTGTTATTCCAGGTTGGGCTACTCGTGTATTCTTGTCTGACAATGGTTCCACAGCCATAGAAATTTCTCTTAAAATGGCATTTCGGAAGTTTGCTTTTGACCATGGATTTCTTCCGGAACACTTTAATGAGGATCTTAGAAAGATTTGCCCACAATTCAAGGTATGCATATATGGTTGAATTGTTCTCATGGTTGGGAGCTAGATATGGAAGTAATTCATTTGTTTGAAAATGTTTTTAGTAGATGTCTTGATTACTACTACGATGTGGATAATATTACAGTAGTAATAACTTACAAGTGTACAAATTGTTTCTTTTTCCCAGCAGTTCATAATATTAACTTTTAGTCTTATGGATCCATCAAAAGGTGATTATTCTATGTGAGCATAATAAAATGGTCAAATTAAATATATTTATGAATGCAAGTATTTCATTTGTATCATTAATCATGGTATGTGATGTAATATCCCTAAAAATACTTTCTAACAAATCTGGATATTTTTGTTAATCCCTAGGGCAGCAGTATTAAAAATCTGACTTCTATAACAGCAGCAATAATCTGATTTTTTAATATAAAAACAGCAAACCATAATTTGTAAAAACAGTATTTTATGTATTGAATATGAACCAACTACAATAAAGATACCAGTGTTTGAATACAATAGTATAGAGCTGAACTGGTAGAACACTTGCACCCTGAATTGTCACTGCAACCCCTGAATGGAATTGCCAAGCTCAGATGTGAGGGTTTTCGTCCTCAATTACTGATGCAGAAGCAAAAGCCTTTATAGCTCTCAAACACTCCAAAGTGGGCGCCCCATTCTAAAAAAAGGATTAAACACTTTAAATAATACTTTTTCCACCCCTTATCCTAAAATTAGGATTTACAAAAGCATGCAGCTCCCTTTTCAACTGTGGTGCCCCCTCCTTTATTTATTTGTAAATCCTAACTAAGAGCCTAGTAATAGAAGTCAACCTTCTATTATTATTTTATTCTAACAAAGCTTTTTGAATAAAAAATATAATTTAAGTGTCCTTTTCCAATTAAAATATAAAATATCTTTGGACCACTTGAATTAATTTATTTTCCTCTCTCAATTTCCCCTTAGCCTATGGAAAATAATAAAAATAGGCGTCAGGTATTTAGAAGTAATTAATTCCGATAAGGGGACATTACACGCGATGTCCCTTGGAAGGTTCATTTGTTAAAGCCTTAAGGATTCAAATAATCAAAACATAAAAGTTTGTCCAGGTTCAAAATACATATATAAAATGCTAAAGTAAAATGCAAACTGTCAGATGTTCAGCAACCAATGTCTATATCAAATATCAAAAGTCTAGTATTGAGAGGCTAGGCTACCAGCTACTAGGATATTTCCCTATTTCCTACCATAGTAGCTAGTGGCGTACTTGAAGAAGGTAGAAAGGAATCCTCCATGGTTATTTTGCGACTCCGTTCCTTAGGATGCTCTTCTTTGTTGCCAACATTTGTTGTTGTAGTTTTAGCATATGCTACAAGGTTTATGTCCGTGTTCACGTTTGATGAGGATAAAGTGTATACTTTAACCTGGTATGTGTATATACATACACAAATTTATAAAATAATGCAAAAGCATGTCAAAAACTTCCCATGTGAAAATAATGGATAAAGTTTGAGTTCATGTTCAATGAGTATATTGTCGAAGTTCAAAATTTTTCTATAAAGTTTGGCATACCTCGTGATTAGGTTTTAAACCATTATACATGAGAAATCATGCACATCTTTAAACAGAGAATTAATATCCACATTTTTAGTGGCCCTTTGTTCTAGCGTTATCATAATATCTGCAATTTTAGATGTGAATGTGTTATGACAAATACCCATTACAAAAATAAAAAACACATTAAAAACAATCTTTACACCTCAAGAGTCGATTACCTAGACAACTGCAGAATATATTGGTGAATGTATGAAGATGTGTGACCATTTAATCTTCGACCAGTGGGATAGCTTACGAATCAATGCAATGTCCATGCACCAAACCCTTATGATCCGTGAAATGGATGGAAAACTGATACTACTAGCTTTATTTGTTTGTTCACTAATGACTGATTACGATTCACTTACAACATATTTTTGAATACAATGTGGTTTCTCATCCTAAGTTGCAAACTTAGACAAATTACTTCATTGACATAGGATGCATACAATTTAAATAGAAACATAAAGAATTAAAGAATCTGGTTCTGAACTAAAAGTTTGAATAATTTCATATTCATCATCACATTCCATTTTATCTCTGCTGGTCCACGTGATAGTCTTGGGTCTGTATCATCCAATTAGCTTTTTGTTGTTTACTGAGACGACATATTGTATTTATGTTTTAGTGTTTTGTCTTGGTGCTATTGTTTGTCACATTTTATTGACCTAGGATTAATGGATGGTTGAGTGGGGTTTCCTTTCCCATTGAATATATAGCAAGGGGCAACCCTCAAAGATGTACCTCTTTCAATCGTTTTTTAAACCACAGTACATTGGGAGGCCATCTTGTGAATATTCACATGTTTGGAGTCAGATTTGCAGGTCCAATGCATCTCAAGTGAGCAGCCCCCTTGCTTATGCACAGTTATTTTTGCTATTCAGTATTTTCTGCTTCAGTTTATTCTGTGAATATTGTATGAACTCAGCGAGTGGTATCAGAGCTTCAGTCCCTTCTTGCTGCCACTGCAAAATGCCAAGTGGTGTTTATCCAAGAAATACTTAAAAGATTTTGACACAGAAGGAGGTAACATGATTGCTTGCAGAATTCACAAAAATATCGAGGTGATCTCTTTCCAAAAAGGGCCGGTGGGTACAAAGTTTGAACAAAATGTCAATCCTTGGGGTGACCGTTATTCCCTAGATGTGGAGTTGGATGAGGAGGCCGAGGAGGCTTACCCTAGAGAGACCTTTACCCTGTTTTCTGAGGTTGTGTGTTAAATAACAGGTTGAAATTGGTACAATATCTTACACAACATGTGCATTTTTTATAGAGATGACCATGGAAGAGTTTTCAGAGGAATCGTAAGTTTTGGAGACTCAAAGACTAGACTCCCAAAATATATGGTGCTCGATTTTATAAAATATTGAATAGCAAAGACAAGTATGTATAAGAATGGAGGCATTTGGTCGTCGAGATAGATTGCAATCAGATTGTAAATGCAAAATCACTAACACAAATGGTGGCTCTCTATTGCATTAACAAATAAGATTGAAAAAGACATAAGATTGATTAAAATGGACTGGATTGTTTTTATGTCCTCCGACAATTATCTTGACACATAAGATTGCTTATTAAACATACAATTATCAATCAAATTCAACCAACTTAATTCATTTTACCCTAAGACTAAGCACCATTCAATCTTCCTAGCTTTAGAAGGTCTACCCAAAGAAAGATATACTCATTAAATAATCATAACATTATTACATCTTGAAAGTGGTTAATGATGCAAAGGAAACCTTTTGATGATTCCAAGTAACTCCACTTAGTATAACTCAGAAGAAGCAAAATCGTTGTTACCTTTTGATGAACAAGAGAATCATAAAGACGCATAAGATAAACTCATGATGACTGATGAAATTGTATGTGTCTGACCACGTCTCACAATCTGGAATACCTTTGTAAACTACAAAGCATCTTGAAAACACGTCGACAAGTCACAAACACTCACACAAATGCCGACTTATTTTTTATTTTTATTTTTGATGTTAGATTACTTGTGGACCCGGATGCTCCTACATCAAAATGAAGGATCACATGTATCTCCAGTGGTAGTTTGGTATTACTGCTACCCGAACATGAGGTTTTTTGTTAGAAACCTTCTCGAATGAAGGGAGTTGGACAGTCATTCACCTCATTTGGAAGCCTTCAAAGTCCACTTATAGGATCTTTCCTTCTCTTTGTTGATGGAGGTAATCATTTGCAAACCTAAAATTTGGAAAACATCTCATGAAAATATCATAGCAAGGATTGATCTTTCTTATGTGTATTAGCTGTTGGTGCACTTTTGGTCTTCGCGTTTTTTGGCGCATGGAGCTTGCTTTTGATTACCTAGAATTTTATGCACTTCGATTTGTGCTTATGTGCTCTTGGATTTTGCTTAGGGTTGTGTGGAGCTTGCTTATGTGTCGTTTGATTTTGCTTCGGGTTTGTTTATTTGGATCCGAATACTGCAAATGTTCTTGGTGATAAGCTTAATGGTTTGATATATGATTATGGATGCTTTTATGTCATGTTCTGCCTGATTACAATGTTGTTTTTTTGGTTTGTGTGGCCCTATTATGTGGTAGCTTCTTGTGGCTTCTTGTGTTTTTGCATGGAGTTTTGTTTCGTCTTGACCCAATTAACAGTGGATATGGTGTGGTGATCGTGTGTCTCTCATTTATTTTGATCTAGGCATTGGTGGTGTTTTGGCTTTTAGATGAGCACGTTTTGGTCATGTTCGTAGCTTTGTAGCTCTTAGGTGAACTCTCATGGTTCGTGGCATACTTATTTATCTCTTGGACAAACTTTCATTATTAGAGGTTAATGAGTCAAGCTTAAGAAGATTGCAAGGAGTTTGAGGTTGTTCTTCATGGACCACATGTTGATTTCATCTTTGCTGTTATTGGAGTGTTGTGGTTTGGACTCAAGGAGATCGAGTTAGATTGATCGGTTTTGGCTGCATTCTTGTGGAGTGTCAATGATTACTTGCTCTAGGTGATTGAACATTGTTTTAAGTTGTCTTTACATACCTTGATGCCAAACTGGATTTTAGACGGTGATTTGCAACCATAGACCATGGAGGACATTGTGTTGCAGTTGGCTTGAGAAAGTTTCCCTTGGGGGATGCTTGTGTAATGCCATCTTTCTTGTGCAGTCCAAGTTAAATTTAAGGGAGGATGTTAGTGCCTACTTGCATTTTTATGTAAACTTGCCATGGTAGGTCCCTAGGGTCACGAATTTTGGGTGTACCTTGGGATGCTTGGGGTTAGGGTTAGTTTAGGCCCTTGAGGCTTTGGCCTGTGGCGTCGTTGAGCTTCTTGCTTGTGGAAGCCAATTGGATACAAGTTTGAGGTACCATGAGATCTGGTTTTATTTTTCTCTACATTGGTGTGGTAGAATCACCATGTCCTACCTTGTGTATATTGGTGGCCAAGATGTGTTATTAAGTCTATAACCACTCATCTGTATGTAACCTTGCATGTATAAAATTTTGAGAGTTGTACCTCATTTATATTATCTTGATCTATTGTGCTATAGTGATATGTTGAATTGTGGGTCCAATCCATATCTTGTGTTCTCTCATGTATTATCTATCTCTCATTGTTGTATCTTTATTACTTTGCTTTGCGGAGTCAATTGTTCTTGAGGAATATAGTAACATGTTCTTTCAATAGCTTCCTACTTTATTTTTGCAGAGTTGATCGATCTTGAGTAATATGGTAACATGTTCTTTCACTAGTTTCCTACTTTACATTTAACATCTTCTACTGAAGAACATGCCTTTAGTGTAAATCAGATGAAAACCTCAAAAATATTAACAAGATTATGTAGCCCCCATTTGCCAAACACTTGTATAAAACTTTTCTGCACTGGAAGGTCACCCATCTTAATAAATCATAAAATCAAATTTATTATTTTAATGTTTTAAGATTTAATAGGCTTCCAAAATTCAGATGCCTACTTTGTGGCCTATTTTTCGATGACATGCAAAATGACCTCAACAGCTTCACTGGATCAAAAAAACAGATTTGTCACATTGGTGGCTGTGTGCGAAATCAGATCATGCCCAGTTTGCCTTGATGTAACTTGCTTGAAATCACAAGTTTTATGAGTATAATTTTTTTCATCCAACATCACCATTTCTAAAGCCCTCACTGGCTTTCTACAGGTTGCAACTTCAGTTTCTATAAAGTCTGGACATGTAGGATATTAACCATGCTGGATTTTTATGGTTTCATTTGCGAATGCTATGGACATTTTTACATTATTTTATATTTTGTGTTGTGCTGGTATTCTGAGCAGGATGCTCACTAACAACATCTGTGAGTGGACTCAAGGTTTAATTTCTTTATGAATTCACATGTTTAGTTTTGGACTTAAGCTAAAAATCTGTTTGTGAAGTTCTTAAAATAGAATTACAGAAGTCAATCTCTTGTATGGTGAATTTTAGGGTTTATGACAGATTTTTTTGTGTTTTCAAGTTATGTGTCGTGGCTCATAAAAATGCATTTCTAATATTGATATAAAGGATATTATTCAACAGTTAGTGTCTTACCCGATTTCAGGTTCTTGCTCTTAGAGGATCATATCATGGTGACACTTTGGGTGCTATGGAAGCACAAGCTCCATCGGCCTACACTGGATTTCTGCAACAGCCATGGTATGAATACACATTGTTTCTCAGATTAATTTAAAATGAAATAGGGATATTTAAATATTTTGGTGTATTATCTTACAATTAATTCCTTTTATTATTAGTTTCACCTTTTCTAGCTCTCATTTTGTAAAAGGAGAACTACAAAGCCGCTTATTTGATGAGTCCTTTTGTTCTAATGTATTAATAAGCATTGACCAAAATTGGCACAAAAGACGATGTTAAGATGAATGCTTCCACAAGCAGTTTTATTTAATTATTATTTTTTTGGGGGTTTTATCTGTGTGTTTAAATCATCTCAAGATGACCTCCATGAGTAGTCATTACCCTAATAACATTTTTCTGTGTATTATTGGTAATAATTGAAGGTGAGGGGAACCACTATAACACACAAGCACCATGAGCATTGTTTACTTGAGGGGAGAAATGATGAATATAATTCACCTCTTCAGGCTTCTCGTATTCTAGCCCCTTTCCTCATTTGCAAACCTTTTAGAACCTGTAGTGCCCTTGTAAATCATTCTTATCTTACATTTATGAGCAATGTGGTATCATTCCAATTACAACCAAATCATGTAATAATGTCAAGTTGAAGGATTCCATGAGAAATTTAAGCATATTATTAGTTTTGGTAGGATTTTTTTGTGTGTTGTAAGTTATCTGAAGATAATCTCCATGAGTAGTTGTTATACAAATGACATTTTTCCTCATGTACTTTTGGTAATAGTCACAAGGCAAGGGGGCCCACTTTAGATCTAAGCATTTATTAGTAGGGGGAGGAACGGTGAATCTAATACATCTGTTTGGGATTCTCTCTTTCTAGCCTCTTTCCCCATTGGCTAGAGTGGTAAACACACAAGTAAAATCCCACAAAAAGTAATAATTTAATTAAATTGCTTGTGGAAGCCTTCAACTTAACATAAATAGTGGATGCGTTGTAATTGGGTTAATCCAACGTTTATAATAATTGTGAGAAAAGGGTAGATTTGTAAGGCATTGCACTTTCCAAAATATTTGTCATTAGGGAAAGAGACTAGAGGGTGAGAAGTATAAAGTGGCAAAGTACATTCACTATTCCTCCCTCTACTAACAAACGTTTACGGTGATTGGGTGCTAAAGTGGGCCCCTTTTGCCTTGTGATGATTAAAAATATACATGAGGGAAAATGCCATTAGGGTAATGACTACCCATGGAGGTCATCATGAGATGATTGAAACCCACACGAGTAAAATCCTAAAAAGATATCTTACAGTAATGATGATTTGTATTGACCAATTCGACACTTATGACAACTCATAAATGGCAGGGTTCTACTCTTGGATATTGGAAATTATTAATTATTTCTTTAATTTTTGTTTTGACAAAAAAGGGTGTGCTCACATCGATTGATGAAATAGATGGTCAAATAGACATGAGAGTGGCTTGTACGAGGAGGTTCATGATGGTTGGGAAACAACCATTTTGCGGATTATTACAATCTTTATGGTACATAGTTACATCATTACACTTGACGAACCCTTTAAAGATGTCCATCGGACCCACTGGGGAATGCTTCAATAGACCTAAGGTAAATCCTCTGATAAATCTTTTCTGAACCTTCACTTACTGTGCCTACATTCACACTTGTCGAGGCCCATGAACCTATTTGTGATAGCTATATTATTATCACGTATGCACTTGGTACAGCATAAACATCTCAACCATGACTAACCGTGACTGCCACAAATAGGTGGCCCTGAAGTTTCTCAAGTCCTTAGCATTAATATCTTTTCATTCATAAACAGAATCAGCGGGATGCTAGAAATATACCTCTATAAAGTATATATTATTTTCTGATATATTCTATTATCATTGTCGTGGAATTTACCTCCGTCTTTTCAAGTGTGTTATATTTTTTTCTTTGGTTCATAAATTCTTTTTAGGATTTACCATCTTTATGAGCTCAGTTATTGTAAAAGTTCTTCAACTTGAATGCTGCTCACCAAGGGCATATTTGTTTTGCCTGAACTGCATAGGACTTACATCTAGCCTTAACTGCAAAGTGAGTCTTTGATACTCTGATAGTACAGGTTTTCAGGTTGAGGAAAATGAGTAAGCCGGACGCAACAAAGACTGGATCTAACATAAATATTTTTAAATATGTTGAAGCTTTGAAAAGGTGTAGCCTTTGCCAGAAGCTGCTATCCAGAGAGTAATCCGATTCCTATGTAATTATTGATTGATGCGATGCAACAATATTACAAAAGATCAAACCCTTATTTTGAAAATGGTTGCATGTTTGACCACAATGTAACATAGTTTAAGGTCTCAATGGAATTAGGATGCAATACTTGTAACTAGAGATGGATAAAAGACTAGGTGATCTTACCCCAAGAGCATTCTAGGGAGGATCTGGTGAGACATAATGCTACAAACAATATAATATTTACCTCTCCGTTCATGGCAAACTCCCCATTGACATGTTTCTTAAAACTCGATTTATCGAGAACAACACAAGAAAATTCCTGTTGCTGGCATTTGTACAGAATACCAAACCTCCTGATGAAGAATTGTAATAATCAGTCCCCAAAGCTCAGCTACCGTAAGGAAACCACTTTGCAGGTAAATGCATTTGGCCAACATCATCCAGATACAATTGTGGGATGTTTGCAATATGCAAAACCAAGCTAAAAATGATATCCATATCATGACTAATCACGACTAAAATATATTGGCACATATAAATCACAGCAAAGGCCGGTAGTAATCCAAGTGTTGTACAAGATGTAAGAGGTTTTGCATGGGATTCAACAGTAAAAGTTTTCACTTTTTGAGAAAAAAGTACCCCATTGCGGTGAAGGTGTGCGGTATTAAGGCTTGTCCATGCACTTGCATGAATTGTTAAATTCTGACAGAAAACTCGGAGAGTGTCATTCCTTAATTAATAATTAGCTACTATCCTTATTTTAGATAATTTATTTGATGCATCATTCTTGTAATGTCATGGAAGGTTTTAAGGAATTGCTGGTAATCCTGTATCTTCATAGGTTTCAATTTGATTATTTTCTTATAGAATTTAGGAATGAGATTGATTGAACTAGGGCAGATAGGAGACCATTAGATCTCATGTTAGTAAGGTTTTTGAGTATTCTAATGTAACAAGCAATCTGTTTTTACTATGATCTCCCAAAAACATAATTCCTGCAAAGATTGCTAAGATTTTCAATTTCCAACTTAATAGGAACCTATCTTGGATGTGATTCTTCCTAGTACTTTATTTGAAATTTGATAGAGGGATTCTGTCTGACAGAGGGACCTTCAGTCCCGTTAATATATCAATTGGTAAAATGGTAAATTATCGTCAAATGAATAGGGCCCCCATAATGCCTAGACATGTTATTTCCTGTGCTCATTTCACCTTTTTGAAAGCCCCTCTTGGCAACTTGTGTCCAGCATGTACATTAAGGTCCCATATTATGTGCAAATGGTTCTATAATTCTTAAATTATTGTTTTTTCTTGTTGTTTGTAGGTATACTGGGAGAGGCCTCTTTTTAGATCCACCTACTGTATTCTTGCACAATGAGGAATGGCAGCTTCATCTACCAGATGCTTTGATGTATTCAGATCTAAAATACCCTGGTTTAGGTGTGGCAGAAAATTTTGCTTATTTTTTTCTTGTGCATTGTGATTTTCATCTCTAGGTTGAGAGAAAATTTACTTTATGCATTAGATATATTAGTTTACACTTAAGTAGAGGCCTCTTTTTAGATCCGCCTACTGTATTCTTGCACAATGAGGAATGGCAGCTTCATCTACCAGATGCTTTGATGTATTCAGATCTAAAATACCCTGGTTTAGGTGTGGCAGAAAATTTTGCTTATTTTTTTTTCTTGTGCATTGTGATTTTCATCTCTAGGTTGAGAGAAAATTTACTTTATGCATTAGATATATTAGTTTACACTTAAGTATTCTTTTCTCTTAAATCTAATGATAGTGTTGATCCAGCAGGGACATCTAATAAAGATCCATTCTCAACAAAGCGGGATGAGACAACTCTTTCTACATTGTATTGTGATTATATATCACAACAATTATCACAATTTTCAACATTGTTTCCATCTGAGCATGTTGCAGCCCTGATTATAGAACCAGGTAAAGTCTTGCCCCCATATTTGTCATTCATTTGTTTTTCTTGAAATATTCTTCAGATGATGACTTAAGAATATCAAACATAGGAATGCCACAATGAGATTTCGTGTATCAAATTGGTTAGCTTGGATTTTGAAATTCTTATTTGCTTGTTAGAGGCAAAAATACCCATTAGTTTAGTAGGTTTTATTCTGGATAGACTGCACTGGAGTTTTTTTTTTTTTCCAAGATTCAAGATTAATTGAGACCGCATAGGCATTCACAATGATGAGTACTTGCACATAGGAGATGCAATCACATTAAATAAATGGCACAATCCAATCACATAAAGAAAATAATCATGTAAAGTGTATAAACAATGAGATTATATTATTGCTAAGCTTAGAAGTGCATGATATGTGATCATGGACTGATGATGAAGCACACTAGATGGATCTATTCTTAGAGGGATTTTTTTGTGATGAAATCTACGTAAACCATATGCGATAGAATACACAATGGTGCATTCTTTTAGGGGAATTCCTATGCTGCAGCCTGCAATCTACTATTGAACATATTTATAGGCCCACATGTTGGTAGTTTTCAGTTATACACTGTCATAGAACTGTTCCAACTACATTTTAACTACTCCCAATCATAATAAAATGAAGGACACACATTCATTTGATGTGCAATCCATTTCCTCTTCATTCTATCCTTGTCTACATTTGCTAACATTGGTATCAAAGCCTCTAGTGCTTGAAAATGTTCAGAATCTGAGGAAACTTGCAAAGAAGTACAGATTTTGAAAAGAATAGTTTGAGGAAGCCCTGCACTAGGGCATGAATTGAAGAATACCATTCTGCTAGGGCATAGAGCGAATGAAAACACATGTTTGAGATTCCACTAGGGTATGAAATGTTTTAACATGTTTATGAGGAAAAAATATATTATGGTCGCGATTTGCACAATAAAATCTCGTTGCGATTTGCATACATGTGTTTCTGGTCGCGATATTCATGAAAATTTGGTCATGATTCAAGGAAAAGGCACAAGTTTCTCTGCATTTTCGTGGTTGCATTGCTCAGACACAAAATGTCTCTAGGGCACAAAATTTTGCACAAGTTACACTGTCATCTTGTGGATGCTAGGGCACAAAAATTCGTGCATAGTAATTCTTCTCGAAGCCACTAGCAGTTTTGTATAATTGGAATTTCAAGTTTAGGTTAGGGTATTGATAAATTCTCAAATATTTTTGAGTTCAGACCAGCCGCTGAGTTTTCTATAGTTGGAATTTCAACTTTAGGTTAGGGTATTGATAAATTCTCAAATGTTTTTGAGGTCAGACCAGCCGCTGATTTGAAAATATTGTGATTCCTTTACCCAATGAAAAGTCTAGTTTATCTCATACTCCTCCACGAACTCCACAACAACTTGTGACACCCACAAGTGATACACTTGTATATAGAAGACGCGAACCTGAATTGGTTCCTCATCCAATAGAGCCTCAGCCAAAATAGATTTCTTCAGTCCAATGAAGGCCTAAGTGGTTTTACTCCACTTTGCAAGATGTGCGGGAGGATGAAATGCCTCAATTAGATGCATGACCTTGGCGGATTGGTAAGCAAATTGTTGATTTAGAGCATGTTCATTTTTCTCTTTCTTTTGATCTTCACAAAATCGTTGAGCCACAAAGATACTCTGAAGCAAAAGGCATACTTGAATGGGAAACTGCCATGCAAATAGAGTATGATGCCTTGATGAAGAATAATACTTGGACATTGGTGGAGTTGCCTCTAGGGAAACAACCCATTGGTTGCAAATGGGTATACAAAGTCAAGTGCAAAGCTGTAATGTCCCTTCTAGGGCAGTGAATGGGGAAAAGGGTTTCTCCACAAGCCTAATGGATCAGATCTGAAATTGCACCTTCAAACACACAAACATCAATCAAGACTAAAAAAATACTTTAACCCTATTCGAACAATCAATAATCAGTCCTCTAGGGAAGCAAACTGTATAGGGACTTCACATCAACATACAACCATGCAAATAGAGTTGAAAATGCTTCCAAATAATTAATTCAACCACGACAATATTTATCAATCCAAATTATATCAAAATAATAGAGAAAATGAGTGATTACACCCAGCTGTAATTAATTTTATGACAACAATAGTACAACCAAAACCAAGGGCTGGAAATAGCTCATAAACCACTCCAAAAATCACTAAAATGTAGATTCTAGCCTTTTAAAATATGAAGAACAAGAATATCAGCTCCAAATGTCCAAAAGTGCCCTAGTTGACATCAAACCCTTCACCCAAGCAAGTCGCCTAGGGTTAGAAAGGAAGAAACAAACATTAAATCCTCTTTAAAGCACCCTTGTAACTTCGGGCTATGTTGCTAGGATACGAGTATGGGTACGTGTTCGATACGCGAATGTCAACATTAAAAACCCTTGGGTACGAAACGTCTTGGATACGTGCGTACATATATATTAAATTATATATATATATATATATATATATTAGATATATATATATATATATATATATATATATATATATATATATATATATTATTCATATACACTCATTTTACTCATTTTTTAGTCCATAAGAAATACAAAACTTGAAAAATATAGTACGACCAATGTTCAAAACATTCAATATACTTAAGATTTTACATTTTCTATGATATATGAATATTATATTCCTTTGTGTTTCATCCATTTCCTTTGAGATTAATTTTTATGTTGCAATGGTGGCCATAAAGGACCTATTTAATTAGGTTGACTCTAACCTGCCAATGATAACTAAAGAGGTCAGTCCAATGGTTGGTCCTTGCATTCATATTATCCAAAATCACCTTCTAATCATTTTCATCCGCACCATGCATGCAACCTAGGGATTATCCCAGAAAATCATAGATTTGAGGGTATGCAACCTAGTAATTGTGGTTTTAGGTTTCCTTTTTCCCCCTTTTAAACTATTTATAATTATTATTACAGGCTTGACAGTTTTGGCTGATTGGGTAGCCATATCTAGGTGAATCAGATACGCACTAGGTAAGGGCTCGCATATGGATATCCAACTGCTCTGTTAATAACACGAGTCATAGTTAAGAACTCGACAAAATCACATATGCGTGGGAAATACTAAGGTAATGAAAAGAAGTGATCAAATATTCCCGAGGTTTAGATTATAGAGTATTAAATTGTAGATCCTCTCATTGAAACAAGAGAGTTGCACCAAGCCAACTCAATAAAGGTTCATACTACAACCTAACCTTGGGGTATGTAATGATTTCCGCATTTCATTGTTGAAAGAATGTGCAGAAAAGATCTACAATATAAAGCTATCCAAATTTTAACCAATAGAAATACTATGGTACCCAACGAAGCAGCAGCATGAAAACTAAGTTAAAATTAAAAGAAACTTTTTTAACCCTTTTGCCGTCCAAACTGCGCAGTTCGCCATGGAAACGTCCGGTATTGAAAGTGTGGTGGTTTTCTTACCAAGAGCAGCCCATAGATCTTGCCTTCTTTTGTTAATCCTTTCCATCTTCTTTGTTGTGGCAACTTGAGGATCCCCACTTGTCATGCCACCAAGTTCGAATCTCAACTCCCTAGCTTGATAGTTTTGGGTAAATTCACCCAAAGGATGCAACCATTGGATCTCAAATAACAAATTCGTACCTTCAATACCAACATGGAAATCATCACTTACCATGTGCTTCTCCAAGGTGATCTCGAGAGGTGGGAACCTCTTGGTGCAAGGAATGATGAGGCCCTCTTGTAACATCTCACCCTTCACAAGGAAGCTCGAATGCATAACAAACTCCATATGATTCCTTATAGAATTTCTTCCTAACCAATTGTACGGAAAGAAGCACTCACTAGTGATAATAGCATGAAACCCATTGAAGACTTCCCTTTCTTTGTATCTCAAAGGATCCATGAACTCTTCACCACTTTGGGTGTTCTTCACTTTATCATCATTCCCACCATGTTGTCCATGATGACACAAATATGGCAGCGATATGGGAGGAGACCAAAAACTGAAATGTGATTCCTAATTTCATATCTTAGGCTGTCCTTTGCTTGTCCATCTTCTTTTTCCATCTTGATTTCGTCCATGCCCTGTTGGCACATGCATGGAGTCTCTTTGTGGTCCTTTCCCAAGCCATGAACACCTTCAACTTGACTCTTAGGAGCTGCTGTCCTAAACAGACCAGCAAGCTGATTGTTATCATGTCTCTTGGAAAAATGGTTTCCAATCATTCCTTTCGCTTCTTTTTCAAACCTGGATTCATCACATGCTGAGATATGATCAATATAATTACCTCATAATGATGACTATCCGGGACAATAATGGGATTAAGGGCTGAATCTTCATCCTTCATGGCTCCATCTCTTTCCAAATGCAGATCTGATTTTTCCCCTGGCATGTGTGTGACTGTTGAGGCTCAAAAATTTGTCATGTGGACTTGAGAACCTCTACCTTCAAGCCCTTCTTTATGCACAATGTCCACACTCTTGAGTGTGGGGTCCTTATGGAGGGTTGACCCCTTCCTTGATGCTTGGGGTTTTGACCCCGTGCCAATTCCAACTCTTTCTGTTTCCAACTTCACGAACTCTACAAAAGGTAGGGCATCATGGATCTTCTCTCGAA
Source organism: Taxus wallichiana var. yunnanensis (assembly GCA_018340775.1). Classification (NCBI taxonomy): domain Eukaryota; kingdom Viridiplantae; phylum Streptophyta; class Pinopsida; order Cupressales; family Taxaceae; genus Taxus; species Taxus wallichiana. Next base: position 669,757,515 of record CM031240.1, on the reverse strand, counting down.
AGAGCTCTATATTCTTCATACCATGTACCGATGTTGCTCCCTTTGGATGGCTGAGAATTTATGACTTCTTTTGAAGAGATCCTTCCACCATTGGAGCCTTGAATGGTATGGATCAGTCGGGCCATTGTGTTGGCCAATCTTTCTTGCCCTAGGGCAAGCCTTTCGAGCCTAGCATCGCTGAAAATTCTATCCACCATTTTTGATCTTCAAACCCTTAGACTAGGATGATGAAACTCGATACCACTATAATGTCCATTTTAGTACCGAAAATGGCGAAATTGGCTTTACCGGCTGTCCTGAATAGATCTGATCTGAAAATACCTTTAATTATAAACACAACAAACTGATAATAACTGAAAACCTAAGTTATCAAACGCGTTTTGGATACGGGAGCGGGAGCGGGTATCCGATACGCGAAACGGCATTTTTTTTTTTTTACCCCGGATACGGCGTAGGATACGGCAGTACAAAAACTATATAAAAATTAAAAATATATAAATTTCAGCCTTCTAAATAGGAATTTAATTATTAACCACATATTATGCATATGAAAGACAAGATAAAAGACAAGTTATAAGCTAAATAAGTGAATAACCACAACAAACAAGCTAGGATACCGATAAAACTTAGAAACTTAGAAATGAGGAAACTACAACACAAAAAAAATCAACCAGACTTCTTAAAAAAAGACACTATAGATTTATATCTCCCACAATCCCATAAATGAATAGAGGAAACCATAAATAATCTCATAAATGCATAGAACTTAAAAAAAAAAAAAAAACATATTGATATCCCCATAATCAACCGAGGGCTTCGAACACAAACATCAAGTGAACCAATTTTCTACAACATCAAACATCGAAATAAATGGAAGTTAAAACACATTGCAATATAAATGGGTTGTTGAAAAGCTTTAAAGATTTTAAAATATTCAAATTGTTTCTCTTAATAACTCTTTTTTATTTTTTCTCATTGTACTCTTCTCCTGAGGTGGAGCATTCAAGAATCACTTTCTTCCTTTTTCAGATTTATTTTCTAATATATTTCTTAGAATGCAATTTTGCGCTTCCTTCAAAAAATCCCATGAGCCAACCTTAATTATATTAACCGGGGCCCAATCTTAAGCATTACCAAACAAATGAAATAAAATAATAAGCATTAAAAATTAAAAGACGCGTGTTTTTCTACGCGTTGGAGCTGCCGGGAGCGGGCGGCAGCGTGGAAACGCGCGAGTACCCGCGCGTTTCCACAAGCATCGGCCGCTCCTCGGCCGCTCCCACAGCGCTCCCGCTCCCGACGCTCCCGCTCCCGCTCTCGGCTGCTGTCGTACAGCGTTTCCAAGAACCTAGCTGAAAACCAATCTAAAATCAGCAACCTCCTAAGGAAGTGAATTGACTATGGGATTCAAGTCCACTTTTACTATGCAAATCAATGAAGAATGCCACGAAACAATTAATCTAGCCATGATCTGAAAATACCTTTAATTATAAACACAACAAACTGATAATAACTGAAAACCAATCTAAAATCCGCAGCCTCCTAAGGAAGTGAACTGACTATGGGATTCAAGTCCACTTTTACTATGCAAATCAATGAAGAATGCCACGAAACAATTAATCTAGCCACGACAATATTTATAATGCACAAATACATTGACAGATTGAAGGAATATCTGATTACTCAACTGGAATTAATTATTTCTAACAGCAGTAGCCTAGGCAAAACCAAGGGCTAGGAAAAATAGTAAATTTTTACCAAAATTCACCAAAATGAAGATTCCGACCTTATAAATTATGCCAAATCAGAATATGAAATCAAATTTGCAACTTGTGCCCTAGAAGGCACCCAAATACCCTCAAACCCTAGTCGCTCCAACTAGGAAGGGTTCTAAAATTCATGCAAACCCTTGTAGATGTCTTCCTTGATCTTCTAGAGTCCAAATTTGCATGAGTTCTTCAAGATATCTTCGCTTCAACCAAGGATGGAGGGTTTCGTCCCCCAACCAGCCACAAGAAGGGTTTTCGTCCTTCTTGGAAAGAACCACACAATTGGATTTTTGCCCAAAAGTGGAATGAACTAAGAGCAATCAGCCCAAAGAACAATTGTAGATAAAATTTGCCAAAATAGATGTGTGCAAATGAAGTCATTAATCTCCTTATATATCTCATGCTTGGCGCCAAAGGCCAAAAAGACAAGACCGACCTCATAAAGCATCCTTTATCTTCTAATTTGCCTTTAGGAACTCTCCAAGCCCAGCCGACCTCCTTAGTAGCTTATTTCTTCATTTTGAGCTTATTAAAAGCTCTCCAACCCAGCCGACCCACTTAGGAAGGGAAATACAAAATAAAAATCATAAATATGAATGAAGAAAACCCAAGGTCTTCCCTTGTTCATCCTTTTCTTGCCTCCGGAAAGAAGAAAGGCAAGAAGTCTTCTATTTTGGATTAATTTGAAAAAGGGGATATTACACTGTTTCAGTCAGTTTAGTTTTGTCATAGTGGCATTTTGATCTTTCTGTACATAATGTGCTTTTGTTATTTTGGGAGATGTTGATTTTTTTTAGGTAAAATGATAAAATGGTATCTTTTCTTTTGCCTCTTATGACGGTAAATAATAATTATTTTGGGGCCAACCTACCAGTTTTCTTTTCATTTCTTTCGTGAAATTCTAATTTTGTTTAGCATTTGTTTGGTGTTTATTGCTAACATTAATGCTCATCGATTTTCTGAAATACGTGGTTCCACAAGATATTATGAATTTGGAAGGTTAAGAGCTGTATACTTTCGTACTTGCAGTTATTCATGCTTCTGGAGGAATGCATATGATCGATCCACTTTTCCAGCGGGATCTTGTCAAAGAATGCCGGAAACGTAGAATACCTGTAATATTTGATGAAGTCTTTACCGGTTTCTGGCGTCTTGGAGCTGAGGTATATTAATCTGTTTGGTTATGTTTATGTCCTGCTAATCGCTCAAATATTGTATCTTCCTGTACTTGTTGGAGTTTTCATTTGAATATTCGTTGTATTCTCTAAGTCATTGTTAATGTCATGGCCTAGCGGGAATAACTATTGTAGTTTGGCAAGTTGGGTTCACTATTTGCTTATTCTTGTGTCCTAAAGTCTGCTGCAGAGATACTTGGTTGTGCACCAGACATTGCATGTTATGCAAAGTTGCTGACAGGTGGAATTGTTCCCTTAGCTGCTACGTTGGCGACAGAATCCATATTTGAGGCATTTGAAGGAAAATCAAAGGTATTTATAATGTCTCAACATATTATACAATTGAATCCAAAAGAATCTACTACTACACTAATGCATTGTGTCCCGAGTCCCAGTGTGTTACGTGGAGATGCGTCCCCTAGATTTTGTTGACGTCCCAAATGTTTATGGCACTTGGGGACTTGAAGGCGACGTCCCCTATTTTTTTTAATTTTTAAAAAGTTTTCTAATGTTTTTACTTCAAAAACTTATTTTTTTACCAAAAATATTGAATTCTAATCTCGAAAGTACCTAAAACACATTAAATACAGTTTAAATCCCTAAATTTCATTGAATAAAGTTAAAATATATTGATATTAATTTTTATAAATTATTTTAATAGCTGTCTCGCTGCCGTCCCTAAAAATTGGGATTTTTCGCCTTCCTGGAAACCCCGTTGCTCCATTCCCGTCCCGAGACTTAGGTAACAATGGAACTGACAAACCTGAAATCTAATACCACAATTGTCTTCCTTGCCAAGCTGCTTTTAGTTTATCATAGTCTAAACTGGGAGCAATAGTGCTCTCTGGATGAGAATGGGTGATCCTCAAAAGTCTCCAAAAAGGGATATCTAATGACTCATGTAATCCATCATTGGTCCATCTCAATATAGCTGATAGTTTTTAGAATCATTAAATATTTGATCATAATTAAACATGATAGCATAGAAGTGAAAGCAGTATCCATATGAGCCCAAGAGTCAATTCATTTATGGATTTTTCTAACCATTCTATTCTTAAGATAAAAATTGATTCACAGAGAAAATATACATTATTGCATAGCTTGTGACATGTGATGGTGCCAGAAACATGCAGGTTCTTATGCTTTCGGTTTTTATATTTGTAGTAAAAAACCATTTTCATGCCTTGGCACATGAGTAAGGGAATGAAACAAAATGGTAGTTCTGTTCCCAAAGATGCATATATTTTCCGTTATGGAAATTGATACATGATAAAAACAGGCTTCCCATGGTAGCGAAATGCTTTTTTCATGTCTTGGCATATGGGTAAGGGAATGAAACAGAATGATAGTTCTGTTCCCAAAGATGTATTTATTGCTTTCCTTTATGGAAATTGATACAGGATAAAACAGGCTTCCCATGGTAGCGAAATGCTACTACTCTCCTAATTCTCTAGGATATACCAAGGACATCTCTTGCAATTTGAAACACTTTTACCAAATTTGTATTGAAATTAGAATGTTGAATGTCTAGATTAGATTTTCTTTTTTAAATTTTCATGCTGCCCGAAACTTGGGTATGTCTGAAGTTTATGAAATGGCCGATCTTTCATGGACCAAAGATTGGATGTTTAAGAACTGGTGACATACGTATACATTCACACAAAAAGAAAAAGAAAAAAAAAAAAACCAAAACAAAAAACAAATATGCACAATGCTATTTTGTCGAGATAATCAGTTGGACCAATGTTGCATATGGAAATTATTGTAGTTTTTATGTGTACATTCCCTTCGTTGAATAGAAAGTTCCTCTGGCTGTTTTGTTTTTTAAAATGGTAGTTAGATTTTTCTGTACAAAATTGCAAACAATTGAGTTGTCTATGGTACAAACTTATAGTTGCCAGACCTCAACTCAGCATGAGTGACTCCCATGTATGCTTGGAATAGATGATAAACTTGGCAAAAGTCTTGACAATATTAAGAATATTGTAAAATATGGCATTTTATTAAAAAGACATTGATCTATTTATACCATAAGAATTTGACTTCAAATACATTCAAATATAATCAGTTACATGAGAACATATGTACTAAATATCAAAACATAATTCTATTTTGAAGTGTAAAGTATTCTAGCTATGTGAGAAGTTCCATAAACCAAGCACACTGTCTAAAATCCATGGAATATGATATCCATTGCATGAAAAACATAATGAACCACATAAAAATGTAGGGGATGATTCACTAGGCTCAGCATTCCTCAGCTCACCCCTTTGACCTCAAATACGTTCTAGGACTTTCTCTACTTTTTCCTCTACCTTTTTCTGTGTCACTGCCACTGCTCTTACTTCTACCTATTCTCACGAGGCAAACTATATGCAAGAAGGAAAATACCACATCTGTAAATGTGGAACCTTAGGCCTCTCAGTGATCCATTCTATTGATGGATCAATCTCATCTAAGTATATCACCTTGTGACCCATGCCATCCAATTGTTTGTGAGAGTTGAAGGTTGAGCAGAGGAAAACTAAGTTGTTCTTCCGTCCTTGGGATAACCTATTACATGATTGACTATCCAAGTGACTTGGAGAAACAGACCCTGTTCCAAATGATGTGTACCTAGTTCTTCAATAATAGTCATGCCTTCAAAGTTTCTTCTATTCAAGAAACAAAATTTGAACCAATTATTATTAATTTCGAATTTACAATGTCACTTTGTGTTTTAAAGATGAAAATTTAGACCAGAAATCTGATATGGAAAAATCAGTATTAGACATGCTTGGAGGAACCTTTAGTGTCGCTTGAAGTTTTGTTTGAAATTGCACTAACCTCCTTGAAAGCTTAAATTTAAACCTACAAATATATTTCTGTTCATATCCTAAATCATATGTCTAATTGATGAGACATAACCACATGGCTAGTGTATCTTATTAAATATATCACATATTTTACCATTGCTAGTTCTAACACCCTTAGACTTTCGCCAATCAAGGGATTCAATCTAGTCTATTTGATGGTTTCTAACATAGTTACCAAATCTGGCCAGATCTGCACAAAATCCGTCCGGATCTAGATTTTTCAGCCGACCTGGATAATTTCGGTCCGGGTTGGCCCTAATTTTTTTATTTTTAACATTTTCTGGAAAAAAGCTTGATGAGTATCAACCCTATACATTAAAAAATATAACATTTTACATTACATTGTTGAAGTTTTTCATCGTATTTGTCCGGACCGAAACAACACACTCACCTTCATGTCGTTAATTGTTGTTGCTAAATTGCATTATAGAATATCTTTTAGAGTTTTAGCATCTTTTTTTGGCTTTTTGAAGGGGTTTTTGGTTCATTTTTAACTTTTAAATTAGACATGGCTATAGTTGCGCCGCATACCGTATCCGACTTATCTAATATGGTCATTATTACGGGTTTGCATTCGGATATGATATCCAATCAGTATCCGAGCTACTCGGCACCGTATCCATACTTGGCACGCAGATACGTGCACCCTAATAGGAGGGGTGGTGTATCCGGCAATGTTTCTTCTTTCCATCGCGACATAGATAAAACAAAGAGGCGAAAATTTCCATTTCTTGCAATGCGGGTTAGCAGATCAAGCAGTGCTTTTATGTTGAGGACATTTTCAAATTTACTTGCCTATAGGTTTGTTATGAGATTATTTTTTCAAAGCATTAATGGATCCTATTGCGTTATGCCGTATTTTATTCCGGATTGAAAAGCTACAAGGGAATTCTTACAAGAACCTTCTTGAGAATCGATGAGTATTAGATCTCTTGCTCATATCCTTGTCAGCCATACTAGTTCCGTTGAACAAATTCTGGTAAGACATTCGAGAAGCAAAGAAAGGTAATGCAAGAAATGATGAGAGAGTGCTAGATTATAAGATTATGTGGATCATCATGGAAAAAAGGTTTGAACAATTGATTTTTGGAACCTTCTTGTTGAAAGAAATAATTTCCGATGTTTCTTCCTTTTGTTCTCCTTGAATATGGGTGCAATTATGGTTCTCAAAATGTCAAGAATCAGTTCTAGATTATGCTTATGCGAAATGAATTGCATGAATAACAATACAAGATCTTTACGATGGTTCCACTTGTCAACTTGCCTATGCCTACACAATTGAGTTTACCACCTTCACTATGTACTATTGTCAAGGAAATTGATAACTCTCCTTTGCTACCATCTTTATAGGATCCTTACAATCCTAACTGCGAGATATCATACACTCCTTAGAAGGCTAGCTAGGCGACCCATGTCAAAGACCTTGTTTTGGAGACTACAACTGCCATACAAAAATTCTACCTATGAACAAGTACATCTCTCCAATTAATATTGTCTCTTTTTCCTCGGTGCAATCAGAAACTCTTCAAATGGTTGATTAAATCCATATCACTCATTCTCTTCCTCGATGGACAATGGTTCTCTATTTTGAGCAAACTTCATCACAAATGGAAGATGGAATTTTCGCAATGTAATGTACCTTTCGAGGGATAAAATTGAAAAAGAGGAAACCACACAAACCCAAGTGAAGTAAATTCTGATTTTTATAACAACAGCTGTAATATTTCTTAAAACCCTAGCAACAAACTGTATAGGGACTTAAATGCACCATAAAACCATGCACAATAGCTTGAAATTACTTCTAAATAATTATTTCAATTACGGCAACCAATATCCATCCAATTTGCAACAAAGAAATGGAGAAAACCAGCGATGATACACTGCTGTAATTAAATTTGTGACAGCAGCAGGGCAGCCACAAACAAGGGCTGAAAACAATAGATAAACTCCAAAAATAGCCAAATTATGGAGAATCAGAATATCAAAGAATATATGAATTATGTGCCCTAGAAGGCACCGAACCACCTCCAAACCCTAGTCACTCTCCTAGGGAAGAGCTCCAAAAATCATGCAAAACCTTTGTAATCCTTCTTCTTAATGTCCTTGATCCAAATCAACAAGCAAGTCTTCAAGAGATGTCTTCAATTCACCCACATGGAGAGTTTTCGTTCTCCACCAAGCCACAAGGAAGGTTTTGTCCTCCTTGGATACCACACAAGAGGGTTTTCGTCCTCAAGTGGAATGATATTGAGCAACCAGCCCAACAAACCAAGTGTAAGTGTAAAAATGCGCCAAAGATTATCTCCAAATGAGGTCATACAACCTCTTTTATACCCCTTGCTTGGCGCCAAAGGCCAATTAGATGAGGACCGACCTCTTAAGCTTCACTTTATCTTTTAATTTGCCTTTTTAATTCCTCCAACCCAACTGACCTGCCTCATAAAGGAAAAACACTAAAAGAAAACTGAAATGAAGTGCAATTCCTTCCCTTGTTCACTTATTCTTCTTCGCCACGGGAAGGGAGTGGCAAGAAGTCTTCATTTGGCCTCGATTCGAAAAGGGGGCTTTACACACAATTTCAATGTTGGGGTCTTCTCACTTCAATGCCTAACGTACATTCAATTTGTAAGCAAAAAGGACATCCATCAACGTTTTATTCAACATTTGGATTCTATTTGTTTGAGTACTCCATCATCACTGTTTTTATCCGCATGCACTCCATACTCCACCAAATTTGATTTTGGCTCCGATCACCCATTGCACTTGAGCAACTCCGGTCATCCGTTGAAGTTGGGCACCATTTCTGCTGAGCATGGACGAAATGATGAGACATAGCCACATGAGCTAGTTAATTTAATTATATAGTCACTTGGGCTATTGTATTATAAATTTATATGTAATGCTTTACAGTCATGAATTTATTGTATATTCTCAAACACCAATTTCTATGTCCATATTTATTCTCTTAGAAGCATCCTTCCTCTAGAAGCTTCCTTTCTCTTTCTTCTTTCAGAAGCTTCTAGAAGGTTTCTTGTAATCTGTAAATACACAAAATAAAATGTAAACCACATGCAAAGTAGTGGCAATCTCCTGTGTTCTCTCTTTATTGTTACAATTGCGGCTCATGTGACTAACTTTATATATTTAGATCTCCAAAGAAGCTAATTTCCTATTTGAATGCAGAATTAATCCAAGTAGATTCAATTCTGAATCTAGCTATAAGCTAGATTGCTATGATTCTTTGTGAAATCTTAAAATCAGAACTGAAAACCTAAGGATAATGTATGTCTAATTCTGAACCTGAAACAAAAGTAAATCGTACAGATTTATTTTATGGTCTTGGATGCCTGTTTTTGTATGTGGTTTGCTGATGGTCTTTCTTCTGTCTAGACTTATTGAGTTTGAATACTGACTTCAGTGGTGTACATGTAGGTACCATTTATGTCCAAGGGAAGTTTTGTATTTTAAAAAATGTGCACAAGAATTGTGAGGGATGATTTGTAACGGTTTGTCAGTTAATGTTGTCATTGCATATAGGGTTTAGGGCCATATTATATGATTTGGTATCGATATCATGTATACCATTGGTTTTTCGTCAGGGTTTCTATATTTACATTACAATGTTACACGGTGGCTCTAGTGACTACAACTTATTTTTAATTAAACTCTTGCTTGTTGGATATCTTTGGAAAGCTTGCTATGCACATAACGATGATGTAAAGTTCATGCATTTTTATCAAGATTCTTGGAGAAATTTGAAGCCCCTGTTGAGTTTAGTTTTGGTTGTAAGAATGTGAAGCCTCTTGGGTTTGTTTATCTAATATTTCTTCCTTTCGTATAAGGGTAAAATGTTTAGAATGTTCTTTGAGAAGAGGCTTCATTTATAGTGTCTTTGGAGAACATAGCTGGAATAGAAAACCTGCTCGCTTGAGACTCAAATAGCTGCAGTGAGTACTTTGCATTGTCATGGTCTTATTTTTATTCTGGTTATTTCCTTTGGTTCCCTGTTAGTGCAAATCAGCAGCACCCCTGGATGTTGATCAAATTTCTAGTTTGATTATTCTAAGCATCCAGTGTGATTGCACAACATTGAATCCTTTCTCCAAGTGTGGGACTTGCAAAAATGAGAAAGGAATCTCCAGAGAAGGCTGGTTCCTATTCCTCTGTTCAGATGCACACAAAAAATGCAGAGGGTTTACTCAAAATCTAATCTAACTTGCCAAGGAGACAGGGTAAGAAGATGCGTAAAAATAAACCTAAACTAACAAAGGTGATGCACCGAGGAATGAAGAACACTGTCTTGCCAATAAACACGAGACCATTAAAATGCAATGCGAGATCATGCCTGAGATAACAAAATTTGCAGTGAAAGATCAGGAGGATGCAAATGAACACAGAGAGGGTTGAGAATCATCCACAGACATGCATTACTTGCTCCAAAGATTGATACAATACACTACAAAATGCCAAGAGGCAAAGTTGCATTACAGTTTTAAATGGGAGGTTCGAACTCCACAAATTCACCTGCCAAAGAGAAGAAGGGAGGGGCAAAACAGAATGTTCGACGCTTAGAAAGAAGCCCCTCCTTACAATTTATAGGAAGAATGAGAGAGGGAAGAGAGAGGAAATCCAAATCTACCCCAACTGTCTCTAGGTTACATTTAACTCATCTCATTATGGCGGTAGGTGAGAACCCTAGCAAAAACGACGAATTGTATTTTGCATTAAAGTTGGTTGTTGAAACGTCATTTCTGGCCATTACCACGTGCCAGAGGCGTTTTTCGATTTTCTCTCTCTAAACTCCATCAAAATGCAAAAATGACCCCAGAATCATGTTTAGAATTTCACCAGCTTTCCATTGATATAAAGAACGCGGAAATCCGAGCTCTGGATCAAAAGTTATGGCCATTTGAAGATTTAGGGCAAAAACAGGCCCAAAACGGATCGGCGGGAAACAATTTTGAATTTTACCTCTTTTTGCATTTTAGAAATTTTTTCAAATTTTCCCCGCGCTCCGCCACTTGGATGACACGTGTCAGGCTCTGGTTCGTCCGGGCTCATCCTTTGAAAATTTCTTGCCACTTGGACACGTGGCATGACCTGATTCGTTGGCCGGGGCAGCGGGCCAAAACACTCCTTTTGGATTTTTGGTGAAACACTTAGCCAAATTTCCAACTTTTCCTCTTCTGACACGTGGCACGTTCTGATTCGTCCGCGGGCCTCCTTGTCTCTTTTCGGCCATTTTGCCTTTTCGCGTCCCTCGCATACTTTTGGCCCGGTTGTCCCAAATGCACTGGGACAAATATCTCCGAACCGCCCGAAATGGACTGTCTTGTTCCCGTTTGCGGCCCTAGACACGTGGCGAGATTCCATTCGCTCTCGGCCGTTCGGCTTTTCCGGCGTCCTTCGCGTCCCGACGCCCCAATGCCCCGCGGATTGCACGGGACAAAAGACTTAGCCGATTTTCTTGCTTTTTCGGCCCCAAGCTTGTAATGCGGCGACGAACCTCGGATTTGCGACCGAACCCTTGGACCGAAATGCTTTAAAATAGTCCCGCGACCTTATTTTCTGCATTTTTTCCATTTTTTCTAACTCGTTGGGATTTCTTCTTGGATGGGAGAGTTAGAAAAGGGTCGAGGGGACCCCGAAAAACATGATTTTGGGCCTCGAATCAATCTTACTTGCTCGGGACTGAATAATTTGATGCATGTTATCAAAATTACCTTGAGGGTGAATTTTGGATAACAGTTCCCAAGAGGGAATCAATGCACGTTAGAAACATTGATCAAATCACAACCTTGGTACTAGGCTGCAAACTCAATTCTACACTATCTTGTGAACTACATAAGAGGGACACGTAGTTTGGCCAAGAAAAAAACAATGACTCACAAATGGTGGCTTACGCTTATTCAAACTTTTGTTAAATCCCAAAATTCCAACCGAACCAGAAATGGAGCTGTAATGTCCCTAAATGGGACATAATGAGGATTGCATTCATATTTATTCTAGTTCCCATTATGTCTTTGTTTGAGTCAATATTGGCTCAATGGATGATGAATTCTACTTGATGTAATGACGTAAAAGTATTTTTAAATACTTTTAATGGCGAGTTGGGCATGAAGGCCTCTTATTTGGTTCAAAGACTTCTAATCCTTATGGGTTGGCCTTGATTGGAGAGCCTACATAGAGGTTAATGAAGAAATATAATTACTTGAAGGTCGACTTATGCATTGGGCTTCTATTTTGATGTTGGTGCCACTTGAGGATATATAAGGACATGAAGGTTCATTTGAAGGGTTATGCATGTTTAATTTAAGAATTGATATCTTGGGTTTGTGCACAATGTGCCCTACTCTCCACTAAAGACAAAACCTTTAGTGTGGCTCAACTTTGGGGACAAAAACCTCCATTGTTGGAAGATTGAGGAACAAACACTCCTCAAGCTTGAGGGGAATCCCATACGAGGGGTTTCCAAAGTACTTCAAGGTGGTTTATTGCTGGTTTTCCCCCCTTCTTACCCTAGGCGACTTGCATGGGTGGAGGGTTTGGTATGTTGTAGGGCTGATTTCACTACTTTGGTTTGATATTCTTGTTCGGCATAATTTATAAGGCCGTAATCTAAACTTTGAAGAATTTTGGTGAGGATTTGCTATTTTTCCTAGCCCTCGGTTTGGTTGGACTGCTGTTATAAATATTTAATTCCAGCTGTGATGATCAGATATTTCTGCACTCTGTGGATGTATAAATATTGTCTTGGCTAGATAAATTTTTCGTGGCATTCTACATTGATTTGCATAGTGAAAAGTGGATTTGTTGTGTGTGTGCTTGAAGGTGTTTTCAGATCAGATCCATTGAGGATAGCAGTAAACCCATGTTCTCTGTTTCCAGCCCTAAAATGGACATTACAGGGGCGAACACCGAAACATGGATGCTTGGCCCAAAATCAAATCCTTTTTGTGGCTGGTCACAGATGAATTATTTTTAACTGTAGATAATTTTCCAAAAAAAGGGGATGGGTTGGGGTCGTTGGGCCATCTCAATGACCAAATTGTTACAAGGCTAATGAAACAATTGAGCATTTGTTCCTAGAGCTCCCTTAGGCTATGGATATTTGGAATCAAATGGCCAATTCCTTGCGCAAAATAATTTGCCCAGCCAGGTCTCTTACTGATCAATCAAATGAATGGGCCGTCGAAAATTCTATTATGGAAATAATTCAAAGACTCCAAGTTATTCTGGGATTACTTTGTTGGCATGTTTTGTTGGAAAGGAGCGCTTGGTCTTTTCACAATCTTTGCAATACGACTCTGACCTTGTTATAACTATTTAGGCCAATGTCTACACTAGGGCATTAATATTTACAAAAAGTTCTATCACAGCGTTTTACTCAAGAAATATGTCTGACCCAGAGATTGTTCGTCAAAGGAATCTGCATAATTATAAAGATCTATCACTTCAGAATTGCTTCCAAAGGAAGTTGGCAACACTGCCAAAGGGTTTAGATGAATTGAATTTCGATGGGACTTTAAAAAGAAACCCAAGCCTGGCTGGGATTGATGAAATAATGAGGAAAAGGAACGACTCTCCTTAGTAGACTTATCAGTCTCCACACAAATAACAATGCAGAATTTCAGGCCTTATATTATGGACTAATGCTACAAAATCAAGCTAACTATTAACAACTATGAAGGAGACTCATATTAATAAATATGCTACAAAAAGGCTTGTAATAGAGTTTGGCATAAGAGATTGGCTTGTTATTGGCATATATAAAATAATGCTTTGTTTGTCTCAAATCTCACAACTTTGTTCACCACAATACAATGTTAGAGATGACTTAAACACAAGGTGGCCAAGCATCGACAAATTGTGCTATTAATTTGATCCCAAGAAGTCACACACGTATTTTCTAGGGAGAGGAAGTCTTGTTACCTATTGTTCGTTCGTTGGTCTATTAGTCCAAAATACTTCACTTTAAGCATGTGTAAAATGCCACTTAGTATTATTATTTTATTTCGTCAAAGCACTTTTCTTTATGTTTATGCGCCCCAATGTACCCCTTGTGCTCGAAGACATTCCAAGTTATCACCTCCTAGGCTTTGAATTACTCCTCTTAATCCCTTGATTTAGTTGCTCATATATCCCCATCTCTCTTTATTTAACCTTAAACACATCTCTATCCAATATTCGTTGCTCTTATAAATATCTTCACCCTTATGCAATAGTCACCCCTCATGTAATAGTCAAACGCCCACCTTTTTTCTCATTGCCAATCAAGTGTTTATTTTTTCTATATCCTTTATACCGAGACTAAACCTATGTTACCGGTTTAGTCTGATTCCAATATGGATGGGTATAACGATTTGGGTGTGTTGTTATGACGTTTTCCCCCCAGGTATGACTATACAAGAGATTATATAAAATACTAAAATTATAGCTAGTCTAGCCTAATAAACATGAGTTAAACACATAATATGAATAGAATGAAAAAGTAACCACAATAACTATTGTTAAATTGATTTTGACAATTCAATGCCAAATGTCGCAATAGATAATAATTACTAAATCATAATTAGAAATCATCATCATATTTCTCTTCATCAAGTGCATCATCATCATCATCATTATGTGGTTCATTACAACTGCAAAGTAGTAGTGTTGCCATTAGCTCTCACTAACTACAATATGCGTGTCTGTGAAGCCAAAGCAAGTATCCATGTCGAGTAATGTAAGGTGGGTAATGAAAGCATCCAAATCAGTTGGATTTGATTCTACATTCCAATGCTTTTCCATTCCTTCCATGTACTCGCTTGCTTAAGTGAGAATAGAAGATGCAAATGGAATGCACATACTCCTTTGCCTTTTTAGTTGCCAACCAATTGTACTTTACTAAGTGAATAAATGTATATGTACTCCAATTTTGCTTAGATAAAGATGAACTCACAACCTATTGAGGCAAAGTCAATGGAAAATCAAAATTTATAAAAGTAAAACCTAAAAAAGAAATTTACAAAGCTAAATATTCTAATCATGATAAAAAATTTATCGCAAGAGGTTGTAGATGTGTGGATCCTTTTCATGGAGGTACCACCATGTAGGAGCATATTTGTACTTTTCCGAAAGTGTGCAAGGGTTGTGATAGTTGGAGGCAATGAAATTCCCAAACTCCTCCACATTTTTGTCTTTTACATTAGGATCAAGAAAGAGCCTATTGATTGCTATATCTGTTTACACCTAAATAATTTCTATGATGTGGGAATGCACAACAAAGAGGATGTAAGGGTTTGTAACAGGTAGACTATTCTAATCTAATTAACTTTCAACATCAATTATACATGACAGAATAATGCATTCAAACTTGAAATGATTTAAATGATTGATAAACGACAAAGAACTAGTTCAAATATAGGAGAGGATAGATAAACTTAGTTGTTTAGGGAAGGGCAAAGAGAATCTAGATTTGTAGGACAATGAAACAAGAAGATTTGAATCAGTAGATTCGCACTTTGGAAGTTTTGGAATTGAAAATTGAGCGGGGCAAGACCGCACAACTACTATACGGTCAAGGTGGAATTATGTACGTTCGACTATTTTGATTTGTAACTTTCAATGTGCTTCACTTGTTTGGAAATGATGCTCATTGTATGTCGCTCTTGCTCGCACAACTTTGGGATGACTGTAATAACCTCAAACAAAGTAGAAATCCTAGCAGCTTGGAGAACCCTTTATCAGAGAATTAGGTAACCAAAAGAGAAAATATGTGTGTTTGAAGTGGACAATAGTTACCTTAGTCTCGGGGACAACGGTATAGGGAGATGGAGGGACAAGGTTTAGGGACTAGAAAAAGTTCCCAAATTTTGGGTACGACAAGGGGACGACTATTAAAATAATATATAAAATATGAATATTTGAATATTTTAACTTTATTCAATGAAATTTAGGAATTTAAACTCTATTCGGGTACTTTTAAGATTATAATTTAATGTTATTTGTAAAAATATCAACTTTTAAAAAGCAAAAACATCCAAAGTTTTTGAAAGATTTAAAAAAAATAGGGAATGTCCCCTCCAAGTCCCGAAGCGTTCGGGACGTCAAAAAAATCTAGGGACGCATCCTCGCGTAACACCGAGATGGACTACCCTTGGCGGTCAAAGTGCCGGTGTTGAACCAATCCAAGTGTCGCACTACATACCCTCATTGTGGGATCAAGCCTCATGTAGTTCTCCTAGGTGCTTGTGCAAGTGTGTATAGCTAACCAATCCCCTAGGGGTGCCCTCGTGTCTCTTGCCACGAAGAAAACAAGCTAACTTTGTAGTATAAAATGTACCCAACGTAGTCGTAGTGAGAGCTCGGTGTACCTCAACTATGTGACCTAACCCTTGTGCAACACTTGGAGTGGCTTTGCTCTTGTTAAGACTTGACTTTATGATCTTTGCATGCTTGGAATGGATGAAGCTAAACTCCTTGACTTGGGCGATTGCTTTAGAATTGTATTAGGGACTGCTCTAGATGATGTGTAGCTGATTTAGGAACCTTTTGTGTGCTCTTTGAATGATATTTGCAATAGTAGTTTGTGAGAATGTCGGTGAGTTATAAAGTGACGACTTTCTTATATAGCCTTCCATAGGTGAGATATTCCAATAAGGCCGACCCTAAGAAGATGAAATGACCCAAATAATGATTTGAAATTGAAATCAAAGTTGGTGATTGTGAAGGGGTGGGATCGTATAGGTCGGCCAAGACCGGACCCTACATCCCAACCCTTCCATACATTTTTAGATTAGGAGAGAAACACCAAAAATGAAAATTATGTCATGAATATTAGATGCTTTATGCTGCTTTGATTAAATAATATTCCCATGATTAATGACAGAGCAGAGTATAAAGATAAACAAGTTGTAAAATGGCTAGAGATATGAGGAGATTAGATTTTGAATGTGAGCATTTGCCTTAGCAAGGACACATGGTCAAACTTGACATTGCACAAGGACAAGTTACCAAATTTTAGTGTCTACATTATCCTATACCCTTTACTAAGTTCAACATCCTAGTATGGTGGCAACTTGTTTGGGAAAAGAAAGAATCTATCTTGTAGTATCTAGGAGTCAAGGAAAAGGTAATGAGATGCAATGGGGTTATCATTTTGTTGCACTAATCAATGAGATATGCTTAGATTTGTTTGAAAAATGTTTCCTTAAGACCTCGTTCTTTTGCATTAATAATGGCATTCACCTTCTCAATCATTGAGTCGATGCTTATCATAGATCTCTTAAAAGCGTTGATGAGTTATGTTAGCTAATTGGATCATACTTATATTGAGCTCGGTGAAACTAAGTAAATATCTATGCGAGCCCACCACTTGTTGTCTAGGATCAACATCTTCAATTTTGGGCCCCTCTTTATGTTTGATTGCCTCCTTATAGTCCAAAGGTTGTTGGTAATTATGTTGCTGACATTGCAAAGTTCTTTTCGCAGCTTCACAATTAATCTCAAGAATATTGTATGCGAGGTGAATCACTTGTCAACAAAGTAGTAGGAAATTAGAACCATATAAATAAATTTAAAAACTCAAAAATCTACTAGTGACATTGTTACAACATCTACTTTATTTTTTAAATGTAAAATTTAAAAAACAAAGTAGATAAGATAAGATAAATATATTAATGTCCGACAAATGACCACAAGAGTAGGTCAATGGGACTAAAAGAGCCAACAAGGGAAAATACAAAGCGGGGAACCAAACGGTCCCAAGAAAGAGCAAAGCAAAGAAAATACAAAGGAGAAAACAATCCCAACACCCAAAACCAGGGGTGGGCCTACAAGTGAGAAGAAGAGAAGAAAGAAGGCCGAAGCGAAGAGGAGAAGAGAGTCCATCATGGGATGGTGGAACTAGCTCCCCTAACATTCGAGGCCGACTGGAAGAAGTTCTGGATGGAAAGATGGCCGAACGAGGAGGCGGCAGAGTGCAAGGGCGTACGAAGCTTACTGTTTGGACGTCATACTGTATCTAGAAGATCTGGTAGGTCTTGTTTGTTGCCTAGTGGTGGGCTTGGTACCGACATGAAAATGATGACTCGAGAGAGTTATGAGTGTTATCCCACAGGATGAATCGCTCGAAGTTAGAGGTAGAGCTAGTTGCCGGTTGGCTCTTGGTGCCCCTCGCAGAAGGTAAACCTTGTGAAGGAGGAAGTAATCAATTGGGTAGAATCTGGTCAGGAATGGAGTGAAGAGTGTGCTCACAAAGCCTCATGGCCTCTTGTATGTATAAAGCAAGACATTTTTGATCCTCATATTTGAAGAAGTCCAAAAGAGTTTGTGCCCCTTTGAAGAGACAGTGAAACCTCCCTTTGATCGCATAGTATATAGGGCAGCTGAAAATAAAGTGCATCTCTGTCTCGGGTTCTGGAGATTACACAGATGGCAGATCTTGTCAAAACGATCAAGGTGGTGGTCTATCTCGCACTGAGTCGTGGGAAGAAACTTTGGGCGACCGAGAGTGATGCAGAGCATATGCGCCCCGAGTGATGGCGAGTATACTGTGGATGAATAATGAGGCCATCACTCATCTCCATAAAGTGTTCGGTGTAAAAGGCCATCTTGGGGCGAAGACCCCCCAGGGTTTCACCCAGTGGTAAGGATGAAACATCTATAGATATCCTCCCTGATGGCCTTGTTCAACACTTGTCTAGTGGGAAGGAGGTGGCGCAGCGCATCTAAGGAGTACTGAAAAGGAGGGAGATGATCCATCTGAATACCAACTGTCCCCAAAAGGTCAGAAACCTCTGCAAACCAGCAAAGCGACCAAGGTGGGGACTATCGGAACAAGTTATAGCCTCGAAGAGCAAAGTATGCTAGGAATGGGTACCTATCCCGCCCTCCATAGAAACGGCGAAGCCTCTGATGCGGTGTAGGAAAGAGATCATATCAAACATAGCCTCCAATCTAAAAGGACGAGCACCAAACTCGACCAGAATAATGTGACGAGGGACCGTTTACTTGCATCAGATAAACCGACAGAGGAGGAGAGTCTGAACTCCTTCGACCGAAGCTTAGTCTGTCTCGAATTAGGAAGGCCCCCAAGCAATAGATTTGTAAAGAACAGTGGGCCTAATGAGAGAATCCATGAGGGACATTTTGGAGGAGACATCCTGGAAATGATGGCAAAAAGCACTGTCTCTCAAGGAGGGCTAAGGAACCATAACCCTTATTGACTTTGGGCAGAAGGGCTTGTCTCAGACTGAATCGTGGGCTTGAACTCCGGTATAAGCATTGGTGATCTCTATCTCCTCACCCCTAAAGAAAAAGTGGAGGTGAGATGTTTTCAAACCATTGAAGATCATAACCTTGGTTTTACCCAAGTTAATTGTCAATTGTTGGAGATCACGAGAACAAGGCGAAGACATCTAGAGATAAAATTGAAATCACTAAAGTAAATAAAAATAAATTGTTTCACTCAATTTCATGAAATCCAACTTCAAAAATGTTCTAAAGATGGTTTGCAACATGTGATGGTGAAACTTGTTTGGATCTATTCTGACTTGGGATACTCTTTTTTGGTCCACTTGATTTTGCTGCCCAACTTTTGCAGCATTAGGTTGATTGAATGGATAACACAAGGTGTCCGAAGTATGTGTCGAGACCTTGCATCCACCATCTCCATGTATTTGCAATTTTTAGTGGTGCATTATGAAGGACAATGTTTTGAGGCCCCACTAGCTCAATGGTTTCTCCTCGAATGTTGATGATAAGTACTACATCTTTCACTTGCCTCTTACAACGAATGAATTTCAAAATCGTTCTATTTAGGGCACATTACAACCACATTAATTAAGAGCCGAATTTTAGATCCTTTGCATCCATAGAAAACAATGGACACCTATTTCAAGCTCCATTTGGCTCAAAAGTTTCGATGAGAATGTTGACGATGAATTTTGTATATACGTTTGCCTCTTACAATCAACACATTTCAAAAATGTGTTCTCTTTAGGGCACATTGCAACCATCTGAATTTAGAGTCAATTTCTAGATCCTTTCCATCCATTGAAAATGATGGACACACTTTTAATCCATTTATTATTGTTAGAGCATAATATGTATGTGGATCCACAAATTAACGATAGTGACCCCAACATATTGGCTTCTATTATAAGATTTAATCTAATAGTAAAAAAATAACTAGGCTATATTTCTAAAAGAAACTTTATAATTATTAATTAAATAATACGTAGATAACTATAAAGGTTACTTTATAACATCTAATTAATATTTAATTAATTGAATATAACTATAAAATAGTCATAGGTGAGGATCATGACCCCACGGGGCCACACCAACCTAGGACGAGACAATTGTGATTCAACTCTCCCCCTGTTTTGAGGAATGCCTAAATAGGGCAAACACAACATAATAACATAATAAATGTGTTTGTGCAAAGTGGATGGAAAACGAACAACATATGCATTTGGTATATGCGGTTGTGTTGCAGGAAATTACAAAGGGGTGTGAGGAAATGTTGTATGGATCTTTAGATCTAGAGTGAGGCTATTTGTGAGAGAAGAAGAAGGTACATGAGCTAGGTTCTTGTAGATCGTTATGATCAAACAATATTGTAATTTTCCTTTGTAATTGCTCCTAGGGTTAATATAGCCTAGCTATATTATTTTATTTATTATCAGATTAAACCTTATTATAGGAGCCTTATAAATATTTAGGGACCACTATTGTTAATTTGTGGATTCCCATTAAATATTATGCTCCAACACTCGTGCCTATATTTAATGGGGATACATGCCATCACTTTCTTTCTGTAAAAGAAACAATTAAAGACCCCCACGTAGGACTTCTTTGAACAACTTGCCTATGGGATTATCTATTCAATGACAATATCCCATGTTTCCTCTAAATGAAGCGAAAGAAGACTAACACGTATTTTTGGAGCCTTCTATAACACAAGGAATCTCCACAAAAATACAATACTCCCCTGTGTTCTTGTTACAAAATTATATATAATGATTTTTACAATACAACAATACATAGAAGAAGATACATCAAGATGGCCATTAGGAGGTGTCATTATCACGCACACTCCCCCTCAATGACAACTCCTTAAGGTCCATCATCTACAATTTTTTTCCTTGACCAATAAGGTTTGTACCTTCTCATAACCTAAGCCTTTGTACCCTTTTAGGGCCTCATTAATTCCTCGACCATATCTTGCCATTATATTGCCCTAACAACATGAAAGGTCAACCCTTCGGCGTAAACAAATCGTGCAATTAACTCATTGAAAATACACCTAAACTCATCTTTAAATGCCTTTTCCAACAATCAATTTGTTCATTTGTTTGAGTGGAGAATCCTTGTCTTGTGTAGAAGGCGTGTTGCCCTAACACCACAACTCCCTAAGTTGGTATCCTTAAATAGAACCTAACTGTGCAATCTGTATTCAATCTATCGTCATCCCGATGAGCACCACAAAGTGATTTGGAATTTTGATCTAAAAATCTATCACAATTTTTTTCCGAAGCATTATATCTAATTTTATGGACTATGGAAGTACTCTCTCACAAAAAACAATGTGTCGCAGCCTTAACTGGAATGCCGACATAAGATTTGGCGATAGGTGGGATTCCTCAATCAAGATCCTTTCTTTTCCATAAAATAATTCGATTTCAAGAAAATTGCTACATTTGCTTCTTCTTGCTTTATGATGTACTCTACAAATGTTAATGTTGGCACGAGTGCTGATCGATGCAACCTTCTCTTAGAAAGCTTTGATACCCTGACTAGGTATTGCACACAAATGGTCTTTCTCCCAACTAGATGAGTTAGTATGTCTAACATTGCAACCAATGCAAACCTATAAATAAGATCCCCACCTCTTGGAACCTGCTTTGGCATTGTGACATATTTCTAGAGTGGTGAATACAGATTGGTTTTGAATCAGGGTTTCACACCGAGCTAGTAGTTCTGTCCATTGTAATAATTCTATCTACGAGTTTCAAAACCAACACAACATTAGCCTTAGGAAGATAAAAATTCCTACAACCTAGTCTACTGATACTCGTTAAATAAATGACTAAAAAAGAATAAAGAAAACAAGGGTGTGAAGATTGAAAACATAAACAAAAACCTTTGATGTAGGAGCATCAAGCTTGTACATAAACAAGTTTTGGTTTTCAATGAGTTTTGGCTTGGAGTAGGTCTTAGACTCTTAGGAGTCTTTGCTAGTGTTTTTGAACCCTTCTTAACCATCTTAAGATCCTCCACGAGCGTTTAGTGGCCATTTTGGAGTTTCCCTCCAAAATGAGCATTTGAATATTTGAATTTGTAAGCTTGGGCTTAAAAGGTGTAATGTTATATGTAAAGTCATAAAAGGTTGTAAAAGGTCATAAAGGACCTCATTTAATGTATTTCAACCCTTAAGCAAGAGTCACCATGTGTGGTTAGTCTCCACCATGGTTAGGTTTGAAAAAGTAGTTATCTCACTCACCTTTTAGGTCATGAAAAGGAGATATTCGAATGAGAGAAAGGAAGAAGAGAGTAAGAGAGAAGGATTAGAGGTTCAAGAACAGTGTGAAGAGCCTCAAAGAGGCAAGAACCTGTAATGTTAAGCATGAAGAACTTGTAGAAACAAGGTTCTTGTATAGAATGATGGAGATTCCTTGTAAATATGAATAAGAATGAGTCTTTTGATGAAATCTCTGTATGTATATTTGATGACTTGAAATGGTATATTAAAGGTGGATTCTCATTCTATGAAGGTTCTTAATACTAGTAATGGTGCATTAGTTAGATATTTGCTATGAATGGTTTGATAACTTGATGATTGTGTTGTGAGATGTTAAAGGTTAAGAGTTATTGTATTGAGTAAGTGAATGTACAGGTGCTTGCAACGTGTGAAGAGGGTTTTAAGTGTGAATGACCTCTCTTAAGGATTGAGTTGGCAAGAAGAAAGGAATTTCTCAGCTTTAGGGCAGAACAGGTATGTTTCTTGGTGTATTCTTAAGGATGTTTGATGAAACAAAAGAAACTGGTGAAATAGACATTGAGGTGAGTTTTGGCATTCATGATTACAGGTAATAGAGTGCTTTTTAAGGGTTAAGAGTGAAGCAAATTGGATTTGGGTGAATAATTGAGGAGTGTGTAAGAAGAAACAGTGTTTTTAAAGCTAGAACAAGGCAAATGTTATTGTTGGGAATTATTGGTACGCTTTCAAGAGTTGGTGAATGAACATGAAAGATGGAGGAGGCTCAGACAGAACTGAAAAGTTAAGTTTTAGGCCTTGAAACCCTAATTTGTGCAAGTAATGAGAGAATCTCTCTCTCGGGCCTGAGAAACCCTAGATTAGGGTTAAATTACTAAAATGAGTGTATCTTGAGATTTTATGGATGAAACCTATTGAAAATGGCTACATAGCTTCTATACATGATGTTTTAAGGGATATTTTGTGGTTTGAGGTATTAGTGTGTTGTAGCCTGTAGGGTCTGATATTTCTCTGGCAGTCTTGTTTGGATGTATAAAGAGACCTAATTGAGAAGAGAATTGTCATTTCTGTGTTGTTTGGCTTAAGAAACCCCTTGCATGTTTGATTGAACTGTTGAAGGAGCGTAATGGGTGTTTTAAAATAATCTTTGTTTGTGAAACTAATCTTATGAAAAGTTATCAAGAAAAATCATTATTAGCAGGGCTACAAGGCTGTATACCCAGTCTTAAAAGTAAAGGAATCTTCTTTATTATTTATTTGCATTTTCCCTCTTGAAAGAGGTCTGTGCATATATAAACCTCTTAGTTAGTGATGTGTTAAGTGGTTTTGAAAGTACTAAGTGGTTTCAAGGACTAGTTGAGAGTTGTATAAGACAGGGTCTTGAAGAACTCCAAAATAAACTATATTGATAAGAGAAAGGATTGAATGCAAAGTTAACTCACTGTTACAAGGTAAGAAATAAGTAAGGAGGAGGAGTTTTAATTTGAAAAGGAGGACGATATTGTAAGGTCATTCTGAAGAAGACAGGTTAGTGAGTTCTGAAGAGGCTTTTAGAAGGAAGATAACTTGAAAACTGACCGAGACAGTCCTATTTCACAGTCTAGGAGAGAGCAAACATTCTTACTTTATTTTGATCAATTAAGTACTTTTGATTTTGCTTAAAGGCATTGTGAAGCTAGTGACCAGACAAGAGACTAAGGCTAAGAAGATGATCATGAGGTTTAGATAGAAAAATAGGGAAGGAGAGACGATACAGTCAAGTTATGTTTCTTTGAATTTACATGACTATGAGAGGTTGGTTGCAGGCATATAAGGAGTCGGGCATTTGTTAGACAGTATTCAAACAATGGGAGACCATATTCATGCTTGGAGAACTGAAATCACACAGTGAGAAGAATAGAAGAACCTATTAGAACAATCAAGAATATCTTTTGGCAAGAAGCATAGTTGAGGTTATTGAGAGAACATGGAAGTGAGTGAAGAGTATTAAGGGTGTATGTGGGCAAGAACTATGTTCTTGAGTGTAAGAGCATTGAAGAACAGTGGGAGAGAAGTCCAGGATAGTTTCAAGTACTATGAAGAGGATTGACTCATGAAAGTGCTAGTGGTCTATACTATAGTAAATCTATATGTTTCCTATTCTGATTTTTAAGTTTGTGAAACAGGGTTGACACAAGAAAGTAAACAAAACTTGATGAGAAAGGTTGGAAACATCAACCAAAGGAGATGGTTGAGTCCTTTTCTTAGAAGTACATGAGGAATCTATAAAGAGTGACAGGTAAGATGGCCCACTA
Source organism: Taxus wallichiana var. yunnanensis (assembly GCA_018340775.1). NCBI lineage: Eukaryota > Viridiplantae > Streptophyta > Pinopsida > Cupressales > Taxaceae > Taxus > Taxus wallichiana. The sequence continues at coordinate 669,732,936 of CM031240.1, read as the reverse complement.
TTGCATTTGAAACAGTTTGTTCATTAAGGTTTAGGAAAGTTCTTGTCCACCTCTGCATCAACCTTACCTTCAATACAAGAGTCCTTGCTTCAAGCTCCTCAATATTCTTGGCAGCGAATGGGCACTTGTATTGGCATTAGAATACAAAGTAATGTATATGGAACTTTGCTTGATGGAATTTCAATGCGAAATGTGCAATTATAGAAGTGTGTTGTTTTGTGTTTTCTTATGGGTTTTAGGGTTTGTTTTGTTTTTTATTTGTTAGTTAAAATGAAGTGTTGAAAAAACTTTAAAAACAGGTGTGGGGCCTTAAGGTGAGCCACAAGTAAGCTTGACCCTACCGTATCTGACCCAAACTGGGCCCATACCTGGACCTGGTATGTCCCGGACCAGTACGTTGGAGGTGGGGGAGTCGTACTCGGCTACTTAACACTAAACCCAACCCAACAAATTACCTCTGGTTTCATCAACTTTGGTTTGTTCCTTTACTATCTCCATGATTTTCTTTACTCAAATGGGTTCCTGATTATTAATATTCCTGTGAGAGCTCTCCACAGTTCACAGTATGTGTTCCTTGTCACGGAAGTCCAGGTCTTTCATGGCATGGATATACGTCAGCTGTATCACAACATTGCTAGGTGGCTTTCCGCCTTATCTTTCCTTGTGTGTGGCTATTTAACACCCACAACTGTGTACAAACTTACTCTTTTCAGTGAATTGATATATGCAAAGAGGCCTCGGTGTATTTCTGGATTTTTCATTCACTCTCATTGCACTTATGTCTCACCCATCAATGCATATTCCATCTTGCGGTATGTAAATTTATTGCTATATTTGGTAAATTTATGGAAACACATCCAAATGAGAGTAGAAAGTGCAATCATGATCAAGGAGAGTTTTTTCGTGTTTGGTCTAACTTGGATGAGCTCTATGTAATTGAGTTTTGTACTGGGTTAATATTTACAGAGGACTTTCCAATCGCTTTTTTGTTAATTCCTCCATTTGGAAGCATCAAACTTCAAATTAACCAAGTATCCTCTTCCAGTAATGAGTTTAACACCCAAGGAACAAACTCTTCTCCTGATTTGAACGCTCGCTACCCCTCAAAGACTGTTCATCCTATGTGTCTAATGGAAATGTTAAGGTGTCAGCATATGCTCTTGAACACTCAATGCCCTCTCTCTTCTATCATGGCCTGTCAGAGGAGTCCTCGTCTGCAGGACATTGCTATAAATCTAGCCAAAAGCTTCCCTAGATGCAAATGCTATTTGACTCCCCAAAAGGTCTCCTAAGACCAATTGGCTATCAAGATTTAGGACGACAAATGTCAAGAATCCATGGCTCTAGTGGGAAATCACTAGGATTGAGGGTGTGGTGCACAACAGCAGGTCAGTTATACCACCAAGCAAGTCCTTGGTTTTAATCACTGGAAACAAGCACTCCCTCCCTTATCTCAGAATAATTTGATGGTGAATAGTCAGCTTTGAATAGCCCTACGTGGGAAAATGTTAGAAAAATAAGCAGTGTAGAGAGAAACAATCAGAGTGAAAGCAATAAGAAATAAACAGATCCAAAACACATACACAAATATTACGTGGAAAACCCGGTAACATTCCAGGTAAAAAACCATGGGCAAAGGTCTCAGTATTTTTATTACTCTGGATTAAATCCGTTGTTACATCAATGGCATCCACCACGCACTTGCTCTAAATGATTACAATCCTGTACAATCGTACAACTTTACTATTCTTGGGTTCCTTTTATATACGAATATGTTAGGAGTCTTTCCCCTCGTACCTCCACACATTTACCATCTCATTTCATGGCTAGCTATGCTTCTGGTACTCCTCTTCTCCTTTGTTTGAGCTTGAAAATACCCCCACTTAAGCTCTCTCCCTCTAACTGGACCTGGGCCTCCTAGCAAACAACACCAAACTCTCAAGAAGTCATCCCACGGGGTCTAGAGGAGGTCTGCTAGCTTGAACTGCACCTCTCAAGCCATGAAATGAGATGCTACTATGGAGTTAAACAATAAGATGGGTCCTCCCCAGCCACACCTCCTCCTAATTTTATGGAGCATCGGCAATACATAATCCATCTGGTCACTATTAATCAGCACCTTGTGGCAGAAAAAGCTCGTCAAGATTATGAGGTAGAGGATGGAGGCCGTTGAAAATCTTGTTCTACCTGATGTGCTTCATAAATGGAATGTTGACGCTTTGCAGGTACCCATGATGGCTCAGCCTCCCTCCAAAAGGCAGGCAATGCAAGCAGAAAATTCAGGAGCATACTATATTCATGCCGAGGCTCATTCTGTTCCAGTTAAGCATCTGGTGGCTTGTCCTAGCCATGTGACTTGGGGCTACTCAGGAAGGGACCAATGAGGTGGTGGATAAATCATTGGAGGTGCACACTAGGATTGCTGAGGACCCTTTAATTGGTATTGGGCAACTATTTTGCGATTTTGAAGACAATACCAAATGCAACATTTATTTATTTAATTTTTAAATGTAATTTGGATCATGGATTGCTTTTTGATGATATAAGATGACTTTGTGCATCTTTAGTACATTTTAGATTTCAGTATTATTGTAAGTATGTGATAGATTGCCAGGTTAAAATTTAGTGTCTATCAGGTGTGGTACTTGTGTTAATTAGTTAATGATCTTTTGTGCATTTTGAGCCTTGTTACCAGATCTTTTAGCTGTATTTCATACATCGCTGTTGGTGTTTGGGATTTTCAATGTAATTTTTCCTTGATTTAATACAATCAGTTTGAACTTTTGTCAAATAAAACAAAAAGAAACTGGTTTTTGAGAAGATTTTTTTCATTAGTATGGTTGTAAAGGCAAAGGCATAAGTCATGTATGAGGGGGATTGCGTACAATCTATTCAACATTCCAAGGCAAGGAAATAAATAATTGTTGGTTTCTTTGTCTCAAGAGTATAGTATGTAGATAAAAGAGTAAATCATATTGTTTTTAGTTAACATGCCCCCTAGAGAGAGGTCCTACTTAGATTATGTGTCTAGTTTTTTCTCATGTAGGATATTGTTCCTAATGCAAAAAAGTGGTGAGTACTTTCATAAAATGCAAGATGAGTACTTAAATGATATAAGATGGCTTTGTGCATCTTTAGTACCTTTTAGATTTCAGTATTATTTTAAGTACCTAATAGATTGCCAGGTCAAATTTAGTGTTTAACAGGTGCGGTACTTGTGTTAATTCGTTAATAATCTTTTGTTTTTTGGCCTCATCGTCAGATATTTAAGCTATATCTCATACATCACTGTTGTTGGTGTTTGGGCTTTATGATGTAATTTTTCTATGATTTAATAATCAGTTTGAATTTTTATGAAATAAAACAGAAAAAGAAACATGTTTTTGAGAAGACTTTTTCTTGAGTGAGGTTGTAAAAGCAAGGCATAACTCGTATATGAGGGGGTTGCATGCAATCTATTCAACATTCCAAGGCAAGGAAATAAATAATTTTTGTTTTCTTCATCTCAAGAGTACAGTATGTAGATAAAAGAATAAATCATATTGTTTTTAGTTAACACAGCCCCTAAATAGAGGTCCTACTTAGGTTATCTGTCTAGACTTTTCTCATGTAGGATATTGTTCCTAATCTAAAAAAGTGGTGATTACTTTCATTAAATGTGAGATGCTTTTAATGATCACCTCTTTGATTTGGAGATTTGATGATCAAATCATTCACTGCATTCGAAGCTAATCTATTTTATGTTGGGTTAATATTCTTCCTATTCAAATGCATCTATGAGATAAATTACTATTTTTAACAGTAAACTATTGGATCTTAGCTTTTTGCTCTTCTACACGGACATTCCTATTCTGGGCATGCAATTGGATGTGCAGCAGCCATAAAAGCAATACAATGGTTCAAAGATGCAGAGATGAATCTAAACATTTGTACAAATGGAAGCCGATTACAAGAGGTGTTTTTCATCGAGATCTCTCTAGATGCATTATTTTGCAAGTCTTTACTTAGCATGGGAGTTATTCTCACCTATTTTCTGTTATTGGCAGCTGTGGGATAGCAAACTTGTTGCAAAAATATCAGCACTTTCATCTGTCAAAAGAGTTATTGCGTTAGGAACAATTTGTGCACTTGAGCTCCAGGCTGATGAATCTAATACCGGGTATGGTTTTAGTTTTCTAACCGAGCTAATGTTTGTAAATTCTTGTATTCAAGTTGCATATAACACTAAATTCCATCTATTCATGTTGCATATACACTAAAATAATTTCATTATTGGCAATTACTTATCACTATGCAATAGAATACAAATTTTACCTATAAATCATGAGAAGAAGTTGGCTATTTAATTTCAGGTATGGGTCGTTGTTGGCGTCTTCATTAGTTCAGAAGCTTCGTGATGATGGAGTTTATATGCGACCTCTGGGGAATGTTATTTATCTTATGTGTGGACCAGCTACACCTCCTGCTATGTGTTCTACATTACTGCAAAAATTGCATAAGAGGCTTGATGAATGCTAACATTTTGAAAAATGATTTCTCGAGCTAAACTAATTTCCTTTATCAGTATGTAATTTGGCACGTCTTAAATGATTTATTTAGTAATAGTCATCCAATGTTGGGTTTTCTTCTTGCAATTTTCATGGCTAATTTTATGAGTAACAATTGCAGAAATAAACATGAAAATTAAACATTAAAACATCATAGATGTGAAGGAAGAAAATAGTTTTATTTATGCATTCCACCTGCAGTCCAACACATAAATGTATAACCTTGCACTCACCTTTCCATGGCTAAAAATGCCTATTCATTGATTATTAGCCATGGAAAGGTGAAATAGCATTTGTTGATAAGCTGTAGAGAAACTTGATTCTGATGGTGCATTTAGATCCATATTTCATGAAGGCAATCAACGCTTCATGCCAGGTGAAGATCAATTGGTGGAGTATAAATTTTTCATGGAGGCAACTTTGTGGGTCATTCTAGTGGGATGTAAGTCATAACAGACTATGCATGAATATGCAAAGCAACGTATGTACCTATTATGCACAGTTTCTATGAAGATTGACATTATATCTTGGAGATAATCTAACAAATTGCAGAGTAAAAATATTGTAACCTACATGAAACTAACAAAACATATTTTATTAGCAAATGCAATGAGTCAAGACCTTCCTACATTCGGTTTAACCTATCCTCTAAATCCCAGATACCATGAGGAAGCTTGTTTGATCAAATTTGGTGGTGAGAGGCTAGTTCCAAACAAAGATAAGGACATATGCTGATAAAGAAAAAGTGTTTTCAAGGGTATTCTTGATCATAGCAAGGCCTTGGAGATCCATGACCAGTTTGCCATATTTTATTGGTGCATTTGGGGATATCTCTTTATGATTGGGGCCCTGTGGCCAATCTTTCGGTGTAGATATTGTGACTTCGATGCTTCTGACCCACAAACATTATCCTTAGGCCCTAACACTCTATTCTTTTTAAGAGTCTAGTTCTTTGAAAGAGATTGGAGCACATGGAAATATTCATTTTTAAGAGTCTAGTTCTTTGACAGAGATTGGAGCACATGGAAATATTCATTCTGCAAAAAGAAATAGGATAGTCTTATATGAAGGCATGAGAGCTTGTATTTCTTTCCTGCTATAAATATAAGTTAGCGAAGGTCTTTAAATTCATTTGTGCACATATCTTCAACACTATGGTGGATTTGGTGGCCAACTTATCATTAGGATGTTCCTCGACCTCATATAAAGGTATTATGGATATGGGGGTTAAACATTCAATGTGTGGGTGGAAATATTCTGATTCTTAGTGCTACTACCTCTAGTAGTGGTCTTTGGTCTCAGACTTACCGCGAGGCTGGAAATATGTTTTTATGATGTACCTTTGTGTAATATAGAGGTAGTTTTGATGATTTTTGTGGGATAAGCCTTCATTTGGTAAACGACGGTAATGACATATTGTATGGTAAGTGTTTTTTTGGAGGTAATTTAACAAAAATGTTCAAATGCTAGGGAAGTTTTGGATTAGCGTGCAAAAGAGAATTTAGGCATAAATGTGATATGCAAGTTATTAAACATATTTTGAGGCTCATCTTGTTTTATGGCGAGCAAAGCTTTGTTATGTGTCCAATGTTGAGTCTATTGTATGTATTCAAATTTATAAATATTGTCGGATTGTTTCCTCAAATTTCTCCCTCTTTTATGTGTTCGTTTAGGTTTTTGACCACCCTTTTATATTAATGTGACATGTTGTTTTTTGTCTTGGTTATTCTTTTTGCAAGTGATTTAAAATGGATGGAAGTTATTACCCAAAAATGGTTGTCGATATAATGGTCAAAATTTTCATCTCAAGCCATATTGACATGAAACTAGATAGGGATAATCCTTGTACTCACTAAGATTTAGGTTAAAAATCCTCATTTTGCCTCTCCAAAAACAATAAAAGGAATTTTTGATAAAAATATTGTATTTTGCAAATATCTTGGTCATTTGAAGTTGAAATGACTTCTTTGTTGTATTTTGGGAACTTTGGCCCATGTTTCAGTCATGCCAAGAGTTTAAAGCTAGGTTTTTAGTGCGAGTTGATCCCAAATTAGAGAACAATACACATAATTAAAGAGAGTATAACGCCATAAATAAAAATCATAAGGAAGAGTTTAAAGCAAGGTATTTTAGTGCGAGTTGACCCAAAACTAGAGAACACTACACTTGCTAGAAGAGAGTGTAATACCGTAAATATAAATCATAATGGAAGAGATAGGTTTCACAAAATTCTGGCCAATGTTCACAATCTAGAGCTTTATTCCCAGCATTGCATGGCATTAAGCTTGGGCCCACAACATTGTGTGGCATGGTATAACATTATGTGGCTTGGAGTAAAGGCTCGATGAATTTAGACAACATTGTTAGACACTCGCAACACGTTGTAGCTTTGTTTGACTTGATGAGACTTCATGCAAGATAGCCCTTTGCACAATAATAGCTTTGCGTTGAAAAGATAGGCTATTGCGGACACGCAATAGCCTATCTTTGTCTGCAATAGCCTATCTTTACAACACAAAGCTATTATTGTGCAAAGGGCTATCTTGCATTAAGTCTCATCAAGTCAAACAAAGCTACAAAGTGTTGTGAGTGTAGCATTGCATGTGGATAAGGACTTGCCATATACACAACATGCTTTGCGGGGTGGTGTGAGATTACACAAGTCTTTGTTGTCTAAATGTTGTTTGTTGCAACATTGAAAGTGAACCCATATGCTCTTGCATCATACACCTCAGTGCAAGAAGAAACTTGAGCCCCTACTCAAGTAGGCTTCATAAGGTTTGCAATGGAACAAATAAGTTTAGCAATCTTCGTTTCACGAAGCCAAGATGCATCCTCAACTATTCTACCTATTATTTATGCTCCTTTTTACTCATCTTCACTACATATTTGTCCAAAATGTGTTCAATTACTTTGTGCTTCTACTCTAGTATTTGGTCCCCTAATCTACTTAATATGGTTTGCTTAACCATTAGTCTACCCCTCAAAGTACATGTATAGATCTACTACATTGAAGTTAGGCAATATATATATATATATATATATATATATATATATATTCCCCTTGGCAACTCGATCTCATATGCATTATTGATGAACTTCTTTAGGAGTTTGCATGTTCTAATCTTCTTCCACTTGAGTTTGTTACATGTTCCTCTTGTGAACCTCTATTTACACAAATGCGCAAGAACTATATCTCCAACCTCAAATTCTAGTTCTTTACTCTTTAAGTTTGTGTGCTATTTGTATTGTGCATTACCCTTCTCCACCTATTTGTGCACTTGCTTGTGCACCTCTCTATATGCTTAACAAATATTTTGAATTTTGTGCTTATCCTTTCTTTCCGGCGCTAAGTCTTGGAAAATTCTCTTATTGGACTTATTCCATAAACAATCTTGAAAGGTGACTTCTTAGTGCTCCTATTAATAAAGTTATAAGCAAACCTTGCTTGTGCAAGGTTTGAATCTCATGTCCATGCCCTTTCCCCAACCAAACATCACAACTAATTGCAAAGGCTTCTATTGACAACTTTCGGTTGGCCATTCATCTATAGGTGATACATAGAACTAAATTGTAATTGTGTTTAATTTCTTCCACAATTTATGCCAAAAGGGGCTCACAAATTCAATATATCTATCGGTTATGATGTTGTATGATAATCCATGCAATCTTACAACTTCTTTGAAAAATAAGTTATCTATATGCAAAATGTCATTGGTCTTCTTACAAGCAATAAAATGAGTCATTAGTTAGAATCTATCAACAAAAGAGATAAAATCACAACCCTTATGCATTCTAGGAAAACCCAAATCGAACTTCATACTCGAGATGCTCCCAAGGTTTCTCTGGTAATGGTTGATAAAACCTTGTTTATGACTCTTTTCCTTTGCTAACTAACATACTCAACATCATTTGCACATGTTTGTGCATATCTATAGCCATATGCAAACAAAAGTATCCGACTTATCTATGCTAAGGTTTTATCTATTCCAAATTGCTCGGCTAATCCTCCACAATGTTCCTCTTGGATCAAACTCTCTCTCATTGACCCTTTGGCGAAGGCTAAGTGCCCAACTAATCCAAATTGTGAAGGTTTCTATTGATAACTTTCATTTGGCCATCCATTTGTGGGTAATACACAACTAAATTGCAATCGTGTTTAATTTATTCAACAATGTGTGCTAAAAGTGACCCAAAACCTTAGTATCGTTATCAAACATGATACTGCATGATAATCCATGCAATCTTACAACTTCCCCAAAAAACAAGTTATCTATGTGTAAAATCATTGGTCTTCTTATAAACAAAACACGAGCCATTATTTAGAATCTATCATTAACAAAAAAATTATAGAATCATGACCACATTTGGGGTAACCCAAAACAAAATTCATGCTCAAATGCTCCCAAAGTTTCTCAAGTACTAGCAATAGTTGATATAACCTTGTGCTCTAACTTTTACTGTGTTAACTAATATGCTTTGCATCTTCGCACATATCTCGCACACATTTTAACCACCAGCAGACAAAAATATCTCACTTATTTGTGCGAAGGTTTTATTTATTCGAAGTGCATGGCTAATCCTCCATAATGTTCCTCTTGGATCAAATTGTCACTCATTAACCCTTGTGGCGGTCTTACCAAGGTGTGTAGATGACAATCATTGGTTCTACGCATGCTCTCCATGCTTCTCCGAGAATCTTCATCTTCTATGTAAAGTCAATAGCCTTGAACCCCTACTTCCACTTGCGTCTCACTCACCAAGACACATTTTCTACTTGGCTTATGTGCAACTTTGATCAATTTCTCACGTTGTACTCCAAGATAAATAAGCAATTGTAAGGAATTCGACCCCTTTCATGTGTCTTCGTCTCAACTTCCTCTTTATATTTATGAGTTGTGCGTAGTGGTATGTGTATAACACAAATTCCTAGGGCAACTAGTGCCTCCACTTTTTAGTACTTACACTATGGCATAAAACTTTTGATCATAAATTATATAGTTTTTTTGTGACATTCAACTTCTCACTAAAATATGCGATGGGCCTCCCCTCTTGACTCAACACAACTCCAATAACTACTTCAATCACATGAAAATCAACTTGATATACCTTAAAATTAGGGAAGGCCAACACTAGTTACTTGTTAGGAAAATAATGTGTTAACACTCACCTTAGAATATAATATGTCAAATATGTGAGTAGGAAATAAGTTATTATACATGAGAGGAAATAATATATTATATGTGAGAATATATTTGTAAGTATTATTGCATGTTAGTTGTTAAAAGAAAACTCCTCATATAAATTATGATGAACTATGTAAGAGATTTAGGGTATTTGTTGACATCGAGTTGGAGAGACATTTGAGAGTTCCTATTAAAAATTATAGGACATAGTTGTAATGTTATTGGCTTATTAGAGTCCCGACATCATCATAAAAGTGTCGAATAGACAATCAAAACAATATCAAAGTGTAAACATTCCACAATAATTATCCATTCCACACAAGCTTTTGTGCCTAGATCAAATCTAAAATGGTAAAAACACATGCTCTTGAAATCCTTATGATATTGGGTTGATTTAATCATATGCACCATTCTATGATCATATCATTTGTTTAATAGCAAATGCCAAAATTGTTGTGCTCTAGATAGTAAGTATTTAATTTTTTTAATTAATAGTCATTTTCACGGTGTTATGTTTGTTTACTTCATAAATATTTTATTAAAGTCTGTAAGTAATGGTATGAAAAGAGGGAGGTCTAGATTAATTAGGTCTTTCTTATCAAATAAAGTGATGTTATATGTTAAGTCTTATAAGAAAATGTCATCAATTGTTTTGTCAAATTCAATTTAATACCTAATAATAGCTTTAATTAATCTTAGTATCTCAATAGAGATGGTAGTTATATAGAGTCTATTCATCATCAATAATTTGTAAAGGGTCCAATTCTAGTTAAAATCGATGTCTTGTGAGTCATGATTCCGTTTAATTTCATGTTAATGTCATTAAGGAAAGAGTTAGTTGTTATTGGACATCAATGTTAATAAGTGTTAACTTTTATTTGTATCGAGACATGTTTTCGGTTTAAACCAAGGTCCAAATTCAATGTGTGTTTATTTTACATAAGGGGAGGTGGGTATATTTATTTTTCGTCATCCAATAAAAAGACCATATGAAGTATTAGATTAAACAAATTGGAGGACGAAGGTAAGACACTTCTTAGCATACTCGGGTTTGTCACTAGCTCAAAGACTATGTAATGCATTATTGACAAATTAACAATGCCAAAAAGACTAATGAAGATGATGATTGTGGGTGGCATGACGATCATCTAGGTCTTCCACAATCGTGTGGTAGAGATAAAAGGAGAGGCTATAAATGAAGATAACGAGGAATCAATCCTCAAATATTTTCTTTTCAACATTTTACGCGTAGAGTGATATGTGTGTGCAAATAATCAATGTAATCCACTACTAAAATGATAATGCATATATTCTAAATCACATGTACTGAAGCAACAAGTGTTCTTGATAGATTACGTAGGAGGGGCATCATGTTGATGCACGAAAATGGCACAATGAAAAAGGGGAATGACAGGCTCTTATGTCCTCATTTTAGAATCACAAGTGTGAAATAGTGTATGAGTTGCAAGGTATTGGTTATTTAGACCAATAATAAAGGGGTTTGTTGGATTATTAATCCTTCTAGCGCCACTCTTGCAATTTCTTCACTTGATTTAGCTTTGAAGACCTAAACTAATTTAATCTAAGGGTGTTGTTCAAAGAAACAAAAAAACAAAGGAAAAACATAGAGAAAAGAGAAAACTACTAAGACAAATGTGTTCTAAATGCTTGATGCCTGATTGTTAGAAATAACATGCTTTCCTTGTTAACCAGGAGCACCAAATATAATTTAGACTCAAATCTAAATGCTACTGATGCAAAAATTCAAAGGAGATTTAAAACCTAGCCAAACTAGAAGTCATATTTACCAATTAAATTGCTAAATTACATATTTATCGATTAATCCAATTTACAATAAGCTATGGCGATTTACTTCAAATTTGCACAACATATTCTAAACGGATCACCTAGGAAGCAATGAAAGATACATTCAAACATCAAGAATTCTCAACACACAAATTTGCAGCAGAAGAGGAAAATGAAACCGTGACAATATCAACTTGCATGAGTTAATGTTCAAATTGGCTTGCATCTATTGATCACAAAATCATCTGCTACTTATACAAATTGCTATTGCATTTCACTACCCCTTTCTCGTTAAATGGTGAAGATTCCTTTTTTAAATAGTTGGCTATGCAAAACAAATATCCCGAACAAACTCAAAACAAGAAATATTATGTGAATATGACGTTTTTCACTTGAGTGCAAAAGGCTCCATAGTTTTAGTTCAATTTCTTTGTTCTATTCTTGCAAATTGGAGGAAATTTCCCTAATCGAAAAAATGTTCTTTTGGTACTCCATGATGATGAAAACGTGATGGAGAATGGGTGAAATTCGTTTGTGGGATAACAAACTATTTTGCCTCTTCTGCAACCGTTATTATTCTCTTTTTGTAACTTGGAAATGGTTGTTTGTACACATTTAAATTGTTCAATCTCTTTAGTGAAGAATAATCCAAAATGAAGAGAGTGAAGTGCAAAGAAATCCACCTTTTATGTGCTCTGTGTTTTCTTTGTTCCTTGGGCTAGATGAATATGCAAAACATTGACGTTATGAAAACCCGCAAAACACCGGAGTGAGAATTATGCAGAACACTTGGTCTTCTAAAACTCTGCATAACACTTGGTGAGAAGTCCAAGTAGAACACTTGTTGAGAAGTTCACGGAACACTTGGTCTTCTAAAACTCTGTAGAAGACTTAGTGAGAAGTCTGCATAACAGTTGGTCTTCTAAAACACTTTGCGGAACACTTAACCCCTTTCTTTCTGCCATGCCATGAAGGTCATCCTCCTCGGTTAAAGTTGTGATCAATGTTTTCGTTTGTTTCGTGGGTTAGGTGAACCCACAAAACACCAATTTTGGAAACCTGCAAAAGACTATTCATGAAACCTGCGAAAGACTATTTTTTTTAAAAAATCCACCAAAGACTAAGTTTTGAGTAATTCCGCCTACTGAGACTAAGTTTTGAGCACTTCCCAAAGACTAAATTTTGACAATTCATGCATTTATTCGGGCTTTGCCTTCGAACTACAAGAAGATAACAAACTTTCCATTAGTTAAGAACACGAAAATTTGACTAGGTATAAATGTTTAACCCGAGTTTAATGCGAAATCCACTCATTTTGACAAAACAAGCTTGATAAATACCAATTAAAGCCCTTTTAAAGGTAGAAACTTAGATGTTAGCAATATGTATGAAGATCAGGTGGGTCCCCATTTGGATTTAATCATTTAAAACAAGTGGGGGTTATGCAATAAAAATGACGACTCAATGGGGAAAATACCATTGTGTATTTAGAACTTAGATCTCTAGATTTAAAAAAATGTCAATACAAGACTATGAATTGAAAGTTGAGTATCTCTAATGTAAGAGTTCCTTTTAAAAATGAATAACTTAATCATATTCAGTGGCATATTGAGCTATAGAAATGAAGAAACAGAGCTAAGCTATGTGTGTGCAATGGGTTAATTAACCATGTTCTTGCTTGAAAATGCAGTCCTTTTGGGATGGGAGGCTCATTTGATAGCACGGTGATTGATTTTACTCTTATATATTTTTATTTGGGATGGTTCAAAGGGGGAAGGGGGCGGGGGTGATGCAGGAGCATCTTGTATATATTCAATTTTGGCTTGAGTAAGCTTGTTAGGGTGTCTTAGGAGGTTTAGGAAGTGTTTTAGTCTATTTGGACCCATGAATTTGTAATAAGAGCTCATATGGACTTTTCCCTCCAAATGGCTCATTTGAATATTTGAATTGTCTTTATGTTGTGTTAGTGAGTTAGTAGGTCTAATTGTTAGTCTAGGAGGATTAAATGATGCATTAGGGTCATAAAGTGTGTGTACCTAATTCATGACTTAACTAGACCCTATACCTCACTAGGTTAGGCTAAGCATGGTTAGGTTAGTTGGTTTCTCAACCTAACTACCTACTCTTCTCATAAAAGAAAAATGTATTCGAATGAAAAGGGGAATGAGAGGTTGTTGAATTTGGTGGAGGAAGTAGAGAGGGATAAGAACTCTGTAATTGAGCCATATGGCTCTTGAAGCTCTACAAATTTCTTGATTATATCTAATAAAAGCTTCATTTTTGTGTAAAATTGTGTTTGAATGCATATTTGAGTATTTGTGTGTGTGGATCACTTACTTGTTTGTGAATATTTGAATTATTTATGATGTCTAGGGTTTTTGGAAGGTTGTATAAAGGTACAACCATTATGAGGGCTTGGATTGAAGCAAGAAGAAGATATGTTGAAGAAAGGATAGTCATAAACAAGTGTATGTCTTTAAAACCCTTAAAATAATGATTGATACAATCATGATAAATTTTTATTTCCACATCCAAATGATCTAAAATTTGGAGAGTAGAAGGATGATGATTTGTTTACAAATGGAATTTTATTTTATTTTATGTTTATCAAGAGTTGTGATTAAAACTCAGACTAGACCCTATTATGAGAACACAAAATCAAGCTCAGACACTGGTAAAATGAGTATAACTAATATGTTTTGAGGAGCTAGACTCGAAATTTTGAGGGTTGAAGTATTGGGATAGTTTCAAGTGGGTTTCTAATGCTATTTTTATTTTAAAAATTTACAATAAGTTATGCATGACATAATTTTCTGATATAAATAAGAAATTTGGGACAATTTTGTGGGTTTTGGTGCATTTTGGCAAGTTGACCATTCTAACTTTGTGTTTGTTGATAAATTTGGTGTTGTATAAGGAGAATTGCAGGGTGATCCACATCAAGGTGATTCCTTGGGCATTGCTCGATGCCATCGAAACATTCATAATCCCGATAGAGTTTCCCTTGGTCCCTTTCATGACCTTTCTCTATTTCCAATCAAGCATCCATAGCCCTGATGGAGGTTTCGGAATCAAATTTCAAAGAAGTTATTTAATTTAAATAATTTTTGTTGATTAACAAGTTTTCAATGTCTTCACTTAGAGGTTTATGGACCAAGTTAGCAGGTTAAGGGTTTTTTCAAATGATATCATTTAGGCACTTCCCCTTTAACAATAAACAAGATCAATAAGAACAACTTTAGTTTTTTCTTTATTTCCTTATGAAGCTCATATTTTTCAATGGTTAGAACCTTTCTAAAATTCACTCAACACTTTGGGTGATTCAGTTTTCTCAAGGATACCTTGATTCGGAGATACTAAGTTTTGTCTTCAAGTTCTTTTATCAACATTTCATGTTGGCCACTTTTATACTTCTAAACACATCCATATCTTCGATCAAGTAAGTGCCTAGCTCATTATGCATAAATGCAAGGCAGGCCAAACACAACAAACACACACAAAAACTTAAAAAAACCGCTAAACTAAGAAAGCAAGAAATGCACGAAGGAAACTAAAATAGAAATCAAGAAATGCATAAAGGGAAACTAAACTAGAAAACAAGAAATGCATAAAGGGAAACTAAACTACTTCCCTAATTTGATCATTCCATTGGGACTTGTGATGGAGCAACAAAGAAGTAATGTTTTAGGAATTGACCATTTCATTGGAAGCATTAATTCTTTCCCTTGTAAATATTTCAATCTGAAAGTATTTTGGCCTAAAATATCAACTATTTGATAAGGCCCAATCCACAATGGTGATAATTTGTTATGCTACCCTTTCTTCTCATGAGATTTGTCCCATAGAATCAATAAATCTGATATTTTGAATGTTTTCACTTTATCCCTCTTATCAAACCATATCTTGACAATATCTTAATGCATACTAAATTTTTGTAGGGTTGAGTCTCTTACATCTTCCATTTGGAGAATGTCTAAAATTCTTTCTCCAATTTTGTCTTCTCCTTCCATGTACTCTTGCATAAAATCATAGGTTGGAAACCTAAGGGTGATTGGGAAAACATGTTGTCCATACACAAAAAAATGGAGAAGACTTTAGAGCTTGCTTATATCTTGTCATATCAGCCCATAGTGCATACTTTAGCAAAGAATGCCATTCCCTTGGCTTCTTGTCTATTGATTTCTTGATGACATTGATCATATTTTTGTTTGTTGATTCAACCACTCCATTGCCTTGGGGATAATAATTTGATGCAAACTTGATGATTATCTTATTATCATAGGCCCACTCATTGAAATTTGTAAAGGAAAAGGTTGGCCCATTATCACAAATGAGGGAAAAAGGATAACCAAATCTGGTTATGATGTTCTCTTCAAGGAATTAGATAACATCCAATGTCTTGTAGTTTTTAGTAGTAGTAGCTTCAACCTACCTTGTGCAATAATATGAGTCTGTTAGGAAAAACTTATGTCTAGTTGATGAATTTGGGTTGATGACCCCAATGAAATCCAAGCCCCATTTTGCAAAAGGTCTGCTCTCAATCACTGGTTATAATGGCATGGTTGCATGTGTTTCTTTGCTAGACAAAGTTTAACATTGACAAAAACTCATAACATGTGCATGAGCATATTTGAATATGGTTGGCCAATAATAATCATCCTTTAAAATATTATGAGCTTGATTGCTCAACCCGATGGATGACCAATTCCAATCTTTTGGTGATAAGCGCACATGATATCAATAAATTCTTCTTGGAAGACACACCTAAAATAGACACCGTTGTAATAATTCCTATAAAGGAATCCCTTTTTAATCATGAGGTGATATGCCTTTAGCCTCAATGCTCTCCTCTTTCCTCTCTTTAAATCAGGTGGAAAAGTGACATATAATAGGCAATGAATGATACGATTGCACCATTCATCTTTTAGCACATCCTCCTTGTCCACTTTTATGATATCAATCATTGGACCAACATTGGCTATGAGTTTTGCCAAGGCTTGACCCATGACCATCTTGAAAATTTTAATTTCCAAATTAAATTCGTGTAACTTTTTCATCCATTTTCTTCTTCTTTCTCCTAACTCATTTTGTCCCAACATCAACTTAATGGATGGGTCTGCAACAATGCATGCATTGGCGTCTAAGTATAAAATGTATGGACTTTTTTACTAATTTTACCAAGGTAAAGGATTTCTTTTCCATCATAGAATAGTTGAGTTGGGCATCCTTCAAGTTTTTCTCATGAATGCAATTGGATGTTCATTGTCTTATGATTTTTGAGTTAGCACAATAGTAATGGTGTGATCAAAAGCACATGAATACAAGTAGAAGTCCTTGGTGAAGTTTCGATTGATTGGAACAAGAGCCTACTCTATTTATTGACTAATATTTTTGAAAGTATTCTTAGCATCAGTTGTCCACTCAATTTTTGCATCCTTCTTTAGCATTGCATTCAATGGCCTAAATATTTTGGAAAAACCGAGAAATGAATTTCCTCACAAATTTAATCTTACCAAAAAAGGATTTCAATTCTTTCTTGCTATTCGGCAAAACCAGAAATGAATTTTCTTACAAATTTCATCTTACCAAAAAGGATTTCAATTCTTTCTTGCTATTAGGTGGACTGATTTTTTAAATACTATTAACTCTATCAGGTTCAATAGATATAACTTATTTTGTGAGAACATGGCCAAACAATTTACCTTGATTACACAAAATTGTTTCCTTCGGATTCAAAGAAATCCTATACTTCCTACACCTTTCGAAACCTTTTGCAAATGTTCAATATGATCAAATATATTCTTAGAAAACAAAATGAGATCATCCATATAAATGATTATGCACTTTCTATTAAGACCCGTAAAATCTTGATCCATAGCTCTTTGAAATGTTGCACCAACATTGATTAAACCAAAGGGTGTCCTCCTATATGCAAATGTTCCCCAATTGTTGGTAAAGATGTTTTCATCCTATCATCTATGTTTACCAACACCTGGTCGTATCCTAAAAACCATCAAGATAAGATATAATTCTAGATCCACTAACAATTTGTATGATCTCATCAAGAGAAGGGCATAATTGTCATTTTTAGGCTCTATTTAGGTTCCTGAAAATCTCACATAGTCTTATTTCTCCATTATTTTTTAAATGGGAATCAGGTTAGCCTCCCAAATTGAGTGTCTAATTGGGAAGATTATTCTAGCAATCAACAATTTCTTTACCCCTTTGTAAATTGAAGGTTCTAAAATTGGGTTTATCGGTCTTTACCTTTGCTTAAAAGGTTTGTGATCTTCCATCAATGATATGGTATGGGTGATAACTCTAGGATCAAATATCTTTAAGTCATCATAGGATCAAAGCTATAACATCGTGTAATTTTTTAACAACTTTTTCACCTTATCCTTCTCTACATCTGAACATGCTAGGCCAACATTCACCAATTTAGGCTTCTCTCTAGTGCCTAGGTTGATCTGATCATAATCTTTATCATTTTCCTTAGGTCTAGCAACACTCCAATTTTTTGATCATAATCAAACATTATTTCAAGAGAGATCATACCTTTAGGAATCTTATTCTCCTTCAAATTTAAAACACCATTATCATTTAAATCATCCAGGTCCTTCTCATCTATAATATGAGATGAAAAAACATCAGAGTTATTCAAAAACTAAATTATTTGTTGGTCATTATTAAATTCCCTGAAAATGCTCTGTGTTATCGGCATCTGAAGGAATGGGAACCATTTCTACCACCATTCTACTCTTCTCCAAGTCTTAAGTAGGCATAAGAGAAACAACGTATGTAGCAGTGAATCCACCTTTTGGTTTTGTTTCCTAAGTACAAACAAAATGTTAAATGCATAAAAATATCAATCAGATCCCAAACTCTATGTTTATACCTTTTAAGGTAAGATTGCTTGTATTAATACTTGCTTATAAACCTGTTTGACAACAACCTTAGGATCACAATTTTTTTAACATTTTGATCTTATATTTAATGGAAAATTGTAATCCTAACACTAAAGCTTCATATTTAGCCAAGTTATTGGTGCAAGGGAATTATAATTTATATGAGGTAGAGTATTGTTGTTCTTTTGGGCATTTCAAGATTATTCCTACCCTATTTCCTCATTTGGAACAAACACCATCAAAATGTAAAGACCATAGACTGAATTGTCTTGGGTTTCTTCACGTTTTCTTCTAGAAATTATGGTTTCTCCACATGTAATGTGTATAATCCAACATCATTTCGGAAAAAAAAACCTCTTCATTATTGGCATTATACTTAGTGATCATATGCTTCAGTTTAGGTTCCCTCTCTATCCTAATCTAGTTTGGAATTCCTCTCTAAGGCAACCACCTGTAAGAACAATCAATTAACATATGATCATTAAAAAACTTTGACCAGTCCCTACAAAACACCATGCCATATGCCTAAGGGATCTCTACATTTTGAATTTTTATGTTATGGAGCTTATTTTCATGTGTGGAAGTGTTGAAGAATGTACACTAAAAGTACTGTACACTCTCCATAGTTTTCTTGTTGGGGTTCAAGGATGGGTTAGGCCCCTGAGAAATTTTTGGCCTTGAAAACGTGCATGATACCTTAGGAAATGTGCTCTTCTCATATGGGTGGGATATTTGACCCATATTTTTATGGGATGGTTTTGGCCCATGGTTTTAGTACCCACGATATTGTAAATTTGCTTAAGTAGTTACCTATTAATGTAATTTTGATAGGTGAGACATATGGATTGTAGATGTGTGTGAATTTAGGTGTGAATTCAAGAGAGTTTGTTGAGCACAACTCCAAACAGATCTAGGTATTGTATTGAAAGAGAAGTGGCTTGTAATAAAATATGAGCAAGTGATTCTTGGTGGACGTAGCCCAAATTGGGTGAACCTGTTAAATACTGTCTCTATATTGTGTTCTTTCATTTTTCTACACTTTTATTTCAGATCGTGATATTTTCGGCATATTAGTTTCTACTCTTGCTATTATGTGTGGGATTGTTTTACATATTTTACTCCTTATTTCCTAACAATTGGTATCAAAGTCTGGTTTGGTTTTCCAAAGTGTTGAATTACATGGAAAGTTTTAGCTTGAGTGGGAGCTATGACAGATGATGGAAGATCAAAGATTGATAAATTCAATGGGTAGAATTTTAGTGTTTGGAAGATGTAGATGGAAGATTACCTTTATCAGAAGGATCTTTATATTCCACTATTTGAGAAAGGGAACAAACCCTCAAACATGATGGATGTGGAAAGGGATTTACTGGATAGGAAGGAACTTAGGACAATCGACCATGTCTTAAATCTTCGGTATTATTTAATGTTTCAAAGGTAAATACTAAAAATAACTTATGGATGCATTAGGGAACTTATATGAAAAACCCTCTGCCTCTAACAAGATATTTTTAATGAAAACGCTTTTTTAATATGAAAATTTCTAAGAATAGTTCACTAGCAAATAATTTGAATGATTTTAATATGTTTGTGAATATGCTAGATTTGGTTACAATAGAATTTGATAAAGAAGTTAGGGCTTTATTATTTCTGTGCTCTTTACCTGAGAGTTGGAATAGCGACAATGGTGGTAAATAAATCGGTTCCAACTAACTCAAAGTTGACGTTTGAGGACATTATAGGGGTGATTCTAAGTGAGGAAATGTGAAGAAAAAACTTTGGGGAATCTTCTACTTCGGGGAATGCTTTGATGGTGGAAACTAGAGGGAGAAAAATAATAGAGGAAGCCATGGAAAATCGAAAGATTAGTCAAGGTCAAAATCAAAAAGCAAGATGGTATACGAGCACTATCAAAAGTCCTGGGTATGCAAAGAAGGATTGTTTGGAGCTTCGGGATAATAAGAAACAACAAGAAAACAAGGAGGCAAATGTGGCAACGGGTAATATATGTCGGGATGATTTGATTCTTTCTTTGCATAATATTGTTGAATCTTGGGTTTTAGATTCAAGGGCTTCTTTCCATACTACTCCACATAGACATTATTTTGTTGATTATGATGAAGGGATTTTTGGGCATATTTTTCATGGTGATGATGAGCCTTGCAACATAATTAGAAAATGTTATGTTAAGGTTAAGATGTAGAATGAGAATACATGGCCATTGAATGATTTCAAAAATGTGCCTACATTAAAATGAAATTTGATATCGGCGGTGCAATTTGGGAAGTGATGGTTGTCTTGTGATATTTACAACGAAATCTTGGAAGGTTACCAAAGGTGCTCTTGTGGTGGAAAGAGGCAAGAAGGTTGGAACCTCATATTTAACCACCGATAACACTAATGCTTGTAATATTGTGGCTTCAAATGCGAGATACAATATTGTGGCACTATAGGCTCGGTCATATGAGCCATAAGGGCATGTAGATCATAAAGAATAATTTACATGGATATATAGAAACATGTTTGGAGTTTTGTGAGAACTATGTATATGGGAAACATAAGTGAGTGAGGTTTCTCAAGGTTGGACCTACGAAGAAAGAGAGTAAGTTAGAGATGGTACATTCTAATGTGTGGGGCCGACTTAGGTATCATATCTTGGGGTTAAACTTATTATTCACTTTTATTGATGATGAAAAAAGGAAAGTTTGGGTATATTGTATTAGAAATAAATATGATGTATTTAACACTTTTATTGAATGGAAAACCTTGGTAGAGAATGAAAAAATATTAAGATAAAATTTCTTAGGCCAGATAATGGAGGGGAGTATTGCAACAATGAGTTTGATGATTATTGTTCTAAGAATAGAATACATAGGAAAAAGATGATTCTAGGAACTCCACAATAGAATGGGGTGTCAAAAAGGATGAACATGACAATAATGGAATGAGCTAGGAGCATGACATTACATGCAAGACTACCTCTTTATTTTAGAGCGAAGTGGTGAGCACAACTATGTACTTGATAAACAGAGGACTCTCAAGTGCCTTAGATGGAGGCATACCCAAGGAAGCTTGGTATGGTAAGAAAGTTGATTACTCATTTATTAGAGTCTTTGGATGTGAGGTGTTTGTTCATATTGACAAGATGATGATGTAAGGTTAAATAAAAAAAGCACTTTCATTGGTTATGGTGGTGATGACTTTGGATATAAATGTTGGAGTATTAAGGACGAGAAAATCATTTGATCTAGGGATGTGGTCTTTAATGAGAAAGTTATGTATAAGAAACAATTGTAGGAAATCAGAGAAGAATCTAGGAAAGAATGTGTAGTGGTAGAGGATCTTCCAGATGGGAAAGTGGTACATGAATCAGTCCAGGGACCTACTCTACAGGAACCCAAAACTCCTCTATTGAGGAGGTCTTCTAGGGTAAGAAGCAAAACAGAACGCTTTTCTCCTTGTCTTTATTATTTATTACTCACTAATAATAGAGAGCCAATGAGCTTTGATGAATGAAGAGCATCAGTCTCTCATGGGGAACCATACTTGGGATTTGGTGAAGCTACCCAAAGGTAAAAGAACATTGCAGAACAAGTGGGTGTATAAAGTTAAAGAGGAAGAAGGAAAGAAAAGATACAAGGCCCGATTGGTGGTCAAGGGGTTTGCACAAAAAAAGGTATAGATTTTGATGAGATTTTTTCTCCTGTAGTAAAAATGACTTCTATTATAATTGTTCTTGGAATAGTGACAACATAAGACTTGCACTTAGAGTAGCTAGATGTAAAGACTACATTTCTCCATGGTGATTTGGAGGAGGATCTATATATGCAACATCTAGAGGGCTATGAGGTCAAAGGTAAATAGGAGATGGTGTGAAAACTAAAGAAGAGCTTATATGACCAAACAAACTACACGTCAATGGTATAAGAAATTTGATAGCTTCATGATGGAGCAAGGTTATATTAGATGTCATTATGAACATTGCGTTTCTACAAAGATTTTTTGATGGAAGTTATATTTACCCGTGCTTGTATGTGGATGACATGTTGGTTACGGGTAAAAACACGTAGGAAATAAAAGTACTCAAGAAGCAACTAACTGAATCCTTGCTATGAAGGATTTGGAGGCAACAAAAAAATCCTTGGTATGAGGATATCTTATGATATGAAGGAACACAAGCTGAATTTTCTCATGAAGAGTACATTAAGAAGGTTTTTGAGAGGTTTAATATGCAAGATGCTAAACTAGTTGGGACTCCTTTGGCATGCCATTTCAAGTTATCAAAGGAGTTGTGTCCCAAGACAGAGAAGGAGAGAAACTAGATGTCCAAGGTACTTTACTCATCAGTGGTTGATAGTTTTATGTATGCCATGGTGTGCACTAGACTTGATATTTCCCATGTAGTGGGAGCAAAGTGAGTATATTTATGAGTGATCCAGGTAAAGATCATTGGCAGGAAGTAAAGTGGATCCTTTAGTACTTGAGAGGGACCATGGGGACAATTTTGTGCTATAGTGGATTAAACACCACTTTGCATGGTTATGTAGATTCAGATATGTCTAGAGATGTAGACAATAAGAGGAACATGGCATGTTATATTTTTCATTGTAGGTGGGACAACAATGTCTTGGATTTCACAACCATAAAAGCATGGCTTTGTTAACCACAGAGAGAGGTGAGTGTGTTGCTGCCACAAAGGAAAAAAAAAAGAAATTATTTGGTTACAACAATTTCTTGAGGAGTTGGGGCATAAATAGGAGGAAGGGAAGTTGCGTAGTGATAGTCGAGTGCTATACACCTAGCTAATAACTATTCTTTCCACTCTAGGATGAAGAATATATAACTAAGGTACCATTTCATTAGGAAAAATTGTAGGAAGAGAAGTTGAAGCTAGAGAAGATTCATACAAGTCGAATCATGCGAGATATGATGACCAAGGTGGTCATGAGGAGAAAGTAAAGTGTGTTCAGCTTTGGTTTGTCTTCACGGCACAATATTGAAGGGTTGAGAAGCTTGCTTAAAGGAAAACTAGTTTCCAAGTGGGAGATTGTTATGTTGTGGAGCCCATTTTCATGCGTGGAAGTGTTGAAGAATGTACACTAAAAGTACAATACACTCTCAATAGTTTTCTTGCTAGGGTTGGGGTTGGGTCAAGTGCCGAGAGGGGGTCCGAGGGCTGCATCCCTTAATAATTTTTGGCCTAAAAAAATGTGTTCGATTCCTCAGGAAACATGCTTTTCTCATATGGGCGGAATTTTTGACCCATAGGTTCATGAGGTGGTTTTTTCCCTTGGTTTTGTACCCACGATATTGTAAAGCTGCTAAACATTTGCCTACTAATGTACTTTTGATAGGTGAGACATATGGATTGTAGATGTGTGTGAATTCGGGTGTTAATTCAGGAGAGTTTGTTGAGAACAATTCCAAACAAATCTAGGTATTATATTGAGAGAGATGTGGCTTGTAATAAAATTTGAGCAAGTGATTCTTAGTGTACATAGCCCAAATTAGGTGAACCACATTAAATACTATCTCTATATTGTGTTCTTTTTTTTTCTACACTTTTATTTCAGATCTGTGATATTTTCTACATATTAGTTTTTATTATTGCGATTATGTGTGGGATTGTTCCACATATTTTATTCCTTATTTCCTAACATGAATGTCTATGAATTGTTGAATTCTAGGATCAAATGATAACTACATATGAACATTGAAGTTTCCTAAATACTTCTACCTTAGATTTGTCTAGTTGGACCACTACCCTATCATATTTGATTGGGGTAAGTCCAAGTTTCTTGCAAATGATAGAATGCATAATGTTTGTAGATGGTCCTGAATCAAATAGGCAGTTATTCAAGTTTTTCCCAAATATGCTAACAATCAAAAGGAAATGAGGAACTTCAATTTTGATTTTGTACAATGCAAAATTGGCATGAGAAGGTTTTGGGGTCCCCTAGGGGTCTTATTGTCTAAATATTTCAACAATAAATCTCGTTGTTATGTGATTTAAACCTGACTTATCCAAAGTTATGTTTGCTTTAATATTTTTCATGTCTTCCACAATGTTGTAACTGGTTTTAGGCATACCCGAACTACTTTTTGTAGATTAGAATTATTCCCTTTTGGAGGAGGAGGGTCATTGTTCACCTTTGGATCTGGTGGAGTAGTGCTAACATTTGGAGGTGTGGATGTAGTGTTGTTTTTTTTTAAGTTACTCAATGCATAGTTACTCTTTTGGTACTATTTAAACACTTGGATCTCATCCATGTTCTCCTCTAGTTCATTGTCCTCCTGTAATGGAAAAGAAAATGTCTCCACCATCATAGTAGATCTAGGTGATTTTGTATCATCAGATGGGTTAGCCATATCATTTGTATTTGGAATTATTTCATAGTTATCTAATTCACCTTGAAAAAATTCAAATGCATGACAAAACTCTATACAATCTAATTCACCATGTTTAGTAGTATTGTGAACCCTACACCAATTTGGTAATGCAATTTCACATACATTTATTTCTGGGATTTTTTTTTTTAGAGACGACTCGCTTGGTTGTTTCTATTCTTGTTGGAGAGATATTGTTATATCTTTGATAATCTGTAATTTCTTTGTGGGTTAACTTCATTTGCATTGCTTGCTTACTTTTACAGACTTATAAAATCTTGGCCTAACTTTCTTACCATCCTTTGGATAGAATCTAATTCCCCTTTAACATTCTCTTGATTTTTTGCTTGGGAGGAGCTATTTTTAAGAGAGATTAGAGCTTGATTATCATTTGTTTTAAGCTCAATCAATATTGAAGGATTAGATAGGCCTTGTTGATTTGGAGCTATGTAAATGATAGACATTGCGTTTAGAAATGGTTTCTGCAAAGGACTTGACACATTTTTGATTGGTTTCGGGAAAATAGTTGAGATGTGGATTTTGGAAGGAAGTGGTAGCATACCCTTGAGGGTGAATTTTCTCATCACTTTGGATTGTTTTAGCTTATGCAATAGTTAATGTAGTGAAATTTTGGGAACTTCTCAAGAAAGCTAATATCATAGGGTCCAAGGAATTTTTAAAATGTTAAGTGCTAAGTCATCCGTGGGTTTGCATGGTGGGTGGTCGGAGTTGTACATATTTTGGAATCTAACATTGAAAGATATGATAGGTTCATGGACATCCCTTTGCAAGGTGGTGAACCTTTGGTATAACACATTTGGATTAGTGATCCTACCAAATTAGGAAAAAATGTGATTGAAGTATTTCCAATTGGTGATTGCATCTTACAGTAGGTTTAAAAATCATTCATAGGCTATATTATTTAGAGAGAAGGGGTAGAGCCTACATGCCACATCTTCATGTGTCACATTAATAATCTCAAAGATGAATTGAATTCCATAATGTGTTCTTCAGCAAAGGTGTTGCTAAGCTGGGTCAAAGATAGGAAGCTACCTCTCTAGGTTCCTTGACAAGTAATGAACAACACCATGCATATTAATGGGAGATCGTACTAGCCAAGCCATTGTAGGAGATAATGAAGAAGAGTGGTTTGTTGTCTTGGGTGGACTAGGTGTTTTAGCATATTTAGGAGTGCCTAAAAGTGCCTTTGGCCTATTGTATGTTCCCTTGTTTAAATGTGTTTTCCGCTTGTAATCAAAGAAAATTAAGATAAAACTTCATCGAGATCTAGATTTCGTCACAATTCTAGGTAAATCCAATTTATACACTTAAATTAGACAACTAAATTCAAGAAAATTTCAAAGAATAAAGCATGTAAATTGTGATTTCTAGAATAGAAATGTGTTTTTGTGTTACTGTCCAACAAAGTGATTAGAGGGCCCTCCTTCTAGCTCCAAATTTTCCCTCTCTCATATTGATGAACAAAAATTACACAACAAAAAAGGGGAATGCCATACTTGTTATGTCCTCATTTTAAAATCACAACAAGTGTGAAACAATGCATGAGTTACAGGGTATTGGTTATTTGGACTAAGAATAAAGGCGTTTTCTAGATTATTAATCATTCTAGTGCCACTCCTGCAATTTATCCACTTGATTTATCTTTGAAGACCTCCTAAGCTATTTTAATCTAAAGGTGTTGCTCAAAGAAACACAAAAGGAAAGGAAAAATCAAAGAGAAAAGAGAAAACTACTAAAACTAATGTGTTTTAAATGCTTGATGCCTAATTGTTAGAAATAAAATGCTTTCCTTGTTAACCAGAGCACCAAATATAGTTTAGACTCAAATCAATGCTACTGATGCAAAATTCAAAGGAGATTTAAAGCCTAGCCAAACTAGAAGTCAAATTTACCAATTAAATTACTAAATTACACATTTATCTGATTAATCCAATCTACAACATGCTATGGTGATTTAATTCAAATTTTCACAACACAATCTAAAAGGATCACCTAGGAAGTAATGAAATATACATTCAAACATCAAGAACTCTCAACACACACATTTGCAATAGAAGAGGAAAATGAAACCATGACAATATCAACTCGCATGAGTTAATGTTCAAACTGGCTTGCATCTATTGATCAAAAAATTATCTCCTACTTTTCAAAGAAAGGCATACATATAAAACTTTCCATTGCATTTCACCACCCTTTCTCCGTTAAATGATAAAGATTCATTTTTAGATAGTTCACTATGTAAAACAATATCCCAAACCGACTTGAAATGGGAAATATTATGTGAGAATGATGTTTTTCACTTAAGTGTGAAAGGATCTAAAGTTTTAGTTCATTTTTTTGTTCCATTCTTGTAAACCGAAGGAAAACATGCTCCAACTAAAAAAATGATCTTTTGATACTCCATGATGATGAAAACATGAGGGAGAATGGATCAAATTTGTTTATGGGTTGAAAAACTATTTTTCCTCTTCGCAATTTGTCATTATTTTCTTTTGCAACTTGGAAATGTTTATTTGTACTACCGGGCCCCAAAATTTGGGCTAAGTATAAAAGGTGCGTGGGCACGTGGGTTGAAGGTGCGGGGAAGGGTTCTAGCAGGTGTTGCGAGAACACATGGAGCACGTGTGTGAGGCAAGACAGGTTTTGGAACTTATCCATATTCAGCATTCTAGGAAGTACATGAGAAAAGTGTGACCCGTCTAGCATGTAGAGAGGATAAGGTGCCAACTTGGTTCTGTAGGATCAAAAAGGGAATATTTCATGCATGCGATGAAAGGTTCCAGAAGAACATCATTGCATAAAGTGGAGATCTTGGATCAAAGGAGGCATGCTCCATTGGGGACCACTTGGACACTTGACAACCAATCTGTTACCTCAGAAGGCATGGTGGTGAAGGTAGAAAAGCTATATATAGAGGTGCATAGATAGCTGAAAAGAAGAGACTAGAGAGATAGAGATATATACATGGAATCATTCTGAGAGAGAAGAGGTGCTAGAAAAGGGGTGAAGCTCTGTAGAGATCTTATGGAGGATTCTATGGGTTGGGACTAGTGAAAATTAGGAGTGATAACATGTATAGTGGGATGGGTCTATATTCATCTTTGTAATGTAAAGGACATAGTGTAGTTCTGATGCATGACTTTTCTCTACATTGTTTTATGGGTCTATTATGGCCTCAAGGGATGTAATGTGGTTACTGAACTCATCAATATGAATATAAGACTCTATTTTGAATCATATATGTGTTCATGAGAATAATCCTAGTGCATTTCCTTTGTGTATGAATCAAGTCTATATGTTGTCTATTATTTCTCTTCTATGGATGCATTGATGTGATAACTCATCATAGGTTCTCAAAATGAACACATATTTTCTTCCTTTCTTTTGCATTTGAATATCTATCATAAGATGATGCATCCTCACAAGACTCACATAAAGGAGAGGCTTGATGCCCGTGTGTGCCTCGGGTGAGCGCTCAATGCCTGTTGGGTAATAGGCCGTCACACATGGGATTTCACCGTTAATCTAATGGTAAAAAAATGACTACATCTTGGTCCCCTTTTGGGACCTCTTTTTCGAAGTTGTGAAAAAATGACATGCATCTTGGTCCTTGTGATGCGTGATGACATAACGTTTGACCTTGGAAAGTGTTGAAACATGGTTCAAGAGAATAGAGGATGAATTTGCTCAAAGATTCAAAGCTGGACATGAGTTTGATATGTGTAGATGGATAGAAAAGAACTCTGTACCTTGAGTTGTATGAGACATTCTTCGCTATTTCCTAGTATAACTATATGAATGTTTGTCAACATATGCATCTAGATTGAGATGGTACTATAGATAGCGTGTATGGAGCCAAGATGATTATCGGAGGCTACATGATGTGGATTTGGCTTGGATGCATGCTTTTGATCACCGGTGAAAGGGGTGTTGACTAGTTATACTCTAGAATATGCCATTTCTACGTATTCTTGCCCAGAATTTTTTGAGTTTGAGTTTATGAGGGAGCCCAAAGGATCATTTTTGTGTGATATTCCTTTGGCTATGAAGATCTTGATCATTACCCTAAGTTTAGATGCATTTTCCATGGACAAATAAGGTTCTTTGAAAGCACCTTTGGGAGAGGAACATAGGGTGGATGAAGATGTCGGACATTATGGTGAGAAGGAAAGGGAGGAGAGATGACTCTAGTATAGCAAAGCTCATGAAAGGGAGATGACTAGACAACGTAAGGTTGCAAGTGTGATGGATCTATGAAGGCAGACATTGTGGGAAGGAGTTGAGGTTCACGCAAAGGACATGGAACCTAAGTAGTCTGTGCTACCCCATCTTGGCAAGTGTGGGAGAGAAGCCCCTTCAAATTCTGATGAGATTTCCTAGCATGGAGAAATGAGAGCCTTTGGTGCACATATGAACCCACTTGGCGACCAACCCCATGCACTTGGGTTTTCAGATCAAGGTAGAAGTATTCTTAACCCAATTGGTATCGGTGGGAGAACCGATCCATGCCCATGACATATAATTTCTCATTCAGAACATCCATGGCTACGTAAACCATTCCGGTATTTGGAGGAATTTTTGGACAATCTTCAATTACACAAGGTTTGGGTATTGCATCTGGGAGTGGTGTGAGACACACAACTAGAAGTGGGACAATATCACAAAACATCGGCGTGCAGTTCAGTGGGATGTTGGGAACACTAGGTGTACCCACTTGAGCCATTTAATGACCACAAGAGGTGGATCTGGTGGTATAGGGGCTGGAGGACCTAGTGGACCTAAGAGATTTGGAGGATTTGGTGGGTCAGGAGGAATGGGACCTAGTGGATCCAAGTGGATCTAGTGGAGGAGGAAACACTAGAGGAAACCAAGGCTCTGGATCAAGAGG
Organism: Taxus wallichiana var. yunnanensis; assembly: GCA_018340775.1. NCBI lineage: Eukaryota > Viridiplantae > Streptophyta > Pinopsida > Cupressales > Taxaceae > Taxus > Taxus wallichiana. Next base: position 669,703,193 of record CM031240.1, on the reverse strand, counting down.
ACAAGGGCCTTAGCCACCTCCACAAGTATTTTTTGAGATGTCATTGCAATTACTAGACTATAGGGGTATTGAATATGCTGCAGAACATGTGCACAAGTGTAAATTACTATGGCATGTGAAATGGATCACTACCCCCGAGTGGAAGGCAAGTCAGTTTGCAACAATGTTGCAAGGACGCGTGCATAGTTAGTCTTTGGAAATGTGATCCCCATCACACGGTGGTAGACTACACCACTTTAAACAACACCTTCCTAGTAGATTTCCATATCCTCGAGTTTGAGCAAAAGAGCATTAATGCTTTAAAGAAGATCCAACAAGGAATGGTAAAGAGTGTGTGGGAGTATGACGCGTGTTTCAAGAATCTCTTGTCAAAACTATCCTATGACATTCATCCTTCTCAACATTCTCAATGGTTTGTTGGAGGGTTGATAACACTATTTAGAAGGGTTCTGTCACACAAGAATTTTGTAGTCCCGCGCAAGGTATTGGAAGATGTTACGTGTGATGAGGCTATTGGGAGTGTTGATAGTGGTGTTACTCCTTTTCTGGAGGTTCAAATTGCTGCAATAGCTAAGAAGTTGGAGAATCTGTCTACAAAATCACTTGCATGAGATTCATAGTGGGCTTTGGTGTATGGTGTGAAGTGGAAGGGCATGCAAAGGATAGTTTCCTTTAGAATTTGGTAGTGCACGCGTTATGATGGTAGAATTAGAAAATTCCCATAAGGATCATGATGCAAGTAGGTGCCCTCTAATGCAATGTGTAATCTGCAAGAATATGTCTTGCTATTGTAAGATCCGTGCCTCTACGACCCATGATACCAAGGATTGCAGACTGATTGATTAGATCCATGATGCTATTGATCTTGGTGTATGCCAAACTAGTCTTACAAGCAGTTCCAAGGATGATGATCATCGCTATGAAGGGTATGTAGATGGAGGGGTTTTCACGAGAGGATTTCATGGTCACAGTAACCGCATCGGAGGACGAAGTGAATTCCTGTGAGGAACCTATTATAATTGTGGATCTACAGAGCATTATAAGCATGAGTGTCCTAATCTATTACAATGCTCATGGTGTGGGAAGAAATATAATTATGAAGAGTGCCCAAAGCTTTATGAGCATATGCACCAAGTATTCTTGGAAAGAAAAAGGCACTGGGATGGTGAGCATCAAGAAATTTGATTCACAGTGGATGCCACGAGTGGTGCATGAGTGAGGACTATAGCTGTATTGGTGATGACACGAGTAGAGGCTATGCGTGCCAGGGAGATGTAATGACAAAAGACACTAGTTTCAAGAGAGGAAGTGGTACATGGAAAGTATCTGGACCCTGTTCATCAGAAGGAGGTGTATCAAGAAACTATGGATGTGATTCAGAGTTTGCAAGGGGAGATCTAATGTCTAAAGGAGAAATCAAAGCAGTTGGAGCAAAGGAAGAATGTTGAGGCTCCAAAGGAGGACCTGGATGAAGTCAAGGAAGTATGTAGAATGTTAAGGCAAGAGAATATTACTCCCTTGCTAGGAGAATGGCTACGGGAGAAGGTAGCATGCACCGGAGCCGAGCGCGAAAGGCATTTTTTGCATGCAAATCTTCCTACTCACAACCTTGACTATGAAAAGGAAGTTACATTGAATGCAGTTGTTGATGGATGGCTTTTGAGTAATATCCTCATCGACATAGGAGCGGAGGTCAATGTAATTACTTTGGATGCATGACATAAAATGGGAAGACCCACACTATAACCATCTTTGAATGTGTTGTATATGGAAAAAAAGACAAAGGAAATACCCATTGGAGTCCTGAAGGATGTAATTATCACCATTCAAGGGGCCAAGTTCACTGGAGACCGCAAAGTCTTGGCGCTCACCGAAGAAGAAAAATTTTCAGCATTACTTGGGTGCCCTTGGTTTTATGAGAACAATGCCAACCTACGGTTTAACAAGGGGTATATTAGATTTGAGAACAAGGAGGAAAGGATGATTATCCCTTTAATGAGATGGGAAATCAACACCCTTAGGAGAAGAAGTCCTTGAAAAAAATCTATGTGCGCTCCATTAGAGATCCGAGATAATCGATCCCATAGAGGGATTTATCTAGTTTGAAGATGCTCAGTTCTTAAGTGATACCACTAGCATGGCATGTGACAATTGGGCACATGGGACTTATGAGTTGATTGAGAGACAATTGAGAGGATTTCTAACCAAGGTTAAAAAGGCACTTTTTGATCCATAGGGATCCAAAATAACTCTACTTCATAAGAAAAAATCAACACAAAGAAGGAAAACAATGAAACAAAGGTTCTATCGTTTAAGTAATAGGACCACCACCCTACACAGAGTGGTGGTTACAGAACCGCCACCCATCAAGGGCAGAGATCCTGGCCATTACAGACATAATTTTTTTTTTGAAACAAACAACCTTTGAATTTGAAAGGATGTTCGTTCCTCTTCACCTTCATGACCTTTCCCATTCTCCAATGCACGGGAGGACATGAGAAATACTATAAATACATGATTGTAGAAGTTTAGAAGATCATTGAAGAATTGGAGTAAGTGAGAAAGAAGTCTTAATGATGGAAATTGTATTTTTTACAGAAGAAAGTAGTGTTAGATAGAGCAAGCAAGTAACTGGAAGGAAATGTTGAGATATTATCTACTTCGCTTTCTTACTTATTGTAAATTATGTACCTATTGATTTGAATTTGCCAATAAAAGTGGGAAGAAAGAGAAATTTCCCTTCCCGATTGGTTTTTCCTCCATTGGAGGTTTTCAGTTCAAATTGTTGGTGTTATGAGCTTATATTCTTTCCTTTACTACAATTGCTGATTCTAAGCGCAATATTAATTCATTCACTAGCTATCTCTGTTATTTTGTAATAAAAAGTAAACAACGATTAATTTGTGATTTGTGAATAATTCCAAAGTTGAAGAGTTTACAAATCATTTTGGTATCAGAGCTAATAAGTATCCGGGAATGTGGCATTTCATCCTTGAATTTGTATGACAGTGACAAGATCTAAAGGCAAAAAGCTTTACCTTGCGATCCGGAGATTTCTACAAAGAAGTGGAAACAGAGAATTCGGGGAGAAATGGAGAAGAGAGAACTTGGTCCGTAGAATCAAGATCTTTGGAGACCATGATGGATAGGATGTTTAGAAGGCAAGAGGAACTTGTAGATTTGCGAGAAGACAAATTCCGTTAAGCAAGACTCCATGGACTCGGTGGTTCGAGGCTTAGCCGAAAACTTTGGTATAGGCAAGAGTCACCATGAGGAATATTATGGGGAATAACATGAAGAGGAGACTTATAACACAAAAGAAAAGGTAAAATCTGAACATACTCCTTTTAAATTTGAAACTAAAGTCAAAATCAAAAGCTTTGAAGGACAAGTAGATGTAGAATTATTGGATAAATGGTTGAAACAGTTAGAAGTCTACTTTAGCATCCATAATGTCACTGAGACACAAAGGATCACCTTTACATGTCTCAAAATGAGGGACATGCTCTATTTTGGCGGGAAACTCATCTAACTACTTGTGAAAAGAAGAAACGCCCTATTGTGAAATCTTGGCAAGAATTTAAGGACTTACTTAGAGCTAACTTCTATCCTATTGGCCATAAAACTGACCAAATGATTAAATGGCAATATTTTAGACAAGGCAAGTGGTCAAAGTGTGTAGGACTATACTATGGAGTTTTGGAGGCAAGCCATGTTGCTAAACATGGATTTGGAGGATGAGGATATTCTGACCAAATACTTGGGAGGACTTCACACTCACCTTTGAAGAAAAGTCATCTCCACAAATCCCAAGGATCTTAATGAAGCATGTGTATAGGAATACTACATAGATGATGAGAAAAAGCAAGGAGAAGTAGAGCCGAGGGTAAAGCAGTCAACAAATAAACATAAAAAGGATTATGGGCAAACAAGTAACAAGAGTAAGTGGAAAGGGAAAGGTAAACAAGCTGCCACTACTTTAAATAATTGTAAAGATCCCAAGAATTTTTGTAAGAATTGTGATATTAATGGTCATACTGACGCTACATGTTGGAAGTTGCATCCGGAGTTACATCCGAAGAACCAAACCAAGGACTCCAAGAAGTCCATGACAACTATAAAGATAGAAGGGGAGGTGGAAATTGAAGATGACTCTGATGTAGATGAAAGGATTGGATGCACGGCCACCAACATGGACAACAAAGAGGAGATGAGTAGACTATTCTAGATCAAAATCTAGATCAAGAGGACTAAGGTAAATGCTTTGGTTGATACCAATTCTCAATCTAACTTGATTTCTGAGGCAGTTGTAAAGAAGCTTGGTCTTGATACTTACGAGCATCCGCACCCATATCCTTTGGGTTGGGTGAAGAAGGGTGTTGAAATTAACATAAAAAAAAGATGTAAGGTCAAGTTTGGGATAAATTCCCAATATATGGATGTTTTTGAAGTTGACGTTATTCCACTTGATGCTTTTGATGTGGTATTCGGGAGTCCTTACTTGAATATTAGGGATTCTATCTTTATGAGAAGGGAAAACCAAGTATAGATGGGTCAAGGATGGGATCAACTACAACATCCAGGCACACCAGTGTAAGACACGGGTTACTATGGTAAGTGCTAACCAAGAAAAATGGCTTATTCAGGAAAATCATAATCAATTTTGTTTACTTTTGTTAAAGTATAAAGAAGATGGGGTAGAAGTTTTAGATATTTCTAACCAAGGAAAAAAAGATTTGGATAGTATTATTCAGTCTTTTAGGAAGTATTTCAAGCTCCTAGCGTGTTACCACCAAAATGAGAAGTAGAGCATGAGATTCAGCTATTTCCAGAGTCACCTCTACCAAACATCGGGTTGTATAGGCAATCCTTGCTTGAGAGTACTAAAGTAAAGAAACAACTCCAGGAACTAATAGACCAAGGGGTGATACGTTTGAGCACCTCACCGTGTGGTTTTCCTATTGTGATGGTGCCAAAGAAGGATGGTTCTTGGAGAATGTGCATTGACTACTGCGCTTTGAACAATATCACCATAAAGAACCGATATCCACTTCCCGTATAGATGATCTCTTGGACCAAATTCAACATGCCAAATTTTTCATGAAGTTGGATCTCAAGTCAGGTTATCACCAAGTTAGGATGAAGGAGGAGGATATATGGAAGACTTCCTTCAAAACAAAACAAGGTTTGTATGAATGGTTAGTACTTCCTTTTGGATTATGCAATGCACCCGCTACATTTATGAGATTGATGAATGATGTATTACGAGATTTCATAGATTCATGTGTCATTGTATACCTAGATGATATCTTGATTTTTAGTGCCACATGGGAAGAACATCTAATGCATTTGTAGAAAGTCTTGCAAGTTCTCAGGGAGAAACAACTACTTTGTAATATGAAGAAATGTGAATTTGCCAAATAGTCACTTGTTTATCTTGGGCACATGGTTGGAGGAGGAGAGCTATGAGTGGATCCAAAGAAGGTGGAAGCCATCACAAATTGGCCAACACCAATAGGAGCCACAGAGACTGAAAGTTTTGTGGGAGTAGTACAATACATGCGGAAATTCATTCAGGGTTTCTTGGAAATTGCAACACCTCTACACACAGTGGCCGCAAAGAGTAAGGGTTTTGAATTGGGCAAGGAACAAGAAAAATCCTTTGAGTTATTGAAATACAAGATTAGTCATGCTCCAAGTACTTTCTCTTCCTAGTTTGCGGTAGCCTTTTGAAGTAGATACGGATAGAGTGATTATGCTATGGGCATAGTGTTGCTTCAAGGAGGTAAACCCATATGTTATCATTTTAAAACCTTCACTTCAGTAGTTAAAGGATATTCAGTATATGATAAAGAAATGTATGGACTAGTTCAAACATTTAAAAATGGAAACATTATTTGTTGGGTAAAGAAACTATTGTGCACACTGACCACAAACCTCTCCAGTATTTGCAAGCACAGTCTAAATTGCAGCAGGTAAGGCACTACAAATGGATGGGGTTTCTTCATCATTCCAACTAGTGATCAAATACAAGAAAGGTAGTACAAATTTGGTGGTAGACATGTTGTCTAGGCCACCCACACAGAGGAAAATTTCTCCTATTTGGCCACTATCTCTTAGATTGAGCCCTTCACGAAGGAAGCTTACAGAGAAGCATATGCCCAAGACAAAGACTTTTGGGTAACATTTCAGAAGTTGCAGTCCCAAGGGGCTGAAAAGATGGGGATTGAAGATTGTTATCTCAAGGATGGGCTACTCTACCGATGGGGGAAACTTTGTGTGCCTAAAGAAGAAAGAATTCTATTGATGAGGGAAGCACATACCTCGAAAGTAGCGGGACATTTTGGTGTTGGTAAGACCCTAGCCCACTTGAAAAGGTATGTATATTGGCCCAACATGTAAGAAGAAGTATCAAAATTTATTCGTGGATGTAAACTTTGTTGTACTAGCAAGCCTAAAACTAGGAAGGAAGGTTTTTATATGCCTTTACCAAGTATCTACTCATTCGTGGGAGGATATTTATATTTTTTTATAGGAGGATTACCAATGTCTAAACATGGACATGACTATCTCTATGTTGTTGTGGATAGATTCAATAAAATGTGTATTCTTATGGCATGTAAAAAGACAAAGTAAAAGCACATGAGGCAACATATATTTTCTTTGCTAATGTATGGGTGCATTTTGGTTTTCCAAAGTCTATTTTCTCTGATAGGGATTCCAGGTTCTTGGGGAAGTTTTGGACTACTTTTTGGGACAAGATGGATACCAGGTTATAGAGGAGCACAACCTTCCATCCATATACAAATGGACAAATAGAGGTGGTAAACAAGACTTTGGTACAATTGATTAGAGGGTATAACAATAAGTACCCAAGGACTTAGGACGAGTCCTTATCCTACATTCAACATTCCTATAACCCAAAGCAGTACACACATCCATTATGAAGTCACCATTTGAAGCATGCTTGGGATATCTACCTACAAATCCATTGGACATAGTAGTTAGACAACAGGATGAGGAGGATACATGAGACACAGAGGTGACTAGAGCCAACAAGTTCATTAAGAGGATCTGAAAAATCCATCTCAAGGTCAAAGAACAACTAGAAAAATCTCAAGCAAAGTACAAAGCTAGACATGTTCAACATAGGAGGGAACACAAACTTCATGTTGGAGATAAAGTTCAACTTTACTTGAGCAAGGGAGAGACTACAAGGTCAAGCAAAGAAGCTCAAGCCACTACGATATGGAACCTTCATGATATTGGAGCGAGGTTGGGGAAAATGTTTTTCGACTTGATTTGCCATCATTCATGAAGATGTACTCTGTAGTAAACTGTGAGAACTTGCACCTATATGAGGCATCCATGTTGGATGAAGATGTAGAACTATAGTTGCTACCTTCAATTGAGGATTGTGTCTTAGACTCACAAGGTGAATTGGAGGAGGATGTAGTGCTACAACAAAAGGTCAAAGAGACTAGAAGAGGTACCTAGGAGTCTTGGCAGATTGGACTGAAAGGAAAGACACCAAGGCAGGTCTTGTGGTACTCGAAGGAGAAAACTAGGAAATTTTTCCCTCATCTACTCCCCCACTAAGCTTTTGTGGGACCAAAAGCCTCCTAAGAAGGGGAGGTGTGATCCATAGGGATCTGAAATAACTTTACTTCATCAGAAACAGTCAGCACAAAGAAGGAAAACAATGAAATAGAGGTTCTGTCTTTTAAGCAACAGGACTACCACCACGTACAGAGCGGTGGTTACAAAACTACCACCCAGCTAGGGTGGCAGTCCCAGAACCACTATTCTACACGGGACGGTGGTCCCGGCCATTACAGAGATAGAAAACTAAATTTGAAACGAATAACCTCTTAATTTGAAAGGATGTTCGTTCCTCTTCTCCTTTATGACCTTTCCCATTCTCTAGTGCATGGGAGGACATGGTAAAGGCTATAACTTCATGATTGTAGAAGTGTATAAGATCATCAAAGCATGGGAGCAAGTGAGCAAGAAGTCTTAGTGATGGAAATTGTATTTTTATAGAAGAAAGGAGTGTTAGACAGAGAAAACAAGTAATTTGGAAGGAAGTTTTGAGATATTATCTACTTCTCTTTCTTACTTATTGTAAATTCTATACTGTTGATTTGAATTGGCCAATAAAAGTGGGAAGAAAGAGAAATTTCCCTTCCCAACTATTTTTTCCTCCATTGGAGGTTTTCCAGGATCAAATTGTTGGTGTTATGAGCTTATATTCTTTCCTTTACTACAATTGTTGATTCTAAGCACAATAGTAACTCATTCACTAGCTATCTTTGTTATTTTCTAATAGAAAGTAAACATCAACAATTAATTTGTGATTTGTGAATAATTTCAAAGTTGGAGAGTTTACGAGATCATGTTCGGCTAGGAACCTAGGAGGAAAAAAGTTTCAAAGTTACTTTGGAGTAGTATACCTTGAAATTTTCTTGCGAGAGATAGAGGATCAATGGGAGAATGAGGACGAGAGAAGGGGAATGCTCAATTATAACCTACTCGGAACTGAAATGCTGGTGGGATACACATTGGGAGAGCCTCCTAGAATGATGCAAAGTAAAAATCACATTTTTGTAAGGTTCTTCAGGAGCAACGTGCCCATTGTCATACAAGATTACCATGGTAAAGAGACTACCTCATTTCATATCCAAGCATGTGAGAAGGCCTGGATGGGAAGCGCATAAGCGTTACCACCTTTGTTATGGGTGCATAAGTTGTATTCCACCTTACAAGGTTGTGCACGTGCATGGTATATTCATTCGAGATGTGTCGTCAAACAGGTAATTAGAAGGAGTTGGTAGCTAATCTCATTCAAGCTTTCAAGTATAGGAGTACCAAGCCATCAGTGAATAAGGCATTGTAAGTAATCAAGTACCTTATGATGGGATATAGTGTTATGGTAGAAGATAGGATACTAGAATTGCTTTGGGTGAGCCTTATTTGGAAACACACCTCAATGAAGAAGAGTCAGAGGAAGTACAACTTGAGCACACGTGCATGGAAAAATAAAAAGGAAAAATGGTCTATGTAGTAGATGGTGAAGAGATGGAAAGTTTGGGTGTTAACCATTCTAAAAGAACACGCGAAGTTATAGATAGCGCTGATGAGCAAGCACATGCCTACCATGAGCCCTTGAAAACAAATAAGGTTAACATTGGGACATAAAAAAACCTAAGGAAGCTATCATTGGGGACTATTGATCGAAAAAGAGGTGTCAAAGGTCATTGATCTATTACGTGAGTTCCATGATTTGTTCCCTCGCGGGTACCATGAACTCAAAGGTTTCCACCATTCCTTGGGGGAGATGAGAATTAAGATGAAGGAAGATGCACGCCTGATGTGAAAGAGAACTTATTAGATGAATCGAATTTGTGCGTATGGGTCAAGGAAGAAATAGACAAAATGATAACATCAGACATTATTGAGGTTGTGGAAGAATTAGAATGGATAAGCCCAATGGTCATAAGTATCAAGAAGGATGGGAGGATAAGGATCTGTGTGGACTATAGGGATATGAATGAAGTATGTGTCATCGATCCTTTCCAAGCCCCTTTACTAAAGAAATTTTAGAGGGAGTAGTGGGCGCAAAGTCTATTCTTTCATGGATGGGTTCTCAGGGTATCACCAAGTCAAAATTACAAAGAAAGACCAGAGAAAGACAAATTTCACCACTGAATGGGGAAGTTTTACCTACATGGTTATGCCATTTTGATTGAAGAATGCACATGCTATGTTCTCGTGCATCGTGATACAAGCATTTCAGTATTTCATCCATAAATTTCTTCAAGTTTACGGATAGTATCTTGTGTATGGGTTAGTGAAAGACCATTGTGACAATTTGAGGCTGATGTTTGAGAGATGTTGAAAATTAAGGATATCCCTCAACATTAAGAAATGTGTCTTTGCTACTCCATTTGGAACCTTGTTAGGACATATTATATACAAAGAAGGCTTACTAGTGGATCCCGCCAAAGTTACAGTTATTGTAGGATTAGGGGAGCCTACTAGTCAAAGCGCAGTGCATGATTCCTTGGGCATACGGGGTACTATAAGAAATTCATCAAGGGGTATGTGAAAATTGCTGCACCCTTGGAGGAATTGTTAAAACACAAGAGTTCCTTTCATTGGGGAGAGGCGCAGTAGAAGGCGTTTGACACTTTGAAGGATAGGCTTGTCATGGCGCCCATACTACATTTTCCTTCTTGGGATAAGCCTTTCCATGTGCATGTTGATGCCTTAGGAAAAACTATGGGAGTAGTAATAGCACAAACTAGTGAGGGATTGTTGATCATCCTTTGTGTTTTGCTAATGAAAGTTGACACTGTAAAGAAAAAATACACAACTCCGAGAGTAAAGCATTTTTATGATGATCTATGCCTTGCACAAATTTAGGTAGTCCTTGTTGGAAACACCATTTATATTCTACATGGACCACATGAAATTGAAATACTTAGTCAATAAGCCCATTCTATAAGGGCACATATGCCGTTGGGTCCTATTATTCCAAGAGTTTGAGTTCATAGTGGTTGTAAAACTAGGGAAAATAAATTCAGGACCCGACCCCTTTTCAAGGATTAAATCGGGGATGACGTGCAAAGCATTGAGGATACCATGGTGGACACGTAACTATTTAGGTTGCAATGTGTGCCCTCAGACTTGGAAGATATCACAATGTTCTTGAAGATAGGTGTGGTGCTGGAAGGGACGAAGGCTCTAGAAATGAAACAATTAGCAATACATGCCGCACCCTACATGTTGATTAGTGGAGACCTATATAAGTTAGGTCATGATGAGGTTATGTGCCAATGCATATTGGAAAATGAGTGCATGGAAATTATGGAGGAAGTGCATGGTGGGATTGTAATAGGAAACTATGTAGGAAATGATACCACAAAAATATTTTACTAGCAAGGATTTGGTGGGAAACCATCTACCAGGATTGTATTGAGTTTTGTAAGGCCTATGACCATTTCCAGTGCCTTGAAAAACCTGGGAAGAGGGATGAAATTCCCTTATGACCAATAACCATTGATGAACCATTTTAAAAATGGACAATTGAATTTATAGGGCCAATTTCACCAGCTGCGAGAAGGACTGGTTCGTGGTATATCATTACTTGCACTGATTACTTGACATGATGGGTAGAAGCAACACCTATTAAGGATTGCACCACAATGACATCTGATTGATTTTTATGGGAGAACATAATCAACATGTATGGTTGTCCTTTAAGCTTAACAAGTGATAGAGGTACACATTTCCTCAATGAAATGGTCAGAATTATGTTAGCAAAATTTATGGTGGCCCATCATAAGACTACCCCTTATCACCCTCAAAGTGAATGGAACTTCTCGAGGCATTTAAAAAATACTAAGACATATGTTGAATAAGATCTGTGAAATTGGAAGACAAGATTGGGATGAAAAAGTATTAGCCATTTTATAGGCATACAAGACAACCTACAAGAGGTTAAACAAGGCCACAATATTTCAATTGGTGTTTGGCATGGAGGCTATTTTTCTAGCTGAATTCATGTTACCATCGCTGCGTATAGTGCGTGCAAGAGGGTTGGATGATGAACAAGCGCTAGAAGAGAGAATTGATAATTTTATGCAGTTAGATGAAAGGTGATCACTTACTAAATGGATTTAGAAGACAAAAAAAGAAAGAAAAAAGACATGACATGATCGTCATATCAAGAACAAGCGGTTTGACGTTGGGTAGATTGTGTTGTTGTATGATTCCAAGTATATACGATATCCTGGGAAGTTGAAAGTCCATTGGTTGGTACCCTAAATTATCTCATACATCCTTGATTGGGCACTTTCCGATTACAAGTGCTAGATGGTACGAGATTACCGAGTCATTTTAATGGGAGTTGGCTAAAGCCCTACTATAAATAAGTCTTCTTGGTGTTTGTAAATAAGGTAGTATTGCTAGTTAGCTTAGAATTTACCCTTATTATTTTCTTTTCTTATGTTTCCCTTTTGTTGTTGCTTGTTCCTTTCTTTTTATTTCATTTGTGCGCTTGGTGTGTCGGTAACCACATTATTTTTCCAAGGTTTTGTATGCCTGAGAGGACCACACATCTGTTTAGTGTGGGGTGGAGTAATGCAAAGCAAAGTATATGATTGTAATACAATTTGAGTGGCCTAGTGGAAGGAAGCACATAAGATTGAGAAAGTGTGTGAGGAAATGGTGGATAATAAATTATGGTGTCAAGAAGGCTGTTACAAAGACCATGTACAAAGGACAAAGAGCACATGAACAACATGAGGTAGGCGAGGGTAAAAATATTTAAATTATAGAAGAAGTTCCTTCTTTGTAGACGTGCATGTAAGAGTCTTCAATCAGATTGGATTTTTACGCTAGAAGGTTGAGGGTTTTCATGCGGGATTAAGTGCGTGGGTAAGGGCACTTAAAGTCGGCCTAGTGGAAAATTCCATATTTAATGTTAAAGTATGTTGGTAGGTGGTATATCATTTATTGTTGGAGGAAAGAAAAAACTATAAATATAAGGTCGGGTAAGTCATTATTCTATCTTGCCATTATGAAGTTGAAGCAATCTTGTAAAATAGGGCATCCAGAGAGATTTGTGCAAAGGAAGAAGAATCTAAGAATTCTAAGTGTGTGACTAGAGTGGATTTTCAAACCAGGAGGAAGGAGTAAACAGGCGTGAGAGAAGTAAGTTTGTAGTGCGCCGCCTTGTGGAAGGTTTTCCTAGTTAGGGTTTGACAACTAGGGCACAAAGATAGAAGGATTTATTCTAGGAGTTGAGCTTTGGAGTTGAGTTTGGAGTTAAGTAGAGTAGCAAAGCAGAGTAAGAAGTTCTTAGTTTATCCCGATAGAAATCATGAAACCTAAGAAGGTGACCGTTTCACTAAAGAAATAGAAGGGAAAGGGAAAGGGCAAGGGCAAGGGCAAGGGAAAATAAACCGTTGTTGTCGTGAGTTCTAATGAAGAATGGTATGCAAAAATGTAATACCCAGATGGAGTATTGCTAGGTAAGGAGTGGGTGTCACACTTAAGACAAATGGTCATGAGAAATTATAACCATCACACGAGCACAATTTATAAGGAAATGGTGTTAGAGTTGGTCTGCCCAACTAACAAAAGAACACCAGATGGGATGCATATATACAACGATGAGGTGAAAGTAAAATTGGAGAAGGAAGGGTTATTGCAACTATATGAGTTGCCTTACATTCAGCAAGCCCAAGGGTATTTATCAATGGTTGATGTCGTGCGTGTATGAGGATCACTTATTTTTGTAGGGTGAAAGATGCACATAACAACTTGTAGTTGATATCAAAGTTCACAAGACTTTTTGTGAAGGAGAAAGTATAGATGATGGTCTAAGCGGAAAGGAGGCTATCAAGGAAATAATAACAACATATGACTACAAGAAGGGTTCACAATACTTTGACATCATGGAGATTCCTGACCCTATTATGAGGATGGTTGTGCACTTGGTGACCAAGATTAATGATCAAGACTGATGGACACAAGTGAACAATGCATGGATAAACGTGTGTCAGAAGATATTAGAGGGAACCATCTATAACTTGTTTTCTTTCATTGCATATGAGATCATAAGCAACGCGCAAGAAGGAGATAAGATACTATTTGGTATCATCCTCCTCAACATTGTCTTTTCAGAGATTGAAGTACCAGATGGGATGGAAATATTTGTTTGGGATTATCTAGAAGAGAACCCCTCACCTAAAAAAAGGTTTGAAAAGTATACTTGTGAAACCATAACGACCGCTCACAAGGCGTGCATGGAGAAGTGGTATAAATGAATGCATGACACATTCAAGGAAGAGTGGAGGATCCTAGAGTAGTTTCCCACGCTCATGGATGGAGAAGCATAATTTGCAATTTACCAACACTTCTGCATTAGCAAGTTCACTTTGACAAATGGGACTAAGGGTCCATGGTGCAAGCTACCCTTCTCCTTCACCACACAATACTTCCAAGATGGAGTCAACAGGTTTAAAGAAGTCAAAAGACTAAGGTTTGACCTTAGTGAGGTGGACCAAGACCACCGCAAATTGCACCAAAAGCTCGTGTACCCTAAAAAGCATGCATACATGGAGAATTATGTCTCCCATGAAGTGCAAATGATGAAGCCCATGATGTTGCAAATTTCCGGAAGGAATTTGTAACAAGGGTGTATCTTTGTATAAGGCGAAGTTCAAGAAAGGTGCCTACTTAGAGAGTGATGTCTCCATTCTGAAAGACCCCACAAGGATAAATAAGGTCACACCAGAGAAGAGAGAAAGAGAAGATGGACAGGAGAAGAAAACACCAAGTGTGAAGACAACACAATCTGTGGGCATGCCAGAAGGAAGCACTAATCCTAGCTCTTACGTATATAAGAAGAAGTCTCCCGTCAAGGAAAAAACCCAAGAAGAAGAAGTGCTAGAGCAGGAAGAGCCCCTCACACATGAGGAGTCACCAAGGAAGACATCACCTAGTAAATAAAAAGAAAAGGAAGAATCTCCTGTACTGAAATCCCAAGTAAGGAAGAGGCAGAAGGTGACAGAAGAGGAAAACTTAGAGGGGACAAAATTTTTAGGTGCTTACATTAATGAAAATGATGATGATGATACTGAAGGAGGTGAAGAGCATACATTATATGATGTATATGAATAGAAGGAGGAGGAAGGTGAAGAGAAGTATAACAAGGAAGATGAAGAGAAGAATGATGAGGAAGAAGTTGAGGATCAAGGCAAGGGGGTGAGTGAAGAGGTGAGCACCAAAAACAAATCCTCACCAAGGAGAAAGTGGATACTGACCACACAAAGAGAAGTGGCTGGCATCATGAAGGAGTTGGTGAAACATGAGTTGGAGAGGAGTGTGGACAAAATTATGAAGGACATGGAAGAAGAGAGTGTTGGAAAGGAGTATGGAAACATGGGTTGGGATCCAAAATTGGCAGTAAGCATTCCAAAATCTATGTGAACAGGTTGGAAAGGCATAGTGGTGGCACAATAATAGGGAATGGGATACATTAATGATCCTAGAAAGGTGCTACACATGTATTTCCAAAGCACCGTACCAACAAAGCAACTCCTAGCTATGTCATCGTTTGATGAAGAAGGCACATATCCCCAAACTAGGAAGATGCTATCTTGGGCATTCGAGTCTCACGTAGATGAACCTGAGTTCAAAGTAAGCTAGAGAGCGCTAATAGAGGTGCCTGAAACAAAAGGAGTAAATCTCTTGGTGAACGCTCGGCAGCTATCAGATGAACATGTTTGTAATGCACTCAACAAGGTTTCAGTTGAAGTTGATGCCAAACTGTTCGAGAGAAATGATAGAGTGAGATTCTTGGAGGAGGAATTGGAAAAGAAAAGTAAGGAGCTCATGGAAAAGAGAAAGGACCTAAATCAAGAGGAAATGATCAACACTCAGTTGAGGCATGAGATAAAAGAAGAAAAAACAAAGGTGTGCAAAGTCTCCAAGAAGGTGGAAATGATTATGGATGCCATTTTCTTGAAGCACCCCAACTTAGTGCCACCCAAGCAAGAAGTATGAATCAGCCTTGTAATGTCTGGATGATTTTACTTGCATTCTCATGATGGAGAGGTAACCACTCACTTTAGATTCTACAGAAGAGGCACAGTGCACAAAGAGAAAGAGGAAAAGATGAAGGTTGTCGAGATTGTGGCTTGATACACTAAAATTCTTGTAAAGGTAAAGGCTATTGCGTAAGTCACTGAAGCTGCTTATGATAACTACATGGATAGGGATAAAGTGGCAAGCATCTTGGTTGCCACCCATGAGATGAAATTCAAGGAGTTCCAAGAGAAAAATAAGGGGAATAGAGAAAAAAGAGACAAGATCCTAGCCGAGGTGGAGAAGAAGTCAGAAGCAATCAAGAACATGTGAGGCTTGATCAAGAGCCGCCTAAAGGAATTGTACCCCGGATCACCCGCATGATGGATGTACTTGAGGACTTGGGAAAACTACCGGAAAATCTTGTTGAGACCATAAGTGCCAAAGGGGAGGAGATTAGTTTTGAGGAGGTGAGCACCTCTTTGAGTGACCTCTGTTAGGAAGCCCATAATGAGGTCAATGCTTATGAGAAGTTAGAGGAAAAAATAGGGAAGGATTTACCACTCCTCATCCAATAATAAACAAGTTCCCATTATTTCATTCTTTCTCCCAATTCTTCATTCCTTTATTATTTATTTCCAACCATTTTAAGAGCCTTCCATTCTTTACTTTATTGAAGAGTGTTTCTGAGGATGGAGAATAGGCATAGTGTGGGGTGATGTTGGCCCCCATAACTTTGTTAAATAAAAAAGGTGTGTGGGCGCGTGGGACCTATTCAAAGAAGGGTGCATGGGTTGAAGGTGCGTAGGGAAGGGTTCTAGTAGGGTGTTGCAGAACACACGACATGTGCGTAAGGCAAGATATGTTTTAGGACTTAGCCATATTCAACATTCTAGGAAGGAAATGAGAAAAGTGTGACTGTCAGCATGCAGAGTGGATAACGTGTTAGCTTGAATGCTGTAGGATCAAAAAGGGAATATTCCATGCATGTAATGGAAGGTTCCAGAAGAAAATCATTACATAGAGTGGAGAGCTTAGATCAAAGGAGACAAGCTCCATAGGAGGACCACTTGGACACTTATAGAGGTAGTCGATTTGTTAACTCAAAAGTCATGTCGGTGAAGGTAGAAAAGCTATATATAGAGGTGTGTGAATAGCTAAAAGAAGAGACTAGACAGAGATAGAGATATATACATGGAATCATTTTGATAGAGAAGAGGTGATGGAAAAGGGTCAAAAATCTGTAGGGATCCTATGGAGGATTCTATGGGTTGGGACTAGTGAAAATTAGGAGTGATAACATGTATAGTGGGATGGGTCTATATCCATCTTTGTAATGTAAAGGACATAGTGTAGTTCTGATGCATGACTTTGCTCTGCATTGTTTTATGGGTCAAATATGGCCTAAAGGGATGTGATGTGGTTACTGAACTCATCAATATGAATATAACACTCTGTTCTGAATCATATATGTGTTCATGAGAATAATCCTAGTGCATTTCCTTTATGTACGAATCAAGTCTATATGTTGTCGGTTATTTCTCTTATGGATACATTGATGTGATAACTCATCATAGGTTCTCAGAATGAATGCATGTTTTCTTCCTTTCTTATACATTTGAAGATATGTCATAAGATGATGAATTCACACAAGACTCACTTAAAGGAGAGGCTTGGTGCTCATGCATGCCTTGGGTGAGCTCCTAACACCTCTTGGGTAATAGGCCGATGCGCATGGGATTTAAATGTTAATATAAGGGTACAAAAATGACTACATGTACACATTCAATGTTTTGAATCCCTTTGGTGAAGAATAAGCCGTAATGCAAAGAGAGAAGTGTAAAGAAATATTCCTTTCATATGCTCTTTTTTTCTTTTTTTGCGGGCTAGATAAATCCACAAAACATTGGTGTTATGAAAAACCCATGAAACACCTAAGTGAGAAATCTACATAATAATTGGTTTTCTAAAAATTCATGAAACACTTGGTGATTAGTCCTTTGAACACTTGGTATTATAAAAATCTATAGAACACTTGGTGTGAAGTCTGCAGAACACTTGGTCTTCTAAAAATCTGCAAAATACTTGGTGAGAATTCTCGTAGAACACTTGGTCTTCTAAAAATCTGCAGAACACTTGGTGAGAAGTCCACGAAACACTTGATCTTCTAATTTTTTTGTAGAACACTTAACCCATTTACTTTTTGCATGCCACAAAGGTTTTCTTCCTTGGTTAAAGTTGCGATCAATGTTTTCCTTTGTTCCATGGCTTAGGTGAACACATAAAACACCAAGCCTCGAAAACCCACGAGAACACCAATTTTGGCAACCCATGGAAGACTTTTCCTAAAACTTGTAGAAGACTATTCATGAAACATGCAGAAGACCATAATTTGTTAAAAATCTTCTAAATAATAAGTTTTGAAAATTTCATGGGTGTTCATGCTTTTCCTTTTGAAATGCAAGAAGAGGACAAAATTTTCATTAGTTAAGAAACCTAAATTTTTGACTAGGTATAAATGTTTAACTTGAGTTTAATGCAAAATCCACTCATTTTTTTAAAAAAGCTGGATAATACAAATCAAATCCCTTTCATAGGTAGAAACTTATATGTTAGAAATATTTATGAAGATTAGGAGACTCCCCATTTTGATTTAATCATTTAAACAAATGGGGAAGCATGTAATAACAAATCTCACTACTTTTTGTTTGGTTCGGAAGATGTGTTCCCAACCATCAAATATGGTCGACGAGTTCTCAATCTATGGTTGATATGTTCTAGTATAAAGTTTGTGAGTAAGATCCAATGCAACATGTATGTAAGTGTGATTTTTTTGTGAAAGATCCAATGCGACATGTCCATGTACAAGATGTAGAGTGACATGTTGTTTAGTTGAAGATGTGATTTCTCCCATGTTTGTGCTAAAGGGGAAATGTTATGAAAATAATGTTTTAGTACTCACACTAGGATATAATATAATAAATAAGTGAGTAGGAAATATTGTATTGTGTGAGAATATATTTTTAAGCATTATTGTATGCAGTCTTTAAAATACATATCATTATAGGGATTAGTTTTGAGTAAGATATTTAGGGATTTGTTTAGATTGAGTTGGAGAGATATTTGATAGTTAATATTATGTAGGAATTAATTGGTGTATAAATATCCCTAAATTGGTTATATAAAATGTATTGAGTTTTATCATGTAAGCTCTAACACAAAATCCATATTATGTGTTTGTAGTCCACAAAAAATCTTTATCTCCTTGCATCACTTGTGTGATTGATGTGCAAATATCATTAAACCCTTTGATGAAATTCTTGGAAAAGCTCACCAAAACATGGTAACTTTGGGCCTCCATGACAACTTGGGTAATGAATGTTGAACGAAAACTTGCACCTTCTCAAGATCCATCTTCAACACTTATTGAGATATCACAAATACCACGTACACCATTTTTTTCTACATGAAACTACATTTCTTCACATTCACTAGTAGCTTCTTCTCATGCAAACACTCCAACAATCTCCACAAATGGAAAAATTGTTCTTGCATCTATTGAAAATAAAAATGGCATCCAATATACAATGATAAAATTACCTAAAAGTTGATTCAATACCTTGTTTATCAGTCACAAAAATATACTTAGTGCATTGGTTAACCCAAATGGCTTAGCTAGCCACTCATACAATCCATCATGCAATATTTAAGGAACCTTCTACTCTCCTTTTATAAATTTGATATGATGGTATCCAATCTTCATACAAATCCTCATGAATTCCATCACTCAACTCAAATATTCCATGAAATCATCCATATGTGACAATGGAAATATGTACTTGAAGGTAATTTCATTGATGGATTTTGAATTAATGCACATTACCCCATCAAACATTCCATCAAATCAACCATGTGTGGCAACAAAAATATGTACATGATGTTAATATTGTTGACGGATCTAGAATAAGGGCACATTATCTACTCACTTCCTTTCTTTGGTGCCAATACCATAGATACTACATACATGTTGAGAGACTATATGATCAATCAATTCTTAAGAAATTCTCGCACATGTTTTCTAATCTCATCATCCTCCATAGGTGTCAACCTATATGCAGCTTTTTTGGTAAAATAGACCTTGAAATAAAATTTTATTGATGACTTATTATGCACATAGGTGGTAAAACATTTAGCATATCCTGTGATATGATTTCCGAAAAATCACCTAGAGTCTCCTTTACTTCTCAAAAGATCTTTGTTTGTGTGACTACGCTCTCTTATTTCTATATAAGCTTTAGGATGCACACAAAACATTCACCATCCATTTTCACCTTGTTTAGGAACTCCTTTTTGAAATCAACAACATTTTTGGAATCTTCTCCACCTCCACACTTGTATTCTTCAAAGGATTTAGAGTGTGTTTCTATTCATCCTTCACCAAATTGTAAATATTTGCACTCACATCATGTACCATTGTCCTATCATAATTCCAAATGCAACCAATTAACACATGGCATAAATGTATGGGCATAACATCACATAGGAATTCATCTTCATATGTGTATATTACATTGTTCATTCACAAGAAATTTATGTCCTTTTAACAACCAAAACAACTTATATGGATTCGGATGCACAATTTTATTTAGACCAATCTTCTCAACCATATCATTAGAAACAATATTGTGTTACCACTATAAAAATAAATTTGCAACACTTTCCTCTTGATTTGTATACGGTTCTGAATATGTTCTTTCTTTTTACAGCACATTCTCCACCTTTGTTGGCTTCAATTATTAGATTCTTATATTATTTATATTGGTGCATAGTTAGATTATTTAATTATTCCTTGGATTATATATAATAACATTTCAAGTTATGTTACAATGTATTGGAAAAAATTAAGAGAATAATTAGGATTGAAGCTTGGCATACATAGTGCATTTTATATGGAATTCATTTTCATTTGATATAATTCAAGCAATATTCATTAAGATTATATTTTAAAATGGTGCAAACATTGAATTATAATAAATGAATTGTGAAACACCACTTGTGAAGATAAA